>JAODKN010000001.1:13932548-13952629 GCA_026774425.1 Petrocephalus zakoni | reverse complement strand
TTCCTAGCCAGTCTACTGCAATAATTGAAGTGGAAAATATGGTTAACACCCACTGATGCATGGGGGAAAAAAATACCATTGAATACCGTGAAACTGTCATAATTTTGAAATACCGTGATTTTGGTCATACCGGCCAGCTCTTGATCGGCGTTTCCCAGCATGCTCGCGGGTGGATTGTGAATAGCCCCATGTGGTGGTGGTGGTGTCTAGTTGTCTTACCAGCTGTGGCTTGTATGTTGCCCTTGTTGTGTGCATCCTGTCCGATCCTTGCATGTCCTTAGTTCTGTGTAAGCTTCCCACCGCGCGTGTCTTGTGGTCCAGCGTTTGATCTCCCCTTGTCTAGCTTGGTTCAGTGCTGTGCATTGTTTAAAATCGTGATTTCGATTTTGATCTAAATCATTCAGACCTAGTTCAGATTAAGGATATGCCCATAAAAATGAATGGAGAGTCCCCACAATGAGGAATATATGAACTATTATTTCTGGAAGACACAGACAGGCTGTCTGCTCATGCTGTTTGGTGCCTTCAGAACCTGCTCTAGACTCCACTTATGCTGAGAACTGCTGTTTTGCATGGAGCTGCTGCTTCCTTTGTCCCATTCCTCTCATCAGCTCTTGAGCCCCTTGTTTTAATTATCATGCTTTTATTCCCTCACCAAAGATCTAAGCGGACAAACAGCGGGGAGCAGCGAGAGTAGGTCCGTCCGGAAAATCCAGCCCAAAGCAAAGAACCCTGGGGATTCTTTTTTTATGATAAAAAGAGACTGGGACAAAGTAGCCTGATTGATTTGAGCTTCCCTTTATCGGAGTGCAGCGATAGCCCTTGAAAGACAGCTGTGCAGGTCTGTGGTGTGTCTTGCTGGGGGCTCAGAAGGTGCAGGTAGACTGCAGGCAGTGGCTTGTTTGTTCTGTGTTTCTGATTCTGGTGCTAAGCCTTTCAGAAGGTAAGGGCATTATGATCAAATCATGCTGCACTTTCCGACCTCTTCATTAATGCCATGACGCAGGATCTTCAGTTATGTGCATTAATCCAAAATGGCTGTCACGGCCTCCTTCGAAAATCTATATCTGGTTTTGACTATGGAGCAACTGTCACATTGAGGTTGCTTTTTAAAGACTGAAGTGTTTCACTGCCAACCCAGCCTTTTCCTACTTGGCCAGTGTGTGAGTTGTAGTATTGACCAGCATTGGCCTTATGCTAAGTTCACACTGCATAATTTTAACCCCAAGATTTTGGAGATTGCTGACAATAGTCCCAGATTTGGAGGCAAATCGGTGTTTGTGCTCGATAGCTATTTGTGAGAAGATTACCATTATGGAGAGCTGTGTGTGTGTGTGCTCGAGATGTATGTATGGATGCATGGTCACTAAAGACCCATGGTGCATAATGGTGTTTCTTGAAAGTCTTATGTATACTTAGGTTAATTTGCAGTGCAATTGTAAATGTAGATCATATGTTGTCATTTGAGTTAGTGTTAGTGTGTTTTTGTGACAACCCAGTTTGAAGACCAGTCAGGCTTATCAGGGATTCCCCCTGTTGAAAGATGGTAGTGTGCAACCCCCTGTTGCTGGTTAGTCATGTAGTGTGTAAACTACAGTGACTTGAGGACTCTTGATTTTACGTGACAAGTTCTGTAGTGTGAAGAAAACGGCAATCTGATGACCTTAAGTCGTGTAGCGTGTATTTGGCCTCAGCTGATGGGAAAGCAGGTTATTGGTTCTTCCTGTGCACCCCAAGCATTGGGGGGCTGCTGCAGTGACCCCCACCACCCATATCACAGAGTTTAGTTTGATGGAAAGAATGTTAGTTATGTCGTTTCCCATATGGAGTAAGTGCACATCTGATGTGGTGACTGCCGATGTCCTGACCAGCATCTCCCACGCAGACCTGTTTATGTGGATTGCTAGGTTGTGCTGTGTGGACAGCATGTCATGGCGTCAAACTCTAAATCACATACATAATTAGTTAATTTACTCTGAGTTGATGGCAGCCTTTCAAGCAAAGCTGCAGTCTTCAGCGTTGGGCATTGTCGCTCTCTGAAGGCAACGTTAGGAGAAAAAAAAAAGAAAAGTGCTCCACAGGCCACGTTCCCCAACTTGTTTCATTCGTTCTTGTTTTCGTTTTCCCCTTCCCCCCCCCCAACAGGAGTATGAAGCTTAAACCCAATTTCCCAGTCGTGTATATTTTTATCTTCTGCAGGATATTTGTGTGGGAGTGCTGACGGTGGCAGATTCTTGTCAAACATGGATATCGAGCATAACCCTAACCCCTCTGCCTCTAAATCATTTGGGCAGGACGGTTCTGAGAGCCCCGTCGTCACACCCCAAGAGGGGCGACACGAGTGCGCGTGGCTCCATCTTGGCAGGCTCCCAGCGCCTCCTCAGACTTAATCTCGATGTCACTGCTTGCCCTGGCACAGGCAGCGTCTTTGACACTCTTCAGAGAACACCTGCTATGCTGCCCTGACCGTAAAACCCTGTTTTAATAGTCTCTCACCTCAGCAGTTAAAATATCAGTATTAAACATTTTTTCATCAATGGTGCTTTTCCACTACCACCAAGAATATAGCGGATCACTAACCGTTCTGCAAACTGGTGGTTTTCCAAAGTATGTGAGCCATGCCCGAGCTATAATCGTGGCTCTGCTTACTACCGGCACCGAAAGCGTGACCAAACTGAGCGAGTGATCGAGCATCACCACCATCTGATTGGTCAAAATTCTCACAGATACCAGAGTTCTGTGCATGGATTATCTGAAGTAAAATGGGTTACACTCTACATACCCTCTACTGGTAGTATCGCACGTCGCGATGTATTGATGTATCCCCGATAACTCAGAACTTGAATCTCCTACATTAAAAAGTGCTATAGAACAGCTAAATGGAATGAATTTGTAATGCTAATTTACGCCGAATGCTAATTCCACTACCGTTTGATGCTAGCATAACTCAGCGATTCTTAAAAATGTGCTGGAATATTAGGAAAGTAAATCATGATGTACACCGGACTGTCAGAACAGTAAGTAAGCACCTCTTCGATTTTATGTCACTGACACGCTCCAAACCTGGCAAGGCCTTTACCCTTCTGCAGTGGAAAACCGAGACCAGCTGGGATTGCGCTGTATCTAGGCTCTCTTCGTGGTAAGGCTCGGTTCCTGTATGCCATTGGAAAAGTGCCACAAGTGGCCTCAGGGGATTCCAGTCCTGCATCATTACACTATTTTCTGTTCATTATAAATGGGTCAGGCAGCTTTAAGCAAGAGGTTGATTAGAGCATTTTTATGTAATAAGTTTTGTGTTTTGAGGTTGCTGTGTAACTGCTGCTGTTAGCTGTGCTTATGGTGGTGGGGGGGGGGGGATTTATTTTGAATGAGCCAGACGGTGCAACGCAGTTGAGTTCCAACTCTGTCACTCCACATGATCTGAAGTTTCGCTCTCTCTCTCCTTTTGTGTTTCTTCTGTTGGTTTATTCTATAGGCGCCATTTTCTGTGAACAACCTGTAGCTTCTCTGAAAATGACATTCGGGGGGTGCAGTGCATGGCCCCCCTCCCTCAGATTTTATCGCTGACTTCCTCAGAAAAGTTTTGCCTTGACTGATTCTTGAAGTTTATCACCGAAGCAGCTGGCCAGAAGCTGGATTGTTATGGCTGCAGAGTACTTGGTCTGTCTGATGTTCTGACCTATGAAAGACCTATGACCTATGACCTAAGAAGGCATTTCTCACCTCTTGCCTTCCTATCCCTAATTCAGTTTCTTCCATTTATTTACAGACTGTACAGTTTGTTCAGGGGATTTTTGTGGAAAAGTATGACCCCACAATAGAAGACTCATACAGAAAGGTAAGCCCACCCTACATGAGACAGCAGTCCACCTTCTAATGGCACCGTACTATGGCATTCTGGGCCATCTCGCTACTATCACCATGGTTACGGAGCACAGCAGGGGGAGCATTAAAGTTTGTCAGGGTGGGGAGGCCCCAGCCAGTGATTCGACTCATAATGGAGACAAGGACTCTGATGCCTCAGTGACTCCCACCACCTATGCTCCCTGCTGTGTAATATGATGTGTATTATGATGTGTATTATGATTAATAATTAGCCTTGGTGATGAGTCATTATATAATTATGGTGCCCCACATAGTTCTGTAATGTAATAAGAGGTAGCAACTGGAGAGACCCTTAGTGAGAAGGATGCGGGATTCTCACAGCCACAATGCATCCTACATTGCCTCATGCCACCCAGTACTGGACCCAGCACAGCCTCCGCCCCCTCTAGTGTGGGCTCCACCCCTTGTGAAGTCCTAATTGAGAAGCCATCTGTGGGAAAGTAGAACCTGGGGGATGTCTGTGGGTTTACTAAGCGAATGTGTGGAGTTGGCGAGGTCCCTCTGCCCCAATATGTGGCTAACGGCTTCTGTTCATTTCTCTGCAGCAAGTGGAAGTGGATGGGCAGCAGTGCATGCTGGAGATCCTGGACACGGCAGGGACGGTACGTGTGGGGACGGGGACAGGGACGGGGGGCGCGTGCAGGGAAGTGGAAGGGGAAACGCTCTGCCTCCGGCTCCAGCCGCCCGGAGAGAGCCCCTCACTTCCTGTGCCCCAGCTGGCTGGAAGCGAGCAGAGCCAGCAGTCAAGGCCAGAGCCTGCTTTCCCTGTGTGACATTGCTGGGGGGGGGCAGGGATGGTGAGAGAGGTCTGAGTGGTGGCATTCTGCCCCCCCCCCCCCACCAGCCAATATCATCCTGCCAGGCCTTGACTCCCACCACCCATGGCTGAGGGGGGCTAAAAACAAACGGCTCTCGTTCGGTGAGGTTAATCATTCCCGGGGCCCGACCTCCTTTTAACCTGTTTGCTTTGGAAAACGAGGCCTGTGAACAGCAGCTCTGTGTGTCACAGGCTGCTCACGGAATGGCCGGGTGGGAACTACATCTCTGTATCCCACGACGACTGTTATTTACACCCATTAAAAGCAAGAGAGCCCCATCCTTCCACATGGTGCAGGTCGGCAGTTAATCTGTCCCCGCCGTTAACGAGCTACAGCCAATCAGGTGCTAGATCTGGGGAGTCGGCGCTAATGGGATAATCTGCTTTTCAGCCGTTTTCGCTGTCGCCATGCAGAATTAAGACTTTCCCCGTTGCAGATTAGAAGATCGTGAGAGTGGGGTTTAGTAACGAGTGAAGATCTTTGTTCAGAATTATGCTTCAGCATTAGTCACCCTGAATTTTGTTTTGAGGAGACTAAAATCAAAATTTTCATTATTCATTATAGACATAGCTTCAGACCTCGTCACAAGCCTCGCTGCATTGCTCACATATTAAATCTTTATTTTGATCCGATTAAGAGATCTCTGGGCTTGTTGGGGCGGGGGAAGCTGCCGGCGGCGCATTTGTGACGTCGTGTATCGGCTTGTTGGGGCGGGGGAGGCTGCGGGCGGCGCATTTGTGACGTCGTGTATCGGCTTGCTTTCCAATGGGTCCTGTTACTTTCTGCGAGCCAAAGCGCGTGATGTCAGACGCAGGTCTGCCGGCCGTCCCAAGTGTGCAACTGTAACGCTCTGGACAGGACACCTTCTCTTCTACACAAGCATGTAGAAGTGTGACTTGGGCAGCGTGTTGCCCAGGCCTGTGGGTGTTGGCAAAGGGGGGCCGTCGATTATGGAAAGGAAACTGAGCCTTGTGTGATGGACTGACGAATCACTTGTAGAATTGTATCCCTATGAATCCTCATCTCATGGGGCTTAGGAGGTGCTGCTTAAAGTTTTGAGTATAGTAATGAAATGCATGCTAACATATATATGAGGTAATGACTCATGCAATGTAACTAATATAAAATACCACATATGTTTGAGCAGAGTCACACCTAAGGGAATCTGTCATATATTTAAATGTTCAGTGATTTTAAAGTGTGTGGTGTCCTGCCTCTGTCCAGGAACAATTCACAGCCATGAGGGACCTGTACATGAAAAATGGCCAGGGCTTTGCCCTTGTCTACTCCATAACGGCACAATCGACCTTCAACGACCTGCAGGACCTGAGAGAACAGATCCTTCGGGTCAAAGACACTGATGACGTGAGTGCAGCCCCCCTCCACCCCATGTCGATCCCCAGGGCTTATTAGTTTCACCACAGATTTCCAAAAGGCATACCAAATGTCAGTCCAGGCCTTACTCTGTTGTTTATTACACACATCGATGCTCCGTCAGAAATGATGGCTGGGGCTGTACTGTCAAACAACACAGCTTTGCATGTGAGACCTGCTCACTGAACCACTTCCTACCTCGTCCTCTAACTGGGATCCCCTACCAGACGGCATCTCTGCACCTTATCTGTAGCGGTTCAGTGTCTGGGGATTTACGAGCTCTCGAAGCCTCCTGCATCTGACAACTTCCTATTTGCTTACAGGATACTCCTATGTGCTTACAGATATCCACACCGAACGAGGAATTTGGAAACGAATACTTTTCATAACGGCAAAGTGGATACAAACTGTCAGATATGTCATATGATACTGATGATGTCACTTAAAGTAAATCTTATATTAGCAATGGGTTCTTTATGAAACACTGGAACTGAGGCAGCATCAGAATTTAGCTCCGTTAGCTGAAATAAGGTAAACTGTTAGCAGTTAGAAATTGCAAGGTTTGTTGAACAGCTTGTATTTCAGAATACAGTGCTGCAAATAGTGTTCACCCAAAGAACTGTGGGACTTTGCCCAGTGAGGTAAAATTTCAGCAGCTTAGTTCAGCTAGCAAAGCCAGAGATGGGTGTGGCTTAGCCCTCCCCTTTCAGAAAGGCCTGTGCAGCTGATTGGCTGCGCTGGGTCTATATTACACACCCGCTGTAGCTTACAGCAGTAATTGCCAAAAGTTCTCGTTCCCAACAGCAAACTGAATGTTTAACAAACAACATGAACTTTTGAACTTTTTAGAAATGCTAATCTTTGTTTGCATGACACTGGGTGTTCTTCAGAGTAACATGCAGAGAGGATGATGAATTATTGTTTTGAGTACAGCAGTTGGGTCTCCCAGATGTTTAAATCTTCCACGTTGGTATGCAGTTATGCTGTTATGCACTTATGACGTGTAGGTTTTCCGTGAGCCTCGGCTTTGTGAAGAGCGCGCTGATCGCAACCAGCCATGCTGCATCTGGCTGTGCAGCGGTGTCTCCCGCATGGGCTGCAGCGTGTCCCCTGCAAGCGCGCAGCCTCCAGGTTAATGGGAGCCCTGTGCCACAGTCTGTGTGGGCTCACCTCCCCCGCTGCCTTTTCTTGTCAGGTGCCCATGATCCTAGTGGGTAACAAGTGTGACCTGGAGGAAGAGCGAGTGGTGGGCAAGGAACAGGGCCAGAACCTGGCGCGTCAGTGGAGCAGCTGTGCCTTCCTGGAGTCCTCTGCCAAGTCCAAGATTAATGTCAATGAGGTAACACCGGCCCCCCCTGCCCCCCTCTGCCGAAGACACCTCACCCATTCATTCCCTCCTCGGCTCTTTCCTTTGTTTTCTGGGCCTAATCTAACTGTTAACAACAAGGTCAGAGATACTTTGGCAAATGTAACACATTAACCACAGAATCCAACAGGATGCCAGGATGCTGATTTTCTTACATTCTTCAAACACTATGACCCCCATGGCTAATATTTAGTGCTTCTGGCTGTGTTTAGGGCTAAGGGTGGTGATGATGAGAATGAGTGTGAATTCCCGAGCAGAGAGAATGTATCCTTTTTTTAAGGCAATAAGCTAAACAAACATTCCCTTGTATTTAGTCTGCCGTAATAAAGGAGTTATTATGAAAGGCCGATTCGTTCAGCCGTTTAGGGGGCACTGGTGCTGTAGGCGGTTTGCACAAAGCAAACTGTTTGCATGTCTGTGGTTTGCAGACCCCAAACTGGGAGCCCTGCTTGATAAGACTGCAGACGTGCTGAGTTCTGTGCTCTCGGGGATCCTGTTCGAGCATGGTTGAGGCCAATACCCTCAGCCGCTACCCACACGCGGCGAGCTGCTGCGTCCACATCACGTGTGAGCCGCGGTGAAGGGCTGCCATTGTCTGAGCACATGGGGGGGGTACTACAGCAGGCAGCGACGTCCCCCATGTGGCCCGTGTCACCTGCCAGTGTAGCACAGAGGCCGGTTTTGTTGTTGGGTCTGTTGTCGACACAGTGGACCTGCTTGGGGTGGGGGAGAGTGTGATGTTAGAGCTGGGGCCTGTGGGAAGGGAACCACCTAATACCTAAAGGAGCTTGCCTGCGATTATTGTTTCTGCTCTGCATGTTTGGCTGACCAGATCATATGAACTGATTTCCTCCTAGATCTTCTATGACCTGGTTCGGCAAATCAACAGGAAAACCCCAGTACCGGGAAAGGCGCGCAAAAAGTCCACCTGCCAGCTGCTCTAATAACGGAGCGTGCCGGTGCTCTGAGCCAGGTGGGTGGGGCCACACCGTGCCGTGGGTGGTCCTTCATAATGCTCCCAGTATCTGCGGAACTGAAACTGTTACCCTGTAGGTTTTTTTTTTTTTTTTTTAAATTAAGCAGTTCTTTAGTATGTTACTCATCTGCTGTGTCACTGCAGACTAGAACGCTCCCTCACACAGGGCCTCTATAGCCCCATGTTTTAAATTTTGTTCTTCAAACTTTTTTGGTTTAAGTAGAACCAGCTGTAGACCACCTCTCTCCCCTGTGTGGTCTTCCCTACACGTGTTCCCCGTAAAATGTAGGATTGATTGTGAGAATCTTTTATTTACTTTTAAGGCTCCTAACAATCAGGCGCCCACTTACATCCATGATCTTTTGACCCCATACTCTGTAAACAGGGCATTTCACTTCTGATCAGGGTCATCGTCAGGGCTAGGGTTAAGGCTAGGGCTGACAGAGCTTTTGCGATCGCTGCCCTAGTGACTGTACAACAGTCTGCCCATGGACATTCGATCAGCCAGCTGTGACACTTTTGCCAAAGGTGCTACTCACATGACCTACCTACTTGCTTCCTTGCCAGTATGCTGCACCATAGTGCTCCCCCCTGCAGGCAGTGGTAGCCCCTTGCTGACGCTCTCCTCACCCCTTCCACAGGTCTGATCGTCCGCTGCCTCCCCCGAGCAGTGCCAGCATTCCAACTTCACTAAAACCTAACGTCCAGCGGACTTCCCCGTGTGGTGACACCCTTTAACAGAAGAAACCAACGACCGGATTGGAAGCTACCACGTCGGTTTTTGCACATCGATAACCCTAATCGCCCTCCAGCGTCGCAAGACCAGATCGTTTCTTAAATCTTCTAACTGTATGCAACTGAAAAAAACGACCCAGAAGCTCCACACAGTATTATTGCTAACAGAGGACGCGCTCTCCTCCCTCCGCCATGTAAATGTGAGAGACTGGGGCCTGCCGACTGTGGGCTACCAGGCAGCCGCGATGACGTAACGTTTAAAAACACCACTGTTTTAGCAAGAGGAAAAGTCCAAAGAGCGCCTATATAGCCTGTTTCATACAACTAACTCTGCTCCTCCTTTGCTTACTCTATGTGTATCTCCCATTTTTAGTTTCCTCCATGTTCTTTCCTTTTAAGTTGATTTGACTTGATTTCATTCTGCCAACATGCTTCGTTGCAACAGCTATTAATATGATTTTATTTTAGAATAAGCAGTGGTTAAAATTGTTAATGGTTTTCTGTTACGGTTGTTGTATCTAGTCCAGTATGTTGCCTTCAAATTTTTTTCTTTTAGAACCCAACAGAAATCAGATCACTTTTATTGTATTTTTTTTTTTTTTTTTTTTTACAGAAATGTTTGTACAGTGGGGGTTTACAAAGGGGGGTTCTATCCAAGAGGATGGGGCAATCTGCCATGAGACCAAAGTACTGTAGCGTGTCCAAACCGATTTCGCTAACTGTTGCCTCAGCGCTCTCAACCTTTTTTTTTTTTTAATCTTCCATTTTGGGATCTCACAGGTTAGACCAATTGCCACATCTGTCTTGACAGAATCCCTGGTCGACAACAGGAAGTATATATTTTAAAATGAGGCTTTTATTAAAAAAAAATAAAATACTATGTTTAAGTCACCCTTGGCGCTTCAGTCACTGTAGATTGTCACTGTACCCCCCCCCCCAAGCTGCTTGCTCATAAATCTGTAAATTGAGGGTATAGAAATGAAATAATGGGTCTAGTCAGTACTTGCCTGTTAGTGTGTCTCCTGTGTAATATTTGGATTTAAGATGTCTCTCAGTGGAAGAGTGTGGGTTTCTCAGTAGTGAATGTCGGTAACTTTATCAAAAGAAGACTCAAGTTACCCAGGTTACCTATGGGAAGGGGAGAAAGTCGCAAGTTTGTTTTGGTGGTTTTTTTTTTTTCCCCTCTTCTCCTTTCTGTTTTCGTGACTTCTGCTGAATAATTTAAAGAATGCCTTGTCGCTTTGTATGCATTGAAGCAATCTCCTGGATGTGATACCCGTCTCTCAGTCCCCCGTGCAGAGTCACAGAATTTGAAATGCAGCGTCTGCTTTTTGAGGTGGCCAAATGTTAACTAAAAAGCCTTAATTAAAAGTGGTGCAATTTTGTATAACCGAGCATCTGTAGTTCAATAAATTGGATTGCCATGCAAGGGCTCTCGGTGACGTCGGCGTGCGGCTCGCATCTTTGCTGTACCGTGTGGGCCGGCCTAGCGGCCGGGCGGGCGCTTGCTCACATGCTCGCTTTGCTGCTGCCTGGTTAGAGAAGTGGCTGAGTGGAACAGAGGCCAAGAAGAGCAAAGCTACTGCATTGTCGGCGTAGCCGGCGTGAGGGTGTCTGAGGCCATAATTGGTATGAGGTGTGCTCACCGGTCCAGAACCATTCATTACGCCTTGTGCTGAATCAGACATCCCTCCATGTGTTTTGTTTTAAAGCCTGTCTTGTACTTTCTGCTCCAGCATTTCTTCCTCTCACCCCCCAGTGTTAATGGTCACTGAAGCTTGTAGCCAGTGTGAGCAGATAGAGACCGTCCTGCACTTCATTCATCCGGTCTTTTATTGTAAATGGCACTTAACAGCTGTGACAGCACAGCATCTGAATACAAATGACAGAAATACTTGACTTACAGGAAACTCTTAAGGAACTAAGCAACCTGATATTTAATGCTGCCTTCCCACTGCCCTGAACCAGACCTAAACATGGCACTGAATATTCATACACGGTGTTTAAATAAATCCAAATGCACACTTTAGCGTCGATCAGACATTTAGGAGTGAGGAAGCAGTTTTTCCAGGGATGTTATGCTTGGAGTAGCAGCAGCTTCACCTATAACTGTCTGTGGTCTCTGCATTGAGTTTATATTCGACTTTGTATTCAGGGGAATTGTTGGTGCTGAGATGGCGATTCTGAATCTCGGGTTTTGTCCACTGGAAAGCAGCTTGGACTGATAAACCTGTGGACTTAACCGGACGTAACCGCTTCCCACAGCCTGGGTCACAGACCCTCCAAAGGCGGTCTACTTACCCCAGGGAAAGCGTGAGTAATGTGTCCGAAAGGAGAAGCATTTTGTTGGCATGGACCCCTCTGTGGCCACAGACAAGATTTGATTAATTGGCTGGCCTAGGCTGCAGCGTCTGTGAGAGGGTCAAACTGGAAGAGGAGCCATGTGTTACAGCCAGAAAAGAAGATCCTGGGACTGTCAACAGCTCCACGCTTGAGCTCATTTCTTAATATTGGTGGGAGGCATTGAAGGACCGGTTAACTTTTGTTTGAATATCAAAGTTTAAGGCTAAAAGAGGGAAACTGCATGATGTACCTCGGTGTGAGACTGGTGCAGTGTCAGAGGTTAGCGAGAGCCTGTGAGGCAGCTGTGTGTTTGAATGTTTGAGGAAGAAGGGACAGCTGACATAATAAGCTTAGGGTGGAGCACAAGAGGAAGCCTGACAGGGTGTGACACCCAGCCCCCCAGTCACTGAGGCATGACTGTACAGCCGGTCTGGCCCCACATGACATCCTGAAATAGCCTAGAGACCCAAGGAGTCAGGAAATGCTGAAGATTGATATAGGATTTCCTTTCCTCCTGAGTTCATCAGGAAACTGGAAGACATTTTGTTTACATGTGTCAGCATCTTATTCAAAACCAAAAATAATAGTACTTATGAATTACCTATACATTTGACAGGGGTGTAGATGTGTAGGTTGTGGGGGGGGGGAGAGTTCAAGGCTGATTTGGTCCCTACCGAACCTATGGCTTTGTTGAGAAATTTCAAGTGTTTTCTGTTTGTGTATGTTTCATACATATGTGCAAGCAGAGGTATTCCTTAAAATGGTATTGCAATAATATAGTTGTTTATTGCGACTTTGAGTAGTTAGCGTTCTATAGTCATTAAAATGGCCAGGTGGGGCTAATCCACATAACTATAAATTTGCTACATAAACTAAAGTGTAGACAAATGTGTGTTCCTGTGCACTGAAGTGTTACTATGGGCTGCTCCCTACAACAAGGCAGTTAAACCAAGGCTGTTTCAGGACAGGTAGTAAGTCTAAGTACTCCGTTTTGTCCCAGGGCAGCTTCGGAGGGACGTTACCCAGGTAAGACAAAGATGACAACAATGACTTGCTGTTAGCAGGGGCGGATTAACTTACCTGGCGGCCCTAGGCAGACATCAGCATGGACATTCAGCTGCTGGCGACTTAACTAACCGTCCCTATTTTTTCCAAGGCGGGGCTGTAGCCTAGGTTAGGCTATGTAGGGATCCACCCCAGGCTGTCAAGTGCTGACTCACACTCATAAGAACACAAACCGAACCTAGCTGGGGATCTGTTTAGACAAGAGCAAACACATTCATCCACACAGCTGATGGTGCAACGCTCCTTAGGTTTAACCAATAGCTAACTGAATTTCACCATAATATACACATAAAATTTTCATTCGAGAAAGACGATCTCCATAGTCTCTTCTCATTGACATTTCAGTGTTCTAAACGGTAGATTAGACAAAAAAAGTCATTTTTATTATATGTTAGTTCTGTTTATATGGTTTTTTTTTTACTACGGTGGTTAGCCTAAATAAAAAGTGAAAAAATCCAGATAAACAATACATTCTCATATAATTGAAAGTCAACTCTCGACAGATTTTTGTGCCAGGCGGCGCTACAAGAAATTTCATACATCAAACACATTAGGTGTTCCCTCTTGATCAACATGTCCGTGCCGTGCTTCGACGTAAAACAGGAAACTTCCAGTCTTGTCAAATATGCTGCTGATGAAATCCATTTTACATTTCAGTGTTTTGTTGTAATATAAAAAGGCATTACATTAGTGTTACGACATATGATATATACAGAGAGCTACTTTCACGGCTGAACTGTTTTCCTGGCTCTGAGCTCGATTGCTGTAGCCTTGGACGAGCGTACGGAATCGACGTTGAACTTTATCCGATGTCTATTAGTATGCCTTGGGCTTACCAGAGTAAGGAAATGGGTTAAGCAGTCATGGCTCGACGTTATCTGAGGTCGATTTAGTAGTCCTGGGCGGGCCAGAGTAAAGGAACCAGCTTGGGGTAGCGAAAAGGGTGGTTCGATGTGCTCCGAGTTCCTTTTCTTTCGCCTGGGCGAGCGGGAATAAGGAAAAGTCTCGGCCTGCTTCAAGAAAGGCCGGGGTTCCTGCTACGTTAATGTTGGCGACATGGAGTGGTAATTCATTTTCATTCTTACACCGCCTGTTTGCTCTTTTGTGTATTTGGTTATCGGACTGGTGGGGTTTTGATGCTTATCTCGGATGCAGAAAACAGACGCAGTATTTGCCGAAGCACACGTGTAGTAATAACACAAAGCTAAGCGAAGGCTGCCGTGCTGTCAGATAGTCGCTCTCTGTGTAGACATGCATTTAAATATCTATTTGTGTCTGTGTCATTGTCATACTTTTTCTACTTAAAATACTTTTAATTAATTGATAGGTTTAAGTCTGCCGGCACAGCTAAGTATCCAGGGTGATATTAAACGTTAGCTTGCATGCTAACTCCTGGTTTATTGGTTGTAAGCACACAAATAGTAAGCTAAGCAGAGAAAGCAGAAAATAAGATTCTATTTCAAATGAAAAAGCCGTTTTAATTAGATTTTTTTATAAATTAATTTCAGACGTATCTCGTATGGATGGTGTGTGTCACGCAATATAATAATGTTTACAATTATCGGTTGTCCCTCTTCTGTGTCTTCCTTCATAAACAACAGTTCTGTTTCAGATGTCCCGTAACAAATATCATTCAATTCCTTCCTAGGGGACAAAATGTGTTGATGTCACCGGTTGTTCGGGACACAGAAGTGACGCGAGCTGCTCGCAGAAAAAGTTCCCACAAGAAGGTAGCTTGTATCCTTCTGATCGCCTTGGCTGACCCTCCTTAAAAACCGACAGGTTTTTAGGTTATTCTAGATTAAAGAATAATTTTAGAGCAAAAGCTTTTCATAGCTGGACTGACATAGTATGGATTTATCAGAAGGCTGTCCGCGTCCATGTGTCCTACCGCCTTATGGATATATCTTTGCGGATTGCGAAACCCAGGGATCCTGTATTAAGAGAAGTCCAAACAAAACGGAAGGGTAGAACTTGCAGCATTTCAGTTTGAATGTGACTTGCTGTGGCGGCTGTTAATCCTTGACTAAGCTCCAGTCCCACCTCCGCGAGATGAGTCCCCGGGGGCAGCCATCACCCCAGCACGGCCCGTTCTCCGTCACACGCCCGGATCCCTCTTCAAGCAGACATGTGGGTCCCCCCCATGAGTCCTGGCTCTCGGCCGCTGCGAGGGGCTTTTTCCCACTCTCCTGGTGTGCCTTCATCTGGCACTGCCATCCTCTCTGTGTCTGCTGCAGAATTGTACCCAAGAGTGCGGTAACGTTATTGATAGTTGGAATTTTATTTAGAAAAAAAAACTAGTGTTAATGTTTCTCATGTAGTCACCCCAAGGAGCTCCTTGAGGAACCCAGATGTCTCAGCCATCTTGGGGACCGGCAGCAGGTCGCCGCGGTTTGTGCATACTCCCCGCACCCTGGGGAGTATGAGCGTGGTGAGATGTCCGTCATGATTTTATAGGATGGGGGGGGGGGGCATATGTGGCCCCTTAGTTTGCTCACCTCCCCCCACCCCCACCCCACAGAACCTGGACGATAGCGACTGGACCGCCAGCTTGTTCCCGTCCCCCCTGTCAGTCCTGGGTGATGCCACCTTCACAGACGACATCAGCACCAGCGCGGTCATGCTGCAGGAGGAGGACCCAGGAGAGGCCGGTCAGTGCCGTCCTGGGTTTTGCACAAGAATTTACCCAAACATATGCGCTATGCTTATATAATTAACATGCAAGTTCGTAACCACTGCTAACACAGAATTATGTTCTCAGTGGGACAGAATTCGTCCCTTCAGCGGGACTCCTACATAACCACTGATTTACATGGTATTCTGTACATGATTATTGAGTGGTTTTGGCAGGAGGCCATTGCCGTGCTCATTGCCGTGCTCATTGCCTCTGTGCTGCCCCCTTCTAGCCTCTCTCAGCCTGTTCCCAGAGTTCCTGCAGTCCTACCTCAAACACTCGTCCAGCACAGTCTTTGATCTTCTGGAGGAATATGAGGCCGTCTGTCAGGATAAGGTGCGTCCGCTGCTATAGATATGCAGATACTCCATCAGCTTTTTCTTCATGATAGCAGTGGCAGTGTTATTTAGTGAGTTTTGGAGGATTTGCATCTTCAAGTACGCTGTCCATTTGTATTACCATAAAATTTTAGGAAGATAACCTACAGATAGTCTAATGTTCTGTTGAACAGGTTTAATTCTTGGGTCTTTCCAGACTAGGGCCTTGATGTGGCTGACATCAGGAACTGTTAATACATCTCTCTCCTGCCTTATTTATTTCTAACTTAATCCTTAACAAACTGGAACATACATGTTCTGCCTAGGAGTGTCCAGCAGGGGGCTCTCTGGCTTTCATTCCTGTTACTGAATGTGGTGCCTCCCCTTTGTAGGTGAGCATGTTACAGCGGCTGGTCCTCCGGGCCACGCCTGGGCAGCAGAAGTTCTCCAAGACGGCCAGCGTCAGGTGGCTTCTGCAGCAGGAGATGGTCACCTGGCGCCTCATCACCTCCCTCTACAGGCACGTGTCTCCACTGGCCATCCATTTAATACATGGCTCTTACTATTCAGTCAGGTTAAAGTGTGTGTGAGCTTCCCAGACGTAGCACTGGAGGCTCATGCTGCATTGAATGTGCCGGGTGACGGACACTAACATCGCTGTGTGTTTGTGTGTGCACGTGCCCCCTCAGGGACCGCGTCCAGTCTGTTCTGGAGGATGACCTCATGATGGATGTGGCTGTAAGTGTCTCCTTGCTCTCTCGTGCACCCCATGATATGTAGGCCCTCAGCCGAATCTTTTCCATTATCTTTAGTAATTATTTCTGTGGCGCAGTGAGGAGAGACGCCAGTAAGCGATGTAACTTCCTGGAGGCTGTGCAGTGTGCGGGATCCTCACCAGTGTAAGTGCTTTGTCTGATCGTTGACTCCCCCCGTGTCTTACAGGGTCCTACGGAGAGCGAGAAGCTGGTCATGGAGCAGCTCTTTCACAGGGACGCTTTGGTGCGACAGAGTCAGGTGAGGCCACTTCCTGTCTACACCTTGACTTCCTGCCGACCTCCTTCACCGTTGCATGGTGCCCTGCCTGGTCACATGGTCCTCATTCAGGGACAGATTTATTATTCCCCCCCAGTCCCCCAGTGGCATAACTGTACAGAAAGCTCTAGTTATAAAACTGCTTTCCCCGCAAGAATGGTGTTTGCATTTGTCTTGTATTAAGCCCCCTGTCGGCTAAGAGGGACCCTTTGCTTTTGCATTCTGTGTTCTCCTGAAGCTTGTTGTGGACTGGCTCGAGAGCATCGCCAAGGACGAAATCGGGGATTTTTCAGATAACATCGAGTTCTACGCTAAATCAGTTTACTGGTAAGTTAGGGGTGGGGGGGGTGCTGTTTTGTGAATGCGGTGGTTGTTTGGTGTTTTATTGAAATGGTGATGAACTAATATCATACCCGCCACCCCCCCAGGGAGAACACCTTACACGCCCTGAAGCAGAGACGGAGCACGTCTCATGCCGGCTTCAACCGCCCCCTCGTCACTGAGCTGGTGAGCGATGCGAGGCTGCGGATTCCAGCTGGAGTCCACTCTGCGGGTCATGGTGACAGTATGTGCTATTGCGCAGTGGCTTGGCCAAAGCAGAGCTGGGTGTTATGGAGTTACAGGCTAGTGCTGCCAAGCTCTTAACTCTCTGCGAGCGATCGGCTTATCGGTATAGGGACCGGTCTCACCCGGGAGCCCGTGTGTGTATGTGTGTGTCCCTGCCCACGTGCGCTGTGACGTGTGCTGTCACATGCGTGCAGGACCCCGATGCCCCCATCAGGCAGAAGCGGCCTCTGGCCGACCTGGACCAGGAGGACGAGGCCCGGCTGCTGAAGTACCTCTTCACCCTAGTGAGGGCGGGCATGACTGACGAGGTGAGGGACGGCCCCGCTATAGGCTGCACGACCCCCCCCCCCCCCAACCTCAGCGGGCAGCCAGGCAGGGAGGGGCATCAGGCCCCACTCACCGTGTACACGCGTGTTAAGGTGCTGAGACTGTGCTGTACGTGTGGTGTGTTCAGGCACAGAGACTGTGTAAGCGCTGTGGACAGGCCTGGAGAGCGGCCACGCTGGAGGGCTGGAAGCTGTACCACGACCCCAACATCGGCAGGGGTGAGTGTCCCTACCGCGGATCTCCCTTTAGAAAAATCTGGACAGATGGTAAACTCGGCAGCCTATAAAGGAAGGCCAGATGCTTGTCGTATCTTAACCACATCACCTTTGGGTCACTGCTCCAGTTCCTTAGCTGCTACGCCCCCTGCTGTCTATATGTTTAACTGCACTTGACCCGCATTGTTCTGAAACGCCTCTCTGTCTGCCTGTGCGTTTGGCTGATTGCAGGCAGCGCAGAGCTGCAGCCGGTGGAGGGGAACCCTCACCGCAGCGTGTGGAAGGTCTGCTGCTGGAGAATGGCGGAGGAGGTAAGCGAAATCCTCGGCAGCCTCAGCCGTTACGTACCATAACTCCCAGCCGGTGCCAGAGTGTGAGAGCTTCTGGGCATGATGGTCTGAGAAGTCCCCAAAATTGTCCAGTTTGGTGGGAACTTCCATCCCTTTCAGTAACGGAATTGGCAAGGCAGCCAGATGCCAGTTCATGTGAGCTTTGTGCTTGTCTGGGCTGTGAATGTGTTCTGGGGAAGATTGGGGTTCGCTGATGGCCGCATGTCTCTTTGAAGCATCTCATGCGGCTGCCATGTTTGTGGTCCGACAGGAGCAGTTCAGCAGATACGAGCGAGCCATCTACGCGGCGCTCAGCGGGAACCTGAAGCAGGTGCCGTCAAGAAACTGCCACTCCTGTCGGCTGGTCTGTTAATCTGTGATGATGGTGTTGAGGACCCTCATGTGGCTCTGTGTGTGACCCCCCCCAGCTCCTGCCGGTGTGTGAGACGTGGGAGGACACAGTGTGGGCCTACTTCCGAGTGCTGGTTGACACCAAAGTAGAGCAAGAGGTGCTCTCCTCGGGCATGGGCAACAAGGAGCTAGAAGAGCTGCCCCGGGAATACCTGGGGGCCAAGTAAGAGCACCCTGGCTGGGGTTTTGGGGGCAGGGCTGTCGGCTGTGATGGGAGGGTGCTCGCTCCAGAGACGGACCTCAGTGTGCTCTCTGTCAGGTAGGAAGGGTGAGTCAAAGCTGAAGCCTCACCATCTTTTGTCTTTTGTTTTATCAGCTGGTCACCAGAGAAGGTGTTTGAGGAGCTGCAGGCCATAGAATCAAAGGTGAGCTTTGACTTAGCTGGTAATGAGTACCTTTGCGACCCAGTGGTCTGTTCCAGTCCAGTGCACCTGCTTTCCTCATCCACAGCGGGTGCTGGCAGAGACCAAGGAGCACTACCACCTTATCCAGAAGTTCGTCATCCTGGGAGACCTGGATGGTAGGCTCCCGTTGCCCGTGGCTGATTTGTTACCCATGTTTGTGTCGGGGCTCATGCATGGCATTGACAGTGTGATGTCACCACAGGGCTGTTGGAGGAGTTCAGTGATTGGCTGGCGGGCGGCACACTTCTGCCCCCCCACCTGCTGCGCTTTATGGCTCACCTGGTGCTTTTTTACCGCGGCCTGGGGGTGGCGCTGAAGGTGAGCTTGCACGTTCAGCCATTCACGGTCCCACTTGAAGAACATCAGCTTTTCCTGCACAGTATGTCATTTGCTCATTCATGACCTTCTCTTCAGGAGGACGTTACCGTGGATGTTCTGAAGGCTTATATTCAGGTACGACTTGTCGGAGTGATTCGAGCAGTACCAGGCTGCAAGTGCTGAGTGTGCTTTGTATGACGTTACATATTAAGTGGTTAAGGGCCCTTTGTCATGGGCATGTTCCTGATCCAGGTCCTGGTCAGCGAGAAGCACACGGACCTGATAGCCTTCTACGTGAGCCACCTGCCCCCGGACATGGCGGTGACCCAGTATGCCCAGTTCCTGGAGTCTGTGACGGAGACGGATCAGCGGAAGCGCTGTCTGGAGCTGGCCAGGGAGGCGGGTGAGGGTGGGGTTTGGGATGGGGATGAGGCTATGATGGGATGGGGTTTGAGATGAGGGTGTGGCTATGATGGGGTGGGGTTTTAGATGGGGGTCGGGCTATGGTGGGCGGGGTTTGAGTTGGGGGCCAGACAAAGGAGTTGGACATTAGGTGAGATCTGTGGGAAACTGTGACTGGATGGGTGGAGGGGAGGTCAGGAGTGCGGGATGTAGGATTGGGACCAAGAACCCATGATGTTGGGGGAACACGAGGAGGAGGACCCGGCACTGGAGCGGGTTCGACGTTTTCACTGCCCACCTCTGGTTTTTGTCCGATCCTCAGGGCTGGACGTGGCAGCGGTCACCAAGACCGTCGTGGAGAACATTCGAGAGAGAGACACTGTGGACTTCGCCCACCATGACCTGACCGCCGCCCTGGATACGGGCACCTCTGAGGTGCGATGTGTGCGCGCGCACACACACACACACACACACACACACACACACACACACACACACACACACACACACACACACACACACA
>JAODKN010000001.1:13907849-13921421 GCA_026774425.1 Petrocephalus zakoni | reverse complement strand
GGATGGTTTCATGCAAAGATGCCATTAATCCGGACAGCCGCCAGCGCTCTGTAACAGGTGACGGGCTTTGATGGCGGCCCTCGCTTCCCAGCCCTGTACAAGCTGAGGCGTAGTAGCCAAGTTAAACAGTGTCCCTTACGCGCTGGTCAAGTCACCCCCAGGCTAACTAGTAACTAAGGGTAGATACGTCAGAAATAAAAGAGCCTGAACACTGACATTTCCAGGTTACAGGCGAAGACATCATCTTAGGCGGACCTTGCCGCCTATACACTGATTTTGTTATGGAATTGTCATTTTCCTGCATTATATGGGCAGCTTAGCATGTAAATGTCAAAATATTAGTTAAAATGATTCAAAGTAGTTCCTAACCAGTCACCAGCTCTGTCGCTAGGGGCAACCGCGTGTAGTCGCGCCAAGCTAAGAAGTGGGGAAGATGCTGTCTCCTCATAAAAGACGATAATATTTAATATTTAGATCATATTTTTTCTAAAAGGTAGGTCTTTATTTTACTGCTTGTGAATGCATATAATGTATTTGTATCCAGTTAGACAGGCTGGCTATTTGTATTTTTTAAATTTAAACTCGATATTCAAAGGCGTAGCCTGCTAGCTAACGGACATTTTGCAAGGCCGCACAGCCACGGGTTTTCCTGTGTCCCCTGGCGGGAATGAGGACACTGATCCCGCGTCTGACTACGGAAGAGCTTCCGGAGCGGATTCCCGTAGCGCGCAAACACAGCGTTGTTTTTATTATTATTATTATTATTACAAACCGCAGCTTTATTCCTCCGCAGTGTTAATTTGACGTGGGAAAGTGTGTTTGCAGCTCAGCGGTAATTGTAAATGCTTCCTAATCATGGCAAGGCTGCAGTTTGGGAGGCAAGACGGGCAGGAACATGGAGGTGGCGCTGGGGGGGGAGAGGCCGGGGCCGGTGCCGGTGCCGAAGGCGGGAGGAGCGGGTCGCTTACAGAGCGGCGCCCACAGCATGCAGCCACACCGGAGCGGTTGGCGGGGCTGCCGGGGCTGCGTCCCGCGTACGGCTCCCGGGCGCACATGCACACAGGCAGAAGCCGAAGCGACTTACTCAGTCTCCCGGGTGGGTGACTGCGGGAGGCGCGCGGCTGATTAGCGCTAGTTACGGTTTATCTAGGAGCGGGCCCCGATTCGGAGCCGGGCTGCTGTAACGCGATAAGGCTGCGAGCCGCCCCGCACTTCGCGGCCGCCCGGGCATGTCGGGGGGCGCGGGGGGCGCAGCTGTCGCTAGGCGCGGGCAGCGCGGCGGCTCGGCGCCGGGACATGCCCGGGCATATCGGCCGGCCTCGCTCGCTGCTGCGCCGCCTCGCCTCGGCCGCTGGGGGCGCCATTGCCCCTGCGGTCCCCGCCCCGCGCCGCGCGGCTCTAGCCCTGACATGTCCCGGGGCCCGCCGGGGTACTTAAATCCGGGGCCGCTGAGGAAGTGTTTGTCACTGCGCACAGCGGACCGTGAGCACTTTATGTACAGCTTTTAGAGTCTTAGATGTGTATATATAAGGCATATAACTATTTATTAAGGTGAGTTGTCTCTGGGTATTTGTTTCATTTGATTGGCATTTAATTTAAAATTGGGACTCTTGCTGAAAACTTGTCACACTGCGGTTTAATACTTAATATGTATTTTTTTTTCTTATTTCAGGTAAAAGAATGGCAACAAATTGTTTGAGCGACACCCAAATAAACCCTGTGGACAATGAAAAACTTGTGAGTTTCTTATATTTGCTTGACGTGCCCTGAGCCTGTTATACTGAGAAAAGTTAAATGGATGTGAATGCTGGTCTTTACAGGTAAGACCAAAAGTGCAACTTCAAACCCTGCTCCGGCATGCGGGAGCAGACAAGGAGATCTTTACGATGAAAGAGGTAAGAAGATCCAGCAACACTGACAGGTACTGCTGTTGCTGTCTAAGCAAGCCTGACATCTCCAGCTGAAGGCAGTCACTGGCTTTCAGAGACCACCCAGGACAGTGGCTGTATGCCCAGGACACTTGTCCTTAGTCATTTGTTGGTGTGTTAAGGCTCTGTGCTCAGTGTGCCGTTCCCACATTTGATTTGCCCTTGACGCTGTTGATATAAATACCAGCCATCTCAGGTTTCGACCTTAGATTTAGTTATTTCGGTCTGTGTGGTGATTAAATGGAAGACACTGGTCTGTGTGTGTGCGTGTTTAGAGATGTGAAGCATTTTCTTTTTTAAGATCACAGGATTTAAGGAGTGTATACATTAGGCTATTAGTGTTCCAGACATGTCTGTGTTTCGAGTGGTTTTCATGTAGAATCAGCACAGACTGAGGCAGGCTGGAATTGTACATGTAGCACGACCCTCTGGTGGGTGTTTTATCATTTTATCAGTTCCTGGGGGGGGGGCAGGGAGGTGCGATTTCTTGTTGTGTTGGGGCATGTTTTTGAATTGATCACTGAGCTTAAGTTTTGTAAACGTGCTAATCATTATAACTGATTATTCTTTTGTGCTATGGGCTCTGAATTAAATCAGGTCAGATGATGAGTGATAGAGCAGAAAAGGGTTAATACTGTCTGGTACTGTATGAACTGTAGCTTGCTGTTTGACAGGCTGACACTAATCATATCCTCTTATAACTTTGAATTTCAGGTAATATTTTACCTGGGGCAATACATCATGGGCAAGCAGCTGTATGACAAGAAACAGCAGCACATTGTCCACTGCGCAGACGATGCCCTGGGGGCTGTCCTTGGTGTGGACAGCTTCTCTGTCAAGGAACCCCGGTGCGTTTCTCACCGACAGTGACCTCAAGGGGCCGTTGGCCAGAGTAACCTGACAGTCCAGCAGCTGTTTGGGCCTCTGTGTCATTTGTTTCACTCCCAGAATGGATGTGTGTTACCTTTTTTTGTTAAAATATAGCAGAGTTTTGTAGTCAATAAAAAAGACTGATTTAGTACTTTTTTTGTCTTGCAGGGTCTTATTTGCAATGATCTCCAAAAACCTGGTTGTAGTAAAAAATGAAGGTACTAAAATACATTTTCAATGACTCGTTTAGAATTAAGAGAAATTATTCTTAAATTGTCTCTTTCCTGAATTAGAATGTGCTGGCGTGTTTTTTGCAGTAATGTCTGGTATTTGGAGTTTGCTAAAGCTCTTGAGAAATGGTAACTCTGTCTAAATGCCACAGCTTTATGGGCTGATTTAACACGGGATTTATGATAACAGGTTCCCAGTCAGCATTTACAGATCCCAGCAGTCAAACTGAACCAGACAGAGCATCACAAGTAAGTGTGCTGGCGAATTTCCTTCCTTCGCTATTTTCCTTATTAACAGTTGTTGCATGTGAAGAACATTGAAGCACCCCCTTCAGAGTTCCCTGCTGTTCTTCCAGTTTATTTCTCCAACGAGGCATGTAATTTCTTCTTCAGGAAACAGAGCCACGTACAGCCACTCCTGGGCGTAGACGGAGACGGAGCAGCGACCCTGGTAGGGGAGCCCCCGTCTGTGTGCTATCTGATCTCCCTGGCAGCTCTGTTTAACCACAGCTTTTCAGTTGCCCGGTTGTTGCTCTGCTGGTTTGAAGTTTGAACCGGCACTAACCTGGCGCAGAGTAAAAGGGGGTTGGCTTCTTTAAGGATTATTCTTAATGCTTCCAACTTCCTGTGTATATATAACCTGTCACACTACTTCTGGTGTGATATCAAAAATAATTGGAATGGTGCTCTATTTCGAGCTATAATAATAAACCTATATTCAGTGCATACCTGGCCTGTTCGTGTTTGACCCTCTGTAACCACTGGGCCTCCTTTTTATGGTGCTACAGAATCCCAGACATGAGGGCATGTGGAACAACACATCCCTTTCCTCACTAATGAATGGTGCCTTTTATAAGGGGCTCTGTAGCTCTAAAGAGCGGTCCGGTCTGGAGGGCAGTGCTGAAGTCGTTCAGATGATCACTCTGCATCCTTTGGGGGCCAATCGTTGACAAATAAGGGACTTGTTTGTGTGACATGTACTACAGCAAGGTCACATTAGTCCTTTTCAGAATAAACCACATGGTGGTCACAATCAGAAAAGTGCCTTGAGTCTTAACACCAGCTCCAGCCGTGTATAAATACTGGCAGAAAAGTCCTGCTTAGCAACAACCTTTACAACCTTAACAACCTTTTTAACATCTCAAAGTGACATTGTATAGTCAAGAAAAACCATCCTGATTCCTACTTTGGAATATTAACTTGTAGTTGTCAGTCAGGTATGTCTGCCAGGTATGTATCTCTTTCCTCAAGGAGAAGCTTCCTCCTGGACTAGGCTAGAGATGAGCCTTAATGAACAAATTGCCTGGTATCATGTTACAATGTTGGGGAAAAAAGCATTTAATTTGCCATTACTGCCTAATGTTATCCGAAAGCTGGTAGGTAAACTCTCCACGACTCGTAATTTCTTTCTGGAACGGTGGTACCACCCTGAGTATGATCTGACTTTACAGTGGGACATACGAGGCGACTTTGCACATTGCCTACCGTCTCGCTCGTCCGCAGGAACCTCCACAGACGAGGAGCACAGCCACAGGAAGAGGCACAAATCCGACAGCTTCTCTCTCACGTTTGACGACAGCCTGTCCTGGTGCGTGATTGGCGGCCTTGGGAGAGAGCGCAGGGGCAGCGAGTCGTCGGAGTCCAGCGAGAGTGTGGTAAGAGCGCCGCTGTCCCGCTCCTGGTACCGGCTACCCTCATCTCGCTGGTATCCCTACCGGTCTGCATCCAGTGAAAGGTGGTCCCCACAGAGCATGTCTGTCAGTACTCACCAGTGGTGTCTGTGCCTCTTGTTGGTTGGGTACTTCGTGGGTGGGGGGAGGGTGTCAGAGAAAATGAATTTCATTTGTCTCAGTAATGATACATCAGGGCTTCATTGCTACTCCCTCGCCAGCATAAACAGTGATTTCTTGTGCTCTGTGTGTGTGTGTGTATGTGTGTGTTAGAAAATGCAACATTACTGTGTATCTGTGGGCATTATCAATGCCCACTCTGGCCAGGCTGTCATACCATAATTAAGCTCAGCTGGCTCTCTCCCCAATGTGTGCAGAGCTCTGAAGGCCGTGTTCACTTTCTTCTGCAGGAAGTAGTCATATCTGCCAACGAGGCCTTGAGTCAGAGCGACAGCCAAGCCTCCGACTCGGATCACTTCAGTGTGGAGTTTGAGGTGGAGTCCATCAACTCTGACGCCTACAGTGAGAACGACGAGGCATCGGAAGTGTCAGGAGTGGACGAGGTTTCTGCTCGCATCCCTCGCCGCGTTAAAGGGAGCCGCCGTCTTGTTGGGGCAGCAGGGCTCACTCTCCCCGCTTCCTCCCGCAGGTGTACGAAGTTATCTTTGAGGCAGAGGACGAAGACTCCTTCGATGAAGATACTGAAATTTCAGAAGCAGTAGGTCGCTTTCTCATGACTAGTTCTCCTCTTCGAGGTCATTAGGTTCTAGATCTGTTAGTTCATGTACCTGAAATGGTGGTATTTGTAATATTAACACTGGCACTGCAGTGTCCTCCGTCCAGGTGCCCCCTGCCTTGTGCATTTTGGCAATACAGTTTTTTGGGATGTAATTTGAAACTTTGAGCTGTGGATGGGATGTTTGCGAAGATGTAATGAGACTGAAGAGGCCTGGCTGTAACCACACTGGATGTCCTGTTTCAGGACTACTGGAAGTGCTCCAAGTGCGAGGAGCTCAACCCTCCCCTGCCACGAGTCTGCCAGCGCTGCTGGACGGTGCGTGATCACTGGCTGCCCGAGTCGGACGTCGCCGGCACCACCCATAAGGTCCTGCCTCCCAAGCCCATGGCGGCTGACGCGGAGGAGGGGCTGGACGTCCCCGACGGCAAGCTGGCGAGTTCGCCCCCTAGCGTCGAAGCCAAGGAGGACGCGGCGGCATTTGGACCCCCGGAGAGCTGCTCCCAGCCCTCCACCTCGGGTGCCAGCGCCGGCGGAAGCCAGGAAGAGGCCCCCGAGTTGGAGCGCTTCAACAGCCTAGAGGCTTGTCTGCCAGCCAGCTGCCTGGAGCCCTGCGTCATTTGCCAAAGCCGGCCCAAGAACGGCTGCATCGTCCACGGCCGCACCGGCCACCTCATGGCCTGCTACACCTGCGCCAAGAAGCTGAAGAACCGCAACAAGTTGTGCCCGGTGTGCCGCGAGCCCATCCAGTCCGTGGTGCTCACCTACCTGAGCTGAAGCTCCGCCTTCTAGTT
Source organism: Petrocephalus zakoni (assembly GCA_026774425.1). Lineage (NCBI taxonomy): Eukaryota > Metazoa > Chordata > Actinopteri > Osteoglossiformes > Mormyridae > Petrocephalus > Petrocephalus zakoni. The sequence goes on along the minus strand of JAODKN010000001.1, from coordinate 13,915,193 downwards.
TAATAAATTTATATTACTCTTTCATGGGAAAGGGTTATTTATTTAAAACTCAGCTGTTAAACTGAGTGCTTTCACAGCCAAAGTTTCGGGCTTAATTGGCTTTGCCGCATGTCTGAGCTGATCTCTGCTTGTGTTCAGACTTTTGTCTTTTGAAGAAGTAAACAGAGAGAGTTTTATTTAAATAAATGGCTATGTTTTATTGTTAAGTTGACTGGAAAACAACAGTGATGTAAGTACTTGTTGCTGGTGGAATTGCTCCTGTTGTAGGCTTTTAAGGGACCAATGGCATACTGAGTGCGTTCTTGTTACTGGTATAGCCCCAGTGGCAGGGTGGGGTGCCCCACAGCCCCCATGAGGCTGGCTGCGTGCTGCTGCCTTTGCTGAGGTGCCGCAGCAGCACTCGTATTTGTCAGGGTGCCGCCCCCTTTTCTGATGCTCCACGGTAATATTATGGTATGAGCCCGGTGCCCACATTTCTGTACAGTGACTTCAGTGAGACCTTAATGGGCAGAAGGTGCCCCTCCACGCTGTTGTCACAGCTTGGAGAAACATTCATGGTGCCCCTTAAACTTCACTCCTCTCTGCTGTGCTGTCACTGAGGAGTAATACATACATATATTTATATCCCAATAAATATATGACAATATCTTAGGTATGTGTTACTCGCTGTCCTCTGCTGGTATGAACTCACAAGGAAATTAGCACCCTTTGTTTAAGGCATGTTCGAAGCACCACCATAATGTGAAAAAGTGGCTTTATCAAACAAATATGCTGTAACTCCTTAAAAATGGCCGAGTGATCCGTCAAATGACTCCGTAATTTAAATGCTAGTGGTTGCCGAACCTTTGAATGCAGCGCTGACGGATTTTAACATATAACTGCAAAAAATGTTGTATACATTTTCAACATAATGTAGCAAAATGTAAAGGGTAATAAGACGAATACGTTTGTCTGTCACCCTATTTAGCTGCACGTACAAAGCACGTAATCCTACTTCAGAGCGAATTTAAGGTTCTGTCCACTAGAGGGAGCCAAAGCGCCAGCAGACCGTTCTCTTTTTTGTTATAGCGACTGCGTACTTGAGTCGGATAATTGCGTTGATTTACGTTTGTTTAACGCGTTTTGTTGTAGCCAGACGCTGTTTCCCGTTCCGTCGTTACAATGTAATGAACTCTGGCAGACTGCTAACATGCAGGGTGTGAATTTTATAAAATTAGGCTACTTATTTTGTTCAGACATCTCTGGCTTGTGTCTCGTATACACTGTCAGAAAACCTTTGCGGGTACAATTACTTGTCACTGGGGCTGTATCCTCAAGGGTCTGGCAATTGTACCCTAGCTAAAGGTAAATGTACCTTTCAGTTACATTTAACGTACAGAAATGGATTCTGAGGAACACTTGTACTATTGCGGACAGGGTTGCCGCTACAGATTTTGGGCCCCATATTATATGCCCCATTTTGGGCAGCATATTATATTGGACCCCCAACACAGATCAATCGGATTATGTTCCAAATAGCTTAGGGCCGCAGTCAGTCGCCTTGCTTTGCGGCGCCCCTGATGGGCGGCTTGTGTACCAGGGCTGTCCCCTTTTTCTGACAGTGTATGCTGAACATTATTTAGCCTAAGAGTGGAGTGAAGGTATTAAAATTACTAGCTACTTTCTGCTGTACTTAACGATGTTTTTATAAGGGGTGTTTATTTTGTAGCAGCTAATAGGTTGTATATTTCTGAGATGTTTTGATTTACGACACTAAGAATGTAATATTTTCCATGTAGGGTAACGTGAGTAATATTTAATTGCTTTGTTGAATTTTGCAGTGCCTTACCGAAGTTTGCTGTAAATATATACCAGATGCCAATTTGCAGTATGTAACTCTTATAAGAAATCGTACCAATACACATACCGACATTGTAGTATTTTGATTTGTTTAATGGGAAATCCTCTTTTATCTTTAAAAACTAGCAAACGTTCATAACTTGTTTTACTCACCCTGATGCCGCTGAGGTTTGTAAAAATCGTTGCTTGGGTTGACCTTATGTGAGCTATAACTGCACTGCAGATGCACTGAATCGATGTCATTACAATCGATGACATTACACTTAGGAAGACTGGCACGTTACTATACAAACTGCATTCGTTGCCCTGTATGTGTCTGTGTGTGTTTGTTTTTTGCTTTTTCCATTTTAGCCCCTCGGTAGTATAAAATAATTTCGTCGTGTCATCAGGGGCGTCGCTAGGGCTTTTACTGCCCCGTTCATAGATGTAAACTAATTCTTATTTAAATCGTATATTGTCATTTATTTTTATTACAATCAGACCCCCTGCCCAGTAAACCTCTAGTAATGTACTTCATATAATTCACGACCGTAAATTCACTGTGTTGTTCGTATAATTATTTATTTTAGGCTTTAACTAGGCAATCACAGTGTACGCGTATGTATGTACAAATACATGCAAATAAATGATTTATGTTAATTACGTGTCTTTCAGGGATAATTCTTGCCGAAATTCTTCATGCGTGGATGTTACAGTACTTACGGCCGTCAGATGACTCATTTTATTCCAACAGACTGAGAATGTCGCTTGTGGTGGTCTACACTTTGCACTCCATATTACCGATCACATGGAAACTGTAGACCTAGTGCTGTACTGCTGTAAATCTGTATCCGCCCCTCCACCAAGGCAGATGGAGTTAAAACGTTGTGCCACTGAGGCTATTTTTTCCCCACAAAACATGTGACCCACAAGACATATATATATATAGCCTGTTATCACAAAAATGTCTGTTTTTGAGCAACTTAGTTTTTATTGGTAATCCACCAACAAGCAGTAACAGAAAACTTAATCAAAGGACCTTTTGAGACGAATCACCGCTAGAGGGCAGAAATTCTCATTGGTCTCCTGTTTAGAGCTAATACGCTGCCGGTTTATTCACAGAGCCACAAATCACTTGCCCAGCGCTTATTGAAAGGTTCATTGACCACATATTTCTTCTTTCGTAAGCATTACTTACATACAGTCGTGGCCAAGAGTTTTGACAATGGCTCAAATATTGGTTTTCACAAAGTATGCTGCGTCACTGTTTTTAGATCTTTTTGTCAAATGTTTCTATTGTGTACTGAAGTATATTTACAAGCATTTCATACGTTTCAAAGGCATTTATTGACAATTACATCAAGGTTATGCAAAGAGTAAATATCTGCAGTGTTGGCCCTTCATTTATCAAGACCTTTGCAATTTGCTCTGGCATGGTGTCAATCAACTTCTGGCCCAAATACCAACCGATGGCAACTTATTCTTGCATAATTAATCCTTCTACTTTGTCAGAATTTGTGGGGTTTTCTTTGACCCCCTGCCTCCTGAGGATTGACCACAGGTTCTCAATGGGATTAAAGTCTGAGGAGTCTCCTAGCCATGGACCAAAAATTTTGATGTTTCGTTCCCCAAGCCACTGAGTTATCACTTTTGCCTTATGGTACGGTGCTCCATCGTGCTGGAAAGGCATTGTTCTCCACCAAGCTGTTCCTGGATGGTTGGGAGACGTTGCTCTCAGAGGATGGTCCAATGCCATTCTTTATTTATGGCTGTGTCCTCAGGCAAAATTGTGCATGAGTCCACTCCCTAGGGTGAGAAGCAACCCCACATATGAATGGCCTCAGGATGCCCCAAACAATTGTAAAGTGGCTTCAATGACTTTACCCCAGTCCTCAGCAGTCCAATCCCTGTAATTGTTGCAGAATATCAGTCTGACCTTGATGTTTTTCTTGGAGAGTAGTAGAGAGTTTTTCTTGGAGAGAAGGAGATGGTCCTGGTGCTTGCTGGACTTTCTTGGGTCCCCTGAAGCCTTCTTCACAGCAATTGAACCTTTTGAACAATTGATCCCCAATTGAACAAGGGACTTTGCAATTAATTGCAATTGATTTGATCCCTCTTCATAACAATCTGGAGTATATGCAAATTGGCATCATGAAAACTGAAGAAACAAACTTTGAGAAAACCAATATTTCTCATAACTTTTGGCCATGACTGTACAGAGAGAAAATACTATGTTAAAAAGATTCAGTGAAGGGTGTTTACATTACATTGATTTGGTTGAATTAACTTTTCAAAGAAACTAACTGCACAGTAAAAGCAAACGTTTAGAATTAAGTCAACAAAATGTTTTAAAATGTTAATATCATTGTGAGATTCTTAGTTTGCCTACATTCAACATAACATCATAAAATTGTGCAATTGACTGTTTTCTGTTATGTGCCTGTAATAATCTATTTTTCAAAGTGAATTAGATATTTCAGGTTAGCTCTTCTGCGTATTCTGTTAGTCCACAAAGACTTACATTGTTGGTCGGTGACGTACAGTTCCAGACACCTATTGAAGATTGTATGTCTTTCAATAAGATAATGACACCTTGAGGTTATGTAGTAAGCATTATCCTGTGAACATGGAATGAGATGGACTGGTGTGACCTGGCCCCCACAATCCCCCCCAACCAAAACCCTCTACAGCTGGTTTGTGATGAGTTGGATCGAAGAGTAAGAGCAAGGGGGCCAACCTGTGCCCAGAAGTTGTGGAAACTCCTTCAGGACTGTTGGAGAAGCATTCCAGGTGGCTACATCTGGAAACTGGCTGAAAGAATGCCAGGAGTCTGCAATGCTGTCATCACCAATGAGTCTTAAATTCTTCTTGGTCGTTGAAATATCTGATATGTATTATTTAATTCTGACTTTTACAGTACTTTGAGTAACATGGCTAAAATAAAGAGAAAAATGCATCAAAAGCAGCCGTGTCCAGAATTTTGACTGGAACTCTATGCCAGTAAAAATGCTTCATTAATGCTAAAATGGGCTTTTGAGCCTGGAATTAGTTGGTATAAACGACTACAGGTATTTATGGTGAGAATGATTTATTTTTAAAGGCACAGCACACTTTCCATCTGAACAGCAACAAATAGTTGGGGTGAAGTGAGGTAGAATGGCTGAGGTTTGCCCTAATGAGAAGCTGAATTGTTTCCTTTACAACAAAAAGCTGAGTGGACCATAGAAAACCTCCCTGTACTCCAGATGTGCTTCCTGGGTCTGTACTGGAGGTCAGAAAGAAATTATGTATGAAATATCAAGTTTTTACCAGGATACTGCTCATGTTCTGTACTACAGTCTGAAAGCGCATTTGGCATCGCAGTGGTTGCTGTTACGACTTATTCAAGCAGTACAAAGTCACCATTTCCTAAATAACAATCCCAATGCGTCTCATTACCACACAGTAATAATTTGAGAAAAATGTATGTACATGAATAAAGCTCAATATTGCCTATAGTACATACAAACTGTGCTCACAGAGATTAATCGCCAAATAGCCTGTTCCTTACCCCTTGGAGTCCCAGTGATTTTTTGGGTGGTGCTGTTATGAAAAGAGAGCTGGTCTCCACCATCCGCACGAGGGACACACTGATCTCCATGGAGCAACAGGAGACTTGGACGTAAAATACAAAAGTGTGATTTCTGTGATTGTTGTCCGGAGCAGAGATTCCCGACAGGCGCTGTCAAATGCTGCTGGGCTTTAGTAGAGATGTTTCCCGTTGCTGCTGGCACCCTAGGTGTCATATAGTCCGTTGGGAAGCGTTTCCCCAAATACTGTAGCTTCTCAGAAGTTACTCACTGATCAGAGACTGTTTGCCAATACCCTCGCTGCCTAAGACGCAGCCAGAAAACGTAGCTTCTGTAGCTATGCTGCCTCACTAATGGCAAAATAAAACCATATACTGTAGTATAGTCATCGGTATTAAAAGTTAAAAATATGCTAAAATACACAAGGGGTGCTTCATAATTTCAGTGATTTGGCCCGAGGCATAAGCGACCTAAGCAGCCTCTTGTGGCCCCCATACCACCAGGGGGGGGCCCAAGAGCGACTGAAATGTCATGATATCTTGATTTAGGTGGTGGGGGGCCCCCAAATGAAATTCTGCTTAGGGCCCTATAAAGGCTCGGGCCGGCCCTGGTTATATATGACACAACTGAGTGATTCTGCGATTCTGCAGAGTAGATATCAAATGACTTAACCATATTTAGCTACAAAAAAAACCTAAATTATATAGAATTACACATAGTGGAAGAATTCATTGTCAGTAATTCCGATTACGAAACTAAACATGTATATATCAATATATTTATATAAAAGAAGCTAATGTCATATAGTATCTATACCAAATTAATAATTTAAAAATAAGTATAGGTAAAAGTAAATTTATTAATAAAAATGATTTTTTACACTATGTGCTTAAAGTATTATGAAATGGATTTTACAACAACCATATATCAATAAGAAAATTATAAATTGAAAGTTTAAAGTAGGCATATATTATGGGAATCAATAAGGAATAAAATCAAAGTAATATAATGAAAAAGCAAAGTTGTGCTCTAATAATTGTGATTGTTTTTGTTTTGCTTTAGTTTTCTTCTGCATAATTTGTTCTGCTGTGAATAATTGTGCGCCAAGTAAAATAATCCTTTAAATAAATACTACCTTTTATGTTTGGGTGATCTTAGTTCCCCAAAGTTGAGTTACCTTGGACTAGTCCATATTGGCCCCATTTCATTACTCTGCTCAGCACACTGTGATGTGTTACACTCTCGTGCTGTGCTGTGGCATGTCTGCGCAGTCGTCTGCTCAGATAGGCACTTGGGTGCCTGCAGATGGTCGGCTTGGAATGCTGAGATTCACATCGCAAGGTTCAATGATTCCCAGCTCTCCTGAAGATCTATGCTATTTGGGGTACTAGAGGGGTTATTCCTGGATGCCGAAAATGCACTGAAAAGCAGGGGTGTCCCTCTTAAACGCACTTGTAAAACCGTCCATTGGGGATCTTATCGGAATTTTCGTCATTACTGCTCCTTCCAAACCTCATACAGGCATTTTTTACAACTAAAAAGCACTTTTACTATAGTAAAAGAAAAACTCCTAAAATAGTCCACTATAAAAGCTCGTGTCACATGACTGGTGACACATGATGGTGCCTCTCACAGGAGCAGTCTGCAGAGCAGCAGTAAGAGTAGGAGTGCGAGGGGTCTCTCCAAAAAGGTGCCCCTGTTGCTCAGGTCCGGGGTGCGCAGGATTGGACCGCAGGTGTCCGTTGGCTGTATGGTTCCTGGGCCCCCACTGTGCCAAGGGGTTATGAAGTTGTGCGTGAGGGCTGAGTACCTGTAGGGTCCATACGGGATTGACAGGGTCTCTGTAATGGCCTCCCCACCTGGAGCCGTCACCTGTTAAGACATAAGAACATAAGAACTATACAAACGAGAGGAGGCCATTCGGCCCATCAAGCTCATTTGGGGAGAACCTAACTAG
>JAODKN010000001.1:13854101-13872070 GCA_026774425.1 Petrocephalus zakoni | reverse complement strand
AACTTGATGTAATTGTCAATAAATGCCTTTGAAACGTATGAAATGCTTGTAATTATACTTCAGTACACCATAGAAACATCTGATAAAAAGATCTAAAACCACTGACGCATCATACTTTGTGAAAACCAATATTTGTGTCATTCTCAAAACTTTTGGCCACGACTTGACTTCCTCAGCATGCCAGATTAGTTCCGACTGGGTCCCGAGATTTTCAAAGCATTCTGCACCATTGTGAGCATCCTGACTGGGAGTATCATTGCCCGATTTGGAAACTGCACCAAGCAAAACAACACATTCCTGCTCAGTATGGGACATTCGGCTGTGGTGTGGAGTGTAGGGGTTTGCACTCCATAACCGGCTAGCCACCCACAGGAAGTGTTTCAGGGACAAAGCCAGAAAATAAAGAACTTGCCCAGCCCAACAATGGCTGTCCATTTACCGAATGAAGACTGCAATAGGTAACAGGCCACATTACACCTTGCACTTTATGCTATCCTCACTTTATATCTTCATTTTACAGTAACTGATATCATTGCTTTTTATACTACTCTCGTATTTTACTGTATATTTTTTTGCTTTGTATTGCCTATGTCCTTTCAAGCACAATCCAGGAAGCAGGTGAAACAAAACACATTTCACTATACAGATGTACAGTGCGTTTATATATCTGACAAATAAACTTGAGTGCAGGGAAATGGATAACATAAAATAATGCATTTGTCTCTATTTTAGTTATGTTATTCACCTTATAGTAAAAGGCCTTCAGTCAATAAAGTAATCCATATTAAATACTGCATGTCCAAAAGAAATGTTACACATCTCAAAATGCTCTTAAATTTTAGACTCTTCAAAATAGCCCTCTTTTGCCTCGACAACAGCATTGCAGACTCCTGGCATTCTTTCAGCCAGCTCCCAGATGTAGCCACCTGCAATGCTTCTCCAACAGTCCTGAAGGAGTTTCCACAAGTTCTGGGCACAGGTTGGCCACCTTGCACTTACTCTTCGATCCAACTCATCGCAAATCAGCTATACAGGGTTTAGATTGGGGGATTGGGGGGGCAGGTCATCTGTCACACCAGTCCATCTCTTTCCATGTTCACAAAATAATCGTTACTTCATAACCGTATCTGGTTGAAATAAGAATAAAAAGCCACTTGACTTGATAACCTCAAGGTGTGCTTGGGATCCCTCCTCTTGATAAAACAATAAATAAATAAATTTTAGTAGTTGCGTCCAGACTTTTGAGTAGTACTATGCTTTTATAATAAGTATGAAACTCAATCATTAACCAATCATAAAGACCTGTGCAACCTGTTTTCATTCACATTTGGTTTCTTAACCAAGAGTTTCATCCAAAGCCTATTTTTACTTGCTTACACAGCCGTATATTTTATTGGGGCCGCTCACAGGAGACCACTTCAGACCTCTTCCTGGGATTTGGAGCAGCACTATTTGGGTTACAAATCTATGTTTTTGTCTCCACCATCCTGTTTTTTCCAAGTCAAATTTAAAATAGAAACACAATAATTAAACTGAAAAACAACAGGTTATCTGCTTTTACTCAGGTCATATAATGGTCATATTACATTTAAAAGCCATACAATTTAATTTCTCATAAATCTTGTAGTTTTTGTTTTAGAACAGAAGTATCCCAGTGTTTTCCAAAGTCTCTCCTGAAGCCCTTTGGTAATGAGTCATTTGCTTGTTTAAAGTTCATAATTATACTTATACTACTTATACTTATATTTCTAACGATCAATGTTAATTCGTGTCTTACTACTGCTGCTGCTGCTCCGAGAGGCTTTGCACAAGCATTTCACTTACACGAGCTGCACCTGTGTACTGGTGACATATGTTGTGACAATAAAAGTGATTTGAGTACACTCAGGACAGGGTGCCATATATATATCGTTGACCTGATTTGTCCGATTTTATTCCGTTTCTGGCGTCTGGCTGTTGTGAAACCTGTTACCTCTCCAAATGCCTTTTAAAAACGCTTAATCTGATGGAACTTGTAACGCGACTGCTCCCTCCTCCGCCATCTTATGGCCCTGTAAGGCGGCCCGTGCTTCGGCCGGAAGTGACGCACGCTCTCCCCCGCTGACTGTTTTTTTGTAGTTGTGCAGGAAGAGGCAGAGTGGAAAATGGCCGACGGTGTGGATCATATTGATATTTATGCGGATGTGGAAGAGGAGTTTAATCAGGTAATATGTGTGTAATTCCTTTTGTGTAAGCCGCGTGTAACTGCAGGAGTCCTTCTGCATGAAAAAGGAGCCGGCATTATGTAGACTATGTAAGGAATTCATGCAGGGGTCTACAGTTTTGTTTGGGATCTCGATGAGTGTTTATATGCATTGCAGCTAGTTCGACGCTGCGGGCGTAGCTGGTTATTGTCGGGTTTTCTCGCTAATGCCACTTCAGCTTAGGGAGACGCGGTGTTCCCCGGACGGCCCCTCCTTTGACAAAGGGGTCCATTATAGTAATAAAATAGCAGAAGTTTAGGCGGAGGCTGTAGGCCGAGCCGCGCCGCCCATTGTTCGCGTTGCGGGGCTCGGTGCGCGCGCGGCCGCGTGCCTCGGTGGCGCCAAACGGGGCTCGTGCCGCCGCGTGCTGCTACGCCGCACGCGCCTCATGCCCCGGCCATAACTAACCCGTCGCTTTCAGTGCCGCGCGACTATCGGCGTTTATTTTTGATGTTCACTGACTTATTCTGGTCTGCGGCTTACGGGTCACCATGGGAGTCCCAATATGCGATTCGCCTGGCCGCCTAGGAAGCTTTTAAAATGACACTTCCCGAAATAACCACATAACTAATGACGTGACCATGGTTTGTTTTTCCCAGTCATAGTAGCGTTTGGTGTGTGTGTGTGTGTGTGTGTGTGTGTTTGCTTTGCACTTTTTGACTGAAAAACATTTCAGACTGGGTGTTACCCATAAAAAGCTTAAGGGGGAATGTTGAATTTGACTTTTAGCTAATCCTTTGCTTAAAGGTGCTCTTTGACGGCTGACATAAGCCCTTCATGACAGTGGACATAACTTGTCATAAACATCTATAAAGGTTTGTTCCAACTTCTGTGGCTGTCATAAATGCTGACATGGGAATGTCTGAACTACTTTTTGTTGATGGAACAGTGATGTAAAAAATGCAAAATAATAATTCCTTCTCTTTTCACTACTGAATGCCTATGATATGTCTGGTAGCAAGCCATAATGCACAGCAAGTCTCCAGTGTCACAATGGGGAAACGCTCTTCCAGAATTTCAAAATTTTTGCTGTCATTTGTGATTCTGTTGGCTGTAATTAGGACAAAGGTGCAGAGGTGTCATTTTGTTTACTGTCCAAATTTTGTGACTTAACTTCTGTTTGATAGTATTTTCTTTACTTCTGATTGGCCACTTGTGTTGCTTTTTTGTATCATTTGTGTACCTTGTTAGTAGGGATGCAACGATTCATCGAGTGACTCGATTACAAATAATCCTTGATGCAAAATCTTTGCTTTGTTTAATCCACACAACTATGTACAGCTCAGTGATCACCGTGTTTCACACGGAGGATTATTACTGTCACACAGTGTGCTTATGCTGCATTATGTGCAGCAGAGCGGTCCATCTCTTTGGATGAATGCATCTCTTGAATATTATATTGCAGTTGTGTCGGGGGAGCTACTCTTGTGGTCCCCAGCATGGACGTGTATGGTTGTGTATATAACCAGAATAGATCCACAGACACAACTGCATTACATTACATATTTATAATGATTTCCCAACTTCTGGCTTTGGAGTTTGACCATTCGTTGAGTGTTATTTGGATCACAGGGTAAACAGTGTCTGTGCCTACCATCCCAGGCCTGTATTTGTGAGCACAGTACAGAAAATAATTTTGACTGCATAGTAACATCATTTTTATTTTCAACATGCTTATCAGATGGTGTTTTTTTTTTCCTCAGAGTTTTGTCTGCTTAAAACCTCAGGGATTCTTACCCTGGAACAATACTGATGCATGTCTCTGAAGAGTGCTGTTCCTTTGGTTTTAGCAGGAAGCAGAGTACAATGTTCACGAACAGATAGACCTATACGACGACGTCATCTCCCCGTCTGCTAACAACGGCGATGCACCCGAAGACCGAGACTACCTAGACAACCTACCCCCTACTGTTGGGGGTGAAGGGGGCAAGGGCCCCCCTCCTAATGTGGTCTATACTTACACCGGGAAAAGAATTGCCCTATATATTGGCAACCTCACATGGGTAGGCTTTTCCTCCGTACAGAAAAACTATACTGTCTACTTTCTCAACAGACATTTTGATGTTGACACTTCTTATCTTCTGTAGTGGACAACTGATGAAGATTTGACTGATGCCATTCGTTCAGTGGGGATAAATGACTTGCTGGAGATCAAGTTTTTTGAAAACCGAGCTAATGGGCAGTCTAAAGGGTAACTGTACTTTTCTTTTTAAGGAAGATTTAAAAGTTTGAATCTGAATCTATTACAAGATGGGTTACCATCATGGTTGTGTCAGGTTTGAGCCGAATCTGTTCCTTTCCACTGTTCATTTACATTTACAGTATTTTCCAAACGCCCTTAGCCAGAGCGGCTTGCATAAGTGCTTTAAGACTCTACAATTAGTTTTTCCCGATACTAGCTCAATACCATCGATCTAATACTCTGTATTGTTCGCAGTGTTTGCAGCTGTCTATGTGAGGTTCTAGGTGGGTTGACCTTTCCTGGAGAGGGTCTACAACATTTGTAGGCCTGACAACTTTTGTGTTCACCTCTTGCCTAGGTTTGCTCTAGTCTGTGTGGGATCTGAGGCCTCCTCAAGGAAACTGATGGACCTGCTGTCCAAACGAGAGCTCCACGGGCAGAATCCCATTGTCACACCTTGCAACAAACAGACCCTCAGCCAGTTTGAGATGCAGTCTCGGAAAAGTATATTTCTTACTATTATGATGCTGCAGGAGCCACTTGGTTCAGGACCCCCCCCCCGCTTGTGTGTGCTGTGTTAAAATTAGGCACTTTCCCACTACCTTTTTTAGGAACCAGGAACTTCTGTCACATTCCTACCGCAGGGACTTGCCCTGATTGTAGTTGCTCTGAGGTAGATCCTGAACCTTTTTTAAATCCCTACTTCAGAGTTGGTACTTTTCCTCAACAAAGAACTACTGGGTGGGACCTGTAGTGGTAAACTTTGCTGATTGGTTGACCATAAGCATAGTTCCTAACTTGGAACTTATGCGCAAGTGCAGATAAAACGGAAGTAGTGGAGCAAAAATTGAGCAGATGGAATTATTTTTTTGTCTCAATCACATTAAATGTGTTAATTATTTGATAACAGATATACATCTGTGTATTTCTGGTGCCAGCAGGGAAACTTGCCAGCACTGATTAGAAGAATAATGTTACATCTTTTTTTATTCTGTGGAAAATGAAAGATTGATCTGCTTGCCAGATTAAATAATGAATTCTAAATGTGTTGTGGGCTGTAAAAATATAATGTGATTTGTCCTGTATTTTGGACCATTAGATCAATTCGTCCTCCATTGTTTAAGTTTCATTTAAAATTGTATGTGAAGTTTGACCTACAAGCTTTTTGCGTCTCCCATGCTGACACATGGGAAAGGGACGCATGAAACTGGCCAGGAACTACACAATTTCCTGGTTGAGATCGCCCAGGAGCACAAACCAGGAAATAAGTTCCTGGACTCGGTGGGAAAGTGCCTTTAGCATCAGTCTACCACTGGTTATGCTGTGCTGAAATTGATGGTATTGTCATTGAAATTGCTTCCTCATATCCTTGCTCCTCAACATATCCAGGTACGCAGTCAGGGCAGATGTCTGGAGAGGGCAAGGCTGGTCCCCCAGGTATAGGGCCCCGTGGTGGATTTCCCATGAGCAGAGGCAGAGGGCGCTTCCCTGGCCTGCCAGGCCCAGGTGGAGACCGCTTCCCGGGGCCAGTGGGCCCTGGAGGGCCTCCCCCACATTTCCCAGGTAACTCTGCCCCCGCCGCCCCCCCGCTCGCTCTTGTCAGACATTCCTTTGATGCACTGTTTCCTCACATAGATTCTGTTGAGAATCTTTGGGATGGGATGGGGATGTTTGCCATGATTCTGACAGCCCACCCATGTTTTTGCTTTGTGGTGAGATTTTTTTTTTTTTGTTTTGTTTTGATATCCACAATTTTGGAGTGACCCTCCAGGCAAAATGGCAATTGACTGAGTTGATTTTGTCGTCGTGCTCTGTGATGAAGCCTTCTGTCCCATCTGCACAAGGGCAGACATCTGGTGCAAATTAATGTTGCTTTCAGCAAAAGCAGGATAAGATCTGGTAACCCAGAGCTGAAATGCCTCGTGTGCTTTTGAGGTTTTCCCGGGTGTCTCTGTTTTCAGTCTGAGGCTGGCACCATTCAGGCCCCCTGGAAGACCTCAGAGGTGATGGAATGATGGCACTCTTAAGCAAAGCGTGAAAAATTTCCTGTCACCTTTCATTGGCTCATTTTATTGGGAACCTTTCGTTTAAGGGCACTGGGATTCATTGGCTGATGAGAACCTTTGGTGTAAGGATATTGGGTTATCGGACTAGCTACTTATGCCGAGTGTTTGCTTCCTGATGCCAGAGACTGCTGCTCTATGGTTGCCCTGCCTCCTGCAAACCACTTGTTCTGAATTAGGTTTAAAAGTCTAATGACTGACTCAAGAAGTGTAAGATGTACCTTCTTGGTCTTCTGCTGGTTTTGTGTAGTCAGTTTGTTTAACCAGTATAACCTCATCAGTAAGTGCATTTTTTTTTGTAACTGTGAGCCACGAAGAGGTTCTTTTGAGCCGAAATGTTTGACTGTCGAGTTGCAGATGTTTTATATTTTATTCTCTTGGAATTTTTCTCTCTCCTCAGCCTTACCTCGGATATACCTCCTGGCTAATGTCTTTTTTCCGCTAAATTCTTGTCAGCTTAGCACTGATATGTTGATGTAATACTTACTATATAATTACTGCAGCTACCTTAAGTGTTGGGAGTAAGCAAAGTGGTGCTCACTGTAACTAAACTGGATTATTGGGAGGGAGGTACATTGCTCTTTATGGAAGCCCTGTAGTGTTTTGGGCCTGTGTTTTTGAAGCTATTTGTTTGGGGCCTTTAAACAGTTATGAAATTTAGCTGGTCCCTGCCATTCTGAGTTCCCACTGGCTGTGTGTTTCCACTTTAGCATTGGAGTGGATGAGGCATTTCACTCTTTACAGGTTTAAGGGCCCTTTCTTTATGTACCAGGTACAGTAGCTTTTGTTGACCAGTCTCCTATGTTAATGTAGAATTCCCTGCAGTGAGCTTTGGATGAATGCTGTAGTTTCCTTTGTTCTGATGTGGGATCACATGGATATGCTGCTCTGCTTCTATTTCAGGAGGCCTCCAAGGCCCACCGCGACCTCCCCCAGGCCCACCAGGTCCCCCTGGTCCTCCCGGACCCCCTCCTCCAGGACAGGGTCTTCCACCACCAATCTCTGGTCCCCCGAATCGGGGTGATCGTCCCCCTCCACCAGTGATGTTCCCTGGCCAGTTTGGCCAACCTCCTATGGGCCCCATTCCTCCTGGCCCCCCACCCCCAGTGCCGGGGTATGGCCCCCCTCCTGGTCCCCCTCCACCACAGCAGGGACCTCCTCCCCCTGGGCCTTTTCCTCCTCGCCCCATTGCTCCGCCCTTAACCCTGGCACCTCCACCACACATGCCTGGCCCCCCTCCTGGTGGCCCACCCCCAGCCCCCCATGTCAATCCTGCTTTCTTCCCTCCCCCGGGCAACAGCAGCATGCCCTCATCAGACAGTCGCGGCCCCCCTCCCAGTGACCCCTATGGCCGCCCACCTCCCTATGACAGAGGGGACTATGGTCCTGCTAGCAGGTAGGCCTTATCTTCTGCTGATGTCTCCATGTTCTTAACTCTCTCTTCCATATTTTAAGTTTTCCTATTCTTCCATTTTTCCATTCATATGCTTATAAAATCAGGATACATTTTCTCTATTTTTATTTGCACTGTTTATTTACTACTTTGGAATCCTGGTGGTGTAGCTCATGGTTATTTGGGTACATTGTGGGCATTTTTAAACTGTCCTTAGCTGTACGCATTGTTTTCATGTCTTATGTAATTCACTGTTTTTACATGTGAAATCCAAACTTGCGGTTTTATTCTATTTGAAAATCCTGGGCCTCACAAAATCCCATTTCTGAATTGTTAGCTGAAAGGGGTCTCCTCCATGGCATGCAAAATTCAGGCATATCCCCATTTTTTTTCAAAATTATATCAGTCACATAACATTTGTAAGTGAGATTTATTAAAGAATCTACTCCCCAGGGGTGGTTGGTTGGTGCTTGAAACTACTGTGGTCGGGGAATTGTGGTGTAACCTAGATCTCCCTCCCCGAGTCCCCACTTTTCATGTCACTTTGCCACTTTTCATGTCACGTCAAAGCAGCTCTTAGTAGTGGATGAAAACTATTTCTCTAGTGAATGGTTCTACTTTCATTACATCAAAATTATCAAATGCCAAAAGTATTCAAATCTCCGTTTTGAATGGACAGCATAACTTACACCAGCTGAGTGTTTTGTGATTAATAAAATGGTAGCCAAAAAATAGCCCAGATTTCCCAGCATGCCTTTGAGAGACACATTTTTCCTCTCTTACGCTGCCTGCATTGAGTTTGTTCTGTACACTGGAGCTTGCTTCACTAGTGGCTGCCTTCACCTCCCCCCTCCCCTTTTGTTTTTTTCTGAAAGGGAGATGGATGCCGCCCGGACCCCCCTAAGTGAGGCCGAGTTTGAGGAGATCATGAACCGAAACAGAGCCATCTCCAGCAGTGCCATCTCTAGAGCTGTTTCAGACGCCAGTGCAGGTAAGTGCTCTGTGACCATCCCTTCCCTTCTTAAGATCTGCTCCGTAATAGCAGCTATCTCCTGTTTTCACTCAGGGTTCCCCCGGAGACCCAGAAGGGCCCCTCTTTACACATCACGCTGCAGCCCCTTTCTGGTTTTGTATTGTCTCCCAGTGCCACTGTCGCCTTCTGCCCCCCCACAGGCGACTACGGCAGCGCCATCGAGACGTTAGTGACTGCCATCTCCCTAATCAAGCAGTCCAAGGTGTCGGCTGACGACCGCTGCAAAGTGCTCATCAGCTCCCTGCAGGACTGCCTGCACGGCATTGAGTCCAAGTCCTACGGCTCCGCCTCCAGGTAGAACCCGTCCAAACCTGAGTTGTGCTCTAGTTTTATCGAGTCCTCGTTATGTTTTTGCTGCTCCAAACTTCCTGTAGACAAATTTGGGAAAAATGTCAAGCCGTTACAAAGTCGCCTTTTATGCATTTTCCCTTTTAAAATGAGTGTTTACTACTTTTTACTTTTATTTTTTTGTATAAGTCTTGTAAAATGAAATTGGAGCTCTCCTCCTAGGCGTTTTGTAGACCTGTTACTACAATCCCTATGGTGGGTCATTTAATGCTATATATAAGTAGCGCTTCGGTTTCAGTCAGCGATATAAGTACACCTGGGATGCAGTTTCTTTGCACCAATGCTCCCAAGCCGACCAATCAGTTTTTGCAGGCTGCATCACCGTGACGTAGTTACATTTCTGTGGAGGTGCACAGCAGTCTACGGCAAGGGTTACAGTGTAGGATCCACTGCTACGGCGTTCTTACAGCGTCGGTTCAGTGCAGAAGTATAAATCAGCCTTTATTTACACTGGGGTGTGAGCACGGTCAATGAGGGCACCCCCTTTTTCCCAGAAGACGGGAGAGGTCCAGGGAGAGGGACCACAGTCGCTCCAGGGAGAAGAGCCGGCGGCACAAATCGCGCAGCCGCGACCGGCATGAGGATTACTACCGCGAGCGCAGCCGGGAGCGCGAGAGGCACCGCGAGCGGGACAGGGACCGCGAGCGCGATCGGGACCGCGAGAGGGAGTACCGCCACCGCTAGCGCAGGTGTGTATGCCAATCTTCTGCCCTCTGCTTCCTTTGTTATTGACCGCCTGTGTCCCACAGGACAGGGGGGGTGCTCCCTGGGGGGCGCTCCCTGGGGGCTGCTGCAGGACACTGTCCGGTGTTCCTGAGGTGGCAGCAGGTAGGTTGGCGCGGTGAGTAGCTTTCCGTCACAGTTACCTTTATCTATTCGTAAATGGCGCTTATTTGTTGTATTGTCTAATAATTTGACACATCTGCTTTTGTTTACACTGTTCCTCTATTGTATCTGTATCACTGTCGTAATGTAATTTTTACCCACAAAGAACAGTACTCACTTGAAAAGTACACATGTTGTATATAGTATGCCATGGGAATGCGTTTAAAGCATGATATTTTTACTGTGATGTTTTCATGCATTTTTTGAATTATTTCCAGTTTTTATTTTACTCTTGTTTTGTAAAATTAGGTTTTCTGATAAACTGTGGAAGTGGGTTGTTAGGCAGCTTGCTGTTACTGTCACCGGCACTATTCCTCGTATGGCAGCTGTGTGATCCGCTCACCGCTTAAGGTGGAAGGTGTGCTCAGACTAGTGTCTCCCTTCTGGCCAACACGTTAGTAAGCCTGGGTGCATGTTGGTGGCATGCTACAAATTTTGCTGTTACCTGGGGATATCATCTTCAGAAGATTGCAAAAGATTAGTTGATGAAAACCCAGAGAGAAGCTAAAAAATCCAGTTGTATGTAAAGGGCCTGAAGGAATTGTAGTTTTTTCTTTTCTTTTTTCTTTTCCCCCTTTGTCTGGCAAAGTGTTGGTCACCTATTTGTTCCACTTACTTGTAGTATTCAGATTGATTCAAATCACGTGTAAATGTTCGGTGTAGTTTAAGAAAAAAAAATGTATTTGAACAGGGTGTCATGTCAGTGTGGACTGTAACTTCAGATTAATCCTTGCCCCATTGTCAGTTTGCTGTTTCCCTGAATACCTTACTACTTTTATCAGTCATGGGAGTTTCGTGTCATGGACCTAGTTACATTTTTGTTTAGTTTAACCGTATTAATCTTTAAACCACACTTTAAAATTTGTGAAGAATCCTGTAAATGGAGGGGAGATTAAATTTATGAACTTGTCTTCTTTGCTAAGATTTGTCTGTAGAATATGGCTGTTAAATTTTCTGCTATTTGAAAAATTTGGGGGGGGGGAAGCTGAGCCTAGAGGTAGGCCTGATTTGTGGTTAATCACTTTTGGTTGACATCATGTTAAAGTTGAGTGCTTTTTGAGCACAGTAGGCAGGTGATTTTTGAAGGATTTTGGGGGTTTTGTGTCAGGGCTGCTCAGTTACGGCGGCCCTGGGGGGGTGAGGGAGTGGGTCATCAGCAGTAAGTACCAGAATCAGCGGCTTTACCTCGGACGGGTAACTCCCATCCTGAGACTAGTGGTGTGTCAAGGGCTGGGAAACCGTAATTGAGTAGCTCTGTACCTCTCGCATGCGCACATCCCCACGCATGATCTGTACAATGTTGGTGTAAAGGCATAGGCCTGGTTGTTCTGACTGTCTAATCCCATTGTCATGCTGACTGTGCAAATGAATGAGCTGTGAATTCCAATATGCTGCGCTCAGGCACCAGACAACCAGCCTGAATGTACCTACTGCCTATGGGGGGGAGAGTGATGGTTTTCTTGTTGCTGGTACGTTTGAAAACTGTTATCCATTTTGGTTCCGTTTGCCCATTTATAAGCTCCTTTGCAATTGGACCTTTTACATTGTTTCATCATCTTGTCCTTAAAGGTTATCATGTAACTTCTTTCGGGGAACAAGATATAAAAATTAGTTAATGAAGTGTGTGGAGGGATGTGGGCAAGTACATTAAGTTACTGAATGTACAGGTAATGCAGCAGCAGTTCTCCTTTATACATTTAGTGTCACTGTCCTGCAGAGATTTGCACTGCTTTTCTTGACTGTCTGGGTGGGGGAGTGATGTGTATTGGAATTGTTCATAGGTGACCTTGAGAGCCTAGTAATGTTAAATATGTTGTGGGGTATATTTATTTGTGTGTGTGTGCATTTTACATTACCTGGCAATCTAACCTGTTTTTGCATTTCCACCTTAAAGAAAATTCTTGGTAGCTTTTTAAGGGATGAATGAATACATTTTATATATAAACAATACATTTGGCTATTTTATACTCGGCCTTCTATTTTTATACATTTATTTATATAATGTGTATACATTATTTTTTTTTTTTTTAAATTGAGTTTTCTTGTCTTGAAAGGAAAATCACACTGGCCTTTCAAGTTTAAGCCAGAAAGTATGTGGTGCACATATTTGAACACTGCTGCAAACTCTTTCCAAGGAATATGTCCCAAGTCTGGTTACTGTGTACATAGGACAGTATGATAGCCTAGTTAGGCAGGCGATGAGGCATTATTATTGCATTGAGACCCCTGTGTATAACTGTCGTTCAGTCTCCTGAATGTCTTATGAACAGTAATTCTTGTGTGTTCTCTCTGTTCTGTCTTCAGCTTGGCTTCTGGGGGCGAGGGGTTTAATGCATTTTTTTCACATCTTAATGTTAATGCATCTTAAACTATTGTCTGTTCATTTTAGCTTTCAGGTATGGTTGTGCACTGAATAAATCGCTTAATTCCTCCACTTTGTCTTTAGGTGATCTCCTGGACTTCGAGATTGTGTGTTTTTATTTTTTTTTGTTATGGTTTTTTTTGTTTTTTTTTGTTTGTTTTGTTTTTCTTGTTCCTCTGAAAGATTTTAACTAAGTATCTCTGCATACGGTGGTTGACAGCACACTAGCATTCTGAAACCAGGTCAGCCCCCCTTAACAGTAAGATACACGTAAATAACCTTGTTGTGCACATTGATCCATAATCTTGAAGCTAAAAGTTTGGGATGAAGGACATATAGCCTGCAGTGTGCTGGCTGAGTGCCTGGGGAGGCTTCAATGGCATGCCAACTCGTTTAACGTTTTCCTTTGGGCTAAGTGATTCTTTTTGATTCATTCCAACTTAGCGCTAGGTAAATGATGCCCTTATCACCAGCTCACATATAAGGGCACGGCTGTCAGGGCACTGGGGGGCGGGGGTAGGATTCTGCTCGATTTCGAGATCCATGTTGTATTTTCATGTTTGGCTTCCCAGTTGTTCCAGATTCCGCGCCTTAGCATTTTTAATTCTGCTGTCCTGCTGTTGTTCTTGATGACATGGGCCTTTTTTCTTACCTGTTGTCTAAGTTGGAATCATGTCCAGGTATTTTGTGCACTGCTGGTTGAACCTTTTTGTTGGCTGACAAGTCTTGTTCTGTGTTAAAACACACAACAGCAATCGTTTTCTTGCTAATGTGGAATATGTAAAGCCGCAGTGGTGGGGGGGTTCATAACTGTGCCACCTCCCAAGTTGCATGTATATGTCTAGAACAGCCTCCTGGGGCTGTGACTGACATCTTCAAGGTGTGTGTGTGTGTGTGTGTGTGTGTGTGTGTGTGTGTGTGTGTGTGTGTGTGTGTGTGTGTGTGTGTGTGTGTGTGTATATAAATATATAGACACAGCCCCCTTTCAACAGTCTTTACCTCTTGGCAGCTGCTTCCAGCCAATTCTGTTCTCCGCTACTTTGTTCAGCTGTTTTAAATAGCCTGTTTAATACAACCTCATTTTGATACTTCTAAGTCCAGAAGTTTTTCATATCCTGAAATTTGACTCAACATTAATATATGCTTCATGAATTGACTGATTCTGAGGGTAAATGGTGTTGACTGTTAAATGTTTTCTGGAAATATTTTAATATGTCCAGTGAAACTCTAGAAATTTGCTGACCGGTCACTGTCATTTGGGCTTTGAGTTCAGCTTGGCTGTTTTACCAGTGTGTTTTCCCTCCATGCTCAGTGCAGATGTATTCTATAAGGTGAACACAGCCATGTCTATCAGGGTATCCTCAGTGGGCCCGACTGACCTTGCCCCTTTAATGTGTCACAGTTGTCCTGTATGGCACCAGGGACTCGGTAGTGTCCCCCTTTGTCCTGTCAACATTTTGCCCCTCTTGTTCAGCCATTTTGTCTATAGTAATTTCTGTTCACATGTGATGTATTTTGCTGTGACCATATTGCCTGTAATTGGAGTGTAAATTTACCTGGGCTTAAAGTACCTATACCCAAATTTTTGAGGTGATGTGTTCATGGCGTGTGGCTGCTCTGGTGCTGCTTACTGTGAGGAGTAACTGGGGCGTTTCCATCTGAAGGTCACAAGAGTCATCCAGAGTTGAGCAGGCTGTCTGCATGTTCTGTGTCTGCTTCCCTTCTCCTCTGTGTGTAGTTAGAAATGTGTACATTGCTGGGCTGCACAAACCAAACTCCACCCTTCGTTTTGACACATTGCAGCTGAAGGAAGAGGATTGGGACAGCAAGTCACGCCGGGGCGCTTCAGGAATAGACTGCTCTCGGCCATTCTTCCTCTGCCTTCGCGTGGATGGACTGGCTCGCAGTCTGCATGGCTGTGTGAGACAACTGTAGACTAAAACTCATACAAATGGTAAACAAAATGAGATGTTTTTTATGTTGCTTTGTTTTTTTTTTTATTATAAAACCTGTGTGATTTAAAACGTACAGCTTTCCATAAATTGCCTATTCTATCAAAAAAATTAAACCTTCAACAGCTTCAGTGTGTATATTGTCAGTAGAAATTTTATAGCCCCTGCCCCTTTATTCCCCTTGTAGTGTTTTTCTTTCTTTGATGTCTGTAAATGTCACAGCTTTGATTATTAAATATAGATTTAGTGTTGTAATAAAACATTTACTGGGACTGGTACTTGTTAGTATGCTGCAAAGTCTGTTCTTTGTATCAACGCAACGCACCACCCATCTCTGTATGTGGAGTGTCCATTTGGCTCATTTGTGTTGGGATATGCATTAGTGGCTTCGGTAGCTATCATGGGGGTCTGTGTTAAAAGCTGCTGTTTTGATGTGTCCGTGATGCCTACCTCTCCAGTTGGCCTCAAGGGTTTTTAAACCAAATGTAATTGATTTTAAAGTTTAAAATCTGTAACCGATCACCTTCTCTGGTGTTGTACAATTAGTGATTGTAGGTTAGAATAATGTGACCATAGATGTGTTTGGTTATATAGCTACCTGTCTACGCAATCCCTCTATTGCCCTGATTTTTAATAGAAATTAAATTTGGGGAACGTTTTGTTAATGTCACCGTTTTGAGTATGTGCCGTGGTGTAATCCTTGTTTGTTGCCTGTCTCTCTGGGTTGCCTTTAACACAGACCATATTAGGAACCTCACTGAAGATGTTAAACAAGCTGCTGGATGTCTTGTCCTTAGGATCGGTGCCTATGTCCTTGAGAATGACTTGAGGTTTCACATGTGGTGCCGTCGTAAACTTTATAAGTTGCGTTAGTTGAACAATTTATCCATTTCCATCTCAATGACTCGTCACATGGCCCACGGCTCCTTGGACTGTGTGGCTGTGTAACAGTGTAAACGGCTTACTTCTTACCTGACGTATAACTGCTTTTTTTTTTTTTCTTTTGAATGCTTGTCATGCTCTGTTAATGGGCAGGGTTAATGGTGTTTCTGAGCCTTTTACACAGACTGAGGTTTTAGTATTATGCATTGGCTCCTTGGTTGTTCCTCCCCCACTCATTGGTTATTGCATTGGTCTTTGTACACAGGTGAGCATTTCATTTGTGCATGTGTAATCCCCGGGTGCATTTCTTCAGTGTTTATTCAAATCCTCCTGACAGGGTCAGTGTCTTTTTAATGCTGCGGTTACCCCTCGGTACCAAACGCCCCCCACCCAGCCTGCTGAACTTCAGCTGGTGGGCAAAAAACAAAAAAAGCTTTATCATTGTTTACTTGGGATTGTGAATCACTGCAATATTTTTGGTGAATTTGTGTTTCTCTAAGTAATTTGGCAAATTTAGACTGGGAACTTGTACTGCCCTAGGTTAGCCTGCCAGTGTGGTTTGAAAGCACAGCTCCTGGTCTGTTGGGGCCGTGGTAATACTCTTATTACTGTGCCACAGCAACGTGACATGAACTACTGCAGTCTTTCCCCCTTCTTTCATTGGTGTAGTATTCGCAGAGCTGTTTTTTGCGCTGTAGAGCTATGGCCTTAACAGGCGAGATGTGCTATCAAACGCATACATTTTTACAAATTGTCCGTCTTAATGCGTGGCTTGGTTGCACCACCATGCAGAGTTAAGTAATGTAGACTTTCCATAATCAGGTACCAAAAAAAACTTGTAAATATTGACACGTGTAAAATTACTGCATTTCACAGTTTGTTCATTGTATATAGCTAATGTGCTTGTTTGTGAAAATTTCTTAACTAGGACTCTTGACATTGCTGATTTTTGTTATCCAAGGGGCTTTTTTTCCTTTTTTTTTTTTTGAAATGTAGTACTTGGCATGGTATGCCCCATTTTTTGGCACTTTTTTAAAATTGTGCTGTCCTCTTGACTTTGCTCAATAAAACATTTTGTTAGTTTTGAGATCATAGTAACTATTTATGACAAGCTCATTTCTCCATAAAGTGGCTGCCTTAAAAATCCCTCAGGAGTAAATGTTATCACAAGTCCGTTAACATTTCATGTAAATGGCTTTGTGAACACGATGCTTCCCCAATCCCTCCCAGCTTCCTACTCCATCCTACACGCCTCTGTAGCCGCGTGACTCTACCTGCCTGCACCTCAGTATGAGCCATTTAACCTGCTATCAGTACAATGTGGATTAACGTCCCTGCGTTAGTGAAGGCAGGCATAAGACCTAATCTGCTGCAGGCTATTTTTGGGACTAGTTCTTATTGGTTATTTTTGGTGATTTTTCTTTTACTTATTTTGTTAGTAAACGGTGTTTTTGTTTTGTGTTTTAGTCCTGATAGCTTACGTTTTACCTGAATTCTCTGCTCGGGTCCACATTTTTGCCTCCTCAGGTGACCTGACGTGCAGTAAAAGGTAAGTTTTGAGTTGCAACGACAGATGAATGGAAGAGTACCGAAGCCCTTCGGATACGCGCTACCAGGTTATATCTACCAAGCACTATTTTTCAGGTAACGTGGACAAGACTTGTCTGCACACGACTGTTTTCGTTTGCAATTTAAACGTACTCCATTTGTCGGTAAAGGACCGCCTGCGTCATTGTTATCACCGCGTAGACTAACAAGTAGTTGCATAAATGAATAAGTCGCAGTTTGGGCCACGCTTGTAATATTACTGGCTGGTGTTTGATACCAGGAGTTATGTTTATGTATGCAATTAAGCTAGACAAATTTGCTGAATACGGTGCATTTGTAATGTAGTGTATTGAGAGCATTTCACTTAAGGTGTACTTACAGTATTTTCTTGAATAATCTGCGTTCCAGACTCTTAAATCTTTATTGAATTGAAGCCGGCATAAAAATGACATCTGAAAAATTGTATTTTAACTTGTATATACTTCACAAATAAACGTCTTACTTCAAAATGTTTTTTTACCTCATTTTTATAGTAAATTACTCGGGGTTTGCAAAGATGTTGCAACACTGATGCCACATTGACCGCCTGATAAAGCGGAGAATTGTATTCTTGGGACACTCTTACTGCGTGGCGACCCCTACTGTCGGAGAAATACCTTAGCCTGACACCTTATATGGGTGTAAGCGCTGACATTAATAATTAAGTTAATGATACCTTTCAAGTCCTATAAAATGCCAATGTAAATTTTGTGCTGTTCGTCTGCGAAATGTTATGCACATACTGATAAGCAAGGAGATTCAGTCACAGTGGCATTTTAAAACATGGCGTGGTTGATTGGATGGCTTTCGAGTTGAAGCCCTACAGAAAATCCATTCATCTTCCAGTCAATTTTCCTGGTCAGGGTACAAAGTCATCCCTGGACTCTAGGGATTGGTTTTCAATGGATAAAAATATTACAAAAGAGGCGAGGTTGGTGAGTGATGATGATTATTATTATTATTATTGTTTTTGGGGGGGGGGGGGGGGGGGGGGGGGGGGGGGGGGGGGGGGGGGGGGGGGGGGGGGGGGGGGGGGGGG
>JAODKN010000001.1:13820927-13834561 GCA_026774425.1 Petrocephalus zakoni | reverse complement strand
TTTAGACATACTATTAATCTGTTAACCAAATTGTGGGCGTAAGCAAAAGTCCGTATTGTACCGAAAAGCTGGCGTCCAGCCAAATGTTTCCACTGTCATCTGAAGCCCTGGTGATTACTGCGCATGCGCCATAAGATAGCGAGGAGATCGCGATCCAAGATCGCACAGCCCTACTTTGTAGATATTTCATTTGTTAATGGGTATTTTAATGGCCAATTAAACAAACAACTAAAACCTTTTAAATATGCCAAGTGTTCTAATAATTTTGACTGTGTGTGTATGTATGTATGTATGTATATATGTATATACGTTTGTATATGTGCAGGTGTGTGTGTGTGTGTGTGTGTGTGTGTATATATAATATAAATATAAATATATATATCCTATGTATGATCCTTTTAAAGCTGATTCTCCAGCCAGGACAATGGACATCTCTGGGTCCACGACAGTTCTTGAGGCTGACCCACCAATCAATCTCAATGAGATTGTGTGTGTGTGGTAAATCAGCTGGAGGCAGGGAAGGCCCCGGGGATCTGTGGTATCCGAGGTGAACTCCTCCAGGCTAGTGAGGGTCCTCATTGAGCGCAAGCGCGAATATCGGCAGAGCTTCTTTGCAGCTTACAATTTACAATTTTTGTAAAGCGCTTGACTCTGTTGATCGAGTTGCCCTGTGGGACATCTTGAGACTTCGCAGGATCCCCCTGAAGTTGTTGGACATCATGACTGGCCTGTACACTGGTACTGTCAGTGCTGTGCAGAGTGGAAGGAGAACCTCTACGTTCTTTCCAGGTGATTCTGGGGTTCGTTAAGGGCTGTGCTCTTGCTCCTACTCTTTTCAATGCTTGCATGGACTGAGTGTTTGGCAGGATTGTGGGGTCCAGTAGCTTTGGGTCATGAGGTTGCTGGAGAGGGGTGTGTGGCACTCTAAATATCTTTGCAAGTGGACGAAGGTCCAAGTCTTCAGAGTCCTTGTACTTACTGTCTTGCTTTATGGTTGCGAGACATGGACTTATCCAGTGACCTGAGATGAAGACTGGACTCCTTTAGTACTGTGTCTCTTGGTACTGAGAATCCTTGGGTACCATTGGTTTGACTTTGTGTCGAACATGAGGCAGTGCCAGGTGCTCAGGGAGTCCCGAATGAGACACATTACCTGCATTGTGAGGCAGCGCCAGGTGCTCAGGGAGTCCCGAATGAGACACATTACCTGCATTGTGAGGCAGCGCCAGGTGCTCAGGGAGTCCCGAATGAGGCACATTACCTGCATTGTGAGGCAGCGCCAGTTGAGGCACTGCGACCACATGGCACAACTCCCAGAGGATGATCCGGCTCGTAGGATCCTCCTTGCAGAAGATCCGAGAGGTTGGACCAGGCCAAGGGGACACCCACGTAACACCTGGCTGTGGCAGATGGATGGCCATTTCCGGACGGCGGGACTGGACCGCTTGTCTGCATAGGGGGTCGCCAACCAGGATCCTGAGATGTTTCGCCGTGTGGTGGGTGCGGCAATGCGCTGTGCCAGTGTGTGCTCCCCAACATGACCTTTAGGTGTGTGTGTGTGTGTGTGTGTGTGTGTGTGTGTGTGTGTGTGTGTGTGTGTGTGTGTACACATACACACACGCACAAGTTTTTGGGTTTAAGAATGTAAGTTCCTAGTCATCACATGGTGGTTCTTTTCCAATAGATAATACAGCTTAATACATTATCATACTCTGCTCTGGTGGAATAATGATTAACTTGCTGAAGGTGGTATTCTCCAAATTTATCTAAGCTAGTCAAAATAGGAACAATTGTAAGATGTTTTAAATAGAATCAGTTAACGGAGAAATGGTATTATGGTGCAGTCATCACCATCCAAAAATGCAGCACTTAGTTTCTCCTAGTACTTTGGCTGGAATGGGTTTTTCTTTCATGTTCTGTGTCATATATCAGCTGTGCTGTTTGTACATACATCAGTTCATTCAGTACATTTCGACAGTTAACTTTTTAAATGCATCAGTTGATTATTTCCAAAAATAAAGTATTAGCAAATAGCCTTCGGAATATTTGTTTAGTTCTGTTGTACGAATAATAATGGTGGCTCTCAAAAGGCCTTTGGGGGCTGCACTGAGAGCTGGTGATACGAGTAACTATCACAGATGTAATGGATGCTTCCTCATAGTAGGAGTGTATTCAGGCTAAAACAGATTCAGCTTCACCATCATTCGGAGTGTTGGAATGCCAGTCGTACAAAATGTCAAAAATTGGACGAAGCCCAGGGTCTGGAAAGAATGTGAGCTTTTATGTGTCAAACGATATTATGGTTTCCAAGTGAGGGGAGGATAAGTGCGACACTGTTTATGGGGCCATTTTTAACAGCCTGCTTTTATTGTTAGTCTGTGCTGAATGAAAATAGTGTCTCATACTCTGGCAATTAACATTTTGGAAGGCCGATGAGGGAGTTGTATTTCTGACCCTGTAGCCTTGGGAAAACATTATTATTATTCAAGCGGAATGAAATGGTTTAAGGAATGAAGAGCAATCTTTGTAACTTGTTCATGTGTTGAAATGGTAACTTTTATATGGTCTTTTTAGTTAATGGCAAACAATGACTACAGGCTGTATATGTTTTTAAAGATTACTTTCCCTCCAAAAAATAAAAAAATAAAAATACACTCAACTGCTGTAATGTTGCCACATGTCAGTTTATGGCTAGTTTTTACCTGAGGTTTTCCATCTACGAAATGGTTGCATTTCACATTCCATTAGGTTACACTGCACATTCTTTCAGAAAAAGAGATCAAGTTGTTTTAGGGCTTCTTCCTCCCCTTGCTGTGTCTGTCCTGCCCTCAGTCTTGTGGCTTTTCGCTTAATCTGCCAAGGACCGCAATGATCTGCCCATGCCAGCTGCTGGCGGAAAGCCAAATGTGATCGTTGGGGCATGGTGAGTGGGGGCGGGACTGAATGTAGCTGAATGGCTTGTTAGTCACTGGCGCATCTGACACTCACATTAAACACAGTGTGAGATCCAGCGGGACTCTCGCTGGGTGGTGGGCAAGTGATTGGGGAGGGGGGGCTTGTTGGGTAAGGGTTCAGCAGGCAGCACTCTTGAGGACTCTCTTGTTCTAGCCTGGGTCTCTGCTTTATTCAGGACAGATGTGGGCCGGGGGCTGCAATTGGGGGTGTTTGGTGGGCTGGAATAGCCTAACCTTGTGAGCTGATTGCAGCCTGGGTGCGAATGGGAATCTGATGATCCTGTTTGCTCTACTCGCACTGTATATACCTAGAGGTACATTGAAGGAAAAATATGGAGGCATTTAATGAATTCTCATCAGAAGGTAGCTTTAAGCAGTTTTTAAAAAAATGAATGTCTTATGAGCCTAAATTCTGTAGCAGCCATTAGGTCATGATTCGTGTACGGAAAGATTACATTTACCTCCTGATGGGAAAACTGCCTGTGGGCTTTAGATTTGCTCGTAAATTTAGCTAAAATATTTTTAAAGTTGACAATTGTTCAGTCATGCGTGTTTCAACATGAAATTATATTACGCAGCAATAACAGTATGGTAATTACTTTGTAATGTATTATTCGTCCAGTGTTGTTGATTTTGCTGTAAGCGCTGGAATTTGCTATGTAGTAACTTGTTGGGACATCCCTGTGGTTACTGCATTAGCTTTATGAGCATAGTAAACAACTGTCACTCCCCACTCCCAGAATAGCTCTTTGTAATAAGCATGCCATTTGACATGGGGCATTGTGAAGTGTTCTATTGGATACTAAGTTGCCCATAATAATAACAGAAGAAATCTTGTTCCTGAAGGAAAGGTAAGTATGTTGTTCTTGAATATGCTAGATTATTATGATTATTATGGGGTGTGCTGTGTTTGCTGGGATCTGAGAGCATGGGGTGCACAGCAGGTCATTGTCTGGTGCTGCAGCATTGTCACTCCGTATCTGCTTTCACTAAATTGTTAAATTATCCACCTGGCATTTTCTGGTTGCTTTTTTCCTCTGAAGTGTGCAGTCGGTCAATTAGCCAGTTTAATATGCATCTGTGGTTTCAGCATCTAAAAGCAGAAAAGCATCCTGGCCAGTGCAGTGACTCTGCGTGTATCACAGTGTTGTGGGCTGGCTTAATTCTTCCTTCTGTGTGTGTCTGTGTATGTGTGTATGTGTGTGTGTGTCTGTGTGTGTCTGTGTGTGTGTGTGTGTGTGGGGGGAGGTACTCCAGTGACCTGCTACTGTCTTTTGCTTTACCTTACCCTGTGCTTCCTCGGATAGAGTCCAGGCTCACTGTGATAATGAATTGGTCAAACTGTTGTGGGAAATGTGAGGATTTCATGTTTTTAAACTTACAAAAGTGAAGAAATAAAATCAGAGCTATGTTTATTAATTTGTTCATTGAAATCTATGTAGGAATCAGTATCTATGTATAATGGGGAGATCTTAATCCAGTTTTAATATGTTATAGTGTACAGGGGTGAGATTGTAGTCTTGAACAACTTCATTAAATAGAAATATTTCAAATACCTCCACTAATCAATTTATAAAAAGTGTACTGTTACACAAAACTGTACAATTTAACTTGGCTAGTTCATTCTGTGTTCATGTCACAATTGTGAACTACATGATTAGTTCAAAGATTGTGTAATGAGGTATAATTTGACAAGTTAGAAATTTAGGTTGCAAAATGCAATATTGATTCAATTTTCATTCAGAAAATCTTGTTTATGTTGACTATTAGACCAGTTAGATGGCACTTGCCATAAACATGATACCTACATTTTTAAGTAGGCAGTGTGTAGGTGAAGCTGTCAGTTTCCTTCTGTAAGTGATATGGCCTAAAAATAAAATCTAATTTAATCGATTTTCCCCTCCCCTACTCAAAATCAAACTACAAATGACATAAATGGTTCAAAACAAGTTTTTACTTTTACCTTTTTTTACTTTAGGGTTAAAGTGCAATCTGACAAGCCATAAAAGATGCTTGTAAGTGAGATGGCAGACCACGCCATTGTAAACACTTTTAGGAACTTGTAAAAACTTTTAGAAAGCTTTCTCTATAGCTTATTTTCAAACTGGCAACAACACAATACACTCTCAAACTTATAAATAAAAGTAATAAGTAATATTGTAGTAATAGAAAAAAAACACACAATTTTATCATGTCAGCTTGGTATTAAGTAAATACTTTATGCCATTGGGCTTGACATAGTGCAAAAGAAAGCTTTTGAAAAACTGCCAGTGTTAAGAAAAATGAGGCACGTACTTCGGGTCTAAAACTTTTAGCATGTTAATGAATCCCGGCTTTTCCACAGTATGTATGGGCACCATGTCTTTGGCACTATACATCGTGACAGCGTTTGCCGTCGCCTTCCACCGTGCCCCATTCTTATCATACGGCACACAGTTCGAAAACGTGTCAGGGGCGGTTGCTTGCTTAACTTTATTTGTTGTGCTGGTGCTGTGGCTATTTTCATTTCGCGGGGAGCATCACTTCACCCATTCCGCTGCGTACTGGAATAAATTTGTCGTGCTGCTTCCTTTGGTTGCAACAGTTTTTAAAGTCTTTACAACGTGGACTTGTTTGGTCTGTGTCCGACGGGGCAAATCCCCTGTCGTTGTCGTCATGTTGTTTGTGAATCTGCTACAGTGTTTGGGTGCACTGTGCACCCGTGAAGAACGGTACGTCGCATTAGTTCCACTTTTGGCGCTCGTGTGTAACATAATTAATAAAATCGATTTTCATAAACACATTGTCCTGAACTGTAAATTCGAATTAATCGATTTATTGCCCAGCTCTAATCTTTTAGCTTGGATATTTGTAAAATTTAATTATTCCTGTCAAAGTGTTCTGCATGTCTTGCACTTTGCTTCATTTACTTTGCTAACTAGCTATGTCTGGTCAGCTGAGCTCTATGCACAAGAACCTGGAATTCACAAGGAAAGATGGTACAGCACTTTTGCACTGAAATTAATGTTCAAATCTTTATTCGTCCATCCATCAATTTTCCACACCCTCTAGCCTTGTGAAATGCTTTTATAGAGCATTTTTTATGAAATTCTAGCATTACGAAGGGTTCTTCTGTTGGGTGGTGGCAAGCAGCATGTCTGGGGAGGGGGGGGGGGGGGCTCTGTGGGATGGGTAGCACTAGGATGCCTAACATCCAAGGCTTTGAAAACCACAGCTCTCCAGCAGTGCTGCGGGCGGGTGTGAATATCACCGCAGGCAGGGAATGCTCATGCTGACAAAACTGTTGATATGTGACAGTTAAGGTCTAGCTCTTGCCAAGTGGAGACTTTAAAGGGAGAAGGTCTGAAGAGTAGGGAAAAAATGCATTGAGCACAAATTTGCACTGTGACGCAAGTATGTAGTGATTCCAACAGGCAGCAAAATGGGCCCTGGTTCATATTGAGAAGGCCCTTAAGAGCACAGCTAGTTTCAGGTTGTGGCATATCGCTTGTGCTATATTATCTACATTAGCCCATCTCAGAACCCTACGGCTGACTTGCCTCATTCTGTTGCCAGAGCTGGGGTCTGGATTACTCCTTCATCTCCCTGTCCAACAGAGCAGTGGACGCCACAATTACAACACCCACAGAGAATGAGGAAAGGCTGGGTGTGCTTGTGTGTGGCCGACGGGGGCGTAGGCTTGAGTCTCAATGTTTTTTTTCTTTGTTGGATCCTTTTTTTTTCATTTCATTTTTTCCAAGAGAAATTGAATTGGGGCCCTAAAATTCACTCATCTTTTGTTAACATTTTTTAAGGTTTTGTGGATTTAAAGGAGTTTGTGAAAAGTAATTGAGGTAAACTGGCAAGCTTTTAGTAGATCTTGCAGTTCCCTTTGCATGTTGAAGTTCTTTGCTCAAGTTTAAACTGCATCTTTGAACACAGAAGGGTTGGAACCTCACCTGAGCAATTCTTAAGCTTAATAGCTTAATCCTGAGGAGCCATCACTCCCCACACCTTTTTCCTGTTTTACCCACCACCATTATGGAATGGACAAATGGCTTTGATTAAACCTGGTGAGCATGTCACTAGTTGCCGGTAGTTTTGAGTGTCTACTCTGGTTCTCATTTTCTTTAAAAGGGATCATTGCTGCACTGTTTAGGCAGTTGCCTTCGTCTGCAAGTCCAAGGTGTTATGTTAGGCTCATTCTGCTGTAAGTCATTGATGCTACTGTCCTGTAGGGATTCTTTGAAGAAAGGAGCCACATGGTTATGAGTCCATCTGGCCCTGTTGAGATTGCTTCCAAATTTACTAATCCACTTGATCACGGTACGTGCAGTTTTCTTTGTGAAAAGAATATTCCTGGTCTTGTTAATAAAGGTAATGCGGTCGGTTAAATTAAATGCCTTGTGTAAGTTTTTAAAGCTCTGTCATTATATACAGCTGAAAATTTCCTGCTACTTGAACCCATCTTTAATCATCCCAGTCACTACTGCTCTTCATGAAATGTGTAAATGTTTTTTGGCCTTGCGTTGCTTTGATTTCAGTTACATCTCTACCCTTCATGCTTCCCTGCACCCGTCGGCAAGTTATAAATGATTTGAAGCCAGTAAGCTGTAACAGATCCAAAAACTTATCAATCATGTGTGATCTGCAGTAATTGTGTATGTATTGGTTTGCATACATCCTATTGATGAGCCAAAAAGAACTTCCCCCATATTTTGGCAGTAAGAATGAAATGTTTTCATTCTGACTTTTTGAACACCCTCTGTCCTTACAAAGGTTTGTGGTGGTAGTTCTTCTGGGTCTGTTTCTTTTCTCTGTAATGTCATATCATATCCGATGTAAACATTCAGCTTGCACTTTGCTTGTGAGGGGAGTGTTCCCAGGCTGAGTCTATACTAACATGAGCGATCAGCCGTCATGCTTAATGGCACTGTACCATCCAAAAGGGGCTCAACATGAATCCCATATGCAATGCGTTTGTCCTGTGGAGTCGAAGGGCTGTGACCTAATGCCTCTCTTTTGGTTTAAAATGACTGTCCCCTAACCCAGGACAGGTGTTACCCCATTTTATAACTGTTTCTTGTATTTAGGATGGATAATAAATGGCCTTTCAAAAATGTTGTTTTATTACTTTGTCATTAAGTCCAAGGGTAGCTGGCATCAGATTGATAAACAGTGTCTCTTGTTCACTGGAACATTGCAGCTCCACTGGCATTAGCTAGTTGAATGGAAACATTTTATAAGGTTAAATTATTAGGCTGGTCCTGATAAAGCCTCTGTGTTCAGCGCCACAAGAGCTGCCTTTCCCTATGTATGTCTGGGACCACTTTGTCCTTCTCGTGAAATCCACTAGTATCTTGTTACAACATTGAAATTAAGACTGCAATTATATAAATTAACATCATCGCGTTCTTTTAAAGCTATCTTTTAAAAGCCCTGGACTGCCACCCCCATAGATAGTTGTAAATGCAGTGAGAATGATCTGCCAGTCTCACTCCTTTCCCCTCCTACACACCTCTCTCTTATTCACTCTATCAACACGGCAAGCATAGATGCATCCCCAGCATCTTTTTCTACTGAGATAAGAGGAACCGTCTTTAAGGGTACTAAGTGTGCACTGTCTCTGACTATAGAAAACTTGCACCAGTTAGTATATGTGGGTGGTTTTAGCATTTACAGTATTCATATTTTGGTTAGTTTTGAGGTTCTGGATATGATTGGTTTGCAGATGTATAGCATCTTGTTTGGCAAATTTTGGCACACAGAGAGTTAAGCCGAGCATGGTTCCCCCTCTCGCAGTTCTCGGGCAGCGGCGTCCCCCTTGGCGCATCCCGTGAGGCGACCGCGGCCCCCACGACCGCCCCTGAGTGAAAATGGTGTGGGAGTTAAAGTAAACTCTCTGCCCCGTTTGAAGTAAGACAAAAGTTCAGACGCTAGCTGGGGCTGCTTTCAAAAAGACCAGCTGGCCATAATAGGAGTGCGGGGTTGCCTGGGTGATGGGGGCTGTCTGAGGAAGAATGCCGGCGAGAGGGCAAGGGGAGAAGAGGAATTTCAGCGTGATCACACACTCGTAGAGCATTAGTGGGCCGTGTGTGTGTGTGTGTTCTTTGTAATTGAATCAGTAGAGAAATGCATGTTTAGCTGTTTTTGCAGAATATGATGAGAAGCTGGAGCACCTACCAGCTGAAAAAAAATATTATTAAATATGTACTGGTGCAGCAAAACGCATGTACAATAGTGTTCTGAATACCCTGGGGTAGAGGGTGGGGATCTAGTGGGATTTATCCCTTGGCTGCCAGTGGTGAGTAGCTTCATCAGGTCAGTCCTGTGCTGTAAGCCTCTTGTGCTGCTATGCCAGCCAGTTGACAGAAAATAATGGGAGGAGTCAACAGGTATGAAGGAGAAGCACTTTGAAGAAATAACTTGTGTTGCTGAATGCAGATATGGAAGTAAACTTGGGGGTAAAGGAGATCATTTCATTTAAATCATGCATATAGTTTGGCAGGATATTAATGCTATATATAATTGATCTAGCTATGTTGTCCATGCTATACATGTTGTGCTGAATTTGTTTATTAAAATTAATCCTATTTTTCTGCTTGCTGAGTTGAGTAGTGAATGAATTGAGATGAGGTAACTTTTCTGTTTTGGTCCAAATAGGCTTCGAACTTGATGGCCCCAATTATTTAAAAATTATGCCCGTGTGACCCGTTTTATTACTAAATGGAATATCAGTCCCCTCCCGTTACTGGAGGCATCTGGCTGTAGTGGGCTTGTTTTTAGCAGCCAAGAGGTCAAGTTTTTGTTCATCAGCTCTGTAGATGCACTTTGTATGTGAATCTTTTCACATGACTCGCTAATCAGTATATCTGTCTCCCCCCTCCCCCCCCCCCCAACATTGCACTATAAAAAAAAAGTCAAATTCTTGTTACCTAGTTTTTGGATGATGCATTACTATATTTTATCATGGATTTATTGATTGAAAAGCCAATGAAGCAGCTAAATGTGTTCTACAGCAGATCTATGTGAATTGACTTTAAATTTGTGAATTGTCTGTTTTCTGACCCCATCTTGGTACTCACATTCACTCATTTAAATTGGACTCCGGCACACAAATGACTGCTATTTGACAAGCTCTCAAGTATGTAGATAACAACATGCTAATACCTGATATCGATAAACAGCAGATAAATGTTCTGCGGTGTGGGAACAGCTTAACCAAAGTGATTTTATCCATGCAAATAAAAGAAATATTACTCCTGAGCAACTAATGCTAATTCAGAGCCTCTGCTCTTCACCTGTTATGGCCTGTAGGTCCCAGTGGTACTATTTAAGTAAGCGTAATGATTCTATGAAGAAGCATTTTCATTGACCTGCAGTTGCACAAGATCAATGACTGTTTGCAAATAGAGGTACTGATTATTGAGTTGGTGGTTCTTAAGAGATGAGGGGGGGTGAATGCTGGGGGAACTTGGTGTTAAAGGAAGGTTACTTCTGCATTCTTTCTGTGGCACCCCCCCCCCCACCGTTATGCTTTTGCTCTCCATATAACCTCACCTGCTTGCAGTACTCATACTTTGAGTTGACAAAGTCTTCATCTCATACCTATTGGGTTGCACAATGGCTTGACTCTCCAACTCTCCATGAAGTTTTTGTTTGGATTTTCTGTTTGTTTCCTTCCACCGCTTAAAGACATGGTTTGTTAATTCTGACTAATGTGCATTTAGAAAGTAGCTTTCTGGGACTCGCCTCCTCCCCCCATTCGGATAACTATTTGCTGATGTACCCATAATGCAGATGACCTCTGCATAGTTTCTGCTGATGCTGGGGTATTTTTGCTTGTCCCTTTGTGTTTCTGTTAGCCTGTTGGCCTGCCTGTCATTGAAAATAAGAGGGTTATTAATGAAACCATCCAAAGCCAAGCCTTCAGATTCCTGCATGGGTCAATGACTTTACAATGGGTGACAGTTCAAACTGGACAATTTTAACTCTTTTACAGCAACCGCATATGCTTCAAAGAAAGCATCTTTTTTCTTCAAAGCACATTTAAGTTGTATTTCTTTTGGGGCGTATTAAGCTTATCTGTGATGGTACTAAGTTCATATCTTTCCTGATTGGTAGATTAAATTTATAACTCTGCCTCCTCTTATCCCCATTGGCGCATCACCTGGATTAGCAGGACTGGCTGTCTTCTAGGGGCAAGTTTTTTATTTTAAATGACTGCCTTGATCTTATTGACTTCATCTTGAGGACTTAAGAAGCTCAGTGGTTTCGATGTGTCCTCAGTGATACCTTTTCTTTGCAGGGCCCACAGATAATTACTCAGGCACCTAGGAGAACACACATCCCACAAATTACGGAATCCCTTTCATATCTGCCCAAGTAGGTGTCTCTGCACAGCTCGTGTTCCCTGCATCCGTCTTAAGCGGTTGCTACCGGCTGTTTGGCAATTGACACTGAGCACAGAGGCGAGCAGGGACATTCAGCAACGCTTTATTCCAGACATGGCTCATATCACTTCATCATGAAATGTGACTGAGAATCAATTTCAGGGAGGGCATGCTTTTTACCTGGGGCCTCATTCATACAATTTGGGCCAATTTCATGCTTAATTGGATCCTAAAATGATTGCTAAAACATTGTGTATCAGGGAATGAATGTTGTCTTATGGCCTTGAAGTTTACAGTTTTGCCTTATCTGGCCAATAATACATGGATTTATTTATTCACTGCACCTACTAAATATTTTGCTTTTTAAGTCTCTGCATTTTGTGCTCTCTATCACCTCTCAACTTTTCTGTAAGGTATGCTGTGTAGTTAAAGGGAAACATTTCTCCATGTGAAGATGTGTAAACATTCACATTGATTTCATGTCTTTAATGGAATCTCGTATCTAAGTTGGGTCCTTTTGCATCTGAATGAATGCTATATATTATCTACCTCACTCGTATATTACTTTGGAGAAAAGTATTTGCCAAATGTTAAATTAAAAAGCAAGGTTGGAATGAGCTTTATTACAATATCAAATGGGTTTGATCACAATTTGATATATTTTTGATGGAAGCCGCAGTTCTGGATAACTATGTATAAATTTCAGCAGATTGGTAATTTCCATTTAAAATTGTTTTTATGTGCCGTAACATACAAGCACATCAATACAAATGAATATTCTCCCCTCTGTGAGTTTAAGACTTTCTTCCTTATCAAAGCTGTGGGTTCTTAGCTCTGCCCCCTTCCCCTGGGTAGTAGTTTGTCCTATATACAGTCTGATTTGGAACAATGGCAGTAATTGGGCTAGCAGGATGGTCAATGTTAACCTGGGCACAGTGAGTGAGAACCATCTCCAGTGCAGTCAGGGCTCCTTTCAGGTGTCGTCTCACTAGTGGTGCCTCTTAACCTCATTTCAGCCCAGTTATCTTCCTTGATTAGAATACTGTCAACACAGGGTGTGTGTCTGTTACGTAGAGAACCAATACCTAGAAAATCCCAATGCAAATCCTGGCATCGCATCGCAGAGTAGTGGTCTGTTTGTGCTGTTTATGATTTTCTGTTATTGTCCTGAAGTTGAGTGTCAGTTTTAGTTTGGTGCATCCTCTTGCCCTGTTTTGTTCACCTAGCTCCTAATCCGGTCTTGAAATATGAATTATAATTTTGAAAAATTTTAAGTATGCCACTCCTGTGCAGTACAACCAAGCATTTTGGCACATCCTGTTTATTTTTTGTCTGGTGCTTTTGGCTTTGCATTAAATTCCTGATTTTTTTTTTTTCAGCAATTAAATGAAGCATCTTGACAGATGCTGCTTGTTATCTGGGGGGGGGTCTGATGCTAAGTGTGATAAATTAAATTAATATTATATCCGTAGAGACTGAGCTGCTAAGCCTGTGGTTTACTGGGAAGACCTGCTCTGTAAGCAGCTGCTGAGTCTGTTACTGTAAATATGACAGAACTGGGAGTCATGCAGTTGTCTTGCTTGCTTTTTTACCCTTCATTGTTCCAAGCGTAATTCTTTAGAACTCCTCAGCAGTGCATTGGTTATCGCATGTGTAGTGAGTATTGTGGCTGTTGTACTCCACTGCCCTTGTTAAGGCCCCCCTGCTTGTGTGAAGTGATTGGCAGAGTCAGGGTACTTGCTTCGCTCTAACTTGGGGAGGCTTCTATTTACTGATATAAACAATGCAAGTATTTCCCTAGAGCTTCACCCACCACACCATGTTACTGGTTTAACGCCCTACCTCCCCCAGTGCTGCTTTTTCTCATCGGGTATCCTTAGAAGTGCACATATAACTGAACTGATGACTGGCACAACCTGAGCATGCCTTTAAGGAGGGCTCCCAGCAGATCTCACTCTTCTTCAGGCACCGCCCATGCACAGTGCAGTCCCCTGCTCTGATCTCCTCCCGGCTGTAAAGAACACCTTTGATAGCAATCCTGCCTCTTGCTGCCTCCCACGCTCTCTGTCCTCAGGCAGTCACTAGCACCCCTCTCTTCTTGCACGTCTCACACTGCTACTACTCTTCTGTACTTACAGCACTGTCAGCATTTACTGCAGCTGATTTAAAAACCCCAATAATACAACATAACATAATAAAACTAGCTTTTATGTTTTGTTCCAAGTGTATAATCGGGTGCAATGTGAGCTGGGCAGTGGCCGAAGGCGGGGACCTTGGCGGTCCGATCCTCGGCTGCAGAAGCTAGCTC
>JAODKN010000001.1:13806674-13818755 GCA_026774425.1 Petrocephalus zakoni | reverse complement strand
AACTCTACGTCAGTGACGTAGTTCGCTTTGGTAGGTTGAGCGCTGTTTCTATAAGGCGGGCATTAAGCGGACTAGCATATAGTGTGATTTGGTTGCGGTAAAAACATTAGGAAGAGCATAGAACTGCAATAGATGGAACGTAGTTTATATAGATGATACTACGATCTTTCAGCTTTGGCAGATCGTCAGTACATAGATCGTCTTCACGATCTCATATCGTCATATCGCACACCCCTAATTTTATCTATCTTGACAGCCCTCGATAGTAGCAGATGGGTTTTGACTGGTACAACTGTGGTGGTTGCTGCTACGTGAGCACTCCCTGAAACTTGTGTAGGATCTCATATCACTTGTAAAGACATGATTAATATTAGGCGTAGTTGAGCCGCCCTTGGTAAGTGAGACTTATACCCAGATTTTATTTAGCCTCCTGTCTGACGCTCAATAGCTTGATTTTAGTTGTTGAAAATGAGAGGAATTCTCAAAGTACAAATGTAAAATAAATGACTGACTGATCTTGAGGAGCCCTGCTGAGAGGTGTCATGGCTGCTGTGAACATGTAGTTGCACTCTTAAAAGTAATTAGTGTTGGATTAATACTGCAGTGAACCACGAGAGGCTTGTGTGAAAAGTTTGCACTTATGTTCAGTCGTCTGACTAAAGAGCTGGTTTAGCAACTGTGTGTGTGTGTGTGTGTGTGTGTGTGTGTGTGTGTGTGTCAGTAGGCCGTGGTGAGCGTGGGGTGTGGGAGCGAGCAGCACTGTGAGGCCGCACTCTCTGGTACCCTTATGTCAGCTGAGCCATGCTGCTATAAATATTCAGTGGGAACTTCAGAATGTCTGTTGGAAATGGGGCGCTTTGAACCAAAAAATCTTATTTCAACTGATCAGTCATTTACAGTCTTTGCCTGTGCCTTTATTCGCATAAGTATGTCTTTAAATTTTGCTTATGCATTTTTGAATTAAATCTTAACCAGCCTTTTATTCTCAAGACTGCTTCATATTAGCCTGAATTTGTTCCTGACAGTGTGAGCTAAATCTCTACAAAATGTTCAGTGTTTGCTTCATGGCTACAACCTGATCCGAGGAGATCTGTGATCGATTTGTTTTGTTTTAGTGTTCGAGCCCGTTTTTAGTAAAACCCAGTATGGGTTCAAATGTGCATTTTAATGTCAAGTAAGATTATCTGGTTTCACCCAGCCATTAAAATAGCAGGGTTGCTGAATTTGTACCATTTTCCGAGCCTACAAAGGACACACAACCACCTGGGTCACTAGAGGAAAACGTAACTCAGAGTGGCCAGTAAATCGCTTTGACATGTATCCTGGATATGCCCCCCTTAAAAAATGTTTACTTGTTTCTCTCCCGCCTTAATGTGTTGACTTAGCTGAGAGGTTTACGCAAGAGCCTGCTGCGTGGGAGTATTTTCAGGGATGGGTTGGGGGAGGGGAAGGTGCGCCTGAGCCCCAGTCGGGGGTGTAATAATATTCATGAACAATCACAGCAGCTTGCCCCTGGGCAACTCTGCAAGCTGCTTTTTTTTTTAATGCTCCACTAGATCTCCTTGCTTCTTTTGGGTACCTCTGTATTTTAACTCTGCCCTGAGCTCAGTTGTGTGTGCTTGTCTCACTCTCACCTGGCACGTGCTCGCATGTGAAACTCACTGCAGGGCAGGCGTCTTGCTCAAGGGTCACTCAGACATTCCCTGCCAAGAATCTAAAGCCCCCCCCCCCCCCACTCCCAGGCTTCTGTTCTGACCCTTTAAAGTGTGAGAAGGACACGAAGGAAAGGAGGGGGCGGCACGACCACAGGCTGTGGGTCACTGTCGTAGGGGAGGAGTGCCCTCCCACTGCCCATAACACCCAGAATCTTACACACGCAGAGACGAGCACACCCACCCCGCAAGCCAGGAATGCGGCGAAGAATGCAAATGGAAAAGATTCCTCCTTTTCAAAGATGGGCTGCTCTGTGTGAGATGGCGTGCCACCGCGCATCTGTAGTCTCCTGTAAGGATTACGATTCCTCATTCGCTCCACTCTGCTGAAACTGCTCATAAGCATTGCAAAAGCTTTGGGGCTCCGGGCTGAAGTCCGTGTGCCCAAGAACCAATTTAGTTTTAGTGTGTGTGTGTGTGTGTGTGTGTGTGTGTGCGTGCGTGTGCGTGGCAAAACTACTGCTTGCATTGTTGAATTTGAGTTAAGTTTCTAGGGGGTGGGGGGTGTTTTTTTTTTTTCCTTTCCCTAGGAGAGTCACCAGTATCTACATTAATTATGAAAGTATGCATAATAGCGTGGCAAATGTGGCAGTGCAGACGACGCTGTTTATGAGCTGTTTATCGAGATGGTTTACCCCTCTTCTGGCTGCCGTCCCCAGCTGATCTCTGCGCAGCCCCACTGCTCAGTCTGACATGTAACCCATCCCGCCCTCTGCCGTTTGTGGTTCTCATTGCCTGGCAATGCCTAGCTCCTTAGCTCAAGCTGACTGAGAATGGAAACGGGACAGTAGGCCGGCCGCGCTCTGTTGATGAATGCCGTATACCTGTCCATACTCTATAAACTAGTGTTTTCCAACTCGGTCCTAGGGGAGCCTGAGGAGAGTCCACTCCCCCCCCCTCCCTCCAAGCTCCCTAGAAGGTGGACTGTCTAGCAGGGAGCTGGGTGGGACCAAAAGCATGGACTGTCTGGAGGTCCTTCAGGAC
Source organism: Petrocephalus zakoni (assembly GCA_026774425.1). NCBI lineage: Eukaryota > Metazoa > Chordata > Actinopteri > Osteoglossiformes > Mormyridae > Petrocephalus > Petrocephalus zakoni. Next base: position 13,816,059 of record JAODKN010000001.1, on the reverse strand, counting down.
TGGGTTGGTACATACTGCTCTATGATTTATGCTTCCAAACCAGGAGTAGAGTCACAAAGCATGCTGATAGATCAGTAAACCTGTGAATCTCCATGCTGTGCTGCAGAATGTCAGGTGACTGTTGAATGGATGCCCAGCAGCATCTGACGGAGCAGTAGGGGTGCAGGTCTGAGCAGGGTTTATACATCCCACGTTTCACTGCACCTGTAATGCTTACTGACAGCACACATGTCCTCCACTTGCTCTTCTTTACATTATTTACCTCTGAGTACTCTGTCTGGTGTATTAGTGTTTTTGTCTGGTGCAGTTTCCCTCGTCTAACTTGTATTGCTACCAGTCAGATCCAGGTGTACCATATCATCCTGCTGTCTGTGACCTCTTCTAGGTTGCCTTTTGCTGGTTCACACGTGCATTTGAAATGGTCGCATTGGCATTGCGCATTCAGATGAACCTGAATGATTTGCTAGTCTGCCTTAAGATATCCTTTTCGCATTCCTGTTGAACTGCTATGGTCTGTTTGTCTACACCCTGCCCCTATGATAAGATGGTGAGGCACACCTAAGTGACGTTGCGAGAGTACAGGAGTTGCAGTTCAGACCTCCTTATGACGCATGTTCCTTTTTAGTAAAAATAAATTGACATGTTCTTTAAAGCTAAATGGAAAGAATTACCACACTAGTTAGCATTAGGATTCTCAAGACCAATGGAGTAGATGGATAATGCCACAGTAAAGCTTTGAGTGCAGTTGTTTCTCTACTAAGCATCCAACCACCACGACTACATCTTTCACGTGGACCGCCTCACGACTTGCTGTCCTAGCTCCCATCTGTTGGACCCATACCGAGGCGCAGCGTGCAGTGGGGGCGTGTGGGGCGTGGCCGGGGACAGGTTTGGGCCGGGATAGCAACCTGCTCACGCTGAGGCTCTAATTGCAGTGTGGAGGAGGCTTCTTTGGAAGTTCACCACAAAAGCTCTCTGCTCCTGTTCACTGCTATAAATCACCACAGCATCCATGATGTTTGTGCCCATTTCTCTTTGGGGGAGGCAGGGCACAGGTAAATGTGAACTTAAGGAAAGTGTAACGGTCATTTATTTCAATATGGTGCAAAAGAATGGGCCTCACTCCTGATGATATAGTAAGAGTGTGGGACCCCAACAATAGAAAACATCAAATGAATAAGGGAAAAAGAGGGGGCACACTTAGCGTCAATGCAGCTTTAAGTGTCTGCACACAACACCCAGACACGTTTTGGCGTGATGCCTTCTTCAATGTGTATCTTTGAGCACGAAACGCGTCTGGGTGTGCAGCCTCTTTTTCGCTTTGTCATTTATTTCATATATTTATGCTAAGAAGTTTGTTAGCTTTCCAACAGCTGTGTTCTTTGCAGATATTTGTTCTTTGCTGCATGTGCATAGATGGTCCTATTTTTTTTTGTCCATCTGTGTTTCAGACCTACCAGGCCTGGCCAGCGAGGCATCCGCAGGCCATGCTGTTGTGAAGCATGTATGCACTCCAGGCACTGAGGAGACGACCAGGAACATTGATGGCTGGATCTCGGTGAGAACCAAAGCGCACTCTTTGCCCCCTACTGGTTATGTAGGTGAAATGCACCAGTAAGATACTGTGTAATAATTTATGAACTCAACAGCCATTAATTTTCTTGTCCCTTCTAAATCTAAAGAGAGAATCTTTTGGTTGCTACAATATTTAGAGGAGAATTTCTCTTTTCTGTAATTTAATGCCTCTAATACTTTTTTTTAGCTAAAGCTTTATGAAGGGAAACTTTTCAAAAATATAAAGATTAAAGTAGGTATGACATTTAGATCTGGTAGTTATGTTAAAGGAATCTGGGCATTCTTGCGAATACAACAATTCAAAGTTAATAACTCTTTGCAAATTTGCTTATGTTTTTTCACTTTTTCATTTACCTGTCTCATGAGATCTGTCAGTTTAGAATCATTTTCTGTAATTAACTGCATTCCCATTTCTAAACTTGTGTGTGTAAACCTGGTTATTTTCACTGGCCACTGGTGAAAAGCTAGTGAGAGTCTGTAAACTTGGCTGGTTAGTAGAGCCCCTTTGGCACTGCCCATATTATTCCCTTGTTCCAGTGCATCCTAAAAATGTCAGTGGCCTGATCCACTCTGGTATAGGATTGGGTGATATGGCTGAAAAACAATATCTCCATAGTTTGGTTCACTTCCATGCTATGACCAATTTGGAGAATTCAGTACACCTAACTGCATGTTTTTGGACCCTGGGAGGAACCTGGTGCAATACGGGGTTAAGGGAAGACTCTCTCACTCTCTCACACACACACACACACACACACACACACACACACAGTGACCAAAGTCTCCAATGATGAAGGTATGAAGAAGCATTTTAAATTAGTTTTGAATGTACTTAAGGTCATTTTGCTTTAGCAATTGGCTACTTTGATCCTTTGAAACCTGTGTCCATAGCTGTCCATAGTGGGCCTTCTGACACCCACTCTGGTATAGGACTGGGCGTTATGGCTGAAAAACAATATCTCTATAGTTTAGGTGACTTCCAGGGTCCAAGTTGTCTATCGGTGTGATTCTCTGCAATCCAAAATATTTTGTAGCCACACCCATGCCCTGTGACCTCTGGTATGGTATGTTCCAAGAGTAAACAAATAATATTCTTTGTCATACACTTCTGGGATCTAAGCCAGTCTGTACTTCTCAGCCTGCAAATTCCTGTTTTTACTCAATCTGAACTTTTCTCTCCCCTTTTTCCCAGAGATCAAATGGTCTTCTAAAGAAGCCATGGGTAGCTGTTGTAGCTGTCCAGATAAAGAGTCAATCCCAGATAACCATCAAACCAAGTTTAAGGTGGGTCCCCTGAACTCCTCTTACACCACTGGCATACTGTGCCAGGAGCATAAACAAGTTAAACTGCCCTCAGGGGAGGGGCCTTTTTCGTATTCCTCCCCCGTCCCGTAAGACGTGGCCCCTGACGAACGAACCCACCTCTCTGCTAATTTAGGACGGTCCATAGCCGCCCATTGGGGGAGGAGCCTAGGGTAGTTGCTGTGCTGTCGAAGAACACTAGGGAAATTTTTAACAAGTTTTATCGTTGGCTCGACTGCAACAAGCTGCTGTGTGGGATTAGTTTTCATACTCTGACAAACTGTTTGCAAAGGCCTTTGCTTAGTACCTGAATTTTTTCCTTCTGGAGAAGTAGCTGGGTGTTGGGAACTAGACTTGTTTGGATTGTGTGCCTCTTTACATTTTGTTAAGTGCTTTCCAGAATAAGGGTATTGTGCCCTTCCCCTGTGTATTTGGCACTGGGTCTGTCAGTGGGATTACTGAGTGTTGAACAGTTTGTACTTCCCTAAGCCTGAATGACAATGAGTTTGAATTTTGATAAAAACCACAGCAAGCATTTGTGGAACCTGAAGTATCTATATGTATCTTTTATACACAGTACTGCAGGCAACGAAAGTGTTTAAATCATCTTGATGTTGGTAAACAAATATGATGTCTGTGAAAAGCTTCGTCATTTCAAAACTTCTGATAAAATCACCCCTGTTTTTGCAGCAGCCATCCAATGCACCCATATAGTTTTTGACTTGACCACTAGCACACCTCGTATAGCTAATCAATATTTTATTGACTTGTTTAATATTAAATTGAGGGAACTGGAGGTGAAGCTGAATAAATACATGTAATGACTGAGGTTCCTCCAGCCATCCAACTGAATGTCTGTAACTTCTTGGAGAACAGCAGAAATTCGTACTAGTGTTTTTTTTTTTTTTTTGTTTTTTGTTTGTTCTTAATTTTCATATGTTCTAATGCATTTTTTTTGTTCTGAGCAAAAGTATACATGCTGTCCAGATAAACATCTCTTGACTCCGTAAGACTTTTGCACAGTACTGTATTTATGCTAGTAAAAACAGATTTTTGCTGTAAGTATTCACTGAGTGAAAAACACAGTGAATCGGTTCTGGCAGCTGGAGTTTGGAGCATATTCTGTGCAGTGGTGGTGGGCAGTGGGTGCTGACTGCTGCCTTTGCACAGGTGATCAACGTGGATGACGATGGGAATGAGCTGGGCTCGGGCATCATGGAGCTGACGGAGGAGGAGCTCATCCTGCACACGCACAAGCGCCATGCTGTCCGCTGGCCCTACCTGTGCCTGCGTCGTTATGGCTATGACTCCAACCTCTTCTCCTTCGAAAGTGGCCGGCGCTGCCAAACAGGGCAGGGTGAGTTTTTCCTGCTTGGGTCTTTCTCTCGCCGCCCCCTTCTCTGTGATCCTGCGTTCAATTTGCCCTCGGAACTCAGATTCTGAGTTTTGAAGCTGGAAGTGACAATATGTGTGCTCCCATTTCTCAGAGATCCGAGAAATATCTCGGAGCAACCCAGAGTATCCCGAGTTTCTCATTCAATTCATGTGTACAGTGTTATTGTAGTCGATAGATGTTACTACAGACATGTTATACGTGAAATACCGCATTATTTGTCATTCATCTACTGGCAATGCTGATGAATTGTTTGGTTCATGTCGCAAACAAATGACTAGTCGAACGATAGGTGCTTTTGGAGCCGTTCGTACTCCGAAAGAACTAGCGCAAGAGCCGCTTTCTTGGAGGTTCCATCTTGAATCAGAGTTCTAGCTTCTGTGGTAAATGGAATGCATCCGACTTGGTTTTCCCCGAGTTTTTAGTGGATGTGACTTAATCTTGGAAACCGAAACTCGGATCCCAAGGCAAATGGAACGCACCATGAGAGTGGGAAGCAGTGATGTTTGTCCCTGGCTTCTGCCTCCTGACGTTCTACTTTATCGTCCTGTGTGGGGATATATATTAGATCAAGCAGCCCTTCAGTTTTTGATTGCAGTAATTGATTTCACAGGATGGCTCTACCTCCGAAGTGGTCTTCCGAAGGCTATCGTGTGTGTCTGTGATGTCCTCTAGATCAGAACTATTCAAATCACGGTCCTCAAGGGCCAAGCCCTGCTAATTTGCCAGCTTTCCTTTACCTTTCGGCCAGGTGTGAAGCCTCCAGCCAATCAGAATCAGTAATTATTAAACCAGCTACCTGGAAGAACTAAAACAAGGCCTGGATTTGGAATCGAGGTCCAGATTTGAAGAACCCTGCTCTAGATGGTCGATTTTGATATTTGACAGCATATCAGTTCAAATCTGTGGCAAATCGGTTGTGACTTTGTGGCGTAAAGCCTAAATAATTTAGTGCCATATAATGTTGTGGTATTCTACTCGTGTTTTGCTAATTTAAATAGCAGCAAATTTTCATATCCTTCGATCATTTGGTTGATGCAGCTATTTAACCGCATTTAATACATTCAGACTCACTTATGATGTATTTGTTAAACACTAAGGATTAAGTGAGGCAAGACATTTCACTGTTTTTCCTGATGTTTTAGTAAATTAAATCTGAACAAAGTAGCCAGGTCTCCTTGGAGAAGTGGAGCCATAGCATGCACTATTGTTAATGTGAAAATATCAACTTTGACTCCATGCTGACAAAGGAAGAACTGGTGGGAGCGGGTCAGGGCTCTATCTGTGTGTGTTCTGTGGCGGGTAAGCCTGGTCTGTGGGGACAGCGTGTGCTGTGATGCTCTCCGCTGTGATCTGTGTGTGTTCTGGTGCGGGTAAGCCTGGCCTGTGGGGACAGCGTGTGCCGTGATGTCCTCCGCTGTAATCTGTGTGTGTTCTGGGGCGGGCAAGCCTGGTCTGTGGGGACAGCATGTGCTGTGATGCTCTCCGCTGTGATCTGTGTGTGTTCTGGTGCGGGTAAGCCTGGCCAATGGGACAACATGTGCCGTGATGCGCTCCGCTATGATCTGTGTTCTGGTGCGGGTAAGCCTGGCCTGTGGGACAGCGTGTGCTGTGATGCCCTCTGCTGTGATCCGTGTGTTTCGTGATCTAGTGCAGTGTATGCTTGTGTGTGGTGGAGCAGCGCGCTCTCCTGGGTGGGGCACACTTGCAATTTTTGGTATGTGCATATGCTTCCCTTCTGGACCTGCCAAAATTCTGCCCTGTTAGCTGTAGGGTTTTACTTTTTGGTGGCTTCTTCATCGATTTATTAATTTACTCAGTTTAAATTACACGTTTTTTGTCTATTTCCTTACGCATTTATATCAGCTTGTATAAGTACACTAGTTAACTAATCCAGAATGTTATTAAATTGTTGTTTTGCAATTGATCAGATAATTATGAATTATCGACATATATGAATGAGGCATTTTCCCTGTGCATAGTCCAACCAAAAACAGTCATCAGTTATTTGAAATTTTTGAAAAGCAAACTGTTAGAGATGCAGAATATTAAGGACTTGTCAACACTTGCAAGGACTATTGGAATGAATGCTCCTTGGAAAATGATTGAACTTTCATACACCTATTAATCTTCCAACTGCTTACCCAGTACTAGTAATTGGAGGGGGGGTGCCTGGAGCCTGTCCCAGGCAGCATACGGCACAAGACAGGGACGCCCTAAATGGGATGCCAGTCCTTCACAGGACACACACACAGGCTATGACCAATTTGGAGAATTCCGTTCACATAACGGCATGTTTTCGTACCCCGGGAGGAACCCAGTGCAATATTCAGGCTAAGGGAAAACTCCACAAACACACAGTAACCAGAGCCTCCAGTGATGGAGGTATGAAGAAGATGGGGATTTTAATTCAATGCTTTGCATGTATTTGAGGTCACTTTGCTTTTTGATTGGCTGCTTTGACCCATTGAAATCTGTGTCCTTGACTGTCCATAAGTGGGCCTTCTGACACCTGCTCCAGTATTGGATTGGGTGATGTCAGAAAAAGAATCTCCATAGTTTGGGTCACTATCAATATTTCGATACTCTCTTTTTTCTTCCTGTAGGTTCTTTTTCTTTGTTTCTCTTTTGGGCACTTGTTTTTTTTTCTTCCTTTGTCTTTAGTGTTGCACTTTTGCAATATTTCCTTTGTGCTGCCTTTTTCTGATGGTGGGCGAGGCTTTATGGAGATGTCTGTCACTCCCCGATCCCCGATCTGTATTTCCTGCCTGATTTGTACCACAACTGTGCATGCAAAGTGTATTTTTAGCATGAGTTCACTTCATTACCTTTTCTGGCACTGTCCGTGCATCTATCACTGTCCAATCTGTTCAGGCAAATCATATTGACAACATTTACAATAAATGAATAAGTGCAGGGTAGTAATTTGGCCTGTTTACTTAGAAACGGGTTACAAGTAACTATTGTAGTACCACAGTTTAACCAACACTTTAACCAACCAAATTAGATGTTGGTCACAGATGTTGGTAAATCAGCAGGTTCTTTCGGGTGTGAGCGTGTGTCCAGAGTGTGCTGAGCGGACGGTCATTCTGTGCCATCGTGTCCCTCTGTCGCGCTCGCTGCCATGTCCTGTGTTCTTGGGGCTTGTCTGGTCCTGCTGTGGTGCATGGTGTATGTTTGTGCTTGTGCGTGTGTGTGCCTGAGTGCCATGTCTGTTGCTGAAACCTGAGCCTTGTGTCTGCAGGCATCTTTGCCTTCAAGTGCGCCCGAGCAGAGGAAATCTTCAACATGCTGCAGGATGTCATGCACAACAACAGCATTAGTGTGGTGGAGGAGCCTGTACTGGAGGCTAACCACAGCCACGTGGACCCAGAGCTTCCACGCACGCCTCGTACCCCAACCAGTGAGTGCCTGCCTCCCTGCTTGCCTGCCAGCTTGGACCCTGCCTGTCTGCGGTGCCCTCACCACAGGTGTGTAACCCTGGCTACTCTCTCCCTGCAGCTCCAGGCTACACCGGCCCGGCACTGCCCAATGGTGTTCCCCATCCCCGCTACCCTTCATTTGGGGATGGCTCCTCACGCCCCTCCAGCCGGCATCCGTCTGTGGGCAGTGCCCGCCTGCCATCAGGAGGCGAGGAGTCCACACACCCTCTACTGGTGGCCGATGAGCTGGTAGGTGCCACTTAATTAAAATTATAATTTTAATATGTGGGTGGTTAATATTTTAAGATACTGATCATTTTTAATCAAGTTTTTCAGAAGGAATTAAAAAATATGGGCGAAAAACACACAAATCATTGTGGGAGAGACTTTTATTTGACCAGATTTAACAAAAGCATGGGAATGATTAAAATTTTCTGTTGAACACCGGCCATACAATCTCATGTTATTAAATGAATCAGTGCCTCACGCCACACCTACTGTCAGTTTCAGAACCATCGCGCTCCCGTCACTGCTGTGTGTATTGGGGCCATCTAGTGGTAAATATTGAAAGATGCCCTTTGCATTATCATGGGGGTTCTCGTCCTCATTGGCTGATTGACACGATTGTTGACCTGTCAGACTTTGTGCTTCAGTGATGTGGATATTAGGCATTTGAAAGACCTCCAGAACACATCTTTGTCTTATGACCCTGTGTGCACATACTGTTGTGATGACAGGACAATGAAGGAGGGGATTAGTTCCTGAATACTTTTTTTTTTTCCCCAAGATTCACACCTATGTGAACACCTCCGGTGTCCAAGACGAGCGCAGTGCCCACAAGAGCAGCCAGGGTCCCCCAGAGCCGCGGCTCTCCCTCACGGAGAGCGCGGCCCCGCCAGAGGAGCCAGAGCCACGGGTACTGCTGGAGCCCGAGGGGGTCAAGTTCGTGCTGGGCCCCACTCCCGTGCAGAAGCAGCTCATGGCCAAGCAGCGGCAGCGAGTGGCGGCCGAGGGGGAGCAGAAGGGCGGGGAGCCGGCACCACCACCCCCACCACTGCCCCCTGGAGGCATCAACGGCGGAGTGGGCTCTGCAAACCCCGTCGACTGTGACACGGGGTATGACAGTGATGAGCGGAAGGAGGCCCCGTCGGGGACCAAGCTAGCCTATGAGCACTTCAACGGTACTGCCTGCGGCCCTGCCCCCCGCCGCAGCCGGCCGCCCATGCCCCTGCCAGATGCGCAGAACGCCAACAACTCGGCACAGCGGAGGACGGCGCTGCTCAACTATGAGAACCTGCCCGCCCTGCCCCCTGTGTGGGAGGCGCCCAAGCCCAGCTCAGAGGGTGAGGAGGACGAGGAGGAGGAAGAGGAGGCCTTCGCACCAAAGACGCCGTCCCTCAACGGCTACCACCAGCACCAGCATTCCAGCCTGGACCCAATGCACAACTATGTGAACACAGAGAATGTAACAGTCCCGCTCAGCGCCCACAAGCTGGACTCGGGTCGCCGGCGGGACAGCTCCGCCCCCACCGTGTTCAACTTTGACTTTCGGCGACCTGGGCCTGAGGCCCCACGGCAGCTCAACTACATCGAAGTAGAGATGGAGAGGGGCTCGGACTCAAGTAACCCCCAGGCCCCCCAGGCCCCCCCGGGCCCCCCCCCCCCGCCCCCCCCCCCCCCGGGCGGGCGGGGG
>JAODKN010000001.1:13767939-13788400 GCA_026774425.1 Petrocephalus zakoni | reverse complement strand
GAGTCATTCTGCGCTGCAGATGGGTTAAATGCGTTAATATTTTTAATCAGATTAATCACGATGCTGGATTAATTTGCATTAACGCGCCAATTTTGACAGCCCTAGTGAATATATGTTAATACTATATGAAAAAATAATAAAATGGCAATAAAAATATGTTAAAACAAAAAATTATGACGTTAAAAAGCAATAATATCAGTGACTGTACTTACATGAGGCAGGTACATGAGAAGGATGTAAAATGAAAATCAGATTGGGCCACGCCGTGTGAGATGGACAGTGCCTAAGCAGGGTGCTCTGTTCTTTGGTGGGTCCTGAAGGCCCAGTACTATGGCGTGATCAGCCTGGGGACTCCCGCACAGAACTTCACTGTGATCTTCGACACCGGCTCGGCCGACCTGTGGGTGCCGTCGTCTTACTGTGTCAGTGAGGCATGCGGTATGTAAGCGGGGCGTCTGTCAGTCCAGTGCGGTTTCACCCTTAGCAGCTGACCTGTGTAATACTCACAGCAGTCTGTATTATCTCAGCCATGTACCCCAAGCTTTTATATTTGACTGTGCAGTGCCATACAGTGTTTGTGGTCTGTAAGCCTGGAACTCCATACCCAGAATGATATTCTCTGTACTATGTGAACTCTGTCTCTGCGCAGCCAAGCACAACAAATTCAAGGCTTTCGACTCCAGTACCTACGTTCACGATGGCAGGGTCTTCACCATCCAGTATGGATCGGGTCACCTGATGGGTGTGATGGGCAAGGAACTCCTCAGGGTACCGTGAGCTTGCAGCCTGGCTCTGAGCATCCTGCTGCACCAGCCTGTAACCCCAGGGCTTAGCTGTTTCCTGCCCAGTTGCCGTTTCTTGGCTATTCCTTATTGGGTCAAGTGCTGCTAGTAATTGGTCAGTAATTACAGGACAGCTCAGTATCCTTTACATTTAGTTTATGTAACATATGCTTTTTCCAAATTGACATACATTCTGTGCTTTTGTGAAAGCAGGGTGAGTTTCTTGACAAATTGGGGGGTAGGGTTAGAATTGAAAATTGTGAAATTACTTCGCCGACCCTGGGATTTGGTGTAGATAATGAGATATGGTCATGACCGAAGACTCAGGCTTCTCTCCCTGTTGAGGTGGGTGAAATGTCAGTGGACAATCAGCAGTTTGGGGAGTCGGTGTACGAGCCAGGCATGACCTTTCTCATGGGCAAGTTCGATGGGATCTTCGGCCTGGGCTACCCCTCCCTGGCACAGGAGGTGGGGACACCTGTATTTGACAACCTCATGAATCAGAATAAATTGACACAGCCCATTTTCTCCGTCTACCTCAGCAGGTAGGTGAGGCAGCGACGCAACCAGTTGTGTGTTATGGCGCCCCCATGTGGATAGTGACAGTAAGGTCGAGATGACCTTGAGAAATGTCTCAGTAGCTGCGTCTCCACTTACCTCCAGGAAGAAGAGCTCTTCAGATCCAGAAGGGGAGCTGTTGCTGGGAGGTGTTGATGAAGCCCTTTATGTTGGACCCATTCACTGGGTTCCCATTACTCAGAAGAATTACTGGCAGATCAAAATTGATAAGTAAGTATGCAACAGCCCCTGCCTCCAAGCAGCTCATATTATTTCAGAACTAATTTAAAAATATGGAAATGGTTTGTTTAATAAGCAGTGGCAACCAGCAGTGGGTGTCATGTGTTATCAGAGGTAATATGGAGTTAATGTCTCCCCCTAGTGGTAAGATATAAAAATGAGTTTAAAGGAACATACTCATTGTGGGTGCAAGGGCTGTAATCTCCGCTTTTTATAGAGGTGTCTTAATTAAAAGCAACTTCAGGACTCCACTACTTATCTCCGTAGACAAATAAGCATTTCTGGGATGTAGTCCTTCATAATCTGGCTAGGAAATAAGTATACAGAGTATAAGTAGGACAAACACAGGAATACACACGGCCCGCCTACAAAGATTTTCCTTCACCGTTACAGGAGGAGCCTTATAATGTCCTCTTGGGCTCTTCTGGAATTTCTTCAGTAAATACTGCTGTGTAAATAGTGTATAAATGAGATCTACAATCGGCTGTAGAGCATCTATCCATCCATCTTCAGACAACGTCGCTTTGATGCTAAGCAACATGGTGGCCAAAAAAATCTCTCTTCCAATGCATCATGGGATCTGAGTAAAGCCTGACAGACACCGTGTCTCCCTGGGGCTGCAGTGTGAAGGTGCAGGGCGTGCAGACCTTTTGCACCAACAGCTGCCAGGCCATTGTAGACACGGGGACGTCCCTCATCGGCGGGCCCACCACTGACATCATGTTCCTGCAGCAGCTCATTGGGGCCACGCCCACCTCCATTGGCGAGGTGAGTAGGCTCGTGCAGCATGGCCACTCCCACCTCATATAACACCTCCCCCTGCATATGTGAACTTTCTCCTCAAAGCAAACCTACCGCCATTGTCTGAAGTCCAGCTCTGGAAACACACACCAGCAAAAACATGCTGCTGGGCATCTCCCCCCTCCTCACTGCATCGCCAAAGCTAATCCCATCCTACGTCAAACCGATTTCAGCATGTTTTCAGGAAATGTCCACCCGAGGGCACTGTTTGTATTTAGGATTAGGTCGTATTACAGAACTGATGTTCTCCCTCTTGCCTTTCAGTACCTGGTGGACTGTGCCAGACTTTCCAGCCTCCCTCAGATTACCTTTACACTGAATGGTGTGGACTATCCAATGCCTCCAGAATCCTACATTAGAAGGGTATGTACACAATCGCAGCTCCCTCCCTCTGTTCAGCACAAACTCATAAATCTCTCTCAGGGCTTCTCATCTAAAATGAAGTGGAATGAGCTAAATAAATAAGTGCTTAGTTTCAGTTACAAATGTGATTAAAACTGGCATGTATATATATATATATATATAGACACGCACACACACACACACACACACACACACACACATATATATATAATTAATGTACCCAGAATTAAAGGGTGTCCAAAGACATGTATCTTCTTGGTATTTGGTAGCTTAAACCGCTTGGTAAATAGCTCAGATGTTCCTCCATCCTTTCTCCGCCATGGCGTATCCAGTACAGGGTCACGGTGAGCCTGGAGCCTATCCCAGGAAACACAAGGCACATGGCAGGGGACACCCTGGATAGGAGGCTAGTCCATCCTAGGCCACACACTCATGTGCTATTTTAAGCCACTGAGCCGTGTTTTTGGGCTGTGGGAGGACACCAGTGTACTGAGAAGGTGGGGTTTAGCTGCAAACTCCACATACACACACAGCTGAGGGCAGCAATCGAACCCCCACCCACAAAGGTGTGAGGCTGCAGTATTACACACTGAGCCACCATACTGAAACAAATTATATATCCATACATATATACACATATTTCCTTCAAATCATATACTTTGAGGACATTTTAGTAATTAATGGGTAAGTAGTTGTCAGTCTGATGTCATTGGCATCTGTTGGCGTTGAGTGGACATGTCAACATTTGATGTTCTTGGTTTTGGGAATGGGCGTGTTGATGATGACGGGTACTTCAGTAATGGGCTTGTGGTGAGGATGTTCCTCTGGCTCTCAGGAGACACTGAGCAGCATCGAGGTCTGCTTCAGCGGCTTCCAGGCTGTGGACATCTCCACCTCCCAGGGGTCCCTCTGGATCTTGGGGGACGTCTTCATCTCTGAGTTCTACAGCATCTTTGATCGTGGCCAGGACCGGGTCGGCTTCGCTCAGGCCCGTCAGGAGGGGGAGTGGGGACCCTAGGCTTGGTCGCTAGGCTAGAGTTAGCTTCCTGGCATGCACCACAACTCTAGTAAAAACGTGGGGAATCAAAATAAGACAAAACCCCCTCCCGCTACACAGGCAATTAAATAGATTTCGGGTGATCGGACAACACTTTCAGAAGTGAGCTCTCATTTCTACACAAATGATGTCAACATGTATAAGCAATGCTGTCAAGAACATTGCACATATAGGCTAGTGGAATGTATCGTTCTTCAATCGATTATACAGTTACCTTAAAACTGAACTGTAGTCACCTTGAGATCTTACCTACACATTTTCTGACATAATTACGTTTTAATGTTGACTTGTGATTATCATGCTGTAGGTGCAGGTGTCATTAAATTGCTCTAACATTTCCACGCGTGTTGTGTTACTTCAGGAGAGCCTTGATTATCATGTTTCTAACAGGGACTTGGAACTTCATCCTGTTAGTGCTGTAGGATCTGACTTGCTTACCATTTGCCCGTAGAACACAATGTGGAGTGACTATTTCTGGACAGAGGCACAACCAACACAAGAGTTACACTTTCTACCCCTCAGTAGCTAAATGAAAAACCTGTAGACAGAGACACTTAGCAAGACAGAATCAGAAAACAGGTACTACAAGGTATGATGCAAGGTATGATTACAATTCACAGCTAGACACATGATGACCCCCACTACAAGTCATCTTCAACTAGTTATCATATAGTAACTGTATGGACAAAAATACAGATAAATACAGATAAAATCTCAATGTTAACAGAATCCTGGTGGAGCAGAAAGACTTTAATCTGGTGACAAAAGGCAGAAAAACATCACAATTTGTATTGAAAATAAAATATAAAAACAATATAACAGAGCACTGGATAAAGCTAGTTTTCCCAAGGCTATTCTGTTTGTTTGTATGTTAGGCCTCTGAAACGTCCTTTTTAGTTTGCTGGTTGATCGCTTCCAGGTTCTCCTCACTGCTGGACTGCAGGCTGCTGCTGCTGTGTAAGCTTGGCTCTGCGTGCGGAGCTCCCCCCCTCTCACCATCCTTGCTCACAGAGTTGTAGGCCGTGCTGAGGCCTCTCTTCCTCATTAAACCCTTGGGGCTCGGCAGGTTGCACGAAGAGTCGTCGGAGTCTTGGGTCCATCGGTCTACGGGAATGCTCCAGCGGAACTTCTTGGGTCCCAACTCTGTGAGATTGTAATCCAGGAGGGGATCCTCACTGGCATTCTCCTCCAAGGGACTCTGAGACGTCAAGATCTGGTTTGGTTCTACTGTGGTTTCAGTGCAGACGTGAGAAGGCATGACCAAGCTGCTCTGGGAATTTGCTTCCGATCTATCTGGGGGTGTAGGATCAGGGGGAGTGATCACCACTGTGGGCACCTCGGGGCAGAGAGGTGAGTCAGGAGATGAAAGACTGCTGCTGACTTCCTGTAATGGCGCCAACATCTCGGTAGGTGACTGGTGGTGGACCAGATGAGAATTTGGAAAGTGGTGCCTTAGGTGGCCAGCTTCCTCATGTCCCAGGTGGGCCCGGGCCTCCGGATTAAGAGGGAAGAAGACGCTGGACATGTCACTGCTGTGGCGCTTATACGCGGGTCTCGCGTGGCCCAGGTCATTTGGCTCCTGGGAGCTCAACAGCCGTCTCACCCGGCCAAGAACCGACTCCTGGCGCCGGTTCCTCGGGTCCATATCGTCATACTGCAGCACCTCCGACAGCCTGCCGTAGCAAGAAGACAGCCAATGACATTCAGTCCCACCAACAGAGAGACGGGCAACACAGCGCTTGGGGAGGCTTGCAGTGTTACTTAGTTGGGGACACAGAGCAGCTGTTCAATATGGTTGGCTAACTGAACTCTGGATGTTTGGTCTGCAGCCAAGTTCTTTGTTATTTTAAACAGTTACTATGACCTTTGCTGCTTAAAATGACCTCATAAAACCAGTCTCTGTCATATATACAGAGTAAAACTCTGTATATATGACAAAAGTCTTTGAACCAATCTATTATCCTGTCATAAGTCACATGACTTCCATATGTGGCACAGACTAACAGGATATTTAGTGCAAAAATATTTAGCACATCAAGTCAAAGTTGGGAGCATATGGGCTATGACTTAGTGATGTGTACATGTGTGTGTGATTCTTTGTCCTCACCCTATGGTGGATCCCAGGAACGAGGGGATGCAGTAGTCAGCTGCAGCCAGAGTGTATGGGGGCCGCACATTCGAGTCGTTCCAGTAAATGTCCTTGGTCATGCGAGGAATGTTCATGTGCATCTCATCTACGGCCATCAGGGATACCTGTCCGAGATGGAGAGCTGAGGCCGGAGAAGGTTCTGCGAAGAGGCCTGTTCTGGCCACAGTCTTAGGTTGCTGACACCCATTTGTTAGCATCTGTTACAGACCTGCAAGTTTCTGTCGATGCACCAGTTGACCTCAAAATCATCATCATCTTCCCCAAAGGGGTTAATGAGCTGTTCCGCCACCTGGAGGAGCCCAGGAACACAGCCTGTTATGTTACGAGTGAAATCCCATGCAAGTACCTGCAATTTGCATAACCAAAGCTGGTATTCTGCTGCATCCTACTTAGCAATCAAAATGGTCAGACATTCACAGTTGACTGAAACACTTAAAGTAAACCTATGGAAACTCTGACATCGCTTGATGCACCGCTTATGTTTTGCGGGTATTCGGGAGACACTGGAAAGGTCAGGATCCTTTGCTCACTCTGTCTCGTGACCTGCCACATGCACACGTTCAGTTGTTTGTATGGCTTTTGCTGAACTCTTTATTGGTGGGATTTAAGCTTGTTGGTTTCTCTTGGTCTGTTGTGATTGTGGAAGATGGACAGCATGCCATGGGCGGTTGGCACCTAGTTCCCTGAATTTTATATACATGTAGTTTACTAAGTCTGTTGTTTTCTTGAGGATATGAGTATTAGCACGAGTTGTGTTTGTGTGCCAGGTTGTTGTGTACCTGGCAGATTTCTATAACTGTGATTGATTCGTGTTTTCGGAGTCTCTTTGTCTGTCTTGTTATTGTCCCTGCAGTGTGTCAGGCTCAGACTGCTTGCGTGTCCAATTGTTAGCATCTCTGGTAGTTATATGCACACGTTGTCATTATGCGTAGGCTCTGGCCTTCGCCTTAAGTCCCCTAGTTACGTTTAGGCAGCAGGATGGCGCTAGGCGGGATATGGGAGATTGGTGTGATTAGGGTCCTGCGTTTGCCAGGGAGGGCCACACTTCCCACCGAAAAACTGGTGCAGTCTAGTTGAAGATGTGAGAGGGAGGGCAGGTCAGGAAGTGATGTCATAGAAATGGTGACCTGTTATTTGTTTTTCTCTTTCCCTGTGAAAAATACACGTAGAGCCAAACTACTGCAGCTTTTTCAAAGGAGAAACTCACTTGAGCTGTTTTTTCCCCTCCACTATTACTGCTTACGCGATTCACGGAGTGACTGAACCCACGGGGGCTCAAAGACAACAGAGGGGGACAGACCTTTAGCCAGCCGGAGTAGAAGAAGAACTGCAGCAGGGTGAAGATGGGCACATAGAGGTCCAGGTCGTGGCCCGGATAGCCACGTCCTGGGTCCAGAAACTGCCGTCCAATGATGCAGGCGAAAAAGAAGGTATAGACAGCCAGGGTCACCACCTGGACAAAGGGAATGGGTGGGTTTGCAGGGAGAGGAAGGTGGCGTGAAGGACCAACAGGTTAGAAGGATGTTGGCTGATATAAAGAAAGACAAGATACTATTACATGCCACATGACAGAACGGAAGGAGTTCGTACCAAAATACTGATTTCAATACGTAATCAAGACCTTACAATCGCCGCCAATCCCCTGAAGGCTTCAGCAAATCACAGGGTTCCATTAACAATGGAAAAGAGAAAAATATCTAAGGTTTGAGGTTCAAGCTCCATGTGAGGCTCCTGAGGGATGGTTTGGCAAATGTTTTCCAGGAAAAAAAACAGAAATTGGTTCAAATGTGGAAATGTAAAATGGAGAGGCATGCTCGTATATGTATGCTACTCAAGCGGCAGTAAGTTTGGTAGAAACGAGTAAACAAAAACCATAGATGGCTGTGCATATGTACTTGTTTTTGCTGAAGCAGCCAGGTAGAATATGGGGCCGGAGGATCCTGCTACATGACCCGCCCCATCACGCTGATTTCTCCAACACCCAGGGGCTGTGGGTCTCTTAAAATGCTGAATGATTGGATGCCCACATTAGGCATGTCCTACAGCAGACACACAACCGTCCCGTTTTCAGACGAGACACTTTAACATCACAAGACTCAGGAACAGCATGCTAAAAATAACCCCCAGATTTATATTTTGAGGTAATACGAGATAGGCAGTAGTACAGCTGTGGCAGAATGACGGCGTACAGGGCTACTGGTCATCGCGTTACTTTCCCGGCGACCAGAGGAACTTCAGCTGAGTCACATCATTTGGCTTTCCTACGTCCCGTGATTAGTGGCCAGAAGTAATTAAACTTCACTGTTTCATTTAAGCAATTGCTGCAATGCAAATATTGTCATGTATCTGGAATTTGGAAATCCATCCACCAGTGTTTGCTATTTCTGGTTTATGGTTCTGCTTTTATGTCTTGTTTTGAACATTTTATTATGTTGTTTTGTTAAATTCTTGTTTAACCAGCCATAGTACACAAGAACTATACAACTATACAATCTCCTCCATGCAAGGTGGCTTTCTATCAGGTGATATTCCAGTTCAGCCCACTGGCATAAGTAACAAGCTACTGAGTAAAAATGATTCATTTGAGCCCGACAATAAGACTAAAAAGCCTTGGTCTGGCTTCCATTCATGATTCTGATTCACGCAACGTGTTACAACGAGGCCTTATTTTTTCTGATTGGACAGCATCCACACGGTCACCCTGATTTTCTGTTCTATTTGCAGACCAACAAATGGAGAACCAAAAGAACAGTCCCCACCTGTGTGTAGACCAGAGGGATTCCCACCCAGGAGAACCAAAAAAACAGTCCCCACCTGTGTGTAGACCAGAGGGATTCCCACCCAGTCGTAGCCAAACAGAGTGGAGCACCACGTCCGGAACTTGTTCATCTCCTGCAACCCAATAATAATTGACCTTAAGAAGGTCAAGTGGTTAAACAAGTCTGCTCTGTTGCCTCTTGTACCCTTCACTGTCTGTCTGCTATATCATTGCCCATTGAGAATTGGAGGACGGGATGCAACTAGAATGAGTACAGTCATGAGTTTAGCTTGGAGTTCAGGGGAAAAGAGGATCCCATTTCAATGAGTTGGCTTTTCCACTGGATTTATGACGTTTGATTCTGAAGTTGGACCTGGCTATGACCCTTGCCTAGTGCGGCATACCTTGGCAGTCCTCCTAGGACTTGCACATTACGCTGTGGAGCCCTATGACATTTCTTATGCATTACGTCCTACCATCTAACCCATAACTGTCTCCCACGTGGATCATTGGGCTCTTGAGGAATTCCGGCACTCACGGTAAGGATGGTTTGCAAGTCCACGCTGTCCTGGATACGGCCTTCCTTCCGTGCCTTGGATGCCAGATTGGTAAACCAAACCACTGGCACCCAGTATTTGAGATGGGGGGACTTGAGGTTTTCAAAGATCTTCCTCTCCTCGGGCGTCATGAAGCCTAATTGCACAAACAATCATTTGAGCCAGAAACTCCCTCACCTGTTTCTGTGGCAAACGCAACCACTCCAGAGTACAAAATATGGAAGACATGATGTCTCTTCCATTAAAAGCTAACAGTGTTAGCAGTAACAGATCCCACCTCTAGGCTGCTGCAAGACCGCCCAGGATAACAGGTGAGGCGATGAACTGTTTGTTCCGAACTGTTTTCAAGAAACTGTAGGAGGGACCACCCTGAGTAGGTGTCAGCAGCCCGTATTTATAGATGCAATTTATAATTACCCATGATCACAGAGACTTTGGCACCAAATGAATGCAGCTGATCTGGAGTTTGCGAAGCAGTGCTGACCAAATAACATTTCAGGCCTGGTTGATCGCAGCTGAGTACCAAATCTTGAATAGACAGTTAATACGGAGCAACTTAAAGAGTGGAAAAGTAGCCTTCAATCTCAGCCTCTAACCATTTAGCCGAAAATATACCCAGCACTTGCTTGTCTTTGACCTCTGAGCTAATGAACTTTATCATGTTCCCACCACCTCGTTGCTTTGGCCACGATCCCTGTCCTCCTCAATGGAAATGGCGGCGAGGCTGGCGAGGCTGGCGAGGCCGTACCTGCCTCCACCACGTGGTCCATGGTGGGGAAGCGCTTGCAGGCGGCCGTGCTGACGGAGCGGAAGATAAGCAGGGAGGTGAGGTTGACGTAGCGCACCAGCGTACGCCGCAGCAGGCGGCCCTGCTCGTCCCGGCCCTGTACGCAGCTGGAGATGAGGAACATCAGTCGGTCTGGCCATGGTAGGTTCACAAACTGGTTCCACCAGCGGTTCACCACCAGGGTCACATAGAAACCTGCAGGGACGCCAGAGAGACAGGTGTCTGGAGGAGCTGGGTGACAGAACCAGCAATACCAGGCGAATTGGGGAACAAGGAGATGCTCACGATTCCAGACAAAGTTCATTTCCTGGAAATCTATATCTGACAGAGACGTTGCTGATATATTGACTTGGTCAACTCCATGAGGAGTATCATGGCAGCTAAAGGTGAAAGACACATGCGAGCCGGTGTGTACGACAGTAACCTTCATACTGAGGGATACCATGCCAGGCATTTTAAAGAGCGCCAGAGGAGTTTCTCATGCAGTGGAAAGAGAAGACAGCCAAATGATTCCACGTCATGCTTCAGTATTTTGCAAAGGTGTGTCACAGGCAGGCAGGTAACCTCCTTATATGCATATTTCCTGACCTGGGTACTACCAAAGGACAAAGCAAAATTTAACCCTTGGTGTGCTTACATTACGTCGGAGGAAATGCAAATTGTTCTGTTGGTACACAATTCATTTGTAGTTCCTGGTTGACAACATACTAGTTCATTAAAACACCATCTCACGGTCAATTCTGTAGTGATTTTAGCACATTTCAACTGGACGTCGTTAATTTAAGTTTGCCAAGGGACCTTCACTGTTCATTTTCTTGTGTCATGGACTTCCTGAGCACCTGAGCAAAAAATGATCTGGTCCTTCAGTTTGTGCTTTGAGTGAAAAGTAACACCCACTGGATGAGTACTTGCCTTGAAGAGTTTCATCTGGACTAAAGGGGATTCAAATGCTCTCAGCTAAAGGTCCGTTCAGCACATAGAGGCTGTGAGGTTGAGCAAAACAGTGGTCTGCATTTCTTTTAGCAATTTCCTCTCCCATTCTGGCATGGCTATTATCCATTAGTTTCCTTCAGTTTGTTAATTCCACCCCCCATGATGAAACAGGCCAACCTGACATGCACTATATTAAACAGAATCACAGATATATGACAGCCTCTCACTGTTATCCACACAGGATTTAGTTCTTTCTTTTTCACAATGACTTTGTTTACAGTTTGTGTACAGTGTTTCCCAATCCAGTTCTCAGGGGGCCACGCTTGCTCCATATTTTTGCACATTTTCCACATTTTTGCTCCCTCCAGGCTCCCTATTAGACAGTCCACATTTATGCTCCCTACTGGAAGCTGGAAGGGAGCAAAAATATGGACTGTCTGGCCGGGAGCTTGGAGGGAAACACAGATTTAGTCTGTGGCAAGGTTATGTAGTAAGGAACCTGTATTTAAATAGAAGTCTGTCAGATGTACCATAGCCAATATTCATATATGTTTAGGGAGTTTACAACACCGTTAATGGTGCTCTACATAACATAGCAAATAACATACGTGTCTAACTGGGGCTGATTTAAAGGTGGGAGGAGCTGCTCGAGATGTTTCCACACAGGATCACAGGGGAAGCGTTTAGCTGAAGGAGCCCATCGTGCCGAACGAGCCTTACACCCGGGCCCCCTGACGGCTTCTCATCCGGCCAGAGACGGCTCGGGTTCTGTTCGGCAGGAGGGCCCAGCATGCATGGAGAGCTGGGGGGGGAGGGGGGGTACAGACAGAGCGAGAGGATGGAAATCAGCTGCTGTAACCATGCCAGGCTGACGCACCATCACCTGAGTTTGACCTGTGTGGAAGAGTTTGCTGATGATGGGGGTCGCATGCAGCCTGGCAGAGCCTGACAGTGCCCCCCAGCCCCCCCACACCCGCACACCCCCGAGACGACCTACTCACCCAGCACAAATGTCACGGGGATCTGCTCAGCATACTTGTCACAGTACAGCGACAGCTTTTCAAAGTAAAGTTTCTGTGTATCTGTAAGGAAGAGTCTGCGGTGGATAGAAAATATGTTTGTGGAGAGTCTCGAAGGTACGTCACACACTGTGCTGCTGTTAACCACCCTGCTACTGGCTGAGTGTTGCTGTCTTATTACGTCACAGCGCACTGATTTTTCGCCTGAAATGTTTCAAGTCCCAATGGCCATGAATTAAAGACTGAATTGGCACACATAAGAATTGAATTGATATGAATTTTGTATCTGCTTGTTTCATCTGGAAAAACCCAAATAATACACATAGTGATTAATATTAAAAATAAGTCTACAGGACAGCATGAGAACATTAGAGGAGATGTTTAACCATTTCTGCAGATCTGTTAAATGTCAGTTCTTGGGCTAGACAGGAGAACAAAATGATGGCTAAATATCTGAAATTACATCCTTTAAACCTTGCTGGGAGTCGCTGGGAAAGAGCTATTATGTGTCAGATCCATTTGCTGACATAACAGGTCAGATACACACCGACACAGGCTTGAATGGTAAATATGAATGGTGCATTCACTTAATAATACCCTCGTTCACCATAACTTGCATTCACATTTTTAAGCAATAGCCGATTATAATTGCACTAAAGTTTACGGCGAATTCCATTCGAAATATTTGACTTCTTCGGCAAACGTTTAATCATTGATATCCGTGATCTGTATACAATACAACCTGTTGTTATTATTGTAACAGAAAAAAAACGAGACGCAAGGAATGTGGACATCTTCATAATTTCGTGACTTATAATGAATAAACAATATGTTTTTTGCTAGTGTTATTAAAATGGAATTCATGGGGATGCAAAACAATAAGACATATGAAGACGTGAGAAAAGTAAAGAGCAGAAAGTTACCTGTACACAATGCTTAGAATGGTGTATAAAATCGCAAACACGATGAACTCCCGATAAAGAAGTTTGTAGATGCTTCCTCTCCAGCGCAGTAATAATCTATGAAAGCCGAAGAACGTGGCGTTGGCAACCTTACTGGAGTAAGTCACCGTCATCTTCAGATACTGCAGAATGATATATTCAATAATACAGCCAATTATTACAACTTGAAAAAGTTAGTAACATCTGCAGTCTACCGGAAACAGCTACAACAACTGCAAATGTCACCTTGGTGTGTTCAGTGTCCTTCTTAGTCACCCTCATTTATATAGTCACACTGTCCTCGTAAACTGCTCAGATTATTTCAACCGGTCATTATCACCACATGATCATAACGGCGAATGTGAACAAAACTTTAAAATATAGACGGGATTATTTTCCCCAAACGTACCTTTTCTACTGTACATCACAAGACGCACATCGATGGAAGGGCGATGGTTCTCTTGGTGAATTAAGTGGACATCAGGAGTAACTGGCTTGCCGCATTTAACTCCCTGTTTTCGCCAGTATTACTTGCATAAGAAGTAACGCGCCCGTGCTATGAAACAAACACACAATCATTTGCCGATTCAGCTCTTGCTAAATTTATCTCTGCAAGTGCATGTCCACCGGTTTGCGCAGCACCGCGCGGCGAAGTCCTCCTGGAGAAACGTGGAGAGGTCCAAATGAAGCGGAACCCACTGAGACATCTGAAAATTAAAGAAGAAGAAGAAAAAACAAGTTTTAAAGTTGTCTCACTCAGAAGAACTTTGTGTAAAATAAAGACTGCATTTATAATCGCACACGAATTGTATACAAACAACTGTCAGCACAACATAACAATGCCAAAAATGTAAAACCGAACCTCTACATTCTACCCAAGAGAGGGCCTTGACATTTTTTGGTAGGAGAATTCTTGGCAAAAGTATAGAATCTGAAAGGACAGTGTGGTTTCTGCCTCTATCATTACTCAACCATATCTCTACTAAACATGGGGCAACTGACCATAAACTATTTTTGCTTGACTGCAAAAAAGTAGAGATATAAAGTAGTGGTTTTCAAAGGCATGCACTTTAATGTACACGTGTTATGTGTCATGCACGTGTTTATTTTTTTTCATGTACTGCTGAACCGAAATCTTTACCTTTCCTCCCAAATGACACAATGACGCATTTCTAATGCAGCCCATATTTTTCCATTTTACCTTATATACCTTATGCATGTAATAATAAGCACAACACTCCAGTTTCTCCAGAAGGGTAATCAAATCCGATAACGCACCTTAAAATAAACCAGTCTAAGTGCAGTCTCATGTGTTTCCATAATGCATTTTAAATATCAAAATATATATATATATATATGTGTGTGTGTGTGTGTGTGTGTCTCATGAAGTATAACGTATCTAGACTCAGCACAATTAATGACATGCCATTTGATGTACATATTATTTATATGATTTATTTTAAGTAGCATTTTAATAACAGCTCCAGCTTTAGACTTTCTGGATGGGCTGATCACATGTCTTCAACTGGTCCAATTATTTGTTTTTTTGGCCATTTCTTTAAAATAATAATACAATAATATAACAATTTCAAAACATACAGCAAATATAAGAATAATATAATAGTAAAACTGATATTACAAGTCAAAGTGGTATTATTATTATTATTATTATTAGAAGTAGGAGTAGTGATAGTAATAGTACTACACTGTCAGAAAAAGGTGACAGACCTGGTACAGTTTTATTCCCCAAGGTAAAAACCACAATTATGTGCCCCCGATGGTACAAAAATGTTCCCCAGAATCCATTTCAGTACCTTACATTAGACTACAAGGTACATTTACCTACAGCTAGGGTACAATTGTCAGACCCCAGTGACGAGTAATTGTACCCTCAGAGGTACTAATTGGTGCTTTTTTCCCTGACAATGTACTATGGTACTAAGTTATGGACCTAATGTTGGGGGGGGGTGTTTACAGCACACATTTGAATTTCATAAATTAAAGTGTCAGCACATTGTTATCGCAATTTAGCTTCAAATACCCAGGACAGTTGCATTGGCACCACAAATAAACATCTGTGTATTATAATTATTCATTGACACATATGACACTGAAATGTATTTAAGATATTTAAGACACCTATGTCATTTTTAATATCTTAGCTAGCAGATTACTCATACTTATGTCTTACTCTGTAACCCTGACCAGTGTGAGTGTTTAGAAGATAATACTAGGGGAATGGCGTATAATGGGGTATATAAGGCATGCTCTGGGACACCTCTAGGCCCTCAACAGATGATAAATGCTTGTGAAAGCCATTCTGTTTTGCCACAATAACATTTCACTGCCATTGTACTGTACAGTTGTGTATGTGACAAATAAAAATCTTGTATCCTGAACTAAACATGTAAAAAAGTAGTGTAATCTATTTTGGACTGTATTTGATTTTTAGAATAAAGTATTTTTTATTAGATGCCAGTAGTAGGAACGCAACTAAACAGGCATTCTTCTAAAAGAATTCTACGCTGGCCTTATACAACTGTTCCTGTAGACGGCGCTGTTGTGCAATCAATACTTTTACCAAAGTCAAATAAAAAAGTCCCTGGACATTGTTCAAACTGTAGGACAGCGCGTTCTAGATGCCTTCACAAAAATATCTTTGAAAATATAATATTTGGTTCTGTTAATGAATGTACGATACTCGAATACAAAGATAAAATGACTACCAATTCTCAAAAATATACATAGTTAGTCCATGCTGAAGCTGATAAAGCTACAGTTTAACGTTTCAACACGGGAAAACTGCGCTGCATTGTACGCGCATGCGCAGTGTGAGACCAACCCGAGCACTTGTCATTGGGTTGCCAGATCTCGGATATGAACGCTTATTAAAATCTTTAAAATTCAATAACTTCCAATTCTGAATTCTGTGCCATCATGTCTGAAATTTCATCATTATATTACCAGTTAATATTTGTGTAAAATGTTTTATTTTTAAATTAGATAGTCGATCTTTCTCCGCGTTAGCTCTCCCGTCCAGTGTATTATTAGTGGTTTAAAGGTGTCGGCCTTCATTTATGGTCCGCGTGACGTCATGGTTATGCGATGACGCGATAGCGCCTTAAATCCCGGGGCAACCCTGGCAACCCCGGCAGGCTCTCAGCTTATCCAAAGACGGGGGCAGGTGTGACGGCTCCCCGTGATACTCCTCTCATCCTGACATTATGGCTAACCTGCTCTTCATCCACAAGCAGAAGGACGCTTTGCGACCATAAAGCAAAATAAAATAAGAAGAGAAACACCACCGGAAGCTCCATTTCTTCGTGCATTCGGAAGCCGTTGAGCTCAGTAGTAGGTAAGGTAGAATGTTTGTGCTTCTATCTGTTTCACCGGCTGTTTTAGTTGCACGTAATTTTGAAGGATTTACAACATCCGAGCTGGTTGCTATAGCTGGAGAGAAGGCATTTATATTAAATGGGCACCTTTTCTTCGCCTTTGCACCCTTTTTTTAAATCTTAAGAGTAGTTGCACCTTATGCAAATTTTTGATAAGATAGATACATTGAGCTGATAATCAGTGGGACGTGTAATGTAGCTGAGCATGGATGCATAAACGGGCAGCATAAAAAGCGATCGCTGCGCGTCCTGCCACGGCCATTAAGGGGAACGGGCACCTAAGAGGATTAGTTAATTGTCCGTGTGGCAGAGCCGTCGAGATGCAAAGCTGACATTATGTAAGAAGCCGCATTGCTAAATTTCCGAAGGTTAACACCCCACGAACCAAGCGCTCCATCGCAACCCGATCTCAACTTTATTGGCATAAAAGCCGTGTCCATTTGCCTGCCCTGCCTTCTATATAAAACACAGGAAATAAAACCTGCTTCGGTGTAGGGAGGAAATGTGCTGAGTTATGGTCCTGCTGATGGGATAATCTTTCCTATCTGTGGAGCAGATAGCCCAGAAATGAGGCTCCGTGATCAGTTTTATTGGATCTGATATAGTATTTGCAATATAAAATTTGCAACGTTGCTGTAAACCTTGGAGCCGACAAAGCACACTGTGCTGAATTTGCTGTGCTGATTGTATTTCACTGCGATTAGTTTAAAAAAAAAAAAACCCACATAATAGCCTATGTATTGGGGTTTCACGTGACTGTTTCACCGTTTGTGTGTGTGCGCGTGCGTGTGCGCGCGCGCGCGCGCGGATCAGGGATATGCATGCACCCACTGCACCTGTAGCCAGACTGGCGATATGTGCAGAGGACCCTTACAATGAAGGGAAACCGTCCACCTCTGATAAAAACGTCTAAAGTGACCTTGAGGAACGTGTATAACATGTTTGTCAAACTTGTTTTATCTAGCTCACCAGCATTGCGAAGGAGACATGGCCTGTGGACGCCAGGCGCCATACAAATGAACGTTATGCGTCCATGCTGAGGAGAGTCTGCCTGATTTCGGCATTTCTCCGTTAGCTGCCAGCTGTGTTCTTCCCCTCCGTTAGTGCAGAGGAGACGAGAGGCAGCGGGCCCCCGGAATTGACACCCAGTGCGGCCCCGAAACATGAGCCCAGCTCTATTATGAAAGGCATCCTGTGGAGCCTCTCTGCTAAATGGGGTCGTTGTGTGTGTGTGTGTGTGTCTATGGGCACCTGCCTGTTGCATCGCCTCTGTTCTGAGATGCCTTTGGGAAGGCGTTATGTGTAGGAATGTGTCTGTCGCAGGGTAGTTCCTGCCTGAAGCCCTCCTTATCAGCAGCTTGTGTTGCATGTTTTTTTTGGTGATTCAGGAAAGGCTGTATCCATAACCCTGCCTGTAGAGTTCAGCTGATTAAGATGTAATTGTCCTCCAATTTTGAAACCGTGCATCTATCGCCAGTAATGAAGTAAAATAAGATTTCCCCTTACGGTACCTCTCTTGATGGTTCCTTTCCACTGCATTATCAAATTATCCTGTGAGGTCTTTTGACTGACCTGAACCAGTTGGTGAGAGTTCAGGAGTGCCTGAATAATTTACTATCATCCAACTCTGCCTTTGTAGTCAGTGAGTATTAAAAGGCCTTTCAGTTTAGATCATGTTCCTGAAAGCCTTTCTTCATGGACCTGGACATGAATTAGCAGAATTTGTTGCTTGTTTCTTTTCTTGAATGTCTGACCCAAAAATTATGTGAAGCTTATAGGGGTGTTGGCATCATTGGGGTTTCAACCCATGGACCATTTATTTTAAGGAACACCCTGTGTCCTCAACCCCCTCCTCTTTGCCCCAGGGATTTGGACCTGACACCAGAATGACAGACAATAGTATGTCTGTTTTGGGAGCAGGGTGATGAATCCAAGATGGCTACTTTTCCTGCTGGCTCTTTTCCACTGCCACCAAGAACCAAGCCGTACCGCAAACTGACAGTTTTCAATTGTCAATGATGTGAGCTGTACCTGAGGCATACCCGCGCTGACATGGCCCTGCATACTCGCAGGCCTGATAGTGGGACCAAACCAAGCTGGTTGCATTAACTCCATCTGATACGTCAAAATCCATGGAGATACCGGTATTCTGCCTCAAAATGCATGGAGATACCGGTATTGTGCCTCAATATGCATGGATTATCTGAAGGAAAAAATGTCATATTTTATATATTATTCATTATCATTCGTATCGCACAATGTGATGTATTGATGCATTCCCAATAACCCAGCCAATCTCCTTCTTAAAAAAGGGATTATAGAACAGCTTAACAGAATGGATTCAAAATGCAAATCCACACAAGCCAATACTAATTCTGCTAGCGTTGAATGCTAACGTAAGCCAGCATTCTCACACTTGTTAGCAGAAATAAGCACATAGCAAATCATGTTCACAGTGTGAACAGTAAATAAGCATCTCTTTGGTATTATGTCGCTGTCACACTCCAAACCCAGCAACGCCATTACTGAGCCAACCCTTCGGCAGCGCAATACCGACGCGAGCTGGAACCATTCTGTAACTAGGCTCTCTTTACGGTACCGGTTGGTTCCTGCATGCCAGTGGAAAGGCACCATTTGTGAATTATTCAGGCATTTTGAAAATGATGATGTGCCTTTGTATCACCGTGGAAGCCTATTTATCCTGATCATAGCTTGAGAAATGGCCGCGGCTCTTTTTGGTGCTTTCTTTGAGTGTGTGTTTTTGTGTGCTTGGGGGCCAGGGTAAGGTTTATGGTGTGGATGTGTGGAATCCTGCCTTGGTTTGTTGTACATGCACACAAGCTCAGTTTACTTGCACTGCTCTGTGAGGGGGAGAGTGCACCTGACAAACGAGCAAACGGGACCCATCGTGAGGGAGCCGTTAGCGAATGCGGCACCGCGAGGTGGAAATATGGCCCGTAAAACGTGTCTCACACACGGGGCTCTGTGTCAGCTTGTAAATACTGACGTTTGTCACTCGAGCCATTTTATGGTTTTTGAGCAGTCTTCCCCTTTGGAGTGTCTTAACTGGCTGGCATATTTTTAGGTGTGGTCGCACGCCGTTTGGCGTTTGCTGGCTCTGTCTTCTCTGCTTTGAATATTTCGGGGCATTTACGCCAGCCACGTGTTTCCATGTCAACCATGTGTGTGGGGCTGAGGGGAAGGCAGCCTCCAAGAAATACTATAGAAAGTAGTCATGGTCGTGCTGTATCGCCGCTGTTTGTATGCCGTAGTTTGAGTTCTGACATTGCACACAAGTATTCAGAAGTCCTATAGTCTTCCATATGCGCTATGAAATTAAAATATGATTGGGGGGAGGGCTGGGCCGTGTCATGTGGGCTAGTCTTTGGCTTTCTTATGGGTACCAGTACGTATAGCTCATGTTTGACATGTTGACGACCACTCACCTATAGTGCATATCCTGTCCTGTCTGTCTATCTGTCTTCATCCTCTTCTTGTTCTATGCAGGGTCATGGGGGTCTGGAGTCTGTTCTGGAAGTTTCAGGCACATGGCAGGGAATAATCCAGGAAATTTATAGTACAGTGTGCATGGATGAAATTTTAAAAATGATCCATAGAAATCCCGTGGAGTATCTTGTTGTCTCTGAACAGCACATTCTCCGATGTTTTTCATTGGTCTTTCTGCTGTTGCGTTACTTTGGCGACCTGTCCTGTAGTTCGTCCCTGACAGAGTATCGGCTGTCTGACTGTATTTTCGCGTCGGCTAGCTTTTTTCATGAAGAGGAAGCGGTAACCCACTGCCATGATGGATTTCTGACTGTTCAGTTCTCATTTTGCCTAGTGTGAAACATTTTGACTTTTTTTCCTTTTTTTTGTAAAAATACTTTCACAAAAACGCTACAGATTCTTCAGTTAAATGCTAAAAGCAGTTGTGATGCTGCGCTTGTTAAACTGAATTCAAGTGGGTTACAAACTAGGGCTGGGCGATATGGCTGAAAACTGTATCACGATATCAGTGTTTCATATCGGTCGATATCGATAATCATTGATATTTTTTATGACCCATTTAAAATAAGGACCAGGAGAAATTCAAAAATATATTACATTTAAATATTTTTATT
>JAODKN010000001.1:13722152-13757640 GCA_026774425.1 Petrocephalus zakoni | reverse complement strand
CCCCCCCCGCCAGCTTCCACATGACAGGTGGCTGTGGGGGTGCCAGCATCTGTCTTCGCCCGACAGCTCAGTGTGAATCTGCTCCCCTGTGCCGGCTGGCACCCACCCCTGCACTTCAGGGGGCTGGCTGCTCTCCCTGCAGTCCCTTACCTGTCCCTCACCTGTCCCTTTCCCTTATCACATGCCAGTTGTGCCCCATCGGGTGCTGTATTGTGTGGAAGCCAGCTGCGGGAGATAGGAGCACCGGGTAGACCGAGCGGAATTCCTCAGAAACGTCACATGCCATGCGGCCGATGGCAAATGCTGCATATCCATCACTGCTCCCTAATGATCTGTTTGTGTTTTGTTCTTGCTGCATGTGTGGGGTGTTTGTGTTCCCCTAGAGCATAGCGGCTGCCGGCTGCATCGGCAGACTTGCGTTTCCTTGCCAGCTGGGGGCCAGCAGCTCCAGCAGCCCCTCTCCTCTGCTTTCTTCCTGGCTTTTGGGGCCTGTAATGCAGAGGGACCCTGTACCTTCAGCTCAAGGAGAACCACGATTCATTTAGTGGTTTATGATAATTAGCTAATAGAGTGAAGAAATTGCTAATCTAAATGTGTGTGTGTGTGTGTGTGTGTGTGTGTGTGTGTAATATAGTGTATGTATGCATTCTTGTTATTGTGGGGGCTGTGCGCGCAGCACCCTGATTTGATCAGATGGCACCTGGGGGGATGGGATGGTGCACGGTTTTGAACGTCCTAATGCTGAATGGCAGCCTGGGGGATGGGGGGGTGTCTATGCACCTCTGCTGTCCTGCCTGTTGCCATGGCAGCAGCTCTCGACAGTCTCATGCTTTGTCCTCGCAGCCTCGCAGCTGTGGCTTTTTACCGTGCGGGTAGGAGCGACCCCCCGGGGCCGCCATGCCCGCCCCGTGCCGTTTAACCTCCGGAATGCAGATAGGGGTGCGTCCGCGTGGGGCTGGGAAGATCCCGCTGGCGTGGGGGAGGCAGCAGAACGGGCCCGGATGGCCGTGCCCTGAGGTGGGGAGATGGTCTGTTATTCTGTGCTGCAGTGATTTCTTTCATGGCAAAGTGAGTCTAGCATCACTCCGGCTGCTATAAGTGTCTGAGTGCATTCCCAGCAGTTCATGTTGTATTTTTCTTGTATCTGGACTGTTTGGTGATGTCAAAAAAATGAATTTTCATGAGGTTATTATTTTTGTGTTCAGAATGGAGTCTCAGAGCGATTGGATTCCTGTGTTGGAGGAGCTTCCCATAGCTTTGTCCCACAAACAAATTTAAAAAGGCTCAATTCTCTAACTTTATCTCATTTTATTTTTCTGAAACAGACATGGTAGCTGCACAAACAGGCTGGTGAATCAAGGTGACTGACCTCTGCCACATGGTCAAGTTGTGAGACATCTTTAACCCGAACAGCTCTGTAAGTCCTCATTTTTATGTTTGCATGTCACGTTTCTGCCGTAGTATTTGCTCATCAGATTTTTTTCTCTTTGGGACTCGAACCTAAAACCCTCTGGTGAAGCTGCATGCTGTTTTCCGCCTAACTGAATGCTTGCAGAAGGACCACTCTAACCGCATGCTGGATCTGTCATTGTTTCTTCCTCATCCACCTCTGCCATGACCCCGTGCAGCCCCCCTGTATGATGACTTCACCACTATGGCCAGCGAACCCCTCGAAGGCTTCCACGAAGTGAACCTGGCCTCGCCCACCACCCCCGACGTGCACGGCCTCTCCGAGTCCCGCAGCCCCGGGCACAGCTCCTTGCCCAGCACCCTCTACCGCACGCCTGCCCTCAGCTCCGGGCCCTGCCCGCCCAGCGCCCTCTGCGCAGACCAGCTCCCCACCCAGCCCGTCTACTCTGCCCCCAGGCACCGGAGCAGTGAGGAGGCCCACAATGGAAGGTGGGTAATCCAGGTTGGGTCACTGGGAAAACATTAGCTGTGTGCTAATGCTAAACATTGGGTGAGAGCAATGCTAACTGCCTAAGGGTGTGTTACTGCGGTGTGTTAGCCCTGTACTAATGCTAAAAGCAACACTAAAGGATCTATGTAACTGCCTAAGGGTGTGTTACTGTTGGCGTGTTAGCCCTGTGCTAATGCTAAATGCTAAAAGCAACAATAAAGGACCTATGTAACTACCTAAGGGTGTGTTACTGTTGGCATGTTAGCCCTGTGCTAATGCTAAATGTTAAAAGCAACACTAAAGGACCTATGTAACTGCCTAAGGGTGTGTTACTGTTGGCGTGTTAGTCCTGTGCTAATGCTAAATGTTAAAAGCAGCACTAAAGGACCTATGTAACTGCCTAAGGGTATGTTACTGTTGGCGTGTTAGCCCTGTGCTAATGCTAAATGTTAAAAGCAGCACTAAAGGACCTATGTAACTGCCTAAGGGTGTGTTACTGTTGGCGTGTTAGCCCTGTGCTAATGCTAAATGCTAAAAGCAACACTAAAGGACCTATGTAACTACCTAAGGGTGTGTTACTGTTGGCGTGTTAGCCCTGTGCTAATGCTAAATGCTAAAAGCAGCACTAAAGGACCTATGTAACTGCCTAAGGGTGTGTTACTGTTGGCGTGTTAGCCCTGTGCTAATGCTAAATGCTAAAAGCAACACTAAAGGACCTATGTAACTACCTAAGGGTGTGTTACTGTTGGCGTGTTAGCCCTGTGCTAATGCTAAATGCTAAAAGCAGCACTAAAGGACCTATGTAACTGCCTACGGTTGTGTCAGATTCATGACAAACTGGCTGGGTGGCCACACTTTTTGCTGTTGGTCACGGTCAGCTGCAAAGGAGTGTAGTGATGGCTCGCGGTAGCTTTGTTTTAATTTGCATGGCTGTTGTTTGTGTCCCCCCCAACCCCCAACAGCATTCCCGGATCAGAGGCCCAGCCCTCTGTCTCTGGCCCCGCCTCCTCGGCAGGCTTTGTCAGAGTGGAGGCGGAGGCTGCTGAGGGCGGAGTCTTAAGTGCCGAGGAGGGGGAAGAGTCTCACGGCCTGAGCTCCGATGGCCTGTCCCACCTCAGGAGCCCCTCCGTGATGGAAGTAAGAGAGAAAGGGTATGAGAGGTTGAAGGAGGAGCTTTCCAAAGCACAGAGGGTACGTCTCCGTCCTCGCTGGACGCCCGCCTGTGGTGTTGTGCTGTCTGTCTGGGGTGTGACTGTCCACTCTCCACTGGTCACGTACTAAAATCCATAATATCACCCCCCCCCCCCCCACCTAATTAAATTTGAAGAACATTCCTCCTCCCCTTGTGTTCCACCCCCCCGCTTGGTGTCTCCTAGATACATTTGGACAGTGTGAATTATGCATGGGGAAATTTAACCGCTGTGAAGCTCACAGTGGTGCCCCCACCACCCAGATTAATTTCCCTGTCACCCAAGCTGTGTTTGTCCCGTTTTTG
The DNA here is from genome assembly GCA_026774425.1 of Petrocephalus zakoni. Lineage (NCBI taxonomy): Eukaryota > Metazoa > Chordata > Actinopteri > Osteoglossiformes > Mormyridae > Petrocephalus > Petrocephalus zakoni. Next base: position 13,754,245 of record JAODKN010000001.1, on the reverse strand, counting down.
GGCCCCCCCTCCCTGCCTGGTTCCTCAGTCCAGGACCAGGACCAGTGTCACGGTCCCTCAGCGCTTAGCTGAAATGCAGTCTCAGCTGGATCCCGGATAGGTGGTGCTGGGGGTAGGTGGTCGGGTCGCTGGAGCATTTGGCTCTCTTCCCATATGATGGACACCTTGCCTCCCCAGCAGGGGGCCGGCAGGGTGATGGTCCTCTTTTTGGAGCAATCCTCGTGAACCCTGCTGCCAGTTATGCCTTAATGTCATGATGACCTTTCTGGTGAGGGGGCAGCTGCTGAGTGCATGTTTATGTGCATTTTAAATTGCGCCGGGGGCTGGAATGTTCTGATGAAGGCTCAGATGATTCCGTGCCCCCCCCCCCCTTGTTGGGGTGCACCGCCGACCACCGCCTGACCCCATGCAGACGAGCCCGGCCTCCTGCCACATCTGCCGCCCCCAGCCCCTCCTCGCATAAAATCCATATTTATTAATTTGTTCTCTTTGGCTGTAATGACCACTGGGCTTCTGTGCTGGGAGGCGCGTTGACAGCCGTGAGTGCTACGATGTCTGCCTGCTTAGCACGACAATAAGTGTCCGGTCGCAGGAGTGGAAGGGCGAAAGTGTCGTTTGTGCCTCGCTATATCCCGCAGAGCCCAGGAGACCAGCCTCCTCCCGGCAGTATATGGCATGGACGCTTTTGCAAAGGTCTGGGTATTATCCAAGCCTTTTCAATGCCATCTATTTTGTGAAAAATGCTAATATATAATTTTTTAAATCACTCCCCTCGCTGTGACACATTCAGTGTTTGCCTAGGAACATCCTAACCCAGATAATTCCTGTTTATCAACTGTGTGTGTGTGTGTGTGTGTACACACAGGTTTAGCTATATTTGTGAGGACCGAAGGACCTCCACAAGTACAGCAAATCCTCAAAAAACCTGAATAGTGAGGTCATTTTTATGGTCCTCACTACTTCAGACTTAATTACAAAAAAAAAAATCTGTGAATGTAATCAGACAAGTAAAAGTGCCAAGAGTCTTGTACTGATGTAAAATTAGGTCAAAAATCCGTGGTGAAAAATCAGCCCAAATGACAGACGATGTAGTATCTGGAAATATCCCTGTAAGGCCTGTGATTTTTGGAGGACTCTGCTCCCCTGGTTAACCTGGAGCTGGAGTTCTGAGACTGGAGGGGTGGCTTTGCTGCCCCTGGCTATGCACGAACCATGCTATTTTAAAAAGTTACATTTCTTGCCCCTTTTCATCTCCTGTCGACAATCCTGGGAGAAAAGTGTGTATTTGAGACGTGTGTGAGGACATGAGGATGTGGCTGACAGTGAGGACATGAGGATGTGGCTGACAGTGAGGACATGAGGATGTGGCTGACAGTGAGGACATGGAGATGTGATTGACAGTGAGGACATGGGGATGCGGCTGACAGTGAGGACAGGACACATCTGTTGCGCGCACACCTGGTTTCATTACCTTCTCTTGACTTTGTCCAATTAGTCATAAATATTCCTCAATGTTTTTTTTTTTTTCTTTTAAATTACGGTATCAGTCTGATGAGCAGCTCAGAGGAATAGGTGTGCTTTATAATTTGGAGACTGTCCGAATCTGGCACATGGATGACCCTGGATAAGCGGTCGTTCAGGTGAGGGCTCATCAATCCGCCCTGATCGCTGACATAACGAGCTCTCGAACCCGTTCTGCTGATGGTGACGGTTTCATTTACTGCTACCTCTTTGCTTGGAGCCTGTTGTAGCAGCTCCTTGTCACTGTAGTGGTGATTCTGCACAGGCCAGCGCCCTCTGGTAGGCCTCCGAGTTGCTGACTGGTGCTTGCCTCCCATGGCTTTAAAGGCGAGAAACGGCAGGAAGGATCCTGCTCTGGCCTGAGCTGCTAGCATGGGGGGACTCGCCTCTTGTGCCCCCCCCCCCCAGTCCCATACTCTTCTTTGCCTTTGAGCAGACGTTCCTGTGATGGAGTGATTCAGAAGCTGTTAGATGGATATTAAAGTAAATTTAAGCCCAAGTGTGCTGCGACCCCCGTCTTGCTACGTTAGCCGTGCCATGTTAGCTGGCATTCCTTCTGAGAGCTCCTCCCTCAGCCCCTTGTGGGTGGGGCCTCGAGCTGAACAGGAAGTAGGTGGCAGCTTGGGCCAGAGCAGGGAGTCCCGCGTGACCCCCGCGGGCTGGCGTGTGTAGCAGTGGTGTGTGCCCCTGCGGGTAGGTTGCCTGTTCAAATCCCGGTGGTCGGCAGTGGGATATCACCGGAGGGCCCTTAAGCTGAAGCCCCTATTGCTCGAAGAAAGAAAAAAAAAAAAAGAAAAAAAAAATCAGTGTCAAATAAAAATTAATTTTATGTCACTATGGATAAAAACTTCAGCTAAAAAAAATGTGTTGAGGCACACAAGGGCCACTCAGAGTGGGAGGGGATTTGGCAGGGGATCTAGGCTTTCCCCTCACATTGTATATACGATACCACTGTTCTTCACCGAGGGAGGGATCCGGTTCAGCCTCTGTGCACATTTCCTCGGCACACGCCGTCCCTATTCAACCATATATAAGAATGCAAAGATCAGTACTTTAATAAACACTCGCAGCTGCTTTTTGTCAATATTTATGCATACAGGTCTGCACCAATCAGTGCGTGTGCGGGGGTGTGTGTGTGTGTCGTCCTCCATCTGTGTTGCGTACGTTGGAAACTGGTCTCCATGATACCTATCACATGCTCTGTGTTTGTTGTTTGTTGTTGTTGTTTTTTATGGCCTGCCCTCTGGCTTACCGTGCCGTATTTCTGTCACCCTCCTGTGCTGGTGTTCATCCTCTGAATGAGTGTGCAGGCTGATGCCCCGCCCGTCTCGAACCCGCCGCCGCCGCCTACCACTGCCCCCCCCCCCCCCGGAGCCTGCGGCCGGCATGTCCGTGAGACCCGCCTGGTTTTGTGTGTGTGTGTGCTGGACGAGAGGGCCGGAGCCTTTCCCCCCCCCCAGCACCCCGTGCCGTACAGCTTTTAAGTTTCCTTTTTCATTGTTGCCCAACAAATAAGGCACTTTATTTTTGTTTTTGTTTTGTTTTTTTGTTCATTTTATTTTATTTTGAAGGAACTTAAGTTAAAAGACGAAGAATGTGAAAGGCTATCTAAAGTAAGGGACCAACTTGGCCAAGAACTGGAAGAGCTCACAGCTAGCCTGTTTGAGGTTTGTCCTGGATCCTCCATCGACCTGAGCCCCAGAGTAACCTCTACTCGAGCACTTAGAGGCTGGACTCTTTGAAACGCATGGAGCTACTCGACTGGTTTCAGCACATCCACCCTCCGCTCTTGAGACGCACGTAAAACTATCTGGGGGGGTACAAAACCTAGACTGGGCTTCCTCCATCGCTGTGAAAAGGCTGTTATAAATAACGACATGCACTTGGATTAACTGATGGTAAGGATCTGGACCTGTGGTTATAAGGCTTGCCAGTCCAAGGCCCAGTGAAGATGTTACTCTTATGAACAGGGTAACTCAAATATTTATTTAGTAAGCTCTGTGTACTTTAAAGCTGCATTATATGTAAAAATATTTACATTTGCACTAGGCAAGTCAAACAATTGGCAAAAAAATCACTTGTCACCATTTCTATCCCTAAAAGATAGAGGTTTTATTTAATTGTTTCGTTGCATCTGTGTTGTACAGTTTGGACAGACGAGGTGCTCATGGATTATTAGTGTGAAGTTGTCAGCCTGCTTCGATATGATGGCCTTGAACCGTTATCTCCTGACACCACTGGGTTCGGTCCAGATCCTAGATGTGCTAAATCAGTCTTCTAGCTCTCTGTTGTTCCTTTTTTCTTCCTTTTTTAAGCCCCTAGTTTTCTCTGTGATGGAAAATGTTTGGCTTTTTATCCTCTCCTCCCTTTTCCTAGCTTAACATTTTCCCTCCTTCTCTGTCCCCTGTGTTTTCAAAGCTCCTGTCTTTAGAGGCACTAACATGCTAACATGCTTTCCTGGGGGTCTGCTGTGAGGTGGGCTTGGCTTGGGGTTCTACCGTGCAGGCTTTGGGGTGCTCTCTTCTGGGTTGGGGCACTGAGGGATGTGGAGGGTCTCAACTATTGTGCCACCCCTTCCCCCCCCAGGAAGCTCACAAGATGGTGCGGGAGGCCAACGTAAAGCAGGCGACCGCAGAGAAGCAGTTGAAAGAGGCCTTGGGGAAGGTGAGTGAGCATGTCGGCCATCTTGGGAAGGGCTTGTGTGGGTTTGGCAGCCATCTTAGGAAGGGCTCATGCGGGATTGGCAGCAGTCTTTGAAAGGGCCCTTGTGGGATCAACAGCCATTTGGGAAGGGTCTTTGCAGGTTCATTTACACACATTTCAGCATTGTTATTAATGGCGAGTACTCCATGTCCCAGGAGAACATCTGTGTGTACGTCTGCTCCCGAGAGAGGCGGCTGGAGCAGTGTTTTCGGTTGTTGGGAGCACCTGTGCCACAGTCCTAGTTCTAGAGTCCCAGGCATTCCAGAAATTAGCGGGTTGGCGTGTGGTACACCAGACACAGACCATCAAGATTTCAACTGGAAAAACAACATTCACAGACAGTGATCTCACATGCCCTCAGACTTTGTGTTCTGTCAGCCACGTTGTGGTGATGGTCTCTATTTATATATATATATATAAATATATATATATATATATATATAAAAAAATATAAATAATGTGACTCCATCCACACCACGGTATGCTGACTAATAGCCGTGTCACTAACAAAAGGCCTGCATCACAGAGCCAGATTTGTTGCTTAGCCGGATAACTTATTGGATATTTGTTCACTCACATTTAGTGCTTCCTTAAATCCAGCTATTTGTGATATAGACCCCCTGCATTTGTCTGTGAGTTTCTTTCTGGATGTCATCATGGGGGGTCTTTGCCTATTTGAGGGCCCGATTGGTCATAACCAGTGCAGCACTGAATTGTGAATTATTTTCGGTTCATTTTTAATAGTACAGTTGTCACACAGGGATGTGTGCTGCTACTTTGCCTATGAGGGGCAGCATGGATGTGTGTTGAAGCCCCCCACCCCACACCAACACAGCTTTCTGTCATCCCACAGATCGACGTGCTCCAGGCCGAGGTGGTGGCCCTGAAGACCCTCGTGCTGTCCACCTCGCCCACGTCCCCCTGCAAGGAGCTGCCCGCCGGCCCCAAGGTGCCCTTCAAGAAGGGTCACACCCGCAACAAGAGCACCAGCAGTGCCGTGCTGGGCAGCCAGCAGGACTTCAGCGTCACGCAGCCCATCGTGCGTGACTGCAAGGAGGTACCGTCACTCCCCCACAGAGAGCCTCTGGCCCATCATAAATAACTTGGTGTAATTGTACTGTTTTGGCTTGATTCTGCCTGTATCTGCTAATCATCCTTACGATCCATTAAACATCTCTGGTATTGATTATGTGTGCCTGATGGTGACTTAACTGCTTGCCAGTGGCCCAGTGTGCGATAGGGTTTCCGGAATCAGTTTTCACTCAGTGCATGACGTGCCCCTTAAAGACCCCGATAGCATAATCTTAACGCTTCCTAACGGGGCATGGCTCAGCACACGGTGCTGTTTACCTCTTCCGCATCACGGGCCGCGGGCTGAGCTGTAATGAGATGCCCAGACACACAGGCACGCTGGTGGAGGCCCTCCGGGGTCTGCCATCGTAGGCTCGCTCTTGCCCAGCTCATGCAGTCTCTGCATAAAAGCACCACTCCACCCGGCTTTTAACTCTGATGCCTCTAATGGCGCCACATTAACATCCCCTCTTATCCGTCATGCAGAGATTGTGGAATGCTGAATAAGCAAATCAGGTTCCATCCATCCATCCATCCATCCATCGCTGGGTCAGGGTCAGAGGGGCCTAGAACCCCCTGTAAGGGACACTTGGGATGATGGGATGCCAGTCTGAATCAGTCTTCTGGTTCACGTTTTCAAGTGCTTGATAAACTTAAAACCTGGCATTATATTACACCCATATATATTACACCAGTATTACACTCAACTAAAGTATGGCTTGTTCTGCTGAGTGTAAGGTGGAAGCCCAGGCACGTTGTCCTTCACAATAATTCTCAAAAGGGCTATGTATGGGCATAGATTTATATCTAGAAAGCCAATACCCACATCGCCCAGTCAGACTGATTGTAATGCACAGTCAGTGCTCTCTGTCAGCGCGAAGGCCATAGGTTTTATGTGAATGTCGTACATTTGAAGCCTGTCAGCTTCCTTAGCCGGCATCTCGTTAGTCTCTTCAGGCCACAGATGTGCTGTTCTCCCTGCCTCCTCCTGTCACCGAGGCAACATCCAGTTGCCTTGTGATGTAAGAGCAGAGCTGCAGCTCATTGGCTGTTTTGTTGTTGGGGGCGGGACAAACCGGGCACAAACTCTTCCAAAGGAGTCCGAAGGAATCATAAGGCCCCTTGAGTTGCAGGGATATAGTGTTATGCCGGCTACAGATTGGGATAAGGTCAGAGTCTTCATGTTTCTGGGGCTTTTTTGGCTCTAAGTACCCACTATTTACCTTCCTAAATCAGCACATACGTCATCTATGTGTGTCCACATCTGTTGTCTGGATATTTGTGAGCTGGCTTTCCTTCCCAGGCTGTTTGCCATTGGCTGAGCCTAAGGGGGCATGTCTGCGGCCTTCCCATTGGCTGTTCCGTGTGCTGCAGCTGGCGATTGGCTCCTCTGTGGTGTACATCCTGCCTGTTTTCTCTATGTATTATCGTGCAGCGCACCGAACAACAGCCAAGGGGGTTGAAAATTGTCGATCTGTTCTGGAGCAGCGTAGTCCTGGGGAAGGATCAGATTAGGAATGTCTGACATCTGGACTGATCCCAGATCAGATCTGATATACCGGGAGTGCTGGGTGACGGGTGGCTGAGGCTGGCCTCCCCTAAACCCTTCTGAGCATGCCCCCTTTTCCCCGATGACACGCTCCGCAGAGGAATGTGGTGTCTGGGCCTAATAGGAGAGATGGGTTTATTTATAGGGCCTGATTTGACCCCGGGAGATATTATTACGGGTGCACCGGGGTGCTCTGCCGTCTGTGGCATGCTGTTTTTTTTAAATGGGCTCTGCGTGCCTGCGTGTGCTCGATGGAGCCCGAGGCAGTGATGTCATCGTCCCTTCCTGCAGGTGGACAGCCTGCTGTTCAGTGAATTCAAGGCCTGGAGGGAGGAACCCACCCTGGAGAGGAGCTGCTCCTTCTTGGAGCGCATCTACAGAGAAGACATCTACCCCTGCCTCACCTTCTCGAAGAGCGAGGTCCGTAAGAATGGAGGGAACGCACCAGACCTTGTATGTCCCTGGATGTCCTGCGTGTGCGTGTGTCCCTGTCCTCTTTCCTGTTCCACATCCCGCGCGTGCAAGTGTCCCTGGCCTCTCTCCTGTTCCACGTCCTGTGTGTGCGTGAGTCTCTGTCCTCTCTCCTGTTCCACGTCCTGCGTGTGTCCCCGTCCCCTCTCTTGTTCCACGTCCTGTGTGTGCGTGTGTCCCTGTCCTCTCTCCTGTTCCACGTCCTGCGTGTGTCCCCGTCCCCTCTCTTGTTCCACGTCCTGTGTGTGCGTGTGTCCCTGTCCTCTCTCCTGTTCCACGTCCTGCGTGTGTCCCCGTCCTCTCTCTTGTTCCATGTCCTGTGTGTGCGTGTGTCCCTGTCCCCTCTCTTCTTCCACGTCCCGGGGTCACATGATGGCTGCATGCTGAAGTGGCTTCCTCCCCGTGTCAATTATTAATGCCCCCCTCCCTGGGTGAGAGCTGAGGCCCATCCCCCCTGCTTCTCGTAAACAAACCTGTCAGCAGGACAGCCGGAGCCCCACCCTACCCGGGAGCTGTGGGGAGCGGCCCGAAACGAATGCGACTTGTGGCCATGGGGTGTCCAGTGGCACCAAATGTCCCGACAATGTGATAAAAACCCGCTATTTTGACCTTGTGGGGGGCACTGTTTCAGTGCCTACAGGGGAAAACTCAATTTTCTAAAAATGGGTGGCTGCTATCGAAAAACTGCCAAAAGTCTGGTACTTTATTTGGTTACTTAAGATTAGAGCCGAGTAGGACTTAAAGTTGTCATGGTTGTGATTAGGGTTATGCCCACAGAAATAATCCCAGCTGAGAGAGAGAGACAGAGATAATATATAATATGATGTATAATATAATATGTGTGTGTGTATATATATATATATATATGTGTATATATATATGTGTGTGTGTGTGTATATGTATGTATGTATGTATGTGTATGTATATATATATATATATATATATATATATTTTTTTTTTTTTTTTTTTACAGTTTTTACATTCAAGCAAAACATACACTTCTGTGGTTGGCCAAATATTGGACAAATTGCAGTGTCTATATTGCCCATTTTATATGTGCCCTGCAACGGAGTGGCATCCCACCGAGGGTGCCCCCTGCCTCGTGCCCTGTGGGCTGGATCAGCCAATTGAAAGGTGGATTTAGTGAGTTTATCGGAATTGTTTGCTACTGCCTAATTAATTGTTCCATAAAGCATAGCCTATATTTTGTTAAGAATACATTTTCTTAGCACAAGGTAGTTACTTTAGATCAAGATAGTGAAGAAAATGTAAATTCCTATTCTTTAAAAGCAGAGATTCATTGTGCAAATTAACTTAATGTCTGACGAATGACTGCTGACAAGCCTAGAGACCGGCTTACATGTTTCTGAGGAATTGCTCCGATAAATAGTCTGTAGGACAAATAGTCCTGTGTCTGAGAATTTAAGTCAAACAGATACATCTGCCACATGGTGGATTTTTAGCAGGATCAGCGTCCTTGCGGGGGGACAAAGGAGGCATTCAGCTGAATGTCGGATTCTTTCACTGACCTGCATTGTCCACGTAACTATTCTTCTTGCTCAAATATGATGTGCTGAATCTTCACAATCCAGTTCCTGTGCCTTCCTCCTGAAGCTCAGAACTGCTCACTTTCTCAAGGTCCCTCCTCTTCGCAGCTGGTGTTCCTACTCATGGTTTCCACACTGCTAGGGGTTTTCACCCATTTTAGCAAAAATGTTACCGGAGTAGCAGTTTTATTTATTTTTGAAAACGCTGCAGTTGGGGTTATTGCCCTCTAGTGGACATACAAAGTAACACATTTACTTCATATATTTCTGTACGTGGGGTGACGGGCTCTTGTGTGTCCAAAGTGCACTGTGATCCCCCCCCCCCCCAGCTTGACCTCTGTGCTCTGCCCCCCTCCCCTGTCCTTTTGGCAGCTGGCATCGGCCATCCTGGAGGCGGTAGAGAGGAACACGCTCAGCGTGGAGCCGGTGGGCTTCCAGCCGCTGCCGGTGGTGAAGGCGTCGGCCGTGGAGTGTGGGGGCCCAAAGTAAGTGTGCGGCCGACAGGGGCACCTCGCAGGGGGTGGCTGTGGAGGTAAAGCCACAACTGTATTAGTGGTTTTTGGTGACACATATATAAAGTGACCCCCAGGGGGCGCTCCAGGGGTATGGTGGAGAATAACCCATTTTGGAATATGCTGGACGTTTAGTACCAGCAGCCCAAAGTGTGACCACGTTTCCTGGAAACTCAAAAGAGACATTTTTGGGTGCTATCTGTCACCCGCCAAGAGGTGTTGCTGTTAGTGAAAGTGACATTTATTTGTGAGTTCGTTTTATGGGTAGAACGGTCATTTTCAATGTTTTGGAGGCGGGGAATATGGTGTCACATTTTATTGTGCTTTTTTAATGCACTTGTCCTTTCATATGATACTGCAGTCTGATACTTATGGGACCCTAATTGGAGGTGAAAGCTCTGGGCTTTGCAGGCCGATGACAGATTCCGAGTGCCGCTGGGCACCTGCAGTAGGTGACTCATTTGCCCATCGTTGTTGCACACCAGCTTTGGCCTTGGCCAGACGTGTTGCAGTCCAAAGTCCTTCAACCGATTATTTTGCATAAATTAAATGTGACAGATTGACATCTTTTGCCGAGCGCCTCTGTACCAGGCAGACTTTATTTTTTGCCTAATTTAAAAGCCCTGACTAAATGCAAAGCCCCTTCACTCATATCTGCTATATCCACCTCCATTACTGTTCCTGCAACTTCCCTCGGTGTCTGCTTTGCTGCCTTTATTTCGTTTTTCTATATAAATGTCTGCAGAATTTTTGTTTGTGGTTCCCGTTTGCGCCCCTTAGTGGCCGGGGGTCATAGTCTGGGCAGCTCATAACTGCAGAACATTTCAGGCACTGTGTAGAAAGTCCACGAAGAGTCCGTTTTGTTAATAATAGTTTGTTTGCTTGTTCAGTGTGCGATTTTTGGTTATAAAAATGACTTGATATTCCTGAACTTTAGACACAAGACCCTATTGCCCAAATAGAGTGAATATTTTCCCAAATTCTACTTGAGCTAAGAGTTATAATAAGGAAAACCTCACCCCCAACCCCCATGGTGCTGACTACGATGGACAGATTGTGGCGTTTCCCATAATCCTCTCTGTCGGGCCCACAGGAAGTGCGCACTCAGCGGACAGACTAAAACCTGCAAGCACAGAATCAAGTTTGGCGAATCCAGCAACTACTACTACGTGTCCCCCTTCTGTCGCTACCGGGTGAGCGAGTCGCCCCTCTGAAGGATCTGGAGTATGCTTGTGTTTCATGCATTCCGATCATCCGTATGTAACCATCTGCACAGACTTAGAGGTGGGGTTTCGCCACCAGTACAGACTGTGGTCACCAGGCCCCTGTAGCCCTGGCCATGGTGGTTACCAGTCCCGCTGGTCGCGCTGCCATAACTATGCTGCCTTCTTGCGGCCAGCTGACCGCTCGCTGCCCATGGGGTTCCTCTCTCGCTCCCCCGCTGGGTTGTGGTTGTGGAGCAGTTTGACTTTCTGAGGGTTTGTGGTACCTTTCTTTCACCTATGACGTGCACTTTAACAATACGGTTACTGCGCTGTGGACATAGGAATCTGGGTGGGTGCCGTAGCAGGATACCGCAAGTGCTCCTGTGTCAAGGCTTCGTCTGATAAGGAGTACAGTTAGACTGTTCCAAGCATAGAGCGTAGTTGAGCACTATCGACACTGGTGGGCTACTTCACTAGCATTTATGTAGGGTTAGGGTGGGGTAGGGGAGGGGGTGGGCAGGGGGCTGGGCAGCCCCTGTGCCATAAAGTGCTCCTAGTTTATGAGCCAAAAGTAAATCTCTCCTTACGGGATTTCGTTTATGTCGCATTGGCTCGATGCGTGACTCTGAGGTTCTACTGTAGGCTGATGCCCGAGGGAGCCGTAGACTTATGAATATGTCTTTGTCACCAGATCAAGATGAACTGAAAAGGTCGGGCCCCATAGTTACACTTTATACCTGCAGTAACATACATGCACGGACCAAGAGGTACAGCGGGTAATTTTTGCTTTACTGAACTTTCTCGTCCTGGTCACAATTCTTTGTCACACCAAATTGCACTTTGAGTAACCTTCACAAAACAAGCCAAATCCTCGGATCTAGGTCATGGTGAATGAAAGACGTAATCTTATCTTCGGAGGGGCCGTGTTTGGTTTGCAGCGAGCGCTCCGGGGGACGGTCAGAGCAGGAACTCCTAGTTCTGTCCTTCAGATGAGGAATGTACACAAGTCTCACTGGCTTGGTATTTTTGTGTCGGGGCCCCCGGTGCAGACATGTTCTCATGTGTCTGTCTGCCCTGCAGATCACCTCCGTCTGTAACTTCTTCACCTACATCCGCTACATCCATCAGGGCCTCGTCAAGCAACAGGACGGTGAGTCACTGGTTTGGAGCTGTGGGCGTCGCCCAGCACCCTGCGGGTCGCCCGGGGATACGCGGGAGGAGCCGCCATGTCTGAGTGGCGACCGCTCTGTTCTGTCGCACGTGGATGATCTAGCTCCCATTCTGGAACCTCACCGCCGGGTCTGACTCCCGTTTCTTCCTTGTTTCCCAGCCGAGCAGATGTTCTGGGAGGTGATGCAGCTCCGGAAGGAGATGTCTTTCGCGAAGCTTGGCTACTACAAGGACGATCTGTGACGCGAGGGAGGAGGCGGCACGGGGCGTGGTCCCGATCCTCCCCGAGAAGGACGGGAAGCGGTCCGTTCACCGGGTTCTCACGGGCATCCCGCCGCGGCCACTAGTACCGTCTCCTCTCTGCGACTCATCCTCCGCGATACGTCCAGATACGGGACTGCTGCGGACTGAGCCGTAAGCCGGGCTGACATCCGCACTGCACCTTCTCGCTGAGATTTTAAAGCGGTGGATGCCGACCCGAGGCTGTTGCTCAGTCCGATGATGTGTTTGAGATGCTGAATAGATCCTCATTTAAAAAAAAAAAAAAATCTCTAGGGTTTGAACCAGTCTGTGTTCTTTTGCGGAACAGTGATTTAAAAGGTACAATGGAGGAGACTGACACTATGTTGGATATTGTGATTTTTAGACTTTAATGTTGTCCAGCTCTTCAGTTCTCAAGCCCAATCAGCTGGCAATACGTGGCAGTGGGATTGTGTGTGTACATGTACAAGAAATGTGCTGTATGTTTGTTTAATCTGTCTGTTCGTAAGAGTTTTTTTTTCTTTTTTTGTTTCTGCACTCTGATCTTACGAAGCTTTCCTTTATTTTAGTGCCTTTCTGGAACATACTGAATAAAATTGTATACCTCTGGAACACATAATTAAGTGTAGGACGCAAAGTGTGGGGGAGGCTCTGGGAAATGTCTGGGAGAGGACACTGCCTGTGTTCGAAAGGCCCCCAGCTCAAATCCCTGCTTTGGCGGTGCAGTGTCAGCCGGGCCCTTGAACGAGGCCCTTAACTTGCGTTTGCTCCAGGGGCTGTCTGACATTGCATTCTCAAAAACGTGCGTCTCTTCAGATAAAAGTGTCTGCTAAATAAATAAAAAGTGTTTAATTTCCTAATAATTAATTATTTAATGCCTCTCCGGTGTTGTCCCGCAGTCAGCAGGCACAGGGAAGCTCAGGGGCCTGGCGCTGCCCATTGGTACAGCCGTGCCTATGGTAGTGCATCAGTAAAGCTAACAGTGGGGGGTTTTGAACATTATCGCACAGGCAGGTAGCTGTACTACAGTGCAATACTCTTAACGAGCAATACTCTAGACTTCATAGCACAGAAAGTGAGTCGGGTCGTCAGTGAGGATTGAAGGACGTGACATTTTTCATACTTGGTCATTGTGGCCGTTGGTTTGACGTCTGTGTGTCTCTGCCATCTCTGTGAGTAATCTACAGCTTACACCTGCCTGGGTGAATGTGTTTAAGACCGTGCCCTGGCACAGAGAGCCAGAGGTGCTCTGGACCAACTATATGTACGTCCTTCCCAGAGCAGGGCTGCAAGTCCTGGCTGTCTATACCCCAAATGTTTGTCTGTTTCCTTTAATTAGTTTTTGGCTCTAGCATTCAATACAATGGGAATTATCAACGTTTTGGTTTACATAAATGCTCGTATTGTCTAATCTAGTGTTTTATAACTGCTCTAGGGAAACGGGCGTCAGCTGGTGATTCACAAATTAATGGCAACTACATATAAAACTTTGGGTATGGTGACCTTTGTGCATCATATGCATTGTTTAGAATTAAGGACCATTCAATATGCTGGAAAAAAGAACCTAGGGACTAATAAGGTAGTGTCTTGGAGCCATAGGAGCTGCCCTTGTGTGGATCTGCCGAGTGATTGGTCTGACGGCCTCCATGCTGTATCGGGGAACCTGCTGGACCACAGAACTGAGTCTTATGTGGAGCCCCCTGAGCCTTCTGGCGTGATATCAGGCAGGTCAGAGGAGTGTGTGTGCTGTAGTCCGGTCCGTATCGGAGCCTTTCCATTTAGTGTCCCGCCTGTTCGGTTATCAACTAAGAATCATTCCTGCCATTATGGTCAGAAGAGCATAGATACAAAATCTATGTGGCTTTATCATTTATCAGCTGGTGGAGTGGTAACTATTAAAATATGTTTGGATACATTGGGCTTCAGTAACTCAATCGAGATGCCCAATTACTAAATATATTTTTTTTAAGTTTATGGAACAATTAAAAATAAAAATTTAAAAATTCTTCTTCCAACTGTTCTTGCTGTAAGTTTCTCCACCGTTCTTGGAAACCAGAAGTTTTTGTTAGGAAATCATGCAGTGTTTCGGTACTTAGCAGGTAAATGATTTATACATAAGTGTGATTATAAAGTACGATGGAAGAGGAGATCCCTGAGACCCATGTTGGATACTGTGGTTAAGACCCTATGAATTGGCGGTACAGCTTTTCGGGTCTCAACCCCAGTCAGCTGGCAACACACGGCAATGAAGTCCATCGTCATCATCATCATCCATTTTCAGGTGCATCTGGTCATGCAGGTACTGAGGCAGACATAAGATTTTGGTGTGTCTTCCCATGAGGCCGTGCTCTAAGCGGGCCTAGTCACTGATAAGACGGCCTTCCTTCAAGAGTGCTGTTTGGCTGCCTCGATTGGTTCCCCGTCGATTGGTTCCACAGTGCAGTCACTATAAACTCTGCTTCCTCTTTGGCTGAAGGCAGGGCTTGGCGCAGGCTCACACACGCGTGCGTGCGCACACACACACACACACACACTCACACACGAGTGCACGCCTGCGTCAGGCATCTGGGGGACGCCCTCATCCCAGCAACCAGAGCTCAAAGTACACAAGAAACACGCAGAGGTGTCCTGACATCAGGGAAATAAAGTAAACCTCTAAAAAAAACACCCCAGAGTCGGCCCGTACTTTCAGAATCACATGGCAGAGCCCATCTAGATGGAAGAATAATTGCTCTGGGGATAGCAGTGCTGGGGATTACTATCACTTCAGCAAATGGATTACACCTGAAGTGGCACCCTGAACTCGGCGAGGGATTTGCGGCTAACGTTCCTGACTCGAGACGCCAGGTAAGGACTGGTAGTGCAATGTTCCTTAGTGTCTCGCATGGACAAACAGCATACCCCCCGTCCACAACACTCTGCCCATTCCGCCCTCCGCTCGGGTGGATTGCCTTTGGCGCGCCACAGGGGCCACGTTTATGCCAGGTAATGGAATAACGAACGCAGTGGATTCTGTTTTGCGTCTCCGTGGCCCTGGAAGAAGCTCACGGCAGCTGTAGCAACCGTCGCTGGGGCGGTATGGGCGTGAAGGTTCGGGCTGCCATTTTGAATGCTCTGCGGCTCGTTCCCCGGCGCCGTCATTGAGAAGCACACCGGTCCATTTGTCAGCCTTAGAGCCTGGAGTACCAGCTGGGAGTCCCGGGAATATTATTCTGCTTGTTGGCTGTGGACCTGGCCTTTCTGCCTCCTCTGCCTGGTTATAAAATGTGTTGACGTGTGTTCATCCATAAATGCGCTGAGAATGTATCAAGCTGCCAGGGGCTGGGGGTGGTAAGTACAGATTTACACTGAACTCCATGGAAAACTCTGATTACACTTCTCTAAGACCCTGCATGAGACAGCATGGCTGTGTATCCCTGGCCGTCCAAAATCACCTGAATGCTCAGCACCCACGGACACCTTCACCCTTTCCAGATTTGATAGCTTAAGACTGGCTTGCTCTGCATTAAGGTTTGAATCCAGCAGCTACACCAAAGAAGCGCACCGATTAATTCCTCCTTGTTAGGTTTTCCCTTTTTACTCCTAACAATGGGCTTCTGTGGAGGACAGAACTATGTTTAAAGTAGATCACATGTGCAGTGTGGGCCTTAGTCTTTTTATGCTGTGTGATTGTATGAGCCGGTGTTTTATCAGTTGGCAACCCGATCACGGAGTAGCTAATGGGGTGAGTAAAGACTGGTTTACGGGTTAGGTCATGAAAGAAGTCGTATAAATAGATAAATCTATCAGCCCTGCTCAGTTATTACACCCGTCTGCAGCTAAAACCATCAACACTTGCTAAAAGTGGGGGATTTACTGTCAAATCCCTTCATAAACTACAATGGCTCCCCTGCCTGACCATAAATCAGTCACACACAGAACCTACCAGCTGATGTAACTTCAGATCCTTTTTCAGACACACTAAAACTCCATCGCACAAAGATCTGATCCAGTTTGGAACTGAGCACTTGGTTTTGACTTTATTGATACTACTCTTACTGATTATTGAAGCCTTGGTATGTTGAGCTTTGGGAATGGATGGAAATGTGGGCCTGCAAAGCCCCAGTCTCGCCTTATGGCGCTTCCCCAGTAACAGACTTCTGTGGCAGGCAGCCCCCAGGCCATGGTGGACCCCACGGTGACAAGAAGAGGTCAGATGGACGTGTTGGGAGAAAACGAGGCTCTTCAGCAGTTTTTTGAGAGTAAGACGATTTACCTGTTTGTCCATTGTATTATTTTTTGATTTTTCTGTTGATTTCCTATTTGACTATTACACATCAAAAGTGCAAATTCACAGATGCATCCCTCTGCTCTGCTGGTGCATTTTCACTGTAGCTCTGCTTGTTCACTGTGTCTTTCGGCGCAGTGCATTAATGCCTTTCAGCAGGGAGTAACAGCGCTTAGTGTGATTGGTAGAGTGGGGGGGAAGATTATTCCAGAACATTAAATCCCATGGCTGTATCACATGGATTACTGAGCACCTACTTAGGACACTCAGGCTCCAACCATGCGATCAATAAAAATCAGTGTAAGGGCAGGGGGGCAGGGCCTCTCTTCTGATTGGCCAGCTGCCGCTAAGTGCAGTGCAGGAGTTTTATAGCTTCTGCCATGTTATGGACATGGCCATCCTGCTGTCTCAGAGGTCTGTCAAATAGGGTTCAGGAGATTGCTAACTAAAATGTGTAAGGATGTCACTTGGAGCCTGTGCTTCACTTCTTGGCCAATATTTCCCACAGGACATACACACACACAAACAAACAAACTTTAACTGGCTTTTAATCAATTGACTAGTTTTCAATCAGATTTGTGGCTTCCTGGGCCTGGATTATGGACAGGTATGCAAGATTTTTATGGGTGACCATACGAAGCTTTCATCCAGACCATGAATTACACCCAGAACAAATACTCTGCTTCCCCACATGTTGGCCCAAAATCTTACCCCAAATCCCTACATAGCTCTTTTCTATGATGTCCAGAAGCTAAAATAAGACACCTCTGCGTGTGGATGGTGGTATTACATCAGGTCCAAAAGCTTACTTAACAGAACAACATGAAACATGACTCTGTTTCCACAGCCCAGGAGGGAGCTGTACTTTTCCTGTGCCACAGGAGTTATAGGATAAATGTTGCTGTGCAGTGATTCACTTCCCAAGTAGCTCCTTCAACTAGAAATAAACAGGTGCTGAGTTCAGTTAAAGTTCCCTGGTGAAATACTTAGCCATCTGGTGCTTTGGTTTGCATGTCTTACCGGTAGAGCCACTCATCTGTCTTTCAAACGATCATGCAGTACTGGTCCATACAGAACAGGGGACACCCTGTCCATCATGATGCATAAATAACAATTTTCTATAAATATCTGTACCCTTAACGTATAAATAGAATTAACCTCAAATCTGTTGGCATTGCAGTACATGAAATCGATTCCAGTGAGCCCTCTGCTCCAGTTAGGGAGAGCAGAATGTGGTCTGGTAAGGCTGACAGTGATGACTCGTAACCGCTATCTAGGCAGGGTAGACGGCCTCTGTGAGCAAGGCCACGGCCTTGTAAATGAGTGACACTGCAAGCAGATCAAGGCCAAGTGTCTGCTTCTTTCGCCTGTGGTTCAACAAGTAGAGCATTGTGCTACCAATGCAAAGATCATGGGTCCAAATCCAGCTTGTGGGAGTTTTACTTACATAAAAATGTTCTGAGGTTCAAAAGATGATTGGTTCAGAAAGATAACCAATCAGATTGTAGAGGAGGTGGGTCTATCCAACCAGAGGACCAAAACATCTGATTAGTTAGTCTGACATCTTACATCAAATCAGATTGGTTATCTCTCTGAACCAATCAATTTCTGTTCTGCCCTCGGAACATTTTTGTGTAAGTAAAACTCCCATGTGCCCAAATTCATTCGAAGAACACTTAAATCGTTACCCTTCCCTCTGCTATAAGTTGCTTCGGGTGAAAGCATCAGATAAATGAAATGCTTTGTCTCTAACCTCACGGTTATAATCAAAGGGTCTTCTAGCAGCCAGAAAGTTGAGATTGTTCTTAACATGTAAAGCTGGCAATAGGTTTGTGTACTTGATTTTATATATGGCTAATAGTAATACATTTCACTCTGGTTTTGGTTTGTTCAAAGGTGAAATTTGCTTTCAGTAATCAGGGGGAGAAATTTTAGCCCTCCTTCCTGATTCATCGCTGACCTCGGCACAGATGACAGGGCTGTTTGCAGGTCTGAGCCGTGCCATGATGAATCGAGATGAGCTGTCACCCCCTGTTGCGTTGAATTGATGAAAACTTCATTAGAGCCATTTCTTCCCCTGATAAGAGCCTAGAATTTCACCTTCGATATCACACGGCCAGCCCCAAATAATGAACGGAGACCGGCCCCTAAGCGGGATGCAGGAGGAAGCAAACCTCACTGAGGGCTGTGCTGCCTCTCGGTTACAGGCCAGGACGTCAGCAGGGTGCTGGATAACGCGATGGCAGACACCAGGATACTGGACACCAGGATGCTGGAACATTACCTCAGCAATGACATGGACCCCAGTACCTTGTGAGTGTCCACTCCCCCAAACAGAGACCCTAACCCCCGTGCAGAGAGTCTAATCCACCGCAATCTTCCTGTACTTATCTCCCAAGCACAGAGACGGCACAACATAATCATTATACTGAGAAGCTTCTGACAGATACCTGCCTAGTATTACCTTACAACCTTCTCTTTTAGAAGAATACTGAAATAATATTTTACGCTCTCTTCTGTGTATTTTGGTATTGTTTAATCTAAATGCATTCTTTGTTTTAAAACAGCTGAAGGCATTTTATTAATCACAGTTAGTGTTCAGATGTATTTCTTGGCTGAAGTCACATAAATCACAGCTTGCGCCGGCCGTGAATCTTGCGTTCTGTTAAAAAGTGGGACAAAGGAAGTTACAAATATAATTGCTCTCCATAAGGTTGATTATGGTAACAGAGGGAGGACAGCCTTCCTATGTGAAGTGACAAAGATGCAGAGATACTGAGACAACCGGGACTGAGAGAACTGAAGAAAAATGCTTCAGACTTTAATTAATAATGCAGGAGACTTTTGTGAAGAAAATATCTCTAACACTGAAATGAAACCCGTGGTTTGTCGGCCTTGTCTTACTGGCTCGTCCCCGTGAGTCCAGTATGAGGTGCCGTGTACAGTGTGAAGTACTCACAGAGAGACACGGCAGTGCGCGCTTTGATGTCAGACCTCAGCGTTACTCTGCCAGGCTGACATCTCACATACTCTCTTTTTCTCCCAGCATGCTCCCTGACTCACCACCAGATTCAGGATCAGAACCCTGCTCACCACCACAAGTGCCAGGTGTGGCCCACCATACACCTCTTCTTATCTTAATATTGTCATCCGTTGGGGGGCTACTTATCCAGTTCGGGATGACGGTGAGCCTGGAACCCGTCCCAGGAAGCACGGGGCGGGCGGACATCCTGGACAGGCCGCCAGTCCATCACGGGGCACAGGCTCACATACACCCACGCGTTACAGGCTACAGGCTATTTAAAGACACAGGTTCACCTAAGAGCTTGTTTTCAGACTGTGGAAGAGAATCGGAGTGGTCAGAGGGAACCCAAGAACATGCAGGCCACACGCAGAGCCAGGGGCTAATAAATATCAGAAAATATTTATATTTAATATTACTTTTTATTTTTAAATATTGTTGGTTTTAAATTATGGTGCTTTGCATTTGTGCTGCTATGTCTGCTCAGGGCTTAAACCATAACTAAATCATACGCATGTTCACAATGACTGTGACAATATGTTGTCTAATTACAGCAAGTTGTTGTTGTCATGTGATCTATGATGTCATTTCCTCCTCCAGATATTCATTACAGCTCCTCCTGGCCCATTGGCCGCGTCGAACATGAAGTATTGCCCACCCTCAATCCTCCTATCAGCTCTGGGTGTCATTTCAAAGATCGCCACCCTGGGCCCCGGAACTTCAGCCCCCATCTCCCTGGTCCCCAGTACCCCGCCCCCCACCTCTCGGCCTCGATGGGCACCTTCCCCCTCGGCAGCTGCTCTCTCGCCCCCAGCCCGCTGCATAGCTCTCCCCCTCCTCTGCAGCACCCTAGCTCCGCCCACACCTATGCCCCAGAACACGCTTCCACCCAGCTGCCCCAGTGCGGGGCTCCAAATCCTCCATGCGGAGCTGCCGTGCCCACCTGCCTGGTCCAGACCCAGGCTAGGTGTCCCACCCCAATCCGCCCGAATCTGCCTCCTGCTTCCGGCCAGCAAACAGGGTGAGACCTGGCGCTGGCTCTATGATGCTCTGGTGATTGGTAACTTATTAACATGCAAGCGTTGAACTATGAGCACAGTAGCCATCTTTGTGTGAACCTTGCTCCGCAGACCGGCTTCTCATGACACCAAGAAGAGGAGGCGCTCTCTAGAAGGCACTTCGGACCCCTGTGGATGGGAGGACGCGGGCTGGACATTAGGTAGGGGTCTGCTTGCCCGTTTCTGCTTCCTGCTGGCCCAGCTGACTGGAAAGACAGTCACATCCAAACACACCACCTCCTCTTTTATAGGAGACGTCAGGAGCCTCTAATGGTTCCTGCTGTCATTCTCGCACACTGTAATCCCATCAACAGACTTCTTCAGTCGGAAATTCACTCCTTTGCACTTCTAAGTATGTTGGTTATTTTACCAGTAAATCCTGAATATCATGGGTGCCCCCATAGCAGAGTTTACTAAGAAAGGTCAGTGATTGTGCTTTGAGCCCTCCCACTATGTGCTTCAGAGGGTCCGGACTACAGCAGAGGGGACGCATCCAGCTATGGCAGCGATGCGGCAGGAGGAGCTGGGGGTCCTGGTCAGGGCACCTTCCACATGCTCTCCTGGGACGAGTACCTGTCCTGCCAGTGGAGCCCCCTCTACAACAGCAACTACCAGAGCTTGTGAGTGGCTGAGCAATTAATGTAAATTAATCAATAAGCAACTTTTATGACTCCAGTTACAGCAACTGATGGATCTTAACCAATACAATCATACTATGACAGTATGGGTGACTCAAGGACTTCAACAATGATTCTCATCCCAGTCCTCAGGGCAGGAGCCTTGCAAGTGGGGGGATGTGGGTGTTACAACACCCCCACTTTTGCTGAAACACGATTCCATCCCCCCACTTTTCTCAGATTAAGGTCAGAGTGAAGACACTGCACTGTGACTGAGTAGCTCGTCAGGAGCGGCGAGTGGACATGCATGGTCGCACATACACGCGCACCCGCTCACACGATCGCACATACACGTGCACACGATCACACATACACGCGCACCCGCACACACGATCGGACATGCACGGTACACGCGCACCCGCTCACACGATCGCACATACAGGCGCAACCGTACACACGATCGGACATGCACGGTCGAATATACACGCGCACCCGCTCACACAATCGCACATACACGCAGACATGCACGATCGTACATACATGATCACCCAAGGCCAAGATCGCACATACTCACGCATACACACACGGACACGCTCCCATACGCACGCGCACACCCCGTCTGCCGAAATGAAACCTATATTCCCCAACCTGTTTGCCCTGTTTCATCGGCGAAATGCCATGTTAGGTAGCCAAGGGTGCACACTTGCCTGCTCAGATAGTCCCATCTTTCGCCACGTGAGTTAGGTAGGATTAATTTTATTTAGATGGGGATGAAAGTAACTGCATCTGAGTGTGTGATAGCTAGTGCCATGCAAGATCGTTTTTGTGTATTACTGTGAATATAGAAAACAAGTCTTAATGCTGAAACAAATTCTGTTACCAGGTTTTTTGATTTGCATTTTTCTTTGTACACTTTTTTGCGTCGTTAATTTAGATCTTGCTTTATTTTTTTTTATCCGATTCATCAGTTAATCGAAAAAATAATCGGTAGATTAATCGATTAGCAAAATAATCGTTAGTTGCAGCCCTACTTACATTGTACAGGGTTGTGGTGCTCAGGATTCATTACTGCTTATGACAATGGCATAATTATAAGGTCTTTCTGGTTCCTCATTCGCAGGACGTGGGTGTGGCCTGATTGGCTCCACCTTTCCTGGCATTGAGACCTTTTGTTTTTCTTCTCTCCTGCTTTTCTCCATTTTTTTTACATTATCCATTATCATTCTGGCACCTTCTCACATTCCTAGGCCAGTCCCAGGCTACCACGTCGAGACGGACAAAGGCTTCAACTACTCCCCGGCCGACGAGGCCTTCGTGTGCCAGAAGAAGAACCACTTCCAGGTCACGGTCCACATCGGCATGGCAGGGAATCCCCGATACGTCAGGACTGCTTTGGGCCTCAAGCCGATCCAGAGCTTTCATGTCAAGGTTTTTGGCGTCAAGGTGAATGTTTTGTACAATCAGTCTGTAAACTCTGAGCACTGCATCGAGAAGCCGGCCAAGGGGAACGTCACAGAACACCATCGCTCCAGTTATATAAAGTAGCAGGAGGTGTTTTAGAGGAAGATCATAAGTCATATTTGGCTAGTAACTCTTACACGGACTTTTACGTGTTTATGACAAGCTAATCATTCACGAAATGCAACATATGTA
Organism: Petrocephalus zakoni; assembly: GCA_026774425.1. NCBI lineage: Eukaryota > Metazoa > Chordata > Actinopteri > Osteoglossiformes > Mormyridae > Petrocephalus > Petrocephalus zakoni. The sequence goes on along the minus strand of JAODKN010000001.1, from coordinate 13,731,618 downwards.
TCCATAATGTTTGTTTACAAATATGACACATTAATTTTGTGAAAATATGTTTGATACTACTGTATTAGAAGCAACTGTGTATCTCTGCCATGGACTGGAATCCCATCCAGGAAGTCACTTGCCCTGCGCTATCTGGGTGGGCTATACCAGAAAGAACTGGGCATGAGGAGACAGAATCAGTAGTTATGGGAGACGGCCAAATTAAACATCCATCCACCGATCCATCCATCCATCCACCCACTTTTTAACTAGTTATCGTGGTCATGGTCACATTGACAAATTATACAAATACTTAATACTATACTTTTAAGACTTCTGCTTAAAAGTGTATCAGGGTTCCATCTCTGGGGCTGTCTCATATGAATGATGTGTCACTGATGTAACTGCCCGTGACTTCCCAGCGTGCTCTGCTTCTCCCCCAGATGGAGGCCCCGAGCCACCTGGTCACTATCGAGCAATCGCAGTCCGACCGCAGCAAGAAGCCCTTCCTGCCGGTCAGGTGAGGGTGGTCCTTTAGCAGTGAAAAGGGGGCTGATCCCCTTCGCGTGTAGCTGTAGGTGTCGGCCGCTGAGACCCACGGGGGGCATCTACAGCACCTCTGATTGACGTATTTGCCATCAGGGTGAGCATGCCCAGCGACAAGATCACCAAGGTGACGCTAGGCCGCCTTCACTTCAGCGAGACGACGGCCAACAACATGCGGAAGAAGGGAAAACCGAACCCGGACCAGAGGTAAGAGGCAACCGGCTCATAGATATGAGCTGTTCAACCCGAGAGGTTTAAGTATCTAAGTGTCAGTGACTATTTGTGTTGGGTTGACGCCCTCGGCGGTTATTTATGGGCCTGCTAGTGCAAGGTGGCACATTTCTTACCAGTAACACTTGGCATGGCATCGACAGGTACTTCCTGCTAGTGGTGGGACTTTATGCCTGCCTGGAAGAAGAGAGCCCCCTGCTGGTGGCTCACATGTCTGAGAGGATCATAGTCAGGGTGAGTGGCACTTAGCTCTCACTATGATATTATAGTTAGCATCCCAGCAAAGTTTTATTGTATACGCAAATATGAATAAATTCAGAATAATGATTCCTTCAAATGCTCCCCATTAGCATACATGCTAATACTATACAAGTCAATTTGCTCTGCTGGCTGTATCTTCTAGTACAACTAACTAAATGGACGAAGTAATATTTACAGATTACAAAAAACGGTGCTTTCGTGAAACCGGTAATGGGTGGCAGGTTCTCTGTGCTGCTATATATTGCCCCAAACTGACTGAACCCCTGTGAGCTGCTGCCTTGCCCTGGTCAGGCCTCCAACCCCGGGCAGTTCGAGAATGATGAGATGCCATGGCAGCGCGGGACCGCCCCTGATGCTGTGGTGTGCCACGGAAGGGTGGGCGTCAATACGGACGCCCCGGACGAGGCTTTGGTTGTTTGCGGAAATGTGAAGGTGATGGGCACAGTCATGCACCCGTCTGACCAGAGGGCCAAGGAGAATATCCAGGAGGTACGGGCTAACCGCTAACCATGCTAACGTCAGGCTAGCTGTGCTTCCTGTGCCGGGCCTCTTGCTTGTGCCCGCCCGACTGGCCGTCTGTGCTGAAGTCGGTGCCTGGGAGATCGGGCGTTTCTTAGCATCTCACTGAATAGAGAGTTACAAGATCAGGGTGCGACTGCGCGATCGATGCTGCTGGTAAATCACTCAGTCTTCACGTGTTATTTGTAGGCATCTCAGACCACAAGCCTGCATAACAATCTTGCCGTTTAATTGCGCAGGTGGACCCGCACGAGCAGCTGAAGAGGATAGCACAGATGAGGATTGTGGAGTATGACTACAAACCTGAGTTTGCCACTAAGATGGGCATCAATCAGGTCCACGAGACAGGTACCTAGGCTGTGTGTGCTGAGAGGTGAACTAAGCAGCCCCACAAGCGGTGCCAGTTCATGTTAAGTGCTTCAGAGTTCAGGGCTATGGGACACGGGGGAACATTACCGGCTACGGTATGTGTAGATCCTTTGCCATTGTGACTCTCACAGGTATCATAGCGCAGGAGGTGAAGGAGCTACTCCCCGGTGCAGTGAGGGATGTGGGAGACGTCGTCTGTTCAGATGGAGAGAAGATTCCTAGCTTCCTCATGGTGGACAAAGTAAGGCCTGGGCTGCAGCAATCTGTGTAAGGCAGACTGTGTGTGTGGTTTATGGTGACTGCTCATGGGAGGAGAAGATAAGAGTGTGTGGAGATAAGTCAGCAAAGCAGCACTGCTGAGGAAGAATGAGGCTGGAGGCAGACAGGGTAGCAAGAGTGTGGAGGAGCTCCAGTGGCCTGGTGGTTTAAAGACCTGGGGCTGGGGGAAGGCTTAGTGCAGGAGAAAATCAGGTCCTTCTCCACACATCAAGCAATATCACTGGGCAAAGCATAGGAAAGCCTGGCCTGCATGCTGGTGAATATTGCATAAGGCGTGACAGACCTCGGTGATGCTTCACTAGTGTTTTGAAGCCAAGCCACTCCACCCTCTGGACCCTCGCAGGAGCAGATTTTCATGGAGAACGTGGGTGCGGTGAAGCAGTTGTGCAAACTGACCGACAACCTGGAGACGCGCATCCAGGAGCTAGAGGTGTGGAACAAGCGGCTGGCCAAGCTGAAGAACGCGGGCAGCCTACGCTCCAGCGGGACTGGCAGTGTGCACCGGTACGGGGGCCACGCGCACGCCGGAGCTGCATGGCTGTCAGAGTCAGGGACAGTTCTAGGATCTTTTTAAGGTGGGGACGTAAGATCATTTTTAGCCAAAGATATGTTTTGATTTGGTGAGTGACAGGTAAGGCAGCAGTTTGGGGGCCAATCAGATTTCATTTGGGGCCAGTACCGCGGTGGGCCCACCCTTGTATGCATCTCTCTTCAGCATCACCTGTGGTGCATCACCAACCATTTAACTCAGGGGCACCATGAATGATGAGATGAGATGAGATGACCCTTTATTGCTATTGCAATACACCATGTCACTGGTCACAAGTACCAGAAATATGATCCCCAAAAAAATTTGGAACATAATTCAATTGGTCTGGGTTGGGGGTCCAATAAGATGTGCTTCCATGGGGCCCAAAATCTCCCTAATTTCACTCATGGATCTTTTAGCCTAAAACTGACTGCAGCTTCTGGCCTTAGCATTGGAATTCTAGTTTTGAGGCTCCCTAGTGGATACGCGATTCACATTCTAATGACCAGAGGTGTCAATTTCAGGTCCAGAAGGTAAAAATCCAGACCAGGATTTTGTTTCAACCAATCAGTTGAGCATTAAGAGTCACAGTCACAGAGTGCTCAACTAGTTGGTTGAAACAAAATCTTGGTATGGATTTGTAGTTTTCGGACCTGAAATTAACACCTCTGCTAATGACTCAGGGCTCATTCTTCAATATATCATTCAAAAAGGCATTTTAGGTTGGCCAGTGGTTACCCCCATACAGGGTTCTAGAAAACCATAGAAACTAGATCTCTCCTTGGTGCTAAGAATCACTTATGCTGTTATATTTCTACCTTATCAGCTCTATGTTTATTCAGACTCCTTAATAACACATTTATTACTCTAATAACACATTTTAGATTAAGTATACACCTGGGGGAGCAGATGTGGGAGGTGGTTGGATGGAATCTAATCTAAAGACATCCAGTGGAGATATTATAAATAGACCACTTTGTTATGGAGTGTTTTTTGTGGTTCTATGTGGCGTTAGCTTCCCCGTGTACTAATAAAGACAGCAAAAAGCGAACCAAACAAATTCCCATCACTGAGTTACTTTAGCGATCTTTCAACATATAAATCTCCTTTTATGAAAGGCATCCTGTTAAACTAGTATCAGTATATTTGCCATTTTCTTTTCCAGAAAGGTCAGCAAAATCAGCAGCGTCCCATCCCCACAAAAACCCTCCCCTGTGCAGTCCGCCAGCGTAAGTAAATCACCCACAAGTACGCCTCCATCCCCTAATTTGTGGCACTGTTTGCTCATGAAAATATTTCCTGCTTTTCAGGAAAAGTACAAGCACTGTCTGAAGCACAAGCTCTTTCGGGGCACCGTCATCGTGCTCGTGGCCATTATGGCTTTTTGGTAAGACCAGCTAAACTCCCCCTTTTCTGATAGGATAAAGTCAGTGGGGTGGAGCTATAGGTGGGGGAGGGTTCAAGCACATGGCCTTCGGGGGCTGCTGATCCAACGCCAGCAGGGGCCCCATGTGGTGGCCAAATGGCAGAGATGGATAGTTCAGGTGCAGGAAGTAAAAATCCAGACCAAGATTTTTTGTCAAACAACCGGTTCAGTATAAAGCGTCACAGTCACAGAGTACTCAACTGGTTGGTTGAAACAAAACCTTGGACTGGATTTATACTTTCTGGACTTGTCAACCTCTGGCATAAGGGCTGATTATTCAGTGACACTATGGCAGTTTAATGTAAATGTAGATCCCCATTCGAAACATCTTTATCAGAAGCATACGGAACTGTACCAAATTATGGTCTTGAAGTAAAATGTTGCTAAAGATTTTTTTCTGTCCATATTAGGCCATGAACATATAAAAGACTACTTAAGCCTTTGTTCAGTCATGATTTTAATACACATGAAGGTTGCTGCCAGTATGCTTACTCTGATCCTGTACCCTGTGTCTACAGCGTCATCTGCATTACAGCCCTTTACATGTTTACACTACAGAGAGACTTAGAATCAGAATCCTCATATGCAACCAGGTACCGATCACTTTCACGCCCCCTAGTGGCACATTTTAAAGCTGCCGTTTTGACCAGCTAAGTCTTCATACAACATGGCTGGTCTTCTTTGTTCACTGAAATAAATGTTTACCTAAATATATGCAGTGTAGTCCTAGAATCGTAAGTGTTTTGTTTCCTTGGACATACACAAATGGATAAAAAAGTGAATAATGTAAATTCTATCAAATAATACAATATGCAAAAAAGCGAGGGTGTAACTAACATCTGTATGTATTTCATATGCAGTAAAACCCCCCTTCCACCGACGACCATCCCTTCAGGTAAGTCTTCAATGTCAACCTTCTCGGGTCCTAGCTTAGTGGTTTGCATTCTGGAACCACATGCCATAATTTCCACACTGTAGTGCAGGTATTTCTATTTTTAAAAAGGCAGAAAATGAGTGTTTATATCCAGGGTGTTTTAGTTTATTTCTGAGGCTCCCCTCAAAATGTAAAGTCAGAAGATTGTACCTAGCTGGTTAGCAGAACACGCCACCTAAATAAGGGACCTGTTTATTTCTAGTGCGGTGACAGTTTGTGGCCAATAGGGGGCACCCAAACCTTGGGGGGCCCACGCAAACGCGTGGTTTGAGTGCTGGCAGACACCGCTGCTGTCTATATCTGAGCTCTTGGCATCGCACAGAATGCTCGCCTTTGGTCTTAGGAAGATGGGCAGCTCCTATCCCCATGTTCATGTGTCCCCTGTACAGGCACGACCGTTTCCTCAACCCCAGGACCTTGGCCCCCAGACGTAGACTTCTGCAACCTGCTCTACTGCGAGGAGGTGTACTGCTGTCCCGCAGAATCTGGCAACCTGAGCCCCCCCTACACTGAGCCCGGGCTCTCCTCCTGGCCCCCCAGTGCAGAAGGTGAGCATGCGCATTACCTCTGGACACGAGGCTGATTCCCCACCAAGGTCGTCATTTTCCCCGGGGGCCCCAGTCCGCCATGCAGCACGCCGACATCCAAACGTGTAATTGCATTCATGGATGTTTTCAACTTACATAACTTCACTACTTTCCCTTTCAAGCTAAACTCCAATTTATTTTCGTGGGGATGCTAAATTATACTGTAGGAGCTGAATATATTGCTTGAAAACTCTTTTAATGTTGTCTGACCGCAAAGGCTTGGCTAAATTAACGTGTGTTTTCAGCATGATGCCAGCAGTCCTCTGTACTGCCATTTGGCCTTGGCTACTAAGGCTTTATTTACTGCAGGTTACGTGATCAAATTCCAGTTCACAGCCCTTATGAACGGTGTAATATTTAATCACAACAGAAACGTGGTTTTAATTAACGTTTATTGATAATTAAATCAAACGCTGAATGTATGCTTTGTCTATGTTTCCCAAGACATACAGAGGAAAGTCCTGCATGCAGATCTCGACGGTGCTAGAGACTGTAAGTTGAGATGAGTTTCGGGGGACCTTATTATTAACAGTCGCATGCCTGATTACTAAATTGTGCTTCTATAAACTTCCTTAAGATCGCTTTCTTTATTCACAAAAAGGGACAAATACAACTGTTAAGTCCATCTTCATTAAAGAAAGTCAACAAATAATTGACCATCACTACTGCGTGGAAGAGACTTGTGGGTAAGTTCCGAAAAGTCATACAGCCTGACTCCCCCGTAGCGCCCTTTATATAATATTAATTGTAATAATTATAAATACCCAATTAGTTTTCTTGTAAATGTAACAACTTTCAAATCTTTCTATTAGCATTTTACGGTACAGTTCTTTAATTATATTAATTATAAATGTAAAAATGGCTATAACGACAGTACCGTTTATTACCAGAAGGTGGCAATAAAATCTAGTTCATCTATATATGCGATTGCAGCCAATTCATCTGTCTGGAAGCTCCGTCCGACACGGTTTGCCTTACTGCCCGGTGTCTGTTGTCAATATGCAGGCCAGGGAACTACAGCTTCCGGATCCCCATCAGCAAGTTTGTCCCGGAAAACATGCGGATCACCATCCAGATGAAGTGAGCGCCGGGCTGCTGCTTTCATGCAGTCGTGAGAAAGAGAGAACGATTCCCATTATTATCGAGCCCGATTATTCTGCATGCCAACATCGCGTGGTGTATTGAATGAATCCAGGGGTGCGAATAAAAAAACATTGAAGTAAAAGGCTGAATAAGCAAATTAAATGTGCTTAAAATATCGCTTTACACTCATTGATGTAATAAATAGCTGGGTGGATGCACGATGGGTCGATGGCCAATTGCTTTCTACATATCTGTTGAAATTGTCTGAATATTCGTGGGAAATACTAAGTAAATGTAAATTGCTTTGTACATATCTGTTGAAATTGTCTGAATATTCGTGGGAAATACTAAGTAAATGTAAATGCTAAATATGAACTGGAAAATAGCTAATAATTTAGATAAAAGATGTGTGACAGTGTGCCTCATGGGTGAGCGTGTTTGCCGTACGTGCCTGGACATGCCCCTGGGTCAGGAAAACACAGGACGGCTTAACCAGCAGCCCTGAGAGAAGCAATCCAGTGTGTCAGACAAGATTAGTCTTACAGAGACGTCAGAGATACAGAAATGAACAGATAAAATAAATAAATTACCTGGAGAGAGATTAAATAAAGTGAGCTGTCCTCTGCTAATGCAGGGTGGCCAAGTGCCACACATCTGGCGCGACAGTCACGCTTTCTGAGAGCAATCTTACAGCAAATCTATATTATTTGATTATAAGCCTATACATAGCTACATCCAAAGCGTTTGCAAACCCTGCAGTCTATTTACAAGGTAATAAAACTGCATACATGCAAATGAGGGGGCAGACCTGCCTCTAACTGAGCATCTCCCTTCAGCCAGCTGACCGACGTTGGCAGCTCTGCTAATGCTAAGTTTAATAGCTTAGATTCATTGACCAAGGACGGGAAAATCAGAGCCTGTGAAACCAGTAATCGGGAAGCGACTGAAGCCGCTGTTCGGTTCCCCGGTCGGCTTAGATTGATAACGTTCTTTTAACGTTTCCTCGGCGATGCTCCATACTTCCTGTTTCCCCAGCGTTCCGCGTAACGCCGCCTCTGACCGTATCTCCTCACAGCACCACCGAGCTCCTGGTGGTCCACTTGTGCCAGGTCTACGACGCCAGCGCCTGCTCTGCCCTGAAGGAGAACGGCAGCGTGGACAAGTACGCTACGAGCAACACGCAGGTATGCGGTCCATGTGCTGGCGCGATGGGCCTGGGGTCACCCGTCCATTTCCGTGACATCGAGCCTCTCCCCAAAGCATACAGCGCCCTGATCAGGGGGCCATTTCTCCACTACACTTACCTACTGGCATGTTTTTGGACTGTAGGAGGAAACCCACACAAACAGGCAGAGGACATGCAAACTCCTCACATGCAGCCAGGGGTGGGGTACAAACCCCCTGCCCTGGCGGTGTGAGGCTGCGGAAATGCTCAGTAATGTGAAAGGCGAAAAACTGTGTCCTCTGCATTTAACATAGCAGCGGGTGGCTAACTCAGCGCCTGAGGTATAGTGCTTGGGGCAGTGCCTTGCTCAGAGTACCTCAGGAGTACTTTCGTGGTTCGAGGGGTCTTGACTGTGGACTCGAACCGGCAACCTTTCGATGACACAGTCACTTCCCTAAGCGTTGCGCCACCACTGCCCCAATAATGTGAGCTGGGATCAGTTCAGAAGAAAGTGCTCCCCACGGAAAGCCCAGATTGTCAGAGGAAGTAGCAGAGGTGGGGAAATGGACCGTATAGCTATAGTGAACAGCCCCCACCCCTTCCGAGCTGAGAAGTTGTGGCATTTACCGCAGTGCTGGTCCAGTCAGCCCCTAACTGGTTCTTCTGGGTGTGTCCCTGTGGTTTCTGTACTTTTCACTCAGGGTTACAACCACGAGTGGTCATTGCCGGTGGCCCAGCTGTACCAGAGCTCCTTCCACTTTCGGACCACCGTGGCGGTACGTGCCGCCGTCATCGCCACAGTAAACCAAAGGAAAACCGTAAAAAGCTCACTGCCGTCCCTTAGCTTTAAGCAAGCCTTTAATTGGAGTTTCACGGCTCGTTTGCTGCGAGATCATGGGTCCCGCGCTCCCGAAGGCATCACATAGCAACTGTATCGTTTCAGTAATTTGGGATTAGTGCATGGGTCAGAGCTATAATTTAATCTCACCCCTGGCTCCATGGGACTGAAAGAGCTTTTTGATTCGAATCCAATTGCTCTAAGCTCCTCTGTGATTCTGCCGAGAGTCGGGTAAAGCTCTCCCCAGTCGACCAGACAGAACACAGAGGCCAGAGACTTAAGTTACAAGAAATATGGATCTTTTTATATACCAAATAGCAACATATATCTATATCATATATTTTTCAAAGCAGCAGTGTGTATTTAATCGAATGAAGGAGTCGGTAGGTTACACTTTGTGTGTCGGTTTTCAAGCATGAGGAAACCCGTTCCAGAAGGGTCTGACCCATTCGAGAAGGCTCTCTCTCTTCCACTGGGCCAGCCAGCAGTGTATGGGGCAGCTCTTTCCCCTACTTCATGTTGTGTCTATTTTGTCTTTTTATTTTTTTAGGGACAGGCTGACTGCAGTACTGACTCCAACTACATGGGGGCGCTCTTCACAGATTACCACTTCCACTTCTACCGCAGGTGTGACTAGCTTGTATCCATGGGGGGGGGGGGGGGGGGGGGGGGGGGGGGGGGGGGGGGGGGGGGGGGGGGGGGGGGGGGGGGGGGGGGGGG
>JAODKN010000001.1:13651552-13668234 GCA_026774425.1 Petrocephalus zakoni | reverse complement strand
GCGCGGCCCGCCCCGCCCCCGTGCCGGCCCCCTCGCCCCCCCCCCCCCCCCCCCCCCCCCCCCCCCCCCCCCCCCCCCCCCCCCCCGGGGGGGGGGGTTGGGCAGTGAGAGGGGCTCTGCCTTACAAATTAAGTGCTGCCCAAACGTCAACGCTTGTTCCGTTTTTATTCCCTTTTGTTTTCCCCTATTCTATTTTTTTTTCAAACAGGGTCTGAATTGTGTTTACGCCTCATTTCAGATGCACGTCCTTGGACAGAGGCAGGATAACTGACGTTTGTCACACACACGCACACACACACACACACACGCACACACAAAAAGTTTAGTATTCCAGTGTTAAAACTGAGAAATAAAGACAAAACAGCCCACAAAAGTAAAACGGCGGCATAAAACAAGGAATCGGAGATGCGACCTTTTGTCGCGGCACGATTTGGCCGTCATAGAACACGGGTGATCTTTGTGCATTTTCTGTGTGAACATCCTCTCGTTTCCTTTGGAAAGATGAGTCTGCCATTCTCCCCTCTCCTCTTTGCTCTCTGATACATTCCTCAGCTTCTGCTCCACACACCTCACACACACTTTTCTGAAGGGCATTTTCTGCCTCGGAGAAACAAACAAACAAAAAAAAAATTATATATATATATATCTATATATATATATATGAGACTGTTTTAGTGAACGATGTCACAGCCAGTGGACAATCTTCTCCGGTGGGTTGTGAATTTACCGAGCTGCGTTGTTCCAGAATGAGCGAAACACTGTCCAGTCTTTGTTACAATTTTGTAATAAACGTGTACATTTTTTTTTTTTTAATTTTTTGGACATCACATGAATAAAGATATGTATGTACGAATGTGTATATATTATATATATATGACATCTATTTTGGAGACAAAAAATGTTGCCTGCCATACCTCATTTTTAGGAGGTGTGCACAGATGCAATATGTGGGTGAGATGGGACATTTCTGGAGCTGCTGGACGGGGCAGGGTGGGAGGGGTGGTGGTGGCTCACTCGCCACCCTTTGCACTTTTAAAACAACGACGACAACGGATGACGGAAAGGGCCAGATTTTCACGGAACCAAGGACACGCGTACCCAAGCGAACACGTCGACATCTCGGGGAAAGAGGACTGGAAGCGTTTCACTCCGGCTGTTTTCGCGGCAGCATTTCATAGGAAAAGAAAAACCAATAAAAAAAAATCGAAACAGATCTACCTTGTATTTTCTGATCGCATTCGAGCTTCTTTTCTTTGTAATAAAGTAGAATGGCTCTTCTGAATGGAGTGTGGAGTTTGATTTCAGGGGGCTGGCTGGAGGGCTCCTTTCGCTTCTCAGGCCTTTAAGAGTGTCATGAGTTCAGAGGTCAGCCACTAGCTTTGGCTGCATTGACTTGTGTAGCCTAGACTGTTAAATACTTTGTCGTTTGCTGCAACACCTCTCACCTCCGGCTGGGGGTCAGTGCTAGGCCATATTGCATATACAAAAGCTGGTGAGCTGAGGGTTTTTTTTTGGGGGGGGGGGTCTATTTAAAGTAGCACAGGAAGTGTGTCATGTTTGGTTTCTCACCCTGTCACTCTACGCTGCCACCAACACCGACTGTTCAAGGTTGGGCAATTCTGATATCTGCTCCATTTCTCTGTTCCCCATCTGTGCTTTCAAATCTCCAAGACCGCCGTTGAAGGGAGCTAACAAATTACTTCAGCGTGATGGCCGACTGGTCGTCAAGGAGCTTTTGTATGACCATTTTAGCAGGGCGCTCCTGATTGGTACCGTAAGAATGGCAAAACAGTATGTCTGTGCCAAGTTGCACTCTGGGGGTGTCGGTAAATCTGCTTAGAACAGACACCAGGAGGAGTGTGTGTGTGTGTATAAGTGTACATGTTAACTTGTCAAATAACTTTAACAGTGATGGTTTATTTAACCTGATTTTAATACTGCATTTGTTTGGAACTTTTATTGAGAAGGACGGTACCTTTCTGGCCAGGGTCTTGAGCCTCGAGGGGGGTAGCTTTTGCACTCCCGATGGGTACTGAGTTTTAAGGTGGCAGTGACGCCAAGACATGAACTTGACATTATAGCGTCAGGGTTGCATAGAAAACCCTGATTTTATTACTAAGAATTACTTGGCTAACAGCCCCCCCCCCCCTCCAAAAAAGAACGGGCATGTTATTGTATATTCCCCAATGGTTTGCAAAGACCTTTCAAGACCCCTTAACACCTCTTCTATAAAGGTAAGAATGTTAAGTTCAATGTCTGCTCCCTGATTTAAGGGGTGGAGTGCAGTTTTTAGATAAATTGCGTGTGTCGTTGTTTCCAGTGGTCATTTAATATCAAGCCGTGCACCAAAATCTTCGCTCTTTGTGTCCGTGCCCTCTCTTCCTGCTCTGCTTTTCTGTACTTTCCCGTTTCGCATTTGGACAGCAGCAGTGTGGGGAGCTGTCGTTCTTTATAATTGCATAGTGAACTGTTTACAGTTTTTATTTATGCCAGTCAAATATTTGCTAGGCATCTCATGCCAGAAATGTATTACTTTCTGCACGGTGAAAATATTAAAAAAGTTAAAAGGATTTGACGTATTTGAGACCTTTACGGCTACTGACCAAACAGTTGTTGAAATGCTGCGGTAGCGTATTTGAAGCGTAACCGAGCAGCGCAGGGGCTTTTTAAAAGTGGAGGGGGGGTTCTTGGATGGGGAGGTAAAAAAACAAATAACAATCAAATTAATATTATTTGTCTACTGCTCTGCGCTATAAATATATTTTTGTATGATTCCAATTATTTAAATCAATTTCTTAAATCAAAATCGCCGAATTTGTGTATTTCCCGCTCAGAGCGAAGCCTCATCTCCCAGCACTCATCTCCCTCACTGACCGCGCGCCTTCTGCTTTCTCCCTGTATGTCACCGAATGTCATATTTGCACACACCTATATTATATGCCCTCACTTTGCATAGAATAGCTCATGTATTTCGCGTATGTGTATAATGAAGTTAGTCTTGCTGATGTGATACAAAACCGCAGCGAAATAGCTGGAGGTGAGGCAGCCAGTACCTCTGCCGCACTGAAGGGGGCGCGCGTGAGCCCACGGGATTATTATTGTCGGTACGCTGGCTAAAAAAAATGTTCACTGTAGCACTCCGTATTAGAATTATTTTTGTTCGGAAAGAGCCAGTGCCTCACCTGCCACAAACCTCATCGCACTTTTCTTCCCAAATCCAACAGGACAGTACGTTGCCAACTTACTCACTTTGAAGAGGAGCCGCCCTCATTCCCTCGTCACTGACGCTAACTGACACCTTTGCTGTGATTGGCTGAATGGTCCTTCAATCAAACTAACGGACCTATCTGTATAAATTAAGTCTGTGTGTGTATTTTGTCCATTCCAGATCTGGGCTACAGTTCATTTCGCTCTTGTACCCGTAGGAGCACATATTTTAGTATCATTAAGTAAAGTGGGGGGATGGAATCGTGTTTCAGAAAAAATGTGGGTGTTGTAACACACACATCCCCCCGTTTGCAACGCTCCTGGAGCAGCGTGTCGTTTGTGCATGTGGTCCTCATTTATCCTCCGAAATGTCACACATTTGGGCTTTTTTGCATGTACTGCACCACACTGTGCACATGATGGCGCTGTGCACTTACTAATGGGACCCTGGTGGTGAGTAGCAAGGGCATTCCCCAGAAGTCACCCTGCTGAGGGTCCTGCATGAGCCGCATCACTTCATGCCGCCGTGTCGCTTTACCTTTGAGGTCAGATGGCAGCTTTACACCCCAGGCCGAGTAAAGCTCCATATGTATGCCTTAATCTTCAAACTGGAAAGGAGAAATTAATGGTGCGTTTTTTTTAATGATCCTGTCCATATCTACAGCCTTTAATCAGTAATAATCCTCATATGTCTAGCAGCAGTGATTGTATGGCGTGATTGTAATATTAAAACACACTAAATGGGACTTTGTGTAAGCCACGAATTGTTTTCGTTTTATTTAGTATAATAAATTTCGCCGAATTTCCGTGCAGTCTTTGTTGATCGTACATTGTATAGGCCTATCCAATGTGAATAAGACGGATGAATCCTGATTTTACAGGGCTGCCAACTGGCCAGCTAATGACGTGAGTTTTTCCAATTCAAGACAAGTCTGCACACGCATTTACATGTAGGAGACAGTTTTTGGTCTTTTAGTATGTAGGATTTGCAAACTACCCCAACGCCTTTGATGTAGCCAATTTTAGGTTTATAATGGAATAATACAGATTTGCCATAAGACTTCTTGCGTGAGAGCCTGAAAGCGTGAGTGTCACGCCAGATGTGTGACAGCTGGCCACCCCGTGTCCAGTCATGTCACATTCGGAGTGCGAGCTGCCCCCTTGCGTGGCTTCTGGGAGGTGCAGGCGCTTAACATGACCAGGCAAGCCGCTTCTGGCTCTGGCTCTGCACTGTAAGCAAAGTCCGGAAAAATAGGGTCCAATGTGCCGTGTTAATAGGAAGGAATTCTCCGCATAGATTCTTCACAGGTGTTTTAGCCTTTAATTTGAATTTCGCGTTGCATTGTGGGAGCGGGTACACCCACTAAATGTAACAAAAAAATCCGTAAAAATACGGATAATGTACTGGTAATTTTCTGCCAGGACATTATCCGTTTTTTACGGATTTTTTTGTACAGTGTAGGCGACGAGTTGCGGTGAACGGTATATTGGGTCAGTGTGTTTCAATTGCCAAACTCTGAGAAAAGTCCACCACCAAGGGAATTAATCCCATGCGATTCTGAGTGTGGAATCAGTTTATAGAGTAATTAAAGTGAATCCTCTCCAAAGCTGCTGTGGAACATCACTGTGCTCCAAAGTAAAACTCCACAAATAGACGAAAATAAGTTCACTGAAAACAGTGAAGTTGCACAAACTGTGATGGATAAATGAAATTACATTGGCACACGCGGTCGCTATCTGTTACTTGATTTCTAAGCATTATAATTACTTCACGGAGTAGTGATGAACGCAAAAAGTGAATATATCGACCCTGGCCTATTATACTGAAATGAATCGCATTACATCCACCAACACTGGCCAACCACAAAACTAAATTACTCCTGCAAAAGTTTTCCACACAAACGAGCGTTACCTACAGTATATATCTCCGCGATCTCCTCTCCTTATTAATAAATGAACGTTCGCCCAATCAAAGCACGCATCTGGGCGCAGAGATCCGCTATTTAATTATCTTAAGGTGTTGATGTTATTTAAATAGGCCACAGCCGTCTTAGAGACTCATTACCGTCATATGACCTATTATATGATGAATAATTCGGGATAGTGACTGTAGCCTAACCCTAAACGCCCGGCGGTGGTGATAATTACTCGATTAGACACGTCAAACGTACCTTCTGTTTTTACGGGTGAGATGCAGGGAGATACACCTTTGGTAGTCATATTAATTAAGTGTTAATTTGTTTTCCTGGAAGAAATATTTCTTTATTTTTAGTCCACAGCTCATTCCTGTAACCTATAAATAACTTTTAGCAATTTTCTTTATCGCGACGGTGCCATTCAAACAAAATTGTCATAATTGCCCGTGCGCTTATCGATCGGGCTCTTTCCCGGAGCGCCTGTCATTGTGTCCCCGTCCGGGCCGCCAGGGCGCCGGGCTGCAGCGATGCATCAGGCCCGCCCCGCATCAGACGTGACCCACATTACTGCCTGTATATCCTCCCAGAAGAATATGATCAATTCTTGTCAGAAACTCTTAGGAGCCAAACATCTGCAGCCGCAGGGCTATCTTTGCTTTTAACATTAAATGAGGACGTGGGGGTGTAATAAAAAAGGACTTTGTAAGGTGACTTCTTGTGGCTGACCCTGAGAGCCGCTGTCTCTGGAAGAGAGAGAGTATTGAATCTTTTTTTCTGCGATTAAAACATTTTCAGCATTTGTGTCTTTCAGGGCCGATCACATCTGGGACCTGCTGCTCACCACGGTTATATCAGTAACAAAATGAAAGAACATATCAGAATAATAAAAAGTTTAGCAGGTCCCTCTGGCACCAACATGGTTTAATGGTTTAAAAAACGGATGGTACGCGATGGGTTACCTTAAGGCAAAAGCGGCGTTCAGTTTGAGTGATACTCTGAACGAGGGACTTCCCTGATGCAATTATGGATCGTTTGGGAGCGAGGGAATCATGCGTGTAAATATTCATTTCTACATATGGGGTTGTGTGGTTGAAAGTGACTTAGTACTCTGAGGGGCGCACTGTGTTTGCCAAGTAAATAAAAAAAACCCTTATTCCTGTCGGTTGTGATTAGAAATAAACAAAACAAACCCGTTAGGCACGGAGGAGAATCCAGAGCAAATGAAAGCTAAAAGTTACAATTAAGCTAGTAAACGGGGTTATCAATATAAATTAGCGTTCGTGGTTAAACTTCAGATCCATGATGCCCAACTCAGACTTGAGAAATCCAAGAGAAACTCGTCGCCAAATGTAGCCAAATGTAGGACAGTAGTAGGACCCATTTTTCGAGCCGACAAGTTGATTCACCTGAATTCATAATAAATACAGCAGGACCCATTTACAAATATAGGATATTCCGGCTTCCCACACAGACAATGTTGGACGCTACCAATATTTCAAAAATGTCGCGTCAATATAGCCTATCAACTGTTGCATATTTCCCTCTGTGTTCCCTATGCATCCTAAGGCCACCTCAATACAAAACTGAATAATAAAGCAAACCATAAACATGTTATAAGCGCCGCTGTGTAAAGTTTAAGATTCTATACCCCATTGCAAAAAAAAAAATCTCACGTGCTATCAGTGGAGTTTGTAACTTTTGAAGCAAGTGCGCCTGATCTGAACAGAAGCCGGGGCTTTAAGCAGGACCAGCTGGTCCACCCGAGCGCGGAGCGGCTCCCGCGGCGGCTGCTCGCAGTGCTGATGTGCGCGGCCACCGCTGCGCATCCTCCGATCGCCGATCCAGGGACGCGTGTACGCGGAAACCCTGTGCTATTTCCGAATAAGCAGCTTACCGGGCCCCAGATGTGACCTCCATCCTTTAAACAAAGTCCAGATGTGGATGAGCCGATGTGATCGGACTCGGGAATCTCGCACGTAAGAGAGGGAGCGTTTCGCGGGGGGGTGGGGTGGGGTGGGGGGGGAATAAAAAACGCCGCTATTGCCAAGTTCTCTCTGGATAGTGTAAAGGGGGGTAGGAGGGTACTCTTACGAGGGGGTGCACAGATCGTGGCTCCGAGAGAGACCCCCCCTCTCCGTCACATTCAACTTGTTTCATGCGCCTGAGCGCCGCACGGACGACAACAGATGGCGAAAATCAGGGTCTCTTACGAGTACTCGGAGGCGGAGGATAAGAGCATCCGGCTCGGGCTGTTCCTCATCGTCTTCGGGATCTTGTCCCTCTTTATCCTGGCGTTCTGCTTGCTGAGCCCCACCCTGCAGAACATGCAGAGCAAGCCGGTGAACTGCACCGTGATATCCGTGCAGAAGGTGGAGGAGATGTTCGAGTGCGTGTTCAACTGCGGGGCGGATTGCAAAGGCACGTCGCTCTATCCCTGCCTGCAGGTGTTCGTCAATAACTCGGAGTCCAACTCCAGAGCCCTGCTGCATTTCGACGAGCAGCAGCTGGTCCTGAACCCGAAGGTAAGCCGGAGGAACTCCGGGGCCGCACACGTGTTTCACGCGTCCCCATGTGCGGGGCTGCCCTCTTCAGTGGCCGATTTAGATGCTCTGTGTCAAAATCAGATTTCCTCCGAAACTGTCATTTTAAACAGTTACCGTTCGTCACCCAGCCTTTTAAATGGTTCAGATTGACTTTCCCCCAATCGCTCATCTTATTTAGTATATCAGTTTATTTTCCATCATGAGCGTAAGTCCAGACTAACAAAACAAGTAGTGGTCGCAGTGCATACACGTATATTCTGAATAATGAAAAATGATTTTAAGCAAATTGTCATTATTATTATTATTATTATTATTATTATTATTATTATTATCCATCCATCCATCCATCCATCCATTTTCCAACCCGCTTATCCGAACAGGGTCGCGGGGGGTCCGGAGCCTTATTATTTTTACAAGGTAAACTGATCGATTTAACTTATTAATACACAATGAAACATAAGCTCTCTACTGATTTGTTCGTCCATATAATGTAGACGTAATGTAGAGTAGTTGTTAATGAGAGGCGTATACAGACATTGTAGCTAAACGGAACAAGGAAATATTAAAACTTTTATGGAAACTTAAACCAATTTCAAAATTTAAGTTTGCATCATTAATATAATAATAATAATAATAATAATAATAATCTTTTCCTCACAAACCCTCTCAGACTTTTAACTTACAGTTAAAGTCTCCAAGAAGTTAAAGCACCCCCAGACTCATTTTGCCTGATTTCACAGCAGAGACTTTCGGTATCATATTATGTAGATCAGAGCATGTAGAATGGCCTGATTATTATTATTCCAGGAAGAATAGGCTACTCAGACTTTCAGTTGTATTCCATAAGCGGGGTAGCCTTAATAAATCATAATACCATGGCTTTTGTAATGCTGAGCCTTTCCTGTGGTGTATTCTATATATAGAGGGGATGAATGCACCCAGCGACTGTGGAGCAGAGTGCTTTGGACCCAGGATAGGACCTGTACTCTCTGGGTTCCGGAAGGACGTGGATGTTCGGCCCTTATTCCCGCTTAATCCTCTCTGCCCATGCAGCCAGTAGCTCCCTCCTACTGTATCTTACCTCCTGACATCCTGTCAGCTTGGGGAACTTCACGCCATCTGAACTGGGTCCGCTGCTTCTGCGGCTTCTATGGCAACGGCCCGGCTCTCTCATTGAGTCGTTCTATCGATTCGCTTAGTTCACAGTTTCAAGGAGGACACTCGCTGTAGCTCGCAGTCTACAGAATCGCTCAATTGCTTCTGGATCGCCAGCATTAGTCTGTCTGCATGCTTTTCTCTGCGGTAGAGCAGCATTGCCGTGCTGAGGGACGTGACCCCACACTGTTCTGGATATGAGGCCACTGTTCAGTGTAAAGCTTATGGTCTTTTAATAATGCAGAACTTGAGATAAATAACTGATCTTGCATGCAGGTGTACAGTGAGATGAATGTCTCATCACTGAATCTCACCGCTGCATTTCACCAAAGGGCTACTATCAGCCCCAGTGATGAATGATCTGAGCTGTAATTAGAGTTATTTGACAGGTACGTTGTCCTGAACGTGCCATTTGTCTTTGTGCGCTTGGTTCTGTTCTAGATACGAACATGATATGATTAATGAGGACATCACACGGTACTCAACGAATAAGTAGACAGGGGAAACTGATAAATAAAGCAAACGTTTTGGTGTTGATTCCAAAGTCTTAAAAAGGTCTTAGAGAGGATACCTTGCCCCTGTTGGCTGGCGGCGTACGCGAGGTCCGTACCGTCTCTGAAATGGGAATGGTCACATCATTGTAGGTAATTGCTCATTTTTAGATGGCATTTTGCGAGGGGTGTTATTGTGTGAACATTATGGGTAGGACAGCGGGACGTGCGAGACAGGAGCAGGTCCCTCTTTCCTCTGAAGGACAGGGTGACCAGTGAGGCTCAGTCTGCTCTCAGTTCTTTCTCTCCCTCTCCATTTTTCACCTCTTGTTTTGTGTCACACTGGTGTCACACTGGTGTCAAAATGGTGTCACACTGGTGAATTTAACTTCCTGTTGTCTTGTGTCATGAGAACGATGTCAAATCCATTCGATCGCAGGCAGCAGCTTTTACCCAAAAAACACGAAACACACAATCTTAATTTCGGTCACACGCCCCGACAAACGCTTGTTTTCCGTAATTATATTCCATAATTTGCGCACTGGGACTTCCTACTACAGTCAGTTTTTTTATCATTAGGTTGCAGATATTTTGTACGATTTATATACATGAAATGAACTGTAAGCTGGTTGTAGGTTTGGTTCCTTAACCGGTGCTAATTGCTATGGCGCACTCCTGAAGATAAAGCTACATGGAAATAAGTGACAGAGTCAGAGTGCCTGACGGATGAGATGAGTAGTATTCTGGAGCTGAAAACACAATTAGTGGAATGGTGGCTGTTTGTGGGATTTGTTTAGGATGACTCGGCCGGCTGCCTCAGGGGGTCCTGTGGGGATGGAGGCCGTGTGCACGGTGCCCGTTCCCGGCGTGTGCCACGCAGCCGTAGGTGTGCCTCGCGAGGGAGCGCTGACCTTTCTCAGAGACGCGCAATGAAAGCCTCGTACTCCCAAGAGGTGCCTCGTTAGCGGTTTGATTAAGCGCTGGTCTAATGAGCCGTCGCCCTCGGGAACGCGCTCAGTCTTCCCGCCCCCCCCATACTCCCTTAGCCTTATTTATGTCTGGCGTCCTTAGGCTGGGCTCGCGTGGTCACATGTCAGTCAGCATGCTGAGCTGTTCTAATATGACCACTTGGGAATTTGGAAGTAGGTGTGTATATATATATATATAATATATGTGCTCTTGTGTTGGTTTGCAAAACTGGGAAAGAAACTATATAAACTGACTTTCAAAAAATTTTGATGAGAGGTTGTAGTAAGTCGACTTATGGTGGTCAATACTCCAAGCTACCTGCTAATTACTCTCACACGTGAGAGCTTTCCTGCTGAGCAGCTCACATTTACGCCGCCGCCCTTGCGATGTGGCGTTTTTCTTGTGACGTCTTGAGTTTCTTCTTGCCAGGTGTTCAATGGTTCCACGTAAGCTGAGAGACATCCTGGCTGCGTTGTGAAGAGCCTGAGTTTACACAACCCCCCCCGCCACAGCGGCCTACATTTACAGCACTCGTTTCATGACAGGCTCGCCATTCAGCAACGAGCTTCTCCTTGCCCCTGTTGCGCTCCGCTCATCGTCATGGTAACATGGTGAAGCAAAACAAAGCGGATGGGAGGCGGGCGTAGCGCTTTGGGCGAGAGTATCCGCCGTGTCGCGGCAGCGAGGATGATAAACCCAGCCAGTTCAGCGCCTCCCCAGTCTTTATTAGGCCTGTCATACTCAATGAGCTTCATTCTGCAGAAACATGATGGCTGTGCTGGTAATGCTCGTTGAAGATGTTGTGCAGCTCTTGCTCCAGTCCTGCCTACCCTGGGCATTCATTGGAAGCTCAGCTGCATTTATGCGTAGCTTTCTCTTTGACAGCACATACAGTGTGCTTTTAATGTGCTGTTTGCCTCACACGCGTGTAGCTTTGGACAGAAGTGTCTGCTCAATAATAGTAAATGTATTGTAGGTGATGGCGCTCTGACTGCATTGTCTGCCCAATACGTAGTGCACAGTCACACCACAGCTGTATAGTAAGATATTGGAACAGCCTGCTTGAAATGTATTACAGTTGAGTTAGAACAACCAATTGGCAAAAGCTAGTAGCTGAAGTTCAAACTGCATTCCTATTGGCTACCAAAGAGGCTCACTGTCACTTGACAGGTTTGATTGGCCGCCTTAAGCATATTCAAACTCAAAATGGCCTTTCTGTAATTGAGGTAGCCTGCTGTGATTGTGACTGAGTTCAGGCATTTGGCTGCCAAAACATTGTCACTGCAAGTCCTGACGCCTTCAAATACATCTCCGAAAATGTGTTTGGCTGTCGTGACATGACCCTCATTACATTCATTAAGTTTTTTTTTTTTAAGTTAGCTAACATAATATAGTTGATGCTTTAGCTAAAGATGCACAGTCAGACAAAAAAAAACTCTTGGGAGAACCTTAGTGGGGTAAGTGCATTAAAATGCACAAATTTGCATACGTGGTTGTTTTGGCTGTGAATCATGCCGATAAGCAATAATGTTAAGAGCTCACTCTAAGAGATTATCAAGGACGGGAAGCTTCCATGAGTTTGGGCTGTAGCCAGGAGTTCAGCATTCAACAGTTCCTGAGCGAGATTCCATTCTACTCCACAACGTTGACATTTTTATCAGATGAATGCTGATGGGTCTCCAACCTATCAGCCCTGGAACTCACTAGGTAATAATTTTGTAGAGGTGGTACCAAGGTCAATACAAGCTACAAAAAGTCAGTGAAAGTGATACGTGAAACTCAAGAATGAAGCAAGCTGATTGGCTGCCAAGGGGTCCTATGAATGATGGTGTTGTTCACACTTAGAAAGCTGGAAAGTCCCTGAAAGGCTTTGGGGGGAAAAAGGTCTACGTCGATAAAGTTAGTTAAAAAGATTCTTCACCTAAGATGGCTTTAGCATTTCGAAGAAAATGTTATTTCTTATACGAAGGATAAAACTGCCTTTGCTAATCTGTATCTATTTCAGGGAAAACCTAATCATTAACCACAATCATTAGGCTGATTATCCCTTTGGTAGGGGTCTAATTAAACCTACACACAAAAACGTAGTCAAATCGATGGACCTTACACTAGCAACACTGCATCAATGGTCTCAGCATCACCACAATGTCTATCCTTAAAGGGACTCGGAGCCTATTTGTAGCTTGTGAAACCTCAGCTCTCCAGTTTAATTGATTATAGCTACTTGACATATTTAAGGGAGTCGTTCGAATATGATTTTAATCTAAGAAGACATCAGCAGGATTACTGGCTGCATTTGAACACGGACAACTCTGGACTCTGAAGAATGAAACACTGTTGAAGAGGGTATAATATGGCCCCCGCAAGGCTTCTGTTCATGTAATAACAATAATTACCATGGATGTTTGTCATGCTGTGCACGTCACAGCACGGTGGGTGCGCATTACCGGTGCGGGGCCCGAGACCGCTGGCACTAGCTCCTTCACAATTACAATGACACTTTTTAAAATAAAAAGCTGGACGTGAAGGACGTGGTCGCGGCTGGTGTGTGGTCAAAGTTACTCTGTGATTGCTCATATAACAAAATTCGAATCCAGGCAATAGTGGAACAAAAAAGTAATTACTTGGCACATCCCGCAAACACAGCCCAAAATGACTATTCTGTTACTAATTACAATTGACGTTTTTTTGTAATATTGACAGAACCCAACTGGTAATGACACGCAGCACAACCCCAAGTAAAATTATTCGTTTTCATCGTTAGCTGTCTGTCATACTGACTCAGGTGGACATTAAGTTATTTAATTTATTAAAAACGCGCGTTAAAAATCTGTTGTTCCGTCCTGCTGTCACTTAAGGGGACATCATCTTGGCTAAAGCAAATTAATTAACGTTTGCTCTGAAATGATGGCACTGTCCTACTATTCATGGCTGTAAAATTAATGGATCAGTCCCCATTTTACAGGGAAGAGTCTTGAAGATTTATTATTTTAATTCCATGCTGCGTGACTGTAATCAAAATTCTTTGGTTGTCATCTAGGGTAATTTGGGAGGGAGGGGGGGCTTAATTTTTTGGTCCTAGTCTGTGTGTGTGCTCGTCTTAGGTTGCTAATGATAAGCTTTTTCTTATTTAATAGGAAAGTATATGTGTGTTGTTGCTGTTAACGAATGCTGTTCAGACTGGCACCAGAATTTCTTCCCTCCCAGTAATCTTGAGACTTGTAAAAGGTTATCAGCAGACGCTGGTTAGAAGGAGACTAGTGCTATTTATTTGTGCATTTGCATTTTTCATTATTTCATAATGAAATATGCAAAAATGTGAGGGGGAAATAGGGTAAAGTTATCTGGAGTCTAACCTTCAGTTTTGAAATCCTGCTTTCACTACTGCTTAAATGTCAGGTCCAGTTTAGCCTCCATGTTTGCCTTTTGAGGCGAAGTTGGGATCACAGGCCTGTGAGGACGTTCAGTCAAGTCAAAATGTTCCGTTTCCAGTCCCAGGGTGTTCTGGCCTCTGTGCCGACCCAGTAACCTTCTGAGGAATGGTTTGATCCATTCCCCGTCGATACTGTTCTTATTCTCTTCGTGATTTCTCTGTTTGTGGTTTAATTACCATAAAGCAGTGTTGTTCTTCTCAATGGGATGCGTGACGTTATGAGTAAAAGCTTTTAGTATAATTCTTATTTTTTTTACCGTGGAAGGCATTTTCAGAGAGTAGTGATGTCATAGTCACATGGTAAAATTCCCCTTCCTCTTCCTGTACAGGAGGTACACTATTTCCAAAATATCCCATTAACCTTGCAATGGCCTTTAGAGTGTCTTTTTTCATTATGCGTCATTCTTGCCTTTCAGGATGGGTTGGGGCCAATAATCAATAATCTTGAGAATCAGCTCATAAGGAGCCATCGTGACTAGCTGCTTTCTGTTTGACCATGTGAACGTACCGCTGTTCTCCTTGTTGACCTGCTTTGCCTGATTTAGAAAGAGGGACATTTTAATGTGTGTTACAAGGCTGTTGAGGTATAAATGCTGTTGTGTTGAGCTTTTATTTTTTTTAAATCCTTCAGTAGGGCTTACAGAATCCTTATTATTTATGCCTAGAATCTTATCTATAATCTGTAATATCTGTAATATGCTTTACAGCCTTGCAGTGGGTTAGTGTCATTGCTGACTTGTTGCTTACATGACTGTCGTCCAGTTGGGTGGGTGGGTGGAAGGGAGCAGTGTAAATGTTTTTTGTGTAAAAAAATGACAAACTGTCCACATATAGAGATAGGCACAGATCGTGTTAGTTTCCTGTCTCACGGGCATGTAGAAAAACTGCAGTGCTGCTTCCACTAGATTTCCTTTTATTGTCAAAGTCTTATTTTCCATTTGGAGGATTATAGTTTTTACTTTCTTCCTATTTTGTTGCCTGAATAACAGCAGAATATCAGTTTATGATTCTCTTCGGAATTGGACCCGAGCGGCGTGAAGGGGATGAGAATTCGGATCGGCTAGTGCCTGTGGGCCTGCACACTAATGGTCAGAAAATGGACCACGGTTTAGTAGGACTGGGCCACAGGATATGTGAGTGATTGGGTGCTTAATAATGATGGTGCGTTCAGCGGGTTCGGTGGGTTAGGATGCCGGGCCTGTGACCAGAAGGTTGCTGGTTCAAATCCTTGAGTAGTTTCACTGTTAGGCCCTTGAGCCAAGGCTCTTAACCTCCCAAGTGTTTTTTGAATAATAAAACATTTGCTAAGTAAATGCAATGTGTGTAGTATAATGAGAAGGTGGTTGATTAAGTAATTAAAATATTATTAATATATAATAATATTAATATAAAAAAATTATGTTTAATTTCTAGAGGATGTGTCCCTGTTGATGTATATGAAAAGAGGAACATTTGAACATTTCTGATATTAACAAAAATAAGCCATTTCCTGATATGGATTTCCCCATTAAAATCTTGGTCTCATAAGGAAATTCTCCATTAAAATCCACAGTCTCAAAAGGAAATTCCACATTAAAATCCACAGTCTCATAAGGAATGCACACAGGTGCTTAACGTGAGTATCTTTAAACGCCTGGATTCCCAGGAACCTACTGAACAGGAGCTCCGTGGGGGAAACCACATTCCCAGCCTCTCTGATCATCATGCAAAGAGGCAGCAGGCCCTGTGCGTCATGAATAAAGCCACATCTACAGGCTGTCGTTACGCTGGAGAGCTAATGTCAGAGGAGGCTGGCTTATTTATGTTTATTTGGACAGCACCATCGATGCGGACTTCTGCTGAAAAACTGCCCCGATATGTTGCTTTAGCAGCTGAATGAAACCGGAATCTCCTCAGTATTGTTGGTGATATTTGACTAGAGAAAGATAATGTCATAGTATATAATAGAGGAAAAATTTATCAGTAACTAAATACCCAGGAAACATGGTCTGTTTATTAGTTCAAATTTTTATGCCATTGGTTGTTTCTTATCCTGGGTACAGCTGAACGAATTGTGGCACTTGGCCCATAAGGCAACATAAATATAAAATTTTGGCTGTTCAAACGAGGCTTTCTGTAATTAGGCAAACGCCGGTCACAGGTTCTGCTGCTCTTCAAAGCGTTCCTTCAGAGCTGCTGGTTATTAAGGTCTTGCTCACTGCCTGAAAGTACATCTGAGTGTCCTCAGAGGTTGGCCCACAGGCCGAGATTTTCAAACTCTCTTATCTAAAAGAGACCAGCCCTTTGCTCCTGTTTCCATCTCTCTCTGATTTAATGACCCTGGGTGCTCACGGGATCGGAAAGAACCTTGTTATCGGGTGCAGAAGGTCCAGAAAGCCTGGATGGGCTGGTAGAGATGTTGAGTGTTGGAAGACAGCTTCGACTCCAGGTTCACTGAGGTAATGTGTGGTAGCCCTAGACCTGGAGCGCTCCTGGGAAGATGTGATGCTCACTTCATTATCGGAGCTACTGCTTACCCACAATTCACTAGTTGTTCCGTCGTGAGAAGTTCTGCAAGATGGGAGTGTGTTAAAATTCATCTCGCAAAACAACCTGGGATAATGATTTTTTTTTTTTAGCTAGGAGATGATCAAAGGAATGGCACTCAGAAGAGATGATTAGAAGAAGGAGGTAGCAATTTTCCCTTCCTCCGTCACTGGGAACAGCTGGGAGTGGGGGAGTGCACTCAGCCAGGTGGCCAACCCTTGGCGTTTGTAGTGTTTTCCAGAGGTTTCTTCAAAATGACTCTCCTGGACAAGAATAGCCTTTCGATAACGGAAAACAAATTAACAGGGGATGTGTTCTCAGGTGTGATGGGCTGTACCCCCCCCCCCCCCCACTGGCTGGCACCCCCGGGCAGGGTCCAGGGGGGGCGGAGGGTAATTAAGGCACGAAAAGAACATGGAAGCCGGTGGTTATTATGGTTGAG
>JAODKN010000001.1:13618122-13639361 GCA_026774425.1 Petrocephalus zakoni | reverse complement strand
TCCCCTATGCCTCCTGAGATCTGTCCCCTATCCCTCCTGAGATCTGTCCCCTATGCCTCCTGAGATCTGTCCCCTATGCCTCCTGAGATCTGTCCCCTATCCCTCCTGAGATCTGTCCCCTATGCCCGCCTTCACTCCGGTAGGGCTTCCTCTCGGTTCAGCTGACGAGCCCAGGTCCTCACTGAGCCTTAGCTGGCCGCTGAGGACAGCTTTATCGATCCCTGGCTGCTGAAACCATCTCCATCGTGGGAGTCGCTGAATGCGCCAAAGTGTGCATGGCTGGCGTGGGAGGCGGTGTGTTTGCCCGAGACCCTGTGGCCCTTGAGGCCCCTCCAGCTGTTTGCATACTATATGAGCCATGTACTGCATCATTCTGCACCCAGCTAGGTCTTCATCTTTAATTTCCTTCCTCTGTATGTGTCCAGCACTTTTAAATTGGCAGAACTTTCAATTCATCAATATATCTTTGGTTGCTCGCTGCTTGGTGCGCACCACACACACACACACACACACACACACACACTTGTTAAACCAAATAATTTAGTTGTAAATATGCTGATTATTATTTACTTGGGGAAAATGTAACTTCTGTATATTTGTGACTAAAATTCAGATATATCCTTGTTTAGAAACTGGATCAACTTATTATGGCAACATGTTATGGGATGTATAATAATACGTACTGTAGTATCTGAACATAGTGTTAATCCACACATATCTCTCTAAATCCCACATGGTGTAATGTTCACAAGGAATCCACCTCAGTCTTAATATAAAACTATTCAATTTGCAAATGTATAATTATAGTAAGATCCATTATTGCTGTGGCCATGGAATGTGTCTTCCAGGGCATGTTTTGGGTGTCATCTGCATTATGGTACATGGCCTGAAGATGTCTCCTGCTCTCTGTCTCCCCCTGCAGGCCAGATGATGTGCTGTGGAAGCGTTCCCTGGATGAGAACGTGCTTCTGCACTGCCTGCTCTGGCCCCTGGTTAGCCTGCTGCTGGGCACTCTCATTGTCTTGCTTACCATCTGTGCCCGCAGCTTGGCCGTCCGGGCCGAAGCCATCCAGAAGCGGAAGTTCTCCTAGGGGCCAGCAGGGGGCGTCAGTAAACCTTACTCCGGGAGCAGGTGCCCTGTGTCGCGGGGCCTGATCGAACTGGAGATGGACAAATGTTGCAGAAGCTCCCTTATGCTTGAGGACAGTGCAGGAGGCTGCCTCTGTTGGCATATTCCATGGTGTGAGACTATGACCTCACTCCAAAGGCAGTCTGTCACCTCGCCCCGTTACTGCCTCCCAGACATGACGCTTATATGAATGTGACCGTCTGCTTGTTTGTCTATGATCATGTTTCTCCTTGTGATAGACTCATTGTGCTCATTCTCCTCAAGTGAACCATGAGTAGGGGCCTGCAGTGAGTTATGGATGTCGGTGTGGGTAATATATGCAACAAGTTGCACGCAGGAACCTGCTTAGATGTAAAAGAACACAGTGTTGTTCTGTAACCACTCTGTTATGTGTGTCTTGGCAGTGTCTGGTCTCCATGGTGATCAGATGTCGGTTCTCTGGTCACTCTGTATTCAGGCCATTTCCATCTTGGTCTAGAAGAGACCTTGATGGTAAGGAGAATGACAGTCCAGGAGGTCCATCATGTAGACATGTGTCCAGTTAGTGTTGGCTGTTAAGTCTCATTTGTATGTGTGTGTTTTTTTTTTAAACCAGAGGTCCTTAATTTTACCAAAAGGCCACCACTTTGAATAACTTTGTAGGTGTTCTGAGATTCTTACTTGTGGCTCTTGGCCAACGGGAAAGGTTGAGCACCGTACGTAATGTAGCTATTTTAAAATTGTAACCCTTCTACCAAAGCCATCTGTCCTTAGGTCATGGAAGGCCCTGGCCAATTTAAAAGGCAATTCTTAAAAAAATTAATTTTATCATATAATTGAGAATAGAATGGTAAGCAATCAGAGACAATATTCAGGGGCCTGTTAGCCATATTGGATTAAAATCTTCAGACTTCAAATTCTAATATAATTATCTGTCTTCTTCTGAGATTCTTGAAAGTCAGGTAATTATGGTACTTCTGCCCAAGAGGTTATGTTAGGGGTGCCTAGATTTCTGAAAATGAAATAGAATTTTTGAAATGACTTATTCTGTATCTTTGATTAAGTTTCAGGTCCTGGTACGTGCCCAGCGACCTTAAGAAATGTTCGCGCTGCAGGCAATATCCCATGGCGTGCCCCTTCAGTAATATGTCAGGTTGCTGAGTTGTCTTGGGTGGGCATTCTGGGAGCTCACATCTTGGGTAGACTCCAAGTCAGGGCCACTAATTCCCAGAGTCCCACTGCTCAGCCTCTAGGAGAGCGCACTCGTCAGCTTTCCCACAATTCACTGTGTTTAATTGTTTTAATCCTACAGATGCGATGGTTGAGAATTTAGGATATGACCAGGACTTTGGAGACTCTTCCATCTCGCTCTGCAGCTGTTCCCTGCCTGTCTTGAGTTTTACAGGTGCTACTCCCCCCCCCCAACCCACAGACACACAGACACACACAGCACTCCTAACATTGTGTCTGATGTCACACTGGCTCTATGGGGTCTCTGATATATGTGTGCTGTCCCTTGTCCTCTAACCTGTTTCCTAACTGTAAGAGCACCTTGTCTCCAGTATCTCCAAGTAGCATGGGTACAACCCCAGAAGCTGAGACGCATCTTGGTCTCCTTGACCTTGGCATTAACTGTTTGGGTTTCTGTGCTTCTGTCAAATGACAAAAGTAACTGTAAATGAAACGCTATTGGCTTTCAATCGAAATGCAAGAAATAGAGTTTATTTTAAATTTTTATTGTATTTTTGTAGACACCGGACACAGATTTAGAGCACTGGATTGAGATGTATTTTTCTGCTGAAGGATGTTTTCAACTACACTGGAGCCGGACACAGATGTGAATGAATGTAACCAGCAAGAGACCAGCATAGCATGGTCATTGCCTGTTCTATTGTGGTGCCAACTAATGTTATGATCAGTGTTGGGGAAGTTACTCACAAGAGTAATCCATTATAGAGAAGTCCAGGCCCAGAAAGTATAAATCCAGACTTAAGTTTTGTTTCAACCAGCCACTTCAGCATAAAGAGCCACAGTCACAGAATACTCAGCTGGTTGGATGAAACAAAGCCTTGGTCTGGATTTGTACTTTATGGACTGTTGTCAATAATAGATTACTTTTGAGAGTAACTTCCCCAGCACTGGTTATGATGCTATGCACCCTGGTAAGGTGAAGGGCACAGCCTTCACAGGGCAGTAAACATGAAGGTGTTTCATATGAACACTGAATGAACCTCCAAAGGATTTGTAGGGCATCATGTGTTAATTAAATAGTGCTAAAAGTCTCACTGGGCAGAGTGAAAGTTGAATGAGGTAGCTTCTCTATTTTTGGAATAAGCTGTGTTAAAAAAAAACAAATGATACTATTCCCACCAGGAGAACATTTTTCTTTTTTAAACTGATAATTTTCCTGGAGGTTAGTGAACAATGTATATAAAAAAACATTAACACAGTCGGTGGTAGACTTAGCAGTAATACGGTATTTGGGGTATGCTGTGGTATGTTGAAATCTTGGTGATTAAAATTCGCTGGACCCCCTCCCGCTCCGTAAATTTCCTCGCGGAGAGATACCAAAATAGCTTTGGTTTTGAATATATCGTACACCATGATAAAATCGTATGCTATGGAAAAATACCACCCAAGCCAAGTTATCTGCCACATAAAACATGATGAATATAGTGGTGGTTTCATTAAAACTTTTAGGGGAGCTGCGGTAGGTGGTGCTGGATTGTTAAGCATCATCCCCACTGCCCAATGAAGGCTGACGCACCCTTGAACAGGGCTCCGGATCCACGCGGCCATCCAGTTAGGGAGCTCTCTTGCTTGGGGATTTACCTGCACTGTTCTCGTTCTGCTCGAGGTAGGCTTTGAACACCCTGTCGCTGTGCTATAGGTGTGAACTGTCCAGTAAGCTTCAGCCCAACTAACAGACACATCTGGAAATCTAATACGAACTTTTCTTCAAACTTTCTTGTGCCTCGTACTTATCTTTATTAAAATCAGAACATTGTCCTCAAGGTTCATTGCGTATGTCTTTAATTTAGCTACCTTGCACACAGTTTCTATTAAAAAAATTTTTTTTTTTCGTATAATTTTTATATTAAAATACGAGAACCGATTTGACTTACATTTTTTTTTTATCGTTATTTTTGTTTGTTTCCTGCTGTGAATGCAGCTGCCCCAAATTGCATGCTTATTTGAAGGAGGTTACCATGGCAGCCGGGCTTTGCAAGAAGCGTTGCTTATTCTTAGGTCTGTGCTTTCTTCCTGTACATTCAAAACACCCCAGTCTGTTACATCTACAAAAGGCGTGTAAATGCCTGCAAGTATCTACCTGCAGACATTACATCTATGGGGAAGTTCCGCACTCAGCGATTATTTCTCATCCTTTCCGTTTCCTACAAAGAACAGTATACTGCGTAAGCATGCAAAAGAACAAAATCTGCTTCTCACGTGAGACTCGCTTTTCTTGGTGGGTTTGCCATGAAACATTCATGAAATAATACAATTCTAGTATGTCAAAACTTTGCGTGCCATAAAGGAGATGAAAAAACATTCCGTAGTTTAAAGTTGCACTTTATTTTAGGGGAGTAAGTGAAATTTTGCATTTAAATTGAGGAGATGTGACAACAAAAATTACTCTGAAGTGAGGAGAGGAGGAGGATCAGAAGTATAAGTATGTGGCCAGTTTACAGTATTAAAAATAAACACAAAGCACCAACAAGAAAGTGGATTAAATCGCTGTAATGCTTCCCTGCATAATATCCTGGGCAGATTTGGGCAGGCAGGATGCAATAAACAGTAATCCTAATCCAAAATATATTGTTCAGTTTAAGCAGTGCAAGCAAGGTGCTGTCAGATTTATATTTTTCACTGGAATAAAAATAGACCACTGGTGTGAAGCTGCAGTTCACAATCATTACAGCTCCCCAAGGGTCCTCACGGGTGAGCTCTAACCTTCACTTCTGAGAGACCTGACCACCTTCTGGAAGTGAAGCATCATTGTGCTCACAGACCTTATGTCCTCCGCTGTAATTCAGCTGTATGCCAGGAGCCCCAGGACGTTTTATCTTCAATACTCTCAGCTCATCTGCACTCAATGAAATTTAGGTACGTTTAAAAAAAAAAAAACCATAAGAATTGGAATTAGAAAATTCAGCGGATTCCCAGCCTAATCTAGTGGCTGCAAATCCAATGACCCCGGTGACCTGTTTTATTCAGACATTAGCTAGACCTGCTGATTTTTTTTTCTTTTTTACTGAGAAGTGTTGGATTCCTGATGGCATAACTCAATTGACACTTAAAAATATGTTTTAATGGGAAATGTGTCTCACAGATGACGAAGACGAGGATGTTATTTTTGCGGTGTATTGCTCGGCTTTGTGTGAGTCTCTCTGTTATGGTTTAAGCTTAATGCATTTTTTTTATCTTGGATATCAGGACCCAAGTGCCGCTTTTGCTAATCACAGATTTTCCACCGTAATCCCAGATCTGCTTTTATTACTGGGGGAGGAATGTTTTCTATTGGCGTTTAGGATAGTTGTTTTCCATCGGCTTCAGGTCAAAAAGTGTAATCCCTGCCTTGGGCGCTGAGACTTGTTTATAAAAATATATATTTTTATATTATATTTTCTTCACTTCTGGCTCTGTCGATGTAAGCACCGGATAAGCTCGAGTAACACAGAGTGAATCCATGCGAGCCCCAAGGGGTGTTTGGGCTGCTTTGGGAATGGCAGCTGGGTGTGCTAATTCCAGTCAGTTGTGTCAGTTCTAAGAGTTTTCTGGCTCAAAACGCTGCAATGCTATGGCTAACAATGACCAAGAACCTCACCGGGGGATATTCATGTCCGTAAGTCATTTTGGTAAAAGTCACTCTCTCTGCATGCCAGCTTAGTTCCCTGGGGATAGGTCTGTCCTGTCTGCCGTTTGCAGATCACAGCAGGATGAGATTCCCAGTAGAAGGCGGGAAACGATTGTGGGATTTCCCCATTTTACACCTAGTGTCAGGAGAGCACTGGAGAGTCATGGAAGTCCTCCATTCTTCTCACGTCGGTTGGAAACAAATGACAACATTAATCCTTTTATACTGCCATGCCATAGTCTTCACTGGAACCTCCCACACTGCCTGTCTTCAAGCTGCCCCGTGGTTCAGTTTCCACCAAACAATAGTGGGATACAGTACTTGCAACACCTTGAAAAAGCCCGTTCAGATTCTGATACCTAAAAGGTACAATTTCCACAGCATTGATCCGCTCAACTGGATTCTCATTGATTTGATGCAAGGGGAAAAAAAAAACGAAAAACTCGTCAAGTAGTAGCTGAAGGAATGCATAATTAAAAACCAAAAAAAGGCAACCGAGCAAATGAAGCTCAAAGTGGTTGAAAGCTATTGTAATGAAAGCAGGAGTTAAATACACCCGACCTCTGTCCATTCATAATCACTCAGCTGATTTAGTCCTGGGTGAAGAATTCTGCTGTTTCTGTCTCAGTGAAATGAAGCCTGCAGGACTCGGAGCTATTGAAAGTCTTATTGAGGTCACAGATTCAAGGGGAAAGGCTATATGGATATTTTATCCCCCGGAATATCTCATTATACTGTCAGGGCCATGGCTGGCAAACGGAGCTACCAAAATGCTGGTTAAGTCAGACTATGCTCAAAACTAGGTCTGAGTGACGTAAGGGCACTTCAGAAGACCCCCAAAGACGCTGAGATCATGAGTGACAGCAGCTGCAGACAAATCCAGGCTTCAGAAGATCATGAAGTTTTTCCCCAAACAGCAGTATTTGTGTAGCATGTGTAAGGGGTGAGGACTTAAAACCACAGGTCAGTATAAACCCGTGACTCTTGAAGACTTCACAAGGGGCCTAGAAGCTGACAATGCTTGATGCCCTTGGGACGTTAGATCCAAAAGACCACGGCCAGCATTTACCAGCACGAGGTCACTGGCAGTAGAGCTATGAAGATAAGCTATGAGTTTTATTTTTCACCTTCAAGGCATCGGGCAAAGAATCTCTAATGACAGGATGCCTTCCCAACAAGGCAGTAGGTACGAAATGTCGGCAGGGAATGTGAAAAGCTCGCTAATGCTTCATTTAGACCTACTGACCTTGTCATCATAATAAACAGTCAGTTGCATTAACTGGCCATTATTTTAATAATAACATTCATGGAACACAAAAAAGTGTGACATACATAGATTGTTTCATTAAGAAAGTGGATCATGCCATCCTATGCGACATACAAGCTTTAAAGGCTGTGCAAAGCATTTCCTAAGATCAGTAGTATTCTTGACAGTATGCTTGTTCTGTTCCTTACACATTATATCAACGGGGTGACCCCACCAAGAAAGGTTGCACACTTCTTAAAGCATCAATGCAGTCACCTAATAAAGAATTATTAGGTGATTATGAAGATATCGGCTAATCAGAAATCAGAACTTTTTAGTACTGGGCTATTGTACTAATTCAGAAGCTGGTCAACAATTTCTGCTTGGCATTCCCATGCCCAGGTGTCAGTGCTCATCTTTAGAAAGAGAGAAGGTATATAAATCCTGCTCCTTGTTAGCTTAGCTTTAAGTACTCTTAAAAGCTCTTAATGAGGCCTGACTTTGTTTTAGTTAAAGTAGTTGCTTAAATTTTAATGATCGTAATTAATGGCAGCGTGCTGATGACTCTCATTAATTATCGAATTGTGCTGGATACTCTAAATATTCTATTCTAAATAGTTATTCTAAATAGCTTTTAAATACTGTGAAATTAAGATTCATTATTGACTAATCTTTCAAATATTCAGTATTCACCTAATTCAGTATCCATCTGTGCACATTCAATAACTGATTTGTAAATTCTTTTCTGCTACAGTTTGATAAATGATCACATGCAGAGAATATATTTTATTAGCACAAATTTTATTGGTTAACATCACAAATGTCTGGTTCTGAAGTAACCTATTCTGTTACATGATTTTAATTGTGCAATACAGTCATTATTCAGTGTCTTAATCAAGCCTAATTAAGAGCTCACTCGAGCGACAAAACAGAATGAATGGTTGACAGTGAGCACCACATTTGGGAAAGTGGCGAATCAAAAAACAGCATTTCTGATCGGCTAATTGGTTAAAGACTTCCACTGCCATCAAAGCTGGCAGCCAGCAGGATGTGACCTACAAGGACCCTGGGGCACGGGGTAAGCAAAGCTAACAAAGAAAACCTGCCAATCCTCTCATTAAAGGGCAACTATAGAAGAGCGTAAAAATCACGTAATTAATGTTCGAGAATAATACGCCAAGCAGGTTAAACATGTCAACGCACATATGCATTTTATGTAGGTAAAATATTTGTTAGATCATAAAATAAGATGCAGATATTAGTCTTCAGAAGGGAATTATACATATCTCTGCATTCTGCAAGTTAATCTTACATTTCAAAATGCATTTAGGAATTTCAAGTGGTTTCTTATAATTCTAGCAAATCTCTGCTATATATCAGCCATATATATCAGCATTGTTCTTTTGTTTATTGTATTTTTACTCTCTTATATAAAAATAAGTACTTTTTTACTGAAGCAGTAACTTCATCTTGCCACTTTAGCCTGCAATAAATCTATTGCATAAAATGTTCAACGACACACTATGTATCAACATGTTATGCACATTCTAGCAATAATTTTAAAATGCTTTCAGTTTATAACAGTTATGATTATATATGCTACATTTTATAATTTCTCTTAAATATCAACTACACAAACTTATGACACTGGAAATACATTTAGTGACAGTACTGACTGCTGTAGTTTTGTGTTGTGCTTCATAACGCACTGGCTTGTGACTCATGAGTGTTCGGTGGCACACTTGCATTGTGCGTGTGACTCATGAGTGTTAACTCTGATGGTATATATTCACGGGTCTCGGTGATTCCATTCCTTTCATGATGTAATATATGTGCATGCGAGCAGGAATTTTAGACCCTGCCCCCCCCACTCAAGATGGTCTGTGGGGACCCAAGGTGACAATATCTGGGGGGCCAGAAATTCTAGCTACACCCCATTCATGAGTGTTTAGTCTGAAAGAGTATCATAACATGACTTGCTGGTGATTCTCTACCAATAATGATGTAGGACAAAACTTTGTCGATTCCTCTGGAGAAATTATCTTTTTTTACTTTGCCCCATCTTGCCTTCCAAACATTAACTAAGCTTGAGGGTCACAGCAAAGGGCAATCCACCTTATGGTGCCCAGGGAGCCAGGGGTTAGGGGACTTGCTCAGGGGCCCACGAACATTAAGCAGAAAATGGGACCTGTAAGGAACTAGTTGGTGGAGTTTCTTTTCTCTTTTAGAAATGTCTTATAAAAGACACTGCAAATGAGCTGGTAAAGAGTGATCTGTACTATATTGCAGCACGAGTAGCGGGGGATGCTAACGAGGTTTTATAACAAACAGGAGATCATCTTTTGTTCTTTTGGGCGAGAGTCTATTGGCCCATGTATCGCAGGCTCTATGGGATGTTTATATCAACAAATGCGAGGGATGCAACTGAGCACGGTAGAATTTTTTAACAAAGTAAATTTGACAGATAGCTAAATTTAATACAATTACAGACAGTCTGCTTGTCTGTGTTTATATTTATAACCTCGGCTTGTACGTTCTAAGTGCTTGAAGGCAACAGCTTGGTTCTGTTTGACCCCACTTTACGGTTTCACCCGTTACTTTGTGTACAGTCTAACTTGTCTTTCATCTGCATTTTGGCACATTTAGGCAGTCATTTTGGCTTACGTGCAAATGTACTAGCTTATATAAAAAAAAAGACTGGTGTGAACCCAGAGAACAGCACATATGGGGGGGAAAAAAAAAAATATATATATATATATATATATTTAAGATGCAGATATACAATACTCTGTTATATTTAAACAGCTTAAACAGCTACTGAAAGAATCTGGGAAACCATGGGTACATTTGGTATATAAAAATAATGTCGATATAAAAACGTCCTGCATGCTTGGAGGCTGCGAAAGCAGGTTCCTCGCTGGCCGGGACTTGCTGGCTGCTTCAGCGTCTGGTGTACACCAGTTCTGGAGGAGTCGGGTTTAACAGCACGGCGTGAGTGAGTGACATTCTCCGACAGCTTGTCTGGTGTCATTTACATTAGTGAGCGGGTGGTACTTACCCCTGCGGAAGTCAGGACCCACGTTCTCGTAGATGGGGTACAGCGGATTCTCCTGCTCGTGTCGGAGCTTCCTGGCTCTCAGGACATCCCGCACACACTGGTGCAGGTAGGCATACTGGCACTGCGGGGGCGTGGGGTGCATTTAATGGGGGGCCTGACACTGTGGGCGAGGCGCGCTGCCTGCCCTGCTTTTTTGGTCCTTGTTAGCACTGCAGCTCGCTAAAAACACATACATTAAGCAGTGGCCTGTCCTCTATTTCTTTTAACTGCAGCCCTGTGAATTTTCAGGCACTCTTAATGAATTAAGTAGCTTCCCTTCCCAGACATGCCCGCTTCGGTACTTAAAATGCATTAATACGCTTTACAGCTTTGCTGAGAATGTACAGCTTTTAAGAGCTACGCCTTTCTTACTGACTCATAAATATTCCCGGCAACATCCAGGAGTTTTAGCTGCTGTTAAAGGCACCTGGGTAGCAGACGGTCTCATCTCCCTGGGGCAGAACCTCCTGTTAGAACCCGGACCCGGTTAGGAGCCGGGCCTGCGGCCCTGTGCTCACCTCGGTCTGGACCATGTGGGACCGGTGCAGTCGGAGGTCAAACACAGCGCCGTAGATGTCCACCGTGTCCTTAGTGTCCAGCTGCTGCAGGGTCCGGTCCAGGGCGATGAAGGTGCCAGTTCGGCCCACTCCGGCACTGAGACCAGAGTGACTCGTTAGCGAGGCGCCCTATTCGCTACCACGATCAGAACATCGTTTTGAAATTCACAACTGGGTGTGTCAGCTTTAAAGGTCTAAACCACCAAGCTTAATATCTATGTAACGGGCATCATTTAAGGGCCACTCAGGGTCAGAAGAAACCTGGAAATAGTGGCCAGAGTTACACATGGGTTATTGTTTCATTAAGATTAAGATGAAGGTAGAACTTCATTGATTGATCCCCTGTGGGGGAATATTTCTTTGTCCAGAGGCACATAGACAAAATAAAATACTTCAAATCATAATGTGGAAATAAAGGCAACAAGGGATAATGAGTAAGAAAAGTCATATGTATATGTAAAGGAAAATCAGTGATAAAATGTACAACATAAATGCAATACATTTAAGGAATAAATATCTGCCTTTAACTACTGGTTTTATTTTGCAATCTCAGGAACACAAAGCAACAGATGGGGAACTGAAGACAAGTTCACATTAAAGCAGAGAGTGAAAGAGTGAGAGTTATAAGGGGTGCTTCAGATTTGGCAGTGAGAGGATCCCGGAGTGGGTCCAGCAGGCGGGGGCCAGAAACGGGACAAAAGGAAGACGCACATGGAGAAGATGACAAGGCGGCCATGTTTACTGAGAGCGAGGGCAGACAGAGCCAGGCTTACAGCGGGGTAAACGTGCAAGTGGCCAGTGCCCCCCCCCCCCAGCACACTATCAGGGGGCTTCTGCTCAAGTGGCTGAGAAAACTTGGCATCAAATAAGATCCTTAAGCAATGCTCGTCTCATCGATATGTGCCGCGTCTTCACCTCTGAGGTCGTTACTACCTTTTGCTTATACTGTAAGTCACAAGATGAGCATCAATAACTATTTACTCACTGGGCATAAATAGAAACACTTCGCAACGCCTTAAATATGATGCTATTGAATACACTTCATTAAGTCTGACGGGACGGAACACCACAATGTAGAACATTAATCTCGTTACAGCGATAGTCAGCCCCATTGTCCAATTTCATTAACCTTGGCAAAATGTTTTATGTCAGGTGGTAAAAACCTGGAAATATGTCACCAAATTAATTCAGTTTTTTTTCCCATGTGATAAAAGGCTTGAAAGGTGTGTTGGCTGCAGTGTTAGTTGCTTTGTGATGCCTTCCAGAGACAGACGGGGGCTCTGTCAGCTGGAGCCAGAAGGGCTCCATGACTGCTCAAAGGGGACGGGATGTTTCGTTAATAACCCCGACGAGCCTGCAGGCCTGTGATGCCATATTGGCATGTTTTCCTGACGCCATGGTAATGCACGCCGGAATTCCTCAGTCAGGCTCAGCATCCGTTATTATTGAGGCTCCGGATTAACACCTGTTAATCGGCTCTCCTTACAGAACGGGTCCGTTAGCTCACCTACTTAACTGATACATTTGACGATTTTAGATCCTATTTAGGGGGCTTCAGCAAGCAAATTTTTTGTCCCTCCCAGAAAAATCATTCTTCT
Source organism: Petrocephalus zakoni (assembly GCA_026774425.1). NCBI lineage: Eukaryota > Metazoa > Chordata > Actinopteri > Osteoglossiformes > Mormyridae > Petrocephalus > Petrocephalus zakoni. The sequence continues at coordinate 13,626,897 of JAODKN010000001.1, read as the reverse complement.
ATATCCTGGCATGACGTCACCTTGGCCACCCCACCCAATTTTATGTATAATTTTACGTATTCAAGAGCACCTGCACCTGTCAGGGTATCCATACCCCTCTTACACCCCCATGTGTATCTGTCAGGGTATCCATACCCCTCTTACACCCCCATGTGTATCTGTCAGGGTATCCATACCGCTCTTACACCCCCATGTGTATCTGTCAGGGTATCCATACCCCTCTTACACCCCCATGTGTATCTGGTGATGTCACTTTGGCTGCTCCCCCCATGCCCAACCCGATGTGTGACACAGAAACAGCGACAGGTTCCTTCAGCTGACTCTATCAGCCCAAAGGTGGCCGAGGGGGGGGTCTTCCCTGGGACCAGTCTGTCTGGGGATGACTGATCTCGCCTGGCGAGTTTCGGCGTAGGAGGGAGAGTGTTGCCGTGCTTGAAAGATAATAAAAGTGGTGTGGGGGGGGGGGGTAGTAATAAACACAGCAGCAGGGCTCAGATCCAATAAATCCACTACAGACGAAAGCGTGGTCTCCGGGGAGCGGGGGGGTCACAACCCTTGGATATGAAAGACTGGGGGTGTTTAAATATTAACACCATGCGCACAACAGACACACAAGCCAGAGTAAACATTTCTTTTTTATCTGTGACTCCATCTTTCTGTTTGAGGACAAGCTAGCCACCTTCTCCTCACAATGAAATGGGTGGCTTAAATGAGCAGTCTCTATGGCGCCCCCTAAAGGCGGGACAGTATGACCATAAACACACCTGCAGTGCACCACAGTGGGACCGGAGCTGGGCGTGCGGTTGATGTAGTCTCTGACGGTTCTCACAAATTGGACGAGCGACTGCGTTGTCTCGGGGACGCCGTGGTCGGGCCAGACAGTGTAGTGGAATTGCCGGACAATTCTGGAGTACCTCACCTGGTCCTCCTGCAGCGGACAGAATGGAGTCCCTCAACCATCTTATTTTCACCAAAGTAGTTCCTCTGTTTTTTTCCATTACAGTACATACAGCTGCAGTACCAGCCAAGTCTGGACACACCTAATGATAATCATTTGTATTTCTCTAAGCACACCTTGAGGTTATGTAGAATGGATTATCTATTGATCAAGGAAAGAGATGGAATGCTGTGACAGATGACCTGCCCCCACAATCCCCCAACCTAAATCCTATAGATATGGATTAGGAACAGTTAGATTGTGCCCAGAACTTGTGGAAACTCTTTCAGGATTGTTGGAGAAGCATTCCAGGTGTTGTTTTGAAGAGTCTAAAATTTGAGGTGATGAATACCTCAATATCTGCAATATCTGACATGTGTCACTACAGTACATTGCCTTGAGGCCTTTTACTTTAAGATCACTAAAATCAGCAGAAAGATGCTCTTATTCAGAGGACAGGTGTACAGCTGAGTTCCTCACAGATATTGTATGGAGGGGGCAGGATTAGGGTTAGGGTGAGGGTTAGGGTTAGGCTGTGGGTGCACTCACATTGCAGATGGTGAATTCGCGAATAGTCCACTCTGGCAGCACCGACTCAGACTGCATCTGGACGATGAGGTCTCCATAGTACAGGGCGTCCGGATCAGCGGGCCAGTAACGGTCGCACTTCACCTGAAATGGCAGGGGGAGGGAAGCCCACGCACTCAGACACATTCATACTGGCCAGCCCCCCGTCAGGCTCAGACTTACGCGGGGGCCGGCCGGGACCCACCGCTTTCATCTTAGGTTGAAAGGAAGCGCTGAAGGATGTTATCTGGATCTCCTCCTTTGACAGCCCCATCTAACGTGACCTTTTTCTGTCCCACGGTGATAAAGAGAGAGATGCTGAATCCCCTCCCCCCCCGCGATCCCCTCCACTCACCCGGCCCTTCTCCACACACTGTGTCACCATGACGATGTTGTGCACGTTCTGTTCCCACACCATTTTCCAGAAGTCGTCCTTGGTTCCGGGCAGCGGGCCTTGGGTGGCGATGTACTCCCGCCGAAAGTTGTTGCCCTAAAATCACGGAGGGGTAAATTCACCAACAACAATTCTTTACTCATATGACATACAGTATAGAGTATTGTGCAAAATTCTCAGCCAGTTAAAGAAAATATTTAAAGCTATATATCTGGGTGCTAAGTCAATGTTTAAAGCTATTTATTTTGGTAATGAGTATATATCTATCCACCCAAACATCCAGTCATTTTCTGTAACCACTTGTCCTATTCAGGGTTGCGGTCGTCCCGGAAGCTATGGGTGCAGGGAACAACCCAGGATGGGGCATCAAGCCATCTCAGGGTACAGTAAGTGTATATTTGCTCAGAAAACACAATCTATAATTAGAATACACTACCTGGCCAAAAAAAGTTGCACACTTTAATATTTTTTGATTATGGTGCACATTCATCATGGCATTGTTTCCACGTGCTTATGCAACACCTCAACATTAATTTTCATCCAGATTTGCGTTAATTTCTCACTGAGATCTTGTATTGATGACAAGTGAGTTGAACCACTCCATGAATTCTTCAGCACATCCCAAAGACTTTTAATGGGGTTAAGGTCAGGACTCTGCGGTGGCCAAATCATGTGTGAGAATGATTCATCATGCTCCCCGAACCACTCTTTGACAATTCGAGCCCGATGAATCTCGGCATTCTCTTCCCAGAATATGCCCATGCCATTATGGAAGAAAAAATCCATTGATGGGATAACCTGGCCATTCAGTAGATTCAGGTACTCAGCTGACTTTAGTTTATTGCTGCATAATGTTGCCAAGCTGTAATAATGATCCAGTCATTGGCTTTTAAGAGTCTGCTGATTTAAATTCAAATGGTAACATTTTTTTTTGCCTAGACAGTATATATGCAAATGAAGTAACAATGAATGACTTTCTTTGGCTCACTAAAAAGTTACTGATACCCTGTTCGATGGCTAGATGCTCTGGTTCCTAAAACTCTCCTGAGATGCACCACAGTCATTCTATATATTCATTAAATTTCACCAGCCCACTTAGTTAAATCATGTGATGAGGCCAAACAAATTCAGTCATCAGATGTACGGCTGTATTAGTCATATTAGTTGACTGTGGGAGTGGTTTTGAGATGGCTAAGCTAACACACTTACATTTCATTACAGTTACGGCATTTAGCTGAGGCTCTTATCCAGAGTGACTTACATTGCCCAATTACAGGGAATTACAATCTCCCTGGAGCAACTTGGGGTTAAGGGTCTTGCTCAAGGACCTACTGGTGGTGGTGCTAGGATACAACAGGATTTGAACTGGTGACCTCTTGGTCCACAACCCAAGTCTCATACCAGTAGGCCACCACCATCCCCACCACTTGACATTTTGACAGACATGCTATCATAGTTTTACACGAACATGAAGATGATTTTAACATAATATTCTTTGACTGCCTCAGACTTTTGCACGGAACTGTACCTTACAGTTTACAAGTTTGAATGTGTCACTTAACTGCCATGTATTCTTGCTTTTTTGATATATGCCTGTAACCACAGAGTCAATTAAGCAAGGCTGCGAGCTGGTAAAGCAATTTAGGAATAGCTGGAACAATAAGAACTTAATGACTAGAGCTGCCCGGGGCGGTGTGCTGATGTTTCATTTGATTTCTTCCAGCTATTAGTGACATCATAGACAAGTGACGTATATTGCCTCAGGTAGTAGAAAAAGTACATATTTGCTGCATAACGTAAAACATCTCTTTGTCTATAGTGTTACAGTGGGGCCCCATTTAAATAATCCTGAAACGGTGTTCAAATCTGAGCCATGTCAGAACAGCCAGGTCACTGGATACCCGGGAATTATGTTATCCGGCATTAGCAAAAGTTCTTATAGACTGGTGGAGTCGATCGGAAGAAATGATCATGGACAAGCCAAGGACAAAGCCAATGGTACGTTACTGATGCCATTTTATGTCTAGATCGAAAATGAAATGGCAGAACGACCCCTAATCTCACTTAAGGCTCCTTCCCACAGTTGAGCTCTTGTATCTCGGTCCCGCTGGGTTTGAGGAAACATAAGACAGAGACATAAACAAACGGGAACAGATGTCTGCATACCGGGATGTAGCTGGCGTTAAGGTAATCGGAGCATGGGTCATCATCCACGTAGGACAGCTTCACCCTGGTAGAGTCGTCTGGACGGGGGTGGGGGGGGGGGAGATGAGACAGGGTTAAACTGTGTCACCTGTAATGGTGAACGCTGACTGGCTGGCTTCTGGTGAAGAAAGAACTGATGAGGACACGATCCACTTGCGGGTAATAGTGGCTGATGCCTCTCTGGAAGGCTGCGAATTTTAAAGTGCAATTGCCAAGCAGAATACTAACTATTCTGCCACCAGGGGAGCCAGGTGACTCTTTTATAAAGATATTCATCAGCAAAAAAACACCCGATTGCTTGTTATGGATGCTTGTCTTCCACAAGTGAAAGTGTGTTAGTCACTAAATACAGATTCATAACCAGATTTAACATTTTTAAAAACAAAAAAAAACATGAAAATGAAAAAGGGCAGGGTTCATTTTCATGGAAGTTGATGAGCATGCAGCTGGCATTTAGCCAAAACTCCTGCAATCTGGGCTTTCGTTCAATTTAAAAGCCGTAACTGATGAAAGACCTCTTCCTGCCAATAACGTGCTGATGATGCCATGTTAGATAGGCCGACCAGGCAACCATCAAACATCGTTCATGAAATCCACTCCCACTCCCCAAGTCGTGTACAGCAGGTCCCGATGGCCTTTTATCTGAAATGTGTCTGTGGGTTTGTGTCTCTCATAAAGTAAATGGACAAGGAGTCCCACTTACAGGGCAGTATGTTGTTGTAGCGATTCTTGCTTCTGTTTTCAGGTAGGAGAGCAGTGTCGAGTGACTGGTTTCGGCCGACATCCTTCAGGTCCTGTAGGGGAAGTGGCATTTAATGGGGGTTAGGGTGATTGACAGTAGCATTAAAGAGTACAGGGGCCGAAGATAAACGGGGGATTCCCCGCGCTTTGCGGCACCTCCTACCTCGAACTCCTCAGAGAGAAGGTAGTTGGAGTCGGCCAGCAGTTTGGCGAGGTGGTACTCGAAGTGGACAGCTTTGATGGGGCTGTGAAAAGACGCAGAGCGGCATAAACGAAAAATGAAAGAAGCGGAGGCTCAGAACAAAGCGTTTCTCACGTTGTATCCGTTCAAACGGAGCGATGGTACTCGTACCTCGAAATGCGGCGATTGCTGCAAAGAAACGGGAAAAACGCTACGTTAGGATACGCGTTACGCTAAAATTGGTTTCCCTTATCGTACACAGCCAAAAAGCCCCCCCCCCCACATCTCCTGCCTACCATTAGCAATTAATCTTAACTTGCCTCTAAGAGTCATTGAAGTTGAGTACATAAAACGATGAGTTTATGCAACGCTGCAGAAGACATCATTGAATTACGAGCTGAGAGCAGTCATCCAGAAGGCTACAGTAAATTGAGGGGGGTCGTTTAGTGGATAAAGAACTTGTGAATTTGACTGGAATATGCAACGCTAAGCCTTCAGGCTTTTTATGGAGGCCCCTCATTGTAATTGATCAATTGATCCCAGTGTCACATGGGAAGTTTATATCAGTGGGAACTGTTATGCACATGCTGAATGAATGTCGCTGATGGTAGGTATAAGCTTTCTACACATGAATACAAACAGGGCAGGGACTAGTTTTTTGGGTGAAACACTCTGTACTCTACGGATTAACCGAAAGCTGCTGAAAGGACGTTACACTCCGCGTAACACAACAGCCCAGAAATCGAGCTGGGATGGCAGCTCTGGCTAACAAAAACACCACTGAACTTTCACCTTCTGATACCCAGGACCATCCCTGATGTAGGCTTGTCCTTCCGTGAGTTCATTCGGACCAGAGGGCGCTCCTGTGCGTTCCTGTAATCACAGTAGCTGGGATTATTCCACACCATGCCGTTGTTATAAGGCAAGAGTATGCCAGCTACCGACACTTGGGATCTACGACAAAAGAAAGACAACAGGAAGACGATGTTACAATCTGTCCCACACGTCCGAAAAGTCAGGACTGAGCAGAAGCACGTAAAAAGCATGCAAAATGAGTATCTAAGCGGTATGCTGGTTTGAGCTAAAAATACTGTATCATCGGCCGAACTGAAGCTGTTGAACTATCATGCGAGCGATGGGGGTAAGATTCCGAAAACAACAGGAAACTCACACTTTGCGGGACTTCTGCCGGCAGATAAGCAATGCAGTCACCCCAATCACCATGGCGATGAGAAACATTCCGGCGCCGATGCCCTCGATGACTCCATTGAGAGGCTCTGATTGGCAAAGAAGCGTACTTGGTGAATAGAAACAACATATGTGGCCCAGCCTATTCACTTCATGGACTGGAGGACCATTGAAAGGACTGCAGTCTAATTTAAACTTTGCCCCCCTTATGGCGTGATGCACAAATTGTCGACGTGACCGGCGGCTAGAACATCGATTCTAAAGTCAAATAAGTAAATAAACACTGCAGCAGAGTTTGCTCCTTGCCAACAGACAGAGTCCTGCATCCGGCCAGCAGGCCTAAATCTCTCAGCAAAGCTTCCTGGATTATCCATGCTGACTTGGAATTAATGGACTCACCAGCTTCGGTCACCAGAGGCTGCGACAGGAAGGTGTCTGAGTACAGAGCCTGGAGGGTCTCCTTCTGCTCGTCATCCAGAAGCTGTGTAAAGGCGCGGACGCTGACCCTGAGGGGGCACAAAAAGCCGGAGTCCGTCAGAAACTGAAACTCAGATGAGGCCTCGCTGGTTCAAGTGTCTCCGTCTTGAAAGCTGTGGTGTTCCCGAGCATTTTTAAAGATTTCTGCCAATTAAAAACACCTGGGCAGCTTGTCATGTTCACTGAGAAGAACGGAAGATTTGAGTTTCATTCACAATTGAGTTTTCCCTCAGAATTACATATTTATACTAAATTTTGGTACAGAATTGTACTGCGTCATATAAACATGACTGCACAAAGATATGGCAGCGTTCATGATAAATTGTATCAAACAGGCGCGTCTCCACAGCTAGCTTTAGCTTTAGTTTTAGATTTAATGCAAATAATTTTTGCAATTAAATTAATTTTCTTCTACCCACTGATCTTAGTCAGGATAATGGTGAGTTTAGCATGTGTCCCTGGAAGAATGCGGCACAAGGCAGGAGACACCATGGATGGGACGCAACTGTATCGCAAGGGACACCCACAGAAACCCGGGAAACCCATGTAACGTGGGGAGACTGTGCTACCTTCACACAAAATGGCAGAGAGATCTGATCCCCGAAACCCTGGAAGTGTGAGGTACTAGTGCCACCCACATTTAAAACTCATTCCTGATAAATAATATTAGAATGGGATACGAATACATAGGTCCTAGGACACACTATATTTTGAATCTGAGCCACAATGTCTATGTACCTGTAGGCTGTCTTGGGCTTCAATGGCCCATCGCAGAAGGTGTTCTGGTTCTGATCAGAATCCAGATCACACCTCCCTCCCAGGACATCCATGCCAGTTCCCAGGCTGATCTCGATGCCCTCGGCGCTGTTCTCTGGGTCCGCGGTGCAGTGACTGGGAAAGTAGCTGCTCTGGTATGCCTTGATGGAGCTGTTCTGCTTGTAGTCCAGGTAGGAGGGCAGGGGATGCTGATGGTCTGGCTGCATGCTTTCAGTCTCTGTGGATGAGAGGGACAGAAGGTCCTAGTCACCTAAACCACGGGCAGGACTGACCACTGTAAGCAGAATGGATGGACTGGACCCACCACTGTAAGCAGAGTGTAGTGCGTTCCATTTTCCCTCGGAACTTGGATTCCGGGTTGGATTCCGAGTTTTGAAGCCGGAAATGATGACACACGCGCTCCCTTTTCTTGGAGATCTTAGAAATATCTCAGAGCAGCCCAGAGTACCCCGAGTTTTGGATTCAAGATGGCTGCTCAATGATATTTACATTTTTAAGCACTTTAGTGCTGTTTGAGTCAACTTCGTAAGCTGTGTACACCATACAGTGTTATTGTAGTCGATAGATTTGTTGCTACGGTCACGTTACACATAAAATACTGCATTATGTGTCATTTACTGGCAATGCTAAAGAATTGTTTGGTCCATGTTGCAAACAAATGACTAGTCCATGGGTAGCAAACCTGATCCATGGAGAACCGGTGTGGGTGCGGGTTTTTGGGATGACCTCTCAATCAGCCAATAATAAAGCATTGGTTGTCAGCTCCTGTCCAGGGGTCCCAGTTTTATTGACTGATTCAAAAGTCATCCCAAAAGCCCGCACCCACACCGGCTCTCCATGGATCAGGTTCCCTACCCCTGGACTAGTCAAACCATAGGTTTGCAGGATTTGCGATTCGAGCCGAAAAATTCCCATAAAAAGTGTAGATGCATTAGGGTTTGCCTAGCCTTAACCTGAATCCGAGTTCTAGCTTCTGTGGCAAATGGAACGCATCAGAATTTTTAGCAGATATGACGGAATCTCGGTAACCGAAACTCGGATCCCAAGGCAAATGGAACGCACCATTGGTCTCTCTGGGAAAGTCGCAGGCACCTAAACTGTGGGCAGGACCCACCATTGTAAGCAGAGTGCATGGTCTGTTTGGGAAAGTCGCAGGCACCTAAACTGTGGGCAGTACTGACCACTGTAAGCAGAGTGCATGGTCTCTCTGGGAAAGTCGCAGGCACCTAAACTGTGGGCAGTACTGACCACTGTAAGCAGAGTGCATGGTCTCTCTGGGAAAGTCGCAGGCACCTAAACTGTGGGCAG
>JAODKN010000001.1:13580678-13593087 GCA_026774425.1 Petrocephalus zakoni | reverse complement strand
GCGTGGTTGGGGGTGGGCGTGGTTGTGCGGGGGGTTTGTTTTTTTTTTTTGCCCCCGGCCTGGCGGGTGGTTGGGTTGGTGGGTGGTGGTGGGTGGGGTGGGTTTTGTTTGTTTTTGTTTGCCCCCCCCCCCCCCCCTTCCATGTGCTATGCCTTAATTAATACGGTTTCCCCAAAACGTTTCCACAACATCACTAGTAGCTATGATTCTGTCCATTTGTAAGTTTACAAACTGAAAATGAATTGCTTAACAAAAAAATCCAACACATTCATTCCCGTCCGTGGATGAGCATTACTATCTTTCGTGAAAATCACAATTAATTTTAGCCTCCAATAAACAATTAACAAAATTGAAATTAAAAACTGTTCAAATGGGCTTTAAAGGAACTACTGTCCAATAATAATAATAATAATAATAATAATAATAATAGGCTAATAATAATAATAAGTCAAGTCAATGAATACGGCTTCCCGCAAAAAGTCTTCAGATATTATGTTTGTTAATAATAAAAAAAAATTAAGTGATGTTCACTATTCTACAGGGTCATTTCTTGAATTATGATTGAAATAGTACATGCATTAGTAAGATTATAAAACAAAATACAAGCAAATAACGATAATAATAAAAAATAACGATTAACAAAATAACGATTTTTCACTAGTATTTGGTTAGTATTTGACCATTAAAATAGCATTCCAGCAGAAGAAGGGGGGTTGCGGTCAATACAGGCTGCTTTTCATTCTGAATTTCCTACCTGTTTGCAGTGACACATCGACTCGCTCTCCGTCCGTCTTCGATATTATTTCGAGGTGATACACGGTTCCAGGTTGTAAATTCCCGACTTCGCAGGCGTGCGCGTTGCCGGCTCCCTCTTCCCGCACACAATCCACGCTTCCGAAGTCGCCGTCCACAGCGACGACGCTGAAATTGCACATTTCTCCAGGAGTAGTCCATTTCAACAAAAGCGACTCCTTAGTGGTGTAGGGCTCCGTCATGTTCACAAGACACTTCACAGTTTCTGTGGTCTCACACTAAAGGAAATTAAAACATAGACGTTTTAGAAAAAAAAATATGGTAAACACAATATTAATATTCTTTATATTACACATCATATATACCAGAACATAGCTCAAAATAAATAAAAAAAAACAGGACGTGATTATTTGAAACTCACCTGGAGAAACTCAGATGCTACAAAAAGTATCAAACAAATTGATTTACATCTCAGCATTGCGATTGTTTTAAATATTCTCGTTCAATAAATAACAGAAGTAAATGGTATATATGCAAATCCGAAATATTCAAAAATAAAAACGCACTAATATAAAGTTTATCTTGTTCATATTCCGTTTAACTTTTTATACACTTAATATAATTATTGTATCAGTATCAGATGTGAAGAATGCAAAAAGTTCGAACAAAAACGGCATTTGGTGTGGCATCTACGGGGCATTTGACAAGAGGTGGCAGACTGCAGGTTGTCGCGGGTCCCAAGTTGCCATTCTGATCTGCGGCGACCTGATGCTACCTCTTCCACAGACGTCCTCGACCAGCATTAGGTGGCCACGCATCTGCACCACAGATCGCGATCTCCAAACAGCACCCTCGCAAAAACTCCCAAAATAGAAAATCTATATTTAATTGTGGACAGAATCCATTCTAAACCCAATAATTGTCTTCACTTCTCAGATTTTTTATTTCACAGCCCTCTTTAGTTAATGCCACCTGAAAGTTTGGGAGTTGGAATTGAAATCCCTGCCTCCGCGCGTCTTATTAAGGGGGAGTCTCATCACACTGGAGACCTTTAGTATCTTAAGCAGCGCCACTGCCTCATTCTATCGTCCCACCCATACTTCCTTCCCGCCGAACTTTGCCTTTTGAATCCAGTTTCGGCTTTTTTTAGGTCACCTTTACGTTCCCCAGGAACACAGACTATTCGAATAACTTTTAAATATCACTCAAGCCCTTTAAATGCGACACTCCGCCTTGCTAGACTTGGTAGCGACGCTCCAAACACAGGGGAAAAAAGGTTGAAAGGGAGTAACGGAACAGAAGTGTGAACATGATATGCAAGTGAAAGTAACCTCAGTAGCGTGACTAATAATAAGGATGTTCCAGAATGTTCGACTTTAGCATCGTTGGTGGATATATCGGGCCCATTCGGATTGATTGCTCATGAGTGCTTTCCCTGTTTAGTAGAAATCCAGGGGAATTGGGGAGTAAGATGATTTATAGCTAACCCTGTAAGGAATTCTTCTAAAAATAAATGGCAAAACTTCATCTAGAAAATTGTTTGGACAACTCTGTTGAGATGCGCGGTTGTCTTTCACCTTTCAGACAGCCCAGGTAGGTAGTCGACTGACTATTATATGTAATTATCTATATAAGATAACGAAAAATACATATATGAATGGTGTTAAATTACAGGTAGGCTAAATTAATAAATACAAAATTTTGATAAATGCCATGTAAAAGAATACAGTTAGAAAAAGAGCAACTTTCCTGATATAATCCACATTTATAAACACGAAGGGGAATGATTGTAAAGGTGGATGCAGTGCGGACTGACACCCGCAGAACCGCGTCGGTGCCACCTGTTGCACGCGAACGCAACGCTGCCAAAGTGTCAGTGGCTCCTGCCTGAAAGTACGCCTCAGTGCTGCAGTCCGTATAAGGAGAAGCAGCGGATGGCCGGCTAGGAGTGGCCGGATATGTACCATCATGGGAGCTGTCGCTGAAGCACCCTTAAAGTTCTCCATTACTTCCTGCCACGGCTCTTATCAAGAGGAAAGGGACCCTACAGCTCCCCGGAAGTCAGTGTCAGGCTAATTATTATACAGTCACTATATGAAAACAGACACGGATATCAGGCTAGGCACTTCATAGAGCTGGAATGCACAGACTATCTAAGGATGAATTACAATGAAGTGATGATGAAAATAATATTGTTTAAAATAGGAAATTGAGAAAGCACCCTTGCTTTAAAATTAAAACCCACGCAGGCTGTTAAAATTTACATTTAACAGTCAAAAAAAGGTACAATCAATTAATGAACTTTGCATGTTCAACTGAATATTAGTCCTTTTTATGGTGGCTATTTTTAGTCAGTTAGTAAAGCCTAATACTGTTTTATATGGAACTGAATGGTGTAACTTGAAAAAAAAAAGACGAAAAGATGAAAATGTATAGTAATGTAAATTACCAAAAAGGGTGATATATGACTTGATCTCTCAAACAAAAAACAGAGGAAATAGAATAAACATCCACCCATTCATCAATTTTCAAAGCCTGCTTGTCCTAACATTCAGCAATGGTTATTTTAAAATTAAATAAAAATGACTCACTGGTTTAGTTCTGATGGTTGTGGTGTTGTAAGCTGGAGTCCTTGTCAGCTCTGAAGTAGCCGGAGCTAAAGTAGCAGTGGGAGATGCTGATGTGCTTTGGGTAAGAGCTTCTGTAGTAATGGGAGATGTTAAGGAGGCTGTTGTGGGGTCTCCATTAATAATGGGAGATGTGGCAGAGGCAGGAGTGGGAGCTTCTGAAGTAACTGGAGATGCATTGGTATTGGTGTTAGGGCCTACATCATAAACAGTAGATGCTGTAGATGTTTTGCTAGGACCTGCAGTGTAAATGGTAGATGTTGTAGTATCTTTTGTGGGTGGTACTCTATTATTGGGAGATGATGTAATGGTACTTGCAGGAAGCATAGCTGTAGTTGAGATGGCAGGTGCATTAGTCATGGTGTCCTCCGCGGTACTTGAGTTGGGTGCTGGAACAGTAAAAGTAGATTTGCCAATGACAGCTGAAGTGGTTTCCAGTGAAGTCTCAGCTCTTGTGCGGGGAGTGACTTCACTAGTGATGGGCGACACAGCAGCAACTTTTGTGGAAGGGTGCGAGGAGGTCACCGTGCTCAGGATGTTAGCTTCAGTACTTTTACTGAAGGGAAAGGTACTTGTTTTGTTTATAGAAGTAGTTATATTGAGAACTACCGTAATGGTTGGTCTTACGGTGGTGGTCATAGTTGGAACAACAGTAATGGTGGGTTCTGTGGTGGTCATGGTATTATCTACAGTAATGGAAGGTTCTATAGTGGACATAGTTGGAACTACAGTAATGGTGGGTTCTGCAGTGGTAATGGTATTACCTACAGTAATGGAAGGTTCTATGGTGGACATAGTTGTAACTACAGTAATGGTGGGTTCTGCGGTGGTAATGGTATTATCTACAGTAATGGAGGGTTCTATGGTGGATATAGTTGGAACTACAGTAATGGTGGATTCTGTGGTGGTCTTGGTAGCATCTACAGTAATGGAAGGTTCGATGGTGGACATTGTTGGAACTACAGTAATGGTAGGTTCTGCTGTGGTAATGGTATTATCTACAGTAATGGAAGGTTCTATGGTGGACATAGTTGGAACTACAGTAATGGTGGATTCTGTGGTGGTCTTGGTAGTGTCTACAGTAATGGAAGGTTCGATGGTGGACATAGTTGGAACTACAGTAATGGTAGGTTCTGCGGTGGTAATGGTATTATCTACAGTAATGGATGGTTCTATGGTGGACATAGTCGGAACTATGGTAATGGTGGGTTCTGCGGTGGTCATGGTTGCGTCTACAGTAATGGAATGTTCTATGGTGGACATAGGTGGAGCTACAGTAATGGTGGGTTCTGCGGTGGTCATAGTAGGATCTATAGTATTAGAGGGTTCTGTGGTGGTCATAGTGGGGTCTGCATTAATGGTGGGTTCTGCAGTGATCATAGTTGGGGCTACAGTAGTAGTGGGTTCTGCAGTGGCCATAGTGGGGTCTACAGAAATGGTGGGTTCCACGGCAGCCACAGGGGAATCTTCAGTAATGGCAGGTTCTCCTGTGGTCATAAAGTGAACTACAGTGATGGTGGGTTCTGTGGTGGTCATAGAAGAAACTACAGAAATGGTGGGCATATTGGGAGGTGGAGTTCCTATGCTCAGAGTAGACACTATGTCATTCACAGTGGGATTTACAGTAGGGTCGGGAACTGCATCAGTTCTTTTGAGCACAGTGGATTTAGCCGGTGTCACGGTAGGAGCGGCAGAGGGAATGGAAGCAACTGTTATTGCAGCAGAAGGAACGCTGACGGGAGCTGAAGAGATAATGGGAGGTGCAGCGGTTTTGGCGAGATTCCCAGCAGCTATAGCAGGTGGAGCAGAGGAAGTGGAGGGAGCTACACCAGCTGTAGGTGCTTTTGGAAGAGCAGCAGTCACACTAATAGCTGCAGCAGAGCGTCTTGAAGACGCCGGCCTGCCTTCTTGAGCTGTTGTAGCACTCCTGATGAAATTCTCAGTGGTCGCACTTGGAGTATTTGTGAGGGTCTTAGGGCGCAGTGATGGAAATGCATCAGTGGAGGTAGGAGTCATATGTGGCTCTCGGAGAGTTTTAGCAGCCCCGCGTGGAATGTCAGTGGTAGTAGGGGAATCCTCAGACGTTGGCCATTTGGTTGTTGCGCTACTGCCCGCAGCGGCCCACGTGCGGCTCCTCCTCTCAGAATGCTGGGTGGCCGGCGCGGGACCATGTGTATGGGCTCTGCGACTGACACTACTGGTCCTGGTAACCGGAGCTGTGGAACTGATGGTCAAAAGCCCCATACTGCTGGTCCTTCGGGTCCGTATCCGAGCGGCGGTACTCGTGTGGAGAGCTCTGGAACTAGGGGCGGAGCTAACATGCCCCTCTGCCATTGCACTGGTCCCTCTTCTTCTTTGAGGAGTGTGGCTTGTTGATAGGGCTGCACTTGTCGCTCTAGAGGAGACAGGCCCAGCGCTGGTATCCGATGCATTGGTGCTGAATGCGGTGGTGAAAAAGGAGGAAATGGCTGCCGTGGTCGTGTGCTGTGGGAGACCTGGGAAACGCAAGAGGCATGACATTGAAGTGATACATATATATACATATAAGTAAGTTCATATATATATATATATATATATATATATATATATATACATATATAGTGAAATATAAGCCACAAATGAAGCTTAAAAATGCTATATTCTTGTTTATTCATTTGTAATGTCCCTGCGAAGATGCATAAAAAAATCGAATTACTCTAGGATTGCTTCACATGTCTGACCTCTGGCAGAGTCTAACTACTAAGGTTTTAGCAGTAGTACGGTATGTGAAACAAGTCAAGATACAAAAAGAATTCAAGGTGTCACATAAGAATATCTCACCCAATCTGGTCAGAGCTATTAGTTGTTATTAACACTACACCTGATTAAAAAACATAAGATTTAGCACAAAACGGACCTTTTATTAAACCGTTATTTCAGGACATTAAGTGAAAAAGGTTAGCGTTGAAGGAGCCCGCACTGTCTTTCGCTGGGCTCCGTTTATATGTAATTCCTGTTCCTGACGTACTGCGCTTGGGACAAACATAGACTCTGTGATCTTCATTAAGGCATCCATACGTATAAAAGCCTACAAACAGACCGTAGACAGTTGGCCGGTTCTTCGAGAATAGGAAGTGCATGTCTGTCAGTTTGGTAGGAACAAAGTAACAAAGAACCTCTAATTCTCCTTATAGACACAATGCACTAAAATTGACACTGCATCATCCCACTACAGACAGACACCAAAGAAGTTGTCTCCTTCCTCTAAGGTTAGACCCTCAAAAATGTACTTAACCGAAGCTGGTTATCCAGCCTGAATGTGCCAACCACTGTTTCTGGAAAATGAAAGAAGAGCAGGATCACCGCTAGCAGATGTGCAAAGACTAACAGCACAACTGCGAGTCTCGTCTGAGACACAAACGGCATTATACGCTGACCTATGCCAACAGCACACTTTTCTATGTCCGTCTTTGCTCACTGTCATCTTCAGTGAGGCGCCGACAGCCGTCACAAGTTCCCCTTTAGTTCTCAGGTGTTTCTATGTGCCTCGCTTACATTTTTGTGGAAGGCAGCAGCGGCGCTCGCCTATCCTGTAATGACTGGGCTTTCTGGAACAGTGCCGTCCTAAAAAGACAGGAAGTCTGTCAAGTACAACTTCTGACCTTACGTGGTTTCCTGGTCGCACTTGATTAACAGTTTTTTGGCATTTTTGCGTGCGTGTCTGTTTCGCGGGAGAGATATTATGTGCTATGGCTAATACACCTCAAAAGGCTATGTTTATATTATATATATTATATAAAGCATACCGTGCCAGTGTAAAGCTTGGCGAAGTTTTAGTTTTCAACAGTACTGCCTCTATCTGCCTTATCTTTATAAAAATCACCATGCCAAAAATGTTATACTGAAAATGCACTGTCGTTAATCACCATTTTCACTGCAGAAAATAAGTGTGCGACAATTGTGTCCAACGGGGACCTGTACTTCACGCTCATTGGCTGACAGCAGGCATTGTGTTATTCTTCTGGAGAAAACAATGACCCATGGAACACGGCTAACCTCCCATAATTCACCCGGCGAGTGTGCACTCAGAAAAGCTGACCCCCTCCAGAAGCTAACGAGTTCAGGTCCCATGTAGATCTTCTGGTCAGATCTGACCTAGCTGGTCACATGTTAACAGAGTGCCCGGGGGCCCCACGGACACACTGTGTTATCACGCTGGGGTGTGTGAACGTCTGAGATGTAGTCCTTCCATAGCTTGCAGTGCCAGGAAGGGGAGACGGGCTGGGGGAGGGGGTGTTCTGCCCACGACATTCCTTTGCCGGTGTCTGAGTCTTCCAAGTCCCGGGAGTACAATGTGCAAGGAAGCAGGTATCAAAAGTAACATCCTCTCCTTTCACTCAGAACCAAGGCAGAATAGTCAAAACATGGACTCGTAAGACTTATCCCTTAAGTGTTGGTGTTAAGTGCTGGTACAGAAAGACAGTTTTATTACTTCAGCAGCCCGTTTCTTTGCGTTTTGGCAAAAGGCCGTACACAGGAGACATGTTCTCAGATATTCAAGAACTTGGGGAAGGAAACATTTGTTTTGCCGCATATTACAGTATGTAAGCCCACGTATACCTGAAGAGCAAATTTCCATGAACTCACTCCATTTGTCTTGCTGTTTCTCAGATGAGAAACACCAGTGACCTAAAGCCAGGCTTCCTCATCATATGTTACAGTATTGGGAAAGACAACTCACCCAGTCCTCCTGCAATCCAGCGAAGAAGTTTAGTTACACTCACAAGGTCAATGAAAACGTATCCTGTTGACTAAGAGCGTTCTGGAAAGCTGCTGTTCAATTTTGACTCGATCAAAGTCAATTTAGCGCCCCAAGGCACTTGACGTGGGTATGCAGTAATACATTGGCATGTCATTCAGATTTACAATTTAGATGTAAGCCAAAGTATAATTACTCTGAGATGCTGGATGTTTATGAGCATACCATAAGAAACAAGGAAGGTTAGCGACATGCTAGATGAAGCGGGCTCTCACCTTTGAGTTGGCATAGCGACGCCGCTAGCATCCTCCCTCCAGCATCAACTTTGTACCTGGTCCATTTGGAGTACTTGGGCTCTGCGCTGAGCACCGCTCGGGGGCCCTGCTTCTTTAGGTACAGGGCAGAGCCGGCCAGCCCCAGGGCGCCCGTCTTGCTGTAGCATCGCCAGGCCGGTGACGCGGCACAGTCGGCAAGGGAGGCCAGGCGGGAGTGGTGAGGCACGTCGGAGCTGCCCTCGGCCCAGAGGCATCGGGACGAGCTCACATGCAGGAGCCTCATGCCACCCGTCCACCTCCACTGCTGCTCCGGATCCGTCGGACTGCATTTGCCCAGCTGGACCGCTGCATTTCGTGTTACGAGGCACAGCCGCTTATACGTGTGGGCGATGAGGAAGCTGTCTACGAATCAGACACAAGTCAGAAGGTCACCTGACACGCATCAGCACTAGTGTTGCCACCCGATCCTTATAAACCGGGATCATCCCGTATTTGAAAATAAACTGCTGCATATCAGATTATATGGGACAGTCCCATATTATAAAGGATGTGTGGTAACCCTGATCCACACATGGGAGGGTGCCCATGGACAGCGGGAACGGGTGACTTTCGGAACGTCCTTAAAAGCGCAATGATGAACAATTGCAAAAAATAAAAAATCACCCACAATTAATTTCATGCAAAGTGATACAGCCTTGTCAATAAAAGCCCGAATTGTGGTGTGTGTTTTTCAAAACCAAAAGTTATATCTAAGTTTAAAAAAAGTTTCAAAAACAAGTGGATATGACTTCATTCCCCCCTCTTCAGATGCAGTCCACATTCCCTGATGGAACCTACAGGCATATGAGGTCACTTCTTACATGTTCACACACTGACTGAGAGAAGTACCAGTTTCTCCCTTTGTGTACCTTTGCTTGTCACTGGGGCTGTACCCTCAAGGGTCTGCCGATTGTACCCTAGCTGTAAGTAAATGTATCTCATAAGGAACCGAAATGGACTCTGAGGAACATTTTTACATTAATAATACATTAATGATGTTTGTACCTTGGGAAACAAATCTATGCCAGGGCTGTTCCCTTTTTCTCTGACAGTGCTGATTGGTGTGATAAAGCCTGTATTTCCCAAGTATCCACAGGTTTTCTCCTGTCGTCTACACACAAGCCTCTCAGGATCAGTGTGTCTGTACTTCACTATCCCATATACTGTACTATAACGTTACTCTCTGACTGTATGTGTACCTCCAAGGCCTCACGCTCCTTTCGGGGGGGTTCCCTGCTCTGCATCCTGTACGTCCTGGCAAAAGCTCGAGATCATTAACCAAAACTAAGCAAGTAACCACTGAAAGGTGACAGATACATAATAAATGGATGGAATATGGTTACACCCAGTATTAAATACAGCAGATATTTGGTGTAAATAAAACATTTTTTAAGCCAGATCCATGAACGAAAATCATAATTTTGATTGAGATATGGTGAGATATGTGTAATAGATCAGCTGGTACCTGAGCTAATATAGCATGCATATATATGTATATAAAATTTTGTGTTTTATATGGGAAATAATTCTCAATTCTGATATTGATAAAAAAAGAGAAAGTATTAGATTGTGACCCAAATTTCATTGTTAGATGTGTCTACTTGATCTTACCAGAACCCCCAATTCTGGAATATATCTAGGATGCATCTGCATCATGTTCGCCCTGTTCTTAAGCTAGAATTAACTCCGTGTGGCACTGATACCTGGAAATTATTAGTGCTTTTCCTTTGATTCCTTGTTAAGCAAAAACTAATAAACTCACTTTGGCTTCCAGAGCAGTGAGCAACTGTATCAAAGAGAACAATCATAAACTTATTTTTACTTTTTTTCTCACTCAAAAATCGCTGTCACTGTGTCTAAGGTCGCGGAAAGCACAAGGCGGGCTGCCCATTCCTCGTCGGCTATCCAAACCTCGCCTCCAGATTTTGAAAGCAAACCTGAGATGGAAAAACATCTGATGGCAAAACAGAACAAAGCAAAATCAATGTTTGCTACTCACCCGCTGCGGCAAATCGCAGCAACGCTGATATCGCCGTCAAAAACAAAGCGTCCATATTAAATGTAGTAGTTAGACGGGACAGGCAGATTCAGATGGGCTGAGTTTAAGGCTTTAGAGGAAATGCGCATACACGGGAAAAGTCCGTGACGAGCGCTTCCTTCCATCGGCTTCCATGGTAAAGAGCCTTCAATGCACAAGTATTCTTGGTCGGAAATACCAAAGTACATCCCAGATGTTCGTATAGTCAAGGTTTATAAAAAATACAACATATGCGTTAAAGGCTGGTGAAACACATTCCATAAAAAAAACTTCGAAATCACACGATTTAAACAAGACACCAGTTAATCATTTCAAATGAATCTCAGTTTATTGACAGTACCGAATATAAAGTCAACAGCATAGTTAGCAATAAAAGGAAATGGAGAGCCACAATGTCCAGTCCATCGAAGATTACAAATCTTTCCACAAGACGACATTATAGTGAAATCTGCTTCCGATTACAACACAAACATATGTAAACACGCTGTTTGAAAGCTTCATGGTATGGCTTTAGTTAACACACTCATATCACAACTGTCATGTTTCTTATTATAGCCTACACAAATGTTACGTACATGTGCAAAGTTTTTGGAGGGATCGAAGTACATTTGCCTTGACTTTTTTTGAGAACCAACGCTTATCTTTAATCAGTCCAGGTGTGTTACAACTAAAATATTTCACTTAAGTATAAGCAGGAAAAGCATATGTTGTGTTTTACACCTTCAGGACAGATTGCACTTTGAGGCATACGTATGTACATGTTAAATATAAGTAGTTAATATTGATACATAAGACTGTGAACTTTTCACAACATTCATTTAGGTTAATCGTTTGTAGGGAAACATCCTCTGCCTTCTCCAGCAATGAAGCCCACATAGTGGATAATAGCGACAAATAGCACACGATATGCACAGACATTTCGTAATTATACACATCGATTAACGGGCGCTGTGCACCTGCAACAGAGACCTAATATAAGTAGACAAATATATTCAAAACCTTTGTATCACAAATAATAAAAAAATCGATACATACAAAAAAGTTCCTAAAAATGTTCCTGTTGATTTCGTTCCTGCCATTACGTAGAAATAAAACACTTGCAGTTTTAGCAGCAAGATTTTTTTTTCTTTTTTTGATGTCGTCAAAGATATACCATCCACGTAGCTGATAGTAGCACTTTTACGTTTACGTAATCTTTCACAATACGAGGACAGAAACAGAAGCGCACCCCCCCCCCCACAGAACCGCTGGATCCTGGACCCTGTGCAGCCACTAAACACTAAGGGACCGGGGACATTTAACAAAACGCGTCGCGTTTAGCGGAGGAAAGCTGGGGGAGAATAGGGATCGAGCGCGAGAGCACCGCAGAGACGCCTCGGACCCGGGGCCAAGCCCATATCCGAATAATAATAATAATAATAATAATAATGCACTGTGCACGCCTGAAGTGCTCGTCTTTAAGAGTTTACCCTGTGAAAGTTAATACGTCGTCTGACATATCAGTTTATACTCGTGGAAAAAATGCTCATGCTAGTAACATGCTCTTAATGGTATGGATTTAGAAACCCACGTTTGCTAAAATGGTTTATCATACATATAGCCTATAGCCTATATAACGATCAGAGACCTCAAACCTGTACAGGAGGTGTCTGTTTGTTCGAGGTCGATGCCTGTGGTCATAAATGCCAGATCTCTACATAGAAAACACGGGAAAAACATAAATAATAGCATCATATACTTGCGTTTACGTTTCGACTGATCAAAAACGGCATGTTTTACAACTAATGTTGCCTAAAGCTCCGTGCGGAAAAGCGTTCTTACGAAACGAGCCCGAAAAGGGGCACTGGAAATTTCCTCATTACAAAAAATTCGTTACTTGACGTTTTGAACTTAAAATGCGAGAAATGTATTCAATAATACGCGACAACAAACGAATGAA
>JAODKN010000001.1:13558595-13570321 GCA_026774425.1 Petrocephalus zakoni | reverse complement strand
GGCGCGTGGGCCGGGTCGCCGCGCGGGGGCCCTCGGGGTGGGGGCCGGGCTCGGGGCGCCGGGCTGGGGGGCCGCCCCGGGGGGGCCGTGCTGGGGGGCAGTGCTTGGGGAGCAGTCCTTGGGGGGGAGATCGAAAGTGGAAGCCCTAGCTGCTGGTGTCTGTGACTGTAAGAATATTCTGTATGTTCTGCAGGCTGGCCAAGGTTCAGGCGGTGAAATAAGTTCACAGTATTTCCAGTTTTAGTTGGCAAAAGGTTTTCGGTAGAGTTTACGGTAACAGCACCCGCCTGTGGCGTGTCGGACAATAGACAGCTGAAGTGCCGCCACACCTCTGACGTCTTTGCGTTATCTGCAACATCTCCTTTTAAAGAAGATGCTGTGGCTGCTGAGCGCTCGCTTCCTTTACAGAAGAACGAAGAACAGTAGCATTTGCCACGCTCCGCTAACCCTGCAGTTCGGTCATTGGACTGCCTGTAGGTACTCCCGGCCACCCGCTCGCGGACACTACCTACTGTGATTGGTTGGAATTGCATTTGTTTACTGTATGTGATGTGTGCAATAACACTATCAAACAATGTTCCGTATTGACAGTTTATTGAAGTTTCTCGTTTTATTATCATTTAAATGATGATAAATCAATATATAGTGTATATTAGCAAGCCCTAGTAGGTCAAAGATCAGATATCAGACAATAATGAAAATATGTGAAATATCGAAACAGATTGCCGTAAATAAGCAATTAAAGGAACATATACAGAAAAAATACTCAAAACAAATAAAAAGGACCACTTACTCGGATATAGTTGGCATTGATGTAACTGCTGAGTGGGTCGTTAGTGTTCTTAGTCTTTAAGATGACCCTGGAGTGGGGGTCTAGAGAACAAAAACATTTGTTAAAGAACTTGGAGGGGTGACACGTTTTGCTTTCAATCTAAATGTTTGATAGAACATCATTTGGTAAATGATAGAACATTTATTAATTTTAAAAAGCAGTGTTTTGGTGAGCAGAGGCTCTCATTGTTTAACTGAGCATTCTGGGATGGCTGGCCCGCTCCAGCGAGACAAACCCCTCCAGTTCGTTTGGCACCGATCCCATTTGTATTTTTAACCCCACTTTCAACTGTTTAACTGTTCTTCAGCAGATTGGCCAGCAGGAAGCTACACCCACTACAGGAAGACCTGGCATGTAACCCCCATCAATGGGGCCACAGACACCTCCCACCCACTGTACTGGGGAAAAAAGAGAGCTTAAAGTTGGAGAAGGGAGCCAAAGTACTCCAGCTAAAAACGTGTTCCTACAGAACCAGAGCAACATAGTGGGGTTAGCACAGCGGTAAGCTTTCAGTGATTAGACAGACAGACAGACAGGCAGACACACAGTCAGAGGCAGGGAGGCAGGCACAGAGACAAACAGACACACAGCCAGAGGCAGGGAGGCAGGCACAGAGACAGACAGACACACGGTCAGAGGCAGGCAGGCACAGAGACAGACAGACACAGTCAGAGGCAGGCACAGAGACAGACAGACAGACACACAGTCAGAGGCAGGCAGGCACGGAGACAAATAGACACACAGTCAGAGGCAGGCACGCAGGCACAGATACAGACAGACAGTCACAGACAGGTGGACAGACAGACAGATTGGCAGACTATAGACAGGCAGACAGACAGACAGAGTATGACAGAGACTGACAGACACAGATAGGCAGAGACAGACAGACAGACAGGCAGGCAGGCAGATTTATGGACAGACTGACAGACAGACAGGCAGGCAAACAGACAGACACAGAGACGGGTTGACATAGACAGACTGACAGACAGGCAGGCAGGCAGATTTATGGACATACTGACAGACAGACAGGCAGGTAGACAGACAGACACAGAGACGGGCTGACATAGACAGACTGACAGACAGACCGACACAGACAGACAGACAGATAGGCAGGTAGACAAGTTTTATTGATCCTGAGCAGGATATTAAAAGAGTGGTTATGAGCGAACAGGAGCATTTCCCCATTATTTTTAAGCTTTAAATGTTGGGTTTTAAAATGTTTTCAGGTCAACAAGATAAGGTAAAATGGAGCAAAAATTCTTGCCTCAGGGCTTTGTGCCCGAGATACAAAGTTATCCTCCGAAATGCTCCAAAGAGCTGCTAGTATGCCGTGGAGATAGTGAGTACGGCCTTCCCTGCCTGAAAAAAGCTCCTGGCACCAGAGAAGCATCGATAACCGCAGCGAAGGAAACGCGGGGGCCAAACGACACGGCCCGAAGTGCCCAGACTCGGCCCAAGGCGGGAACAGGGTGTCCTGCTCCCAAGTGCATTGTTCTTGCAAGCCCTGCTGAACCTGCAGAAAGTGTACTTCACGTCTGTGTGTGTGAACGTAGTGTGACTGCGACTGCTCTGACCCTGGCGGGAAGGCGGGGGGGGGGCAGCCAGACCCTTCCTCTGTGGCTAAGCAGGGGGGAGGGATGGACACTAGTACTGCAGAGCGGAAGGGTCCTGATTTTTGGCAATTACTGACTTCCCTCACCAATCAGGCCTAGGTGACCTGGAGAGGAAGGAAGGGTCTGATCCTCTGACCCATAAGGTACAAAATGTCCTTCTCCAATGCTGGAGGAGGGCCACTGTTTGTCAGGTGATCCCTCAGAAACAACAACAGATGGCGTCCAATAAGAAACAACATCACTGGGTGTGACCCGACATACCACGCCATCACTAAAGACACGGTCCAAACGCATGCACAAAGTGGCTCCTTAGTGATTGTATAAATACAGACCCAAAGAGGGCAGACCTCCTTCAGGCAATCATAACAAATAGCAATCATAATCAGTAATCAATGAAACACACTTCATAACATTATAAAAATCCAAAATAAGCTACTGACAATTAGTTGGGTAACACTTTACTTAAAGCAGTCATTTCACTGCATTACACATACCTTCATAATGCAATATGATGCATTCATAAAGTATTATAAACTCACCTATAACTATATATAAAAGGAATAACATTATAGTAATGTGTATTATGCATCATGAATGCTCTATGAAGGTCTCATCTATAATGCACTATAAACACCTTCATAATGCAGCACAAATCTTATAATGCACTATGAAGATATTTATAGTGCATTATAGATGGGACCTTCATAGAGCATTTATAATGCATGAGAAACATGGCTATAATGTGTTATGCCTTTCTATAAATATTTATAGTTGTGTTTATAATGCTTTATGAATGTGTTACAATGAATTCTAAGAATTATTGTGATGCTTTATGAATTTGGGTTTCACAGAAAGTGTTACTGTAAGGTATAAATTCCACAAAAATACAAAAAATCCTACTTGGCAAAATGGTTCTGTATCGGTTTTTCGTGCCATGTGTGGGAATATCCACTTCTTTGGGATCCACGAAATTCATCGGGATTTCCTGCAAAATACAGACGTGACTTGAGTCAAGATGTGGCTTAACTGCTGAACCACAGATGGAGAAAAAGAAAAAAACATTCAGAATCCGACCAGCGAAAGACGAGAGAGTACATACATCGTGAGTCGAGAGTACCATCTTATTAAGCATCTAGAACATTAACACACAGTAAGAAGGCAATGGGGCTCAGTCTGAACACGCAGTCCCACACTAAACACTGCTTACTCACCATGAACTCGGCGTGCAGGCTCTGTGTGTTCAGCGCGGCGTGCCGGAGTTGCTGCCGGGACAGGGTGCGGCTGGCCGCCTGCAGGTACTCCCGGGCCACCCGCTCGCGGGGCATTGCTCCTGTGCTGCTCAGCGGCTCCACCGCACCTAGGGCGCTCATATCCAGCACCAGGGAGACATTGGAGCCTCGCCTGCAGGGGGACACCCGATGCATTTCATGAATGAATGCTGACTGATGACTGAAATGCTGACAGCAGCCACTAATCTTTGAGTGCCTTACCCTGCTCAGGGTCACAGGAAAGCCTGGAGTCTTACCCAGGTGACACGGGGCATGAGGCTGGGGTACATGAGGTGCCAGGGCTTCACAGGGTACTCTCAGGCACACACAAACACAGAGTAACCGAGAGACAGCAATCTACCAAAGAAAACACGCACACACAAAGCCAGATGCAGGAGTCAAATTAACACACACATACACACACGTGCACGTTTGTATTCATATCTTTGAGAGGACCATCCACACATTTCTATGGGCATAGCCATAATCCTGCACTATCACACCTTAACCCCTACCCAGCCCCCAGAGTCATGCATACAAGACTTTTGGCATTTTTAGCTTTTTAATTGCAGTCACAGATTTTTAGAAAACTGAGTTTCCCTTTGCGGGGACCGACTATGGTCACCACAATGTAATATATACATGACTACTCCCGCCCCCCCCACACACACACATCTGGACACACACAAATTGTCGCACAAAGTGTGATTCTGCATGCATTTCTTGTGTTGCATCTCGTTAACATCTTTACAACATATAATAAGCGTTAACATCACTTTTTGGTGCTACGCAGCTGGAAGTCTTGTTTTATAGGTTTTGTTGTAATTACTTTATGTTAATGCACACACCTAAACTGAAACGAGCACAGCGGTAAACATAATCAACACCTTTCAGAGCTCAGATTATAATCTGTTCCTATTCTGGGCACAAAATAAAACACACAGATTTTTAAAAGTTACTCGTAAAGTCGACATGATGAGGTTTCCAGCAAGTCTCAGGCCGGCCACAGGTCCAGTGTGAGTCTGCGCCCCTAACTGGAGCCTGTGGCTTGCCTCGCATCCCTTTGACCCCACAGCTCGACCCCACATCGCTGTCTTTGAGGTTACTCACAAAGCATCGACCCAGAAAGCCCACTGTCCGTTTAAGGCAGGAGCGCAGCATTAGTTGGGTGAGAGAGAGCCGTGGATGTGGGCCTGAAAGTGGGGAACTGTGCCTGGGAGGATCACGGCTAGACCTCCTCTCAGTCCCTTTCCCTCTCTCCTCCCATCCATCATGAAAAAATCATGTATTCATTAATCTTACTAAAAAGGTACAAATTTTACCTGAAGACCATTTTATGATAAATAATAAAAACATGACTTTTTAATGAAATGCAATTTCACTTTGTTTCATTTTAAAAGTCATGTTTTCATTAATTATCCTAAGAAAAACTTTTTCATGTCTTCAGGCAAAATTTAAAGCTCGCAAAATTAGTTAATTCTTTAGTTCATAATTCTTTAAAAATGGAGTTCAACTTGTTTAAATTATGCATGATTCAATTTAAAAACTATGATTAATTTATATTAATTATTGATTGAAGGAACATTTTAAATTTTAATGCCATGTGTGAATTCTGACTTGAAATGTATTTTATTTGCAAAGCCATAAAAAAATCATACAAAAAATAATTCTTATGTTAATTAAATCTTAAAAGCAGCTGCTTTATGTCCAGCCTGGGCAGGGCAGATGGCAGGCAGAAGAGGAGGATGAGGAGGATGAAGAGGATGTTGGCCTGACAACCTCCCCTGAACTAGAGCCCATCGGCAATCAGTGCTCTCACCCCGACAGGAAGTGCCCAGCATCCTGAAAAGGAAGGAACCCGGCCTTGCCCTGCCCCGCCCTCCCTGCCTAATCAGGCTGGGCTGCCTTAGCACGAGCCACGATAAAGTGACAAGCCGTCAACGTGGGGACCCTCCGGGGTGAGACGGGGGGGCAGGTCACATGTCCCCGTCAGAGGGCTAAGGGTAGGGTGCTAACGCGGGGGCTGGCAAGCAGGTTGCACCGTATGTTTGTAGAAGGGGTGAAAACTTCAGCTCTGCCTTGTTTGAAAGTCACACGGTGCCAGCACACTAACCCATATGACCTGTGGTCATTTAATGCTTCACAGAATGCAGTCTTGCTGAATACCTCCGTACCAGCACCCGAGTGCGGCAGTACAGGCTGTCCACTCTCAGCGTCGGGGCCCGCAGACCCGGGCCGAAGCGGTCTGCTGAACTCAGGCTCTACCGTCCTACGTGACAAGCCATCATGCTCTGGGGACTAGCTAGACAGCAGAGAGGATCAGAAGGTGAAGTGAGGCTTCATCTCAGAGTCCGGGAGAGGAAATAGCACAGATGGGAACGCGAGCACTGCATTACGGACAGATTTACAGACTAGCATTCACAAAATGGCCAAAAGATTTACCGCCCGGCCAGCCTAAACTGTACACAGCAACAGCAGACCACTCATTCTTTTTTTTTTTTTGCTTTTTCACTTGTTAAATCAATGAATGGTGATAGGGGGTATTTACTGGGTCCTGTATTTAGGACGAGGGCAGGAAGCTGCAAGCTGTACAAGCTAAGGACAAAGGTATGACTAACTAAAGCGTGACAGGGTGCCCTCAGAGTACTGCTGCACTGTCCACCATGGCAAATCCATCAATCAGTGCTAACAACTAACGGGCTTTTACAGTGCATCTTACTGTTATAGCGTATGGGAGATGTGTCTGCACATTATAAGCAGTATTCATAATATACCACAATACATAAACACACAACACACAAGCTTAAACTACATAACCACCCAGTGTCTAATAATTGTGAAATAATTTCAATTGAAAAGACGGAAGCTGACAGTCTTTGCTGAGATGCTCTTGCTTCAGCAAATTTCAGTGATGCTATTTCTGTTACCCACTGTGAGACGAAACATTTTAATGTCTTTCAGTGTTCTATAAAGATTACAGAAGTGTTCCTTGGTGGAGACATAGCTATATAAAAAAAAAGATAAACATGTTGCACTGTGGTCACCACTTTGTTCTTCATCTTCTAAAATCCTACTAAGCAAAGACCAGTTACGCAAATGTTCCCCACCGTATTTATGTAAGTTCGACCTGCTCTCATTACCTTATCATTAGCCCTGGCTTCCTGGGCCAGAAACAACTGTGAATTACAGTTTCCTCCGCCTCGATTCGCTTATTATGTTTTTTTAAATGTAATCACATCCGTGATAGGCCTCTTCCTTCCACCCCTCCCCGCTTATAAACAACAGATCATTGTTAGATTTATGCTGTAATTTTACAGTAGCAGACTCTCAAAGTGAGCCACATGTTCTAACACCTAGCGGGGGTCATGGGTGGGTTGGTGGGGGCGTTAGGAGTTTGAGAGCGTACTCCTCGATCCTCACGTACGCCAGTGCACACCTGCCCCCATTAACCCAACCAGGATCGTTCTGGCACATCAAACAGTCAAGTGTCGGGTGAAAGTGAATCCGAGCGAAAACCCAGATGTCTTTTGTGTACAACATCTTTTGACCCAAGTTGCTTGGTCTGTCTTTTAAACTCACTCACTTATTCCTAGCAAGTGCTACTAACCTCATTAAAGTACAGCTTGACCCCATTGGTTCACTTCATGGGATTGTACCCTAACCACAGAAACTAACCACAGAACAAATGTGGCACTTAAATCCATCCATAAACTTAATCCCCACTGAACCACAGACTGCCTTAAGCCTATATCAGCAAGCCAGGGGCATGAGACAGTGAACACCCTAGGTAGGATATGGTATTGAATAAATATAAAAAAAATCATTATTATTCCTTTCTCAGGTTTTGGTCATTATGACTATACCGTGTTGCTGTTTGGAAACCTAGACGCACCAGGCCCTCGGAACTGAGTCATGGTTCAGACCAAAATGGCGTTCATGCTTTGATGGTTTTGTCAAAATTGGTGGCTCAATAATTGAAACATTTTATAAATGGAAAAGTGAGCTTACAGAGACCTGTACTGCGATAACGGCTTTTTCCCCCCAAATCAAATCAAATTTTGGACAGGAAGTAACAGGTCTTGACTTGTCCTGAGCTTCAGACTCACTTTCCTCTAAGAATAATGGCTTCAAAGGACAACAGGGCTACAGAGCAGCTGTATGGCAGTGGAGACACCATCATTGTATTGTCTGACCTCTTTTTCATGCAGGGCCAGAGAGGACGTGCCTGAGAAGGGAGGGGCGCAATCAACATCCCATCCTCCTGGGTTTTCCATCTCTGTGGAAACTGTACGTTGCTGACCACTGCTGCTTCCCCTGGACCCCAGGAAAGCACCGACTCTGGCAGGGCTACATCAAACCATCAGGCAAAGCTGCACACGGTAACCATAGTAATAGTGCCAGTTAAGCACAAACTACGATACATTAACATTAATATGTATGACTTTTGTGATGTCATAAGGGTCAGAGGTCAGACAGGTGATGTTTTCCCAGGAAACAAAGCTTGTTGCTGACCGATTTGCTCCAATGTCAGGAGTTATAAACAATCCTTACCTACAATATCATATTTGCATTTAGATTAATATCACAGTCATATTTGCTCAAATTTCAATGCCCCATGTCACTGCCAGATGTATTTTATTAAATTGATTTTATTGATTTGTTTACTAAACAATATAAGTGTGAAAGTGGGTAACTCTACCTAACCACTTTAAGGCTGCACTTTTCAACAGGTCTGTAGCATTTAACAGACTTGCCATATAAAGGACTGGATTTGTACAGGTTGTATTGTTGTCACCTTGGGGAAGAGAGTTAACTCAAACTTCACTGGAAAACACTTATTTATAATTCAGCAAAAATAGCCAGCTTGCTTAAATGAGAAGTTCTTTGGCAATTCAAGGAGGTGCTACAAAGAATGCTGAGATTGATAGCAGGCCCACCAGATGGCAGTATTGCGCCTTAGCAGATGGCCTGAAACACTGTGATAGTGTAAGTTAATGTATGACGATTATTTATGAAGTAACCAGATAGTTAGCTTCTCACTTTGCTGTATTGCGTTAGTCACTAGTAGGCCCCAAGCTCACAGGCTAGTTTTTGTGCGGCATCTGGCAACAGAAAGCAGGGTTCTTTCGAATACCATGTCTGTCAGTCGTTGTGTTAGTAGCGGACAGAAATGAAAACTGGCAATATGAATGGACTTCATATTGAATCCAGAGACTGTGAACTAACCAATCAGATTTCGGTGTTCTCCAATCCGTTAATGGAGTTGCTAGGTTACGGGAGGCCACGACCTGCATTCTGCTAGATTAGCTTCTGTAATCCTCACCTCAACACTGAACCTGAATCACCCAGCAGACAAATGGAGTATTTTGAGGTTACACCTGCTCAGTCTAAAGAGACCATGCGGCTCACCTCTTGGAACCGCTGCCCCAGTGAACAGGCCACGTACAATGAGCAAAGCTATTTTATAATGGATACTTAAGAAATCGTGTACGGTAGTGGAAAACTATCCACCTCTCATGCACAGAAATTAGCCGCAGCGTAGCTCATGCTGAACGGAGAGCAGCGAACATGCGTGAACATAACATTCTGGGCTCAGCTACTGCCTGTTCAGATGGGGCACTGGTATTAATGGGCCATCACCTTGACGCGTTGGTGGAAGTCGCAGAACTGGGAATGAATCATCGGCCCGGTGGTGATAGCTCTCACACTGCATACGCGCACAGAGGGAGAGAGACCTCTCCGGAACATTCTCGAATTTCATGGTTTATTTTTACAGCCCAGGAGACAATAGAGAGGCACTGATCAATGGGCGGCCCCTTCGTTTCACAACAGCTGTTCCAAGTTTAATCCTGACCTGGCAATCGGTCAAAAGATTTAGATGATTATTTAAATGTGTTTGTCAGAAACATGGGGTGTAAATATAGTGATCAGGTCTAATTCCAAAGGTCTCACCTTGGAATGACTTCTATTCCAATGGGATGTCACATGAGGCCAATCCACCACACTGGGATACATTTACAGTAGGCAAGGCCATTGCTGACCCTTATTATTATTTTATATATTATTATAATGCTAAGATATCTCCACCCAGGGCTGGACTGGCTATCAGGCATACCGGCCATTTTCCCAGTGGGCTAGTGGGTATGTGAGCTGGCAAATCGTATCATGAAGAACTCCCTGACTCGACAAAATTTAATTTTAATCCCAATCTGTCTCTATCAACTGCTCTTTGTCAAAACCCAAAACAGCTGCCTCTGTCTTCAGGAGCACGGCTGAAATTCTGCTGACATCTTTTCTCTTTGTGGGGCCAAGGGGAACCCTGACAGAACAAGGGCCAATCCAAGACCCTTACCGCTCTTGAAGGCCTGCGCTGGGCTTCATCCTAAAGGGCGAAGGGCTGGGGGACGGGATGGGCTTGGGCTCAGAGGCGGCCGGGCAGGGGGCTCGCGGGAACTCAGGGGGGCCGGTGCTGGCGGGCTTCGTGGCCGGTTCGGCCCGGACCATGCTGGGGGCCGGCTTGCTCTGTGGCTGCGGTGCGTGCACTTGAATAGGGGTCAGGTGTAGCTCCTGCCCGGGTGGTTCCTTGAACTGCCGGGCTGAGAGCTCGACCTTCTCCTTGAGCCGGTACAGGACCTACAGGGACACGAGCGCCACAGGAGAAGCACATGATGATCTATGGAAACACAACCATCCATCCACACATCTTCTCACTGGCACAGAGTAGAAGGCCACCCACTAAGCTGCTGTCCTCCATGGAAACCCAAAACTTGAATACGATTTAACTAATAGCTGGGCCGGGTAAACAGTGGGTTTTTTCATAGGACCTGCCAGTGCTGGTGTTTTGTGTTGATTATCACAATAATGATCTCCAGGTTTCTCTGCGCTAGCTTTCTATTAATCATCTCCACAAGGCAGATACACTCAGTCTTTAATTTAATGTAATACTCCCTAACCCTAACCCTAACAGCCTCTGGCATTTTCATTGGTTTGTTTTCAGCCAATCGTAACATCAAAAATGAGATTAACCACAGTTTCAATATATGTTGACATGTCATTTCGATATATTCCATATATTAAAAGTATTGCTCAAACAGCCCAAACAACAGAAAGGATGTGTATATTATGAAATAATTAACATTTGGGGTTTTCCATCAAAATTTGACAATAAAGAATAATCTTTATATAATGCTTCAGTTAAAAGTAGATGTAACCAGTACTCTGACCACGAGCAGCGTCTGCTACCCTCGCAGAACAGTGTGATTTAAACTGGGGATGTTTTCCAACATTTCCTTTTCGTACCCAAGACCGTTAGCGATTGCCAGCCCTGAGCGAGGCCATCGAGAACCCGGCTCGTTCACCCGAGAACTGACACGGTGAGCTGGCAGTCGGCGGGAGCAGTGGCTTTCCCGGAGTGTGGCGGCGTGGAACTGCCTAGTGCCACGTTTAAACGCAGGACACCATGCGGCTCCAGCTGGCCAAGCATATCCCATGTGTAATTAATTTAAATCACGGGTGCTAGGAGAGAGGGGATGTTTACAGCTGCTGTTTGTACTGGGGAGGAGGAAGAGGAGGAGGGAGGGGGGAGAGGAGTCAGAGCAGCACACCCTCAACCCCCCCCCTCTATAAATGCATCCCTCCAGTGACATAAATGCTCAGAGCAGCTTGAGCCCCCAGCCTAACAGATGTGGTCTGCCTGGAAAGATCTGCACACGACGGCCGTCAATCGATCCTGGATGATAAGAGTAGGTGGACTCACCATCAAACAGGTGACGACGATGACGAAGATGGTGAGGAAGATGACCACGGCGTAGAATCCCTCCTTGGTCCACACATTGTCTCTCTCGTGTTGGCCTTGGAGAACGTTCTTCTGGAAAGGGGGGAGACAACAGAGCAGGTGGATACAGGCTCCAGATCAATGCCTTTCAAATTACAATGACCTGACTCCCCCCCCCCCCAACCCCCACCCCCCATTACCTTTTAGGTTTCAAATCGTGGGGGGGGGGCTAATTACAA
>JAODKN010000001.1:13501551-13527837 GCA_026774425.1 Petrocephalus zakoni | reverse complement strand
AAGAGAGGGAAGGAGGACTCACTGCATAACGTACAGTGTAGTAAGAGAGGGAAGGAGACCAAACTGCATAATTTATAGTGTGATAAGAGAGGGAAGGAGGACTCACTGCATAATGTACAGCGTAATAAGAGAGGGAAGGAGACCATACTGCATAATGTATAGTATGATAAGAGAGGGAAGGAGGACTCATTGCATAATGTACAGTGTAATAAGAGAGGGAAGGAGACCATACTGCATAATTTATAGTGTGATAAGAGAGGGGAGGAGGACTCACTGCAAAATGTACAGTGTAAAGACAGAGGGAAGGAGACCATACTGCATAATGTATAGTGTGACAAAAGAGGGAAGGAGGACTCACTGCATAGCGTACAGTGTAATGAGAGGGAAGGAGGGCACACTGCATAAAGTACATTGTAATAAGAATGGGAAGGAGGACACACTGTGTAACATACAGTGTAATAAGAGAGAGAAGGAAGACACAGCGCATAACATACAGTGTAGTAAGAGACGAAATGAGGGCACACTGCATAATATACAGTATAATAGTAGAGGGAAGGAGGCCACACTGCATGCTGTATTTGAGAAGGACAGAGAGTGCACTGCACTTTGCTGCAGTTCTCACACTTTTTGGGGCTTCCCTCTGCTCCTTTATAAAATTATAGAAAGATAATGGTGTCTCCTGAGTCTGTAGTGCCCAGGCTCTCCATGCACAGATCAATAACAACTCAGTCTGGCTGCAGATTCTTAAAAGCATGCAGACAAACACATGCCCCGCCAGCCAAAGGGTCCACCACTAGCCTGCTCTTTAAATAAGACAGCTCTGCTTGAATTAGAGTGCCCCAAATTGCATAGACAACCGAAACAATCAGAAAAATAACATGGGTAAATGCCGCTAAAAAATCCCTCTTTAAAAATCCTTTACATAGCTTTCTTCATTCTCGTTCTTTACCCAAAGAGGAGTGGCTACTTCCCTCCTTTTTTCCCCACCTGTCTTCACCATCCCAGTTTTAACTCTTCAACTTTCCGTCTTTGAGTGTACATATATTTATAAAAAGAAAAAACACTGCGGCCCAGGGAGGTGTCACCTGCCAGCTCCCCCCCCCCCCTCCCCCCTCCCATGGCTGAGACTGCTCTGACACTGGTCCCCCGGGGGAACCCGGGACAAGCAGCCAGTGAAGGGTGTTACCCTCCTCTGGAAAACAAGGGGTTCATTTCCATTGGCCTTTTCTCTGTGTAAATTAATTACATTTCATTACGTTCATAGTTGACAGTCACTATTCTGGTTAAAATATCACATTCTCAGATTTAAAAAAACACCCAAGGGCTCTGATGATTTGCATAGCAGTATAATTCGTCAATTTCGAAAACAGAAAAAATATATAGGCAGAATTAAGAGAATGATTTTGTCAATGCTCCCATCTCGTGGAAGTACTAGATACTGCAGTTTGTTTAAAAACAAAATTCCCAGTAAACCGCGTAATATATATTTCATCATGGTTCAAGGTTAATTAATCTTTTTCTTACCATAATAAGTCTTTTCTTTTTATTGTAAATAGATTTTTATCTCTCTGTGTAAGTACTGTTTATCATATCATTTCCTTGTTTTATTAATTCATCACTTCCTGCGTAGTCTTCAGGTGGACTGTGTCTTCTGGTTGACCTTATAAGTTACTTATTTAGAAACAACAATAAGAAAAAAAAATCTGCCTTTGATTACACTTAGCTGCTTTTATAAACAAAGTGCACACAGTTATTTGTGAAAATTAAAGTAAACAAAGTGCAAATAACTAAAGAAAATCACAAACTACACTTGGCTCTAATTCTCTTTCTCTCTGTCATGTTGCCGCGCGACTCTCACTCAGCTACTGTCTACACGCGCTCACGCCGCCGAGTCACGTGACACCACGACAACAAACCACAGCAGCGCGAGGGGAAGCAGGAGGAGCAAAGTGAGCTGCAGGAGGCAGACGGAGCCGTGTTTGTACGCACAGATTTCTACTTTTGGGAGCGTAGAGGAGAGAGATTGGAATAGTATCGATCTGATACCAATACCAGCGCGTTGGTATCGATACTATCGATATTTGGATCGATCCGCCCACACCTAATGAGAACATTATATTAGAAATGTGCAAATACACAATTAGCGGTCTATTCTCCCATGAAGCAATTAAAGGCAAAAATCGCCGTACAATCCCTTCATCAGTGCATCCACGTCCACCGCACTTTACCCGAAAAAGAAAGCGCGGACGTTAAAGAAGCGAGATTATTTCATCAAGCAGGAAGAGGGGGTTATGCTCTCAAAAATGTTGGCAAGAAGCAAAACATGGAGTATTTCATTTCCATAGTGAACCTAACGGAAATCCGCAGATACTCTTTTATTCTGAAAATGAAAGTATGGCGGTATCCTACTACGCTTGTATTCGGTTATTTACCGTGTGTTACCGTGAAATAGTGTTTGATTTTCGTGCACAGCAACTTACATTATCTTACTATGCATTAATGGTTTATTCATGTTATAGTAGAGACGCAGGGGATTAGTGTTCTCTAAGTGTGCTGCTGCGCACGTCATTGTGATTTTATTTTTATCGACTGGCACAGGAAACCTAGTTACAAAATAAAAGCACACTGGCGACCATTTCCGGCGCCATCTACAACCCCGATAACAACTATGTTTTAATATGTATAACAGGAGCTCGTGGGAGTTTTACTTGCACAAACATGTTCTGAGGGCAGAACGAAAAATTATTGCTTCAGAGAGATAACCAATCAGATTGTGGCGGGGGAGGGGGGTACAAGTAACTAGAAGAGGCGAGACCAAGACAATTGATTGGTTGGTCAGACATTTGACAGTAGGTTTGATAGGGGACGTTTATTTTGGAGGCACACAGGATGGAAGGACATGACAAGCAACAATAACCTGACTGATAACACAGGACGCCCTTAAATACAGGGGCAACAAGAGGAGCGAACACCAGGTAGCAATCAGTGATCAACAAGAGGCCAGGACAAGAGGAAAGTCTAACAAGGTTCGGGTGTGGCTTATTTAGAGCCACGCCCAAGGGAAACACGGGGGTCGAACATGCTGGGCAGGGCTGGACATGACAATATTTTGTGTAAGTAAAACTCCCATAAGCTAATACGAAGCTTATTTTTAAAGTATGAATGAAATTTTTCAAAAATTGCCCCAGCTTACCATAGCTCAGATAGGCCAAATTCACATGCAAAAAATACACTATATGGCCAAAAGTGGCCTAGAATTGTGGCGTGATTACTAAATAAAATAATTCATCATTGCCAAATATTCCAATTTATAGATAAGATCTAGTGATTTTAGAAAACACCCTGAGATGGTGAAGAGGCACACAAAACCCAAGATAAAACAACTGCATTTATGTTAGACAATTAGTCAGGAGACGTCAATGCTCTTGTGGGTACCCTAACAACACAAGAGCCAACCAATGACAAAAAAACAACACAAGAACACATGGAACTATATTACATAAGGAAAAGACACAACAAACTTGCCAGTATTAGTCATAAAGCAATAAACACCCACTCAATTTATGCTGGCGGCGATACTGCACAACTTAGTTTGGTTTGCAGTTGTGCACCTTCCCATCTACAACAAATAAATGTGGTTCACAAAGTTTAAAAAAGAAAAAACTTTGAAATCAAAATAAAAATACTGGTGGAGGTGAGAGCTCTAAAACAGTCGGAGAAGAAGGATGCATTTCTAGAGAGCATTTGAAGGAGCCTTCGAAATGGGGCAGCTTTGTCGCACCATTGTGACGCAGTCAGTCTTCCGAAGCAGCCTTAGAAGGGCGCTGCCTCTGAATTCAGACATAACTGGTCTACTCTGTCCCCTGCCTGTGACTTTATGATGCGTACCACTTTGCAACTTACATTTAAATGTGTTCTCGTGAGTTTTTATGAACAATCACTTGCAGTTGACCAGAACAGCTCTAACAGGGCATAAATTCAGCAAACTGAATCCTATAATGGTGGCAAGTCACTAACCACTCTGTACAACCAGGATGCAGGAGAATTGGTGACTGTGTGCTTAATTATGCACCTGTGTCAGCAATGGCTGTGACTTAATTAGCCAATTCCTCTAATTAATAGGGGTCGCCACATAAATATGTCCTTATAGTGTAATCATCCTCTAGCACTTCAGGTCCAACATCTTGCACTACAGCCTGCCCTCGTCCCTCACGTTCTGATGTAATTACCTGCCACAGGTGGGTGAGTTTTCTGCTGGTTTATTCTCAGCAGGAATGCAGAGGCTCCCCTTCAGATATAATTTCCTTCCCACACGGTGCCCCTGGCCAAACCGAACTCTCCATCCGACTGTCACCGTATCCCTTTTTAATCATTTGAAAAATTATCTAGAGGAAACATCACTCTCTAAGTTGAGTTCATATTCATGGTTGTGTTCTTTAAATGTCTGTTTGCTCCTAATGGAAAGTGACAAGACCAAAGAGAATTTAACAAACAGGCCTAACCCTCTATGGGATGGGTGCCTCCAGTCAAATCCCTGGCTGGCAATGTCACCATTGGCCCTTGTGCAAGGCCCTTAACTCCAGTTGGTCCAGGGGTACTGCCTGACCTTGCTGTCTCATCTTAACTTGTATGTCGCTTTTGACAAAGGTGACTGTTAAATCAAAGTACTTGAAAATCAGACCCTTGACATCCTCATACTGTCAATTTGAAAGGTATTTGAAAATCTATCGCTGTAGTCAGCTATTCCAGCAATCACAGGTTTTACTGCAAGCTGCAGAGTCAGTCTGGTATACAAGAGTATGATTTAGCTGGATACGCTGAACCCGTATGAGATATAAAATGCATAAGAAGTAGGCTATTTACACAGGAGAAGCCATGGATTTGGTCACCTCAATGAAGGGATCCGGTTCTACCACACATTGTCTATGGATTACGCCCATCAGCTGGACCCATCACTTTCCCAGTCTCTAGCTGAACCGATGGGCAAGGGACAAACTGCTAAAAACATCATGGAGGGCACAATGGCTCTAGGGATCAAGATGAGGCCCAGTTACCTCTTCCCTGAATGCTATAACTATGGCTGGAATGGCACTGACTAAAACAAGGAACTATGCACAAATACACTAACACATAATAAAAATAAACCATAAATGTAAAATTTACAAACCCACGACAAAAGGGGATACTGGACGACACAGCGTCCCACTTAGCCCAATAAGCCATGCAGCAGCCAGGGGAATAGGGAAACACACAAGGAGCTAATAACAACGGGATGGCTAGCGACACCTGCTGGCCAATCAGGGAACTGACATGCCAAAAGGGCCATGGGCTGATCCTGACACTGTCACTCTGCTGTGTGTGCTGCCATCTCCAGGAGGACCTGGGCCACATGCCATTGCATTATGGACCACTAGAATCACTGTGAGATATCAAGAAATATTTTCATTTTCTAACAATAATTAAATCCACTTTTTGGATTTTCCAATTTTGGGAATATGTGACTGTAAAATTACCTTTAATTCAACTTCCTCTTCCAAGAGGAACATAAAGGAAAGGGTTCAGATGTTCTAAGCTGATGTTGAATGTTTCTATGGCCTTAGCTGTCTAGAAATAAAAACTCCACAAATGGAGACACATGCAGGTCCTCAAAGACCTTAAATCTGGTTGCTTTGTGAACGCAGGGTGAGAATGAGCCTAGGAACCTAACCTTCATTAAGTGCCCCCTGCTTATGTTTCCACAACATTTACACAGGTCTGTTAGCCTTACACAATCTAAAATATTATCTATCAGAGTAGAGAGAGCACTGTGAAGGTCAGCATGGCCTAGCACAATACTACTAATAACATGTGCAGTAGCCATAAATGACACTAAATCATATTGTTGGGCAAAAAAGGGATCTAATCCTCCTCACCACCCTCTCTCTGCTTGGCATTATGGGCACTGCTCTGTGCTGGTTTGAGTCCTATTTATCAGACCGATCATTCCTAGTGGCTTGGAGAGCAGAGGTGTCCAAATCACATCAGGTAACAACCGATGTTCCCCAAGGCTCTGTCCTTGGCCCACTCCTCTTTTCCTCGTGCATCACCTCTGTTAGTCAAATCATCCAATCACATAGCTTCTGCTACCACTATTACACTGATGATGTCCAATTATACCTAACCTACCTGCCTGACAACAGCATTGTCTCTGCTTGAAAATCTGCATGTATCTGGGACATTGCAGCCCGGATGAAGGATCATTACCTCCCAGACTGAGTATCTCGTCTTCCTTGCCAGTTCTACCATCCATCAAGACACTATCTCCATCAAGGTCTACCAGGAACCTATTGATAATGATAGACAACCAAGTATCCTTTGTTGAGCACATAACTTCTCTCACCAGATCTTACAGATTCACCCTGTATAACATGAGAAACAAAAGTAATTTTTGTCTGCGTATATAGCTCAGCTTCTAGTCCAAGTACATGTTACCTCAAAAACAAAACTACTGGAACTCTCTCTTGCAGGTTTATCAGCTTGTGCTGTAAGGCCACTGCAGATGACTTAAAATATGGCAGCAAGTCTAGTATTCAATCAGCCTAATGCTCTCATGTTTCACCCCTCCTTGTCTCTCTTCATTGGTTTCTTCTAGGTGCTTGCATCAAGTTCAAGTCTTTATTGTTGGCCTTCAGATCCATTAATGGACAAGCACCCATCTCCATCAGGGGACTCCTTAAGACCCACATCTCATCTTGCCCTCTTTAGTCAGCAAACCAACACTGCTTGGAGATTCCTCCACCAAGTAAGAAGTGTCACTACAGATATTCTTTAAGTGTGGTTCCTCTATAGTGGTTTGAGCTGCCGAACCACCTCAGGTAATGATTCAAGAAATGCCTCAAGACTAATCTGTTCCAGGAATTCCTCTACTAGTTGAATGCCCCTTATGGTCACTGAGTGTTCTTTGCACTTCACTGGAAGCTCACCTTATCTATACTTATGCATAAGATGACACCTGAACAGAACCTATATTTGTAATGTGCCATTTGTGGGGGCAAGATTTGAACCACATTTACAGAGGCCCTAACCATGGAATTCTGATTGCAGAAGACTTACTGCAGAACCATTTTATGGGCAGAAAGACACACACTTTGTAAACATAACCGCAGTGATCTTTGTGTAACATAGTAGAGCTGAGCTTGCACCTTTGCATTGTATTTTGCATAACAATGGGCATCTTGATAAAGGCCTGATATGGGCTTAAATAAAACACGTCACCTTAGATCTGCACTACAAGCGCCTCAGCAGGACGCAGTGCTGAAGAAGCTCAGGTGAGAACTTCAGAAAGGTACGGTGGATCACCATGTCGCAATATGGAAGCTACTTATATGTACCTCATTAATGAATTTAAAGGTTCCGCTGTTTAAAAGAACATCTTTAAAATGCTGCTTGTGGAAAGTCCTGAAATCCTCATACCAACCATTTGGAAGGTATTTGAATATCTATCAAGGTAGTCAGCTATTCCTGTAATCTCAGGTGCTGTGATTCTCCATGACATTCTCCAAGCCATTTCATTGTGCTTCTTGTACAATGGATCTCAACCAGAAAGGGCCACTGCGCATGTAGGTTTTCACTGCAACTCCGTAATTAGATTACTAATTAGGGGACTGATTGGCTGAAGAGTTCTCACACCTGGGTTTAAACAGCTGTCCTAAAGGTTAACCCAAAATCCTGCATACATACTGGCCCTCTGAGGATAAGGTTGCCTACCTCTGCAATAATGATAATACCAATGCAAACACACTTTCTCAACCTATTTAGCAAAGTATTCTAACACTCATAAACATTGAGCTTGTATGAGATATCAAAAGTAGATGAATGCATTATAAGTGTCTTATTTACATAGGAGGAGCCATGGATTTGGTCACCTGGATGAAGGCATCCAAGTCTTTCCTACTGCCCTTCCTTATGCTATCTTTACTGGGGACCATTCATGCTGACCTTCCCTATCCTCCTACTGCCACCCCACTGTTTAAGGGATACCCTTACAGTGTCATATGGAACATGCAAACTTCTTTTTGCAAGAAGAACAACATCCCGCTGGATACCTCGCCATTCCAGGCCGTTACCACCCCAGAGGCTGTTCCTGACCAAATCCTCTTCCTGTTCTACATCACCCGTTTGGGGCTATACCCTTTTGTGAATGAGGACTCCAATAAGGAGATCAATGGAGGCATCCCACAGAAGGGTAACCTGACGGCCAGCTTGGAAGTCGCCCAGTTAGACATTGCCCGCTATCTACCTTCAGAAACCATGCCCGGCCTGGCTGTCATTGATTGGGATGCCTGGCACCCCCTGTGGGACAGAAACTGGGGCTCTAGGACTGTCTACTGTACATTGTCAATCGACTACGCCCAACAGCTTGACCCATCACTTTCACTGTCTCAAGCCAAGTCTATGGCCAAGGAGCAGTTCCAAACAGCTGCTAGAAACTTCATGGACTACACAATAGGTCTAGGGATCAAGATGAGGCCCAATTACCTCTGGGGCTTCTATCCCTTCCCTGAATGCTATAACTATGGCTGGGATGGCACTGACTACACAGGAGAGTGCCCCAAGTGGGCACAGACTGGCAATGATCATCTCCTGTGGCTGTGGCAGACAAGCACGGCCCTCTATCCCTCCGTCTACCTACAGACCAGTCTGGCCAACACCCACAAGGCTGCTCTGTATGTCCGTAACCAAGTTCACGAGGCCATGAGGGTGGCCAGCTTATCTAAGCGGCCTTTCAATGTCCCCATCTATGTCTACACCCGCCCTATCTTTGCCAATCAAGCCAATAAATTCTTGAGTGTTGTGAGTATATTAGATGAGCTCACTTTTATAAACTGGATGATCATAAACTTTGCTTATGACCTGCATATGATCCCTGTAACCTGTAAGTTATCATACTATGGGGTTCTGCGGTTCCGTCTCACTTTCCTGTGTATGTCATCATCTTCAGGAGGACCTGGTCCACACCCTTGGTGAGAATGCAGCTGTAGGGGCCTCGGGTTCAGTGTTCTGGGCGGGCATCACAGACTTTAATGACAAGGTATCCTTTCATGGAACACATGCCGTCTACATGTCTGTGGCAGGGGCACACTAAATAATCACGGTTAGAATAAGATCTCTGTGTTAACAAAATCCAGTGTGATTACAGAAATCAGAAATCTGCAGTGAAACTAATGGAAGTGAAGCATCTATGCTATAACAATGCTTAAGCCCTCCTTCATATCTCAGGGGATCTTTCCTTCACACTACCTGTCTATATATCACACACGCGTGTTCCATCCTTGCAGGCATCATGTGAGGCCTTGTCCTCCTACCTGACCTCCACCCTGAACCCCTACATCGCAAACGTGACGGCGGCTTCCAGGCTCTGCAGCGAGTCACTCTGTCTGGGCAAAGGCCGCTGTGTCCGGAAGGACTACAACACTGATGTCTACCTGCACTTGAACTCTGCCAGCTTCTCTGTCCAAAAATCCGGTGGGAAGTACGTGGCGGTGGGCGTTCCAACCCTCTCTGACCTCGCGTTCTTCTCAGATCACTTTACCTGCCAATGTTACGTTGGGCTGAGCTGCTCTGCCCGGTTACCGGACGACCTCCCCAAGACGCCCGTGGTCATTCCTGTGTAACACAGTCCTTCAGTATACTGTGGGGTCACTACCCTTTAAAATCCTTTGATCATTTTGCTGAGTCATTTATTCATTTGCTGTTTGTGAAGTATTTGTTTAAATTAAGTTCAATCAAGGGCATAGGAGAAAGCTACCTTTCTAAAGGAATGAATGAATGCAGGTTTGCAACAGAACTGTGCCAGAAATCTGGCAATAAGGGTCACATCGACAAGGCTTGCAGATCTAAGGTTGGGACTCCAGACACCCAGAAGGTGGCGCACAAGGGCCAAAAAAGTGACAGAAGAGTGCAGGAAAAAGGAAGACGGACACATTTGTTAAGAGGA
This sequence comes from Petrocephalus zakoni, assembly GCA_026774425.1. Classification (NCBI taxonomy): domain Eukaryota; kingdom Metazoa; phylum Chordata; class Actinopteri; order Osteoglossiformes; family Mormyridae; genus Petrocephalus; species Petrocephalus zakoni. The sequence continues at coordinate 13,517,861 of JAODKN010000001.1, read as the reverse complement.
GGGGGAGGGTGCTGTTAGAGAGAAGACTAGTGGCATTAACACCTTTTTGTTATGGCGTGGCGCAGCAAAAAGACGATCCATGGTGAGACTTTCAGGAAAAAAGGGGTTTGTTTCACAAACCAAACACAAAAGGGAAACCAGAAAGCAAAGGAATCACTAAGGGTCAAAACAGAGCAAGCAGACAATCAAGACACTAACCTGGAAGGGGGTTTCAGCGAACGCAAGGCAAACAAGATACATGGGAGCCAGACGCAAAGCACACGGCAAATCAGCGACTGACACAAACACGATGACCGACTGAAGAATCGAGCATGGGCAGGCACTAAAATACACCATGTTTCACAATTACTTATCCTTTACCGTTTTACTGCTTAATATTTTTTCTTCATCTTATTATACCCTTGTGCAGATTTTCATTTAACACAATAAAAGTTTATATTATACAACCATAAAACAGTATCCCTACTATTACTGTCATTATCTGCCTCCATCATGCCCCCATTTGGCCAGCAGAGGTCACTGGCCATCCCATAATTTTTCCCAACCCTAATGTGTTAACCATCCACACCTGTCTCGAGTTTGTTCATCGTGTTTTGTATATATATGTGCTTGCCCTTGCCTTCCTCCCCAGATCGGTCATTGTGGTAGTCATTAGTGTTTATTTAGATGGTAGCTGGTGCCAATGTTAGTGCTTGTTGTAGTGCTGGTCCTTGCCCTGTTCTCTGTGTGTAGGTTCGTCCCAGTCCCTCCTGCCTGCTCGTCCCTGCCTCCCTTTTTCACCCCTCATGGTCCATATTTTCTGTTTTTTGGTTCTACAATGAAGCCATCTTTGTTCCTGGAAGGCGGTGTTTGGTGTGTCCCTTTTCCGATTTGTGACAATTATCAACAAAGCAAATTAAGAGTCATTATGAATATCTCACAGATTCAATAACCTTAATACTAAGACCTGCTACTGAAAATGTTAATAAATATGTTAAACACTTTTTAATCAAAAGAAACATCTTGTCAATGTTTCTTGGAAAAAAATTGAAATTAATACATACCTCAATTGTCAAGGGACACCCTGAGAGGTTTTGAGTATAGCTACTCTGATCTTAGAGGTGGACTCTTATACAGTCAGATCCATGAATATTTGGACAATGACACAATTTTCGTAATTTTGGCTCTGTACATCACCACAATGAAATAAAAATGAAGAAACTTCAGGGGTACAACGTAAAGACTTTCAGCTTTAACTGAAGGGGTTCAACAAAATATATGGCAGCACAAAGTTATAGCAAAGGTCATTCCGGAAAGCTGAAAAGACAGAGAAATGGGTAACAAGTTACTCACAAGTAGTTGCTCTGTAGTCTCAATACATCATATGAACAGTATTTACTGTTAGTATGGTAATGAAATGTGAATTGAATATTTACAGTCAGGACTGCGATAGCAAAAGATATTCCCATTAGTGTTGCTTCACAAAAGTTGTCACAAACTCAAGACAAGGATGTAGGGATAAAACCAGAGGCCTCAGCACACATTCCCATACAGCCATCCATTAAACACACAACATTTATGTTACATATAAATATTACTGGTTGTTTCAATTTCAGTTTAAATGCAAATATATAAAAACAAACTGCATTGGAAGAAAATAGTGCCACAGGATTTTGCCTAAAGTATGATACTGATACATACATGTATGATATGTCCCTGTGATATGTCCAGGTTGTTTTTTAAGGCAAGCGTACGACATTTGGACACATGCTTTGAGCGGTTAGTGAAGACCTCTGTCTTCTGACCACAAAAACCCACTGATTGCGTCATTGCCAAGCTTTCTGGACGTGCCCTGGTGTACGACGCTCACAGCAATCACACCTCAGTTCTGAATGTGGCATTCAGCAGTGGACCCTGGGATGCTCAGTGGCTCTGAAATCATTTCGTACCCTTTCAATAATCTGTCATCATTTTCCTTTGTCTTCTGCGAACGCTCTTCAGAGCTCGGGTAACGTAGATGGCCCATAGGTGATAAGAAAATGTTATGGTTGTTTTTTGATGTGTCTAAATCAAACTGCAGCAGAAGAAGATTCCTACAATGCTAACCACGATAAATGGTGGAAGATACGCAGATGCATGGATGAAGTTCATGAATATGGCTCATGAAATCATTTTTCTTCGTTTCAGCCAGAATGTATAGGCTCCATAAGGTAGCTGACTACAAAGAACATGTCCATAATCTGACCAGAGCTGTAAAACAAGCTGTCACTAACCTGCCCCAACATATGTATGAAAGACATGAGATTGAACACAGTCAGGAGAATCATCCCACTGCAGACAAAAAGTGACAGTCACAGTGCTTTTGTGAAGTGTCTTCCCACCACTGCAATCTTTACTGGTTACTTACTGGTTTCTTCATAGATTCTAGTTTCTTCTTCACTTCCACACATGAAAATAATCCCCTCCTCCCTTTTTCCCCTTGCATTTTGTTTTTATACAAAATTTTGTCCTTGAGAAAGTTTTGCTCATTCCAGCTACGCATTCACCGATTGTCTAAAAATAAACACAAGGAAACCTGTAATCATACAAATACTGCGGCAATAGGACTGAAAAATCTGCCTCATTTTGCCACTTACCTGGAAACAATTTATTCCAAACTCGAGTGCAAACAAGGAAGGACTATATGAAGACCAGTGATACTCAGAACAAGATAATTTGACAATTTAAGAACAGCTTAGGAAAAAAAACCTGGAAATCTGTGCTAAAATTAAAAGGCCCATGAGACCTACAGGGTAATGCAATACATGGCAGTATAGTACGTCAGGGGAGTCTGATTGCAAACCAACATACGTGCAGTTTTTCATTTAGTTACACAAAGGCGATAGAAGGGAAGGACAGTACCAACTGTCTGAATATCAACACAGCCCAAGGAAAGCGAGGGGGGGGGGGAGAACATCCCAATAATAACATTACTATCCTTCTAGCTAAAGTGGATCAGATGGACATAAGAGGTTGAAATTCTATGAGCTGATAAATGAAATGTTTCCTTGAGATGGATAACAATCTGTTCTTCCTAATTCATTATAACTCATTACCCAATTTATTTGAAGAGCACCAAGACAAAGACTAAAACAAACAGATTTTGGGGAAGATTGATATGCTCCAGACAGTCTGCTTAATCGTTACCAGCTATTCCTTACTGTTCTAATATGAAATGGACAAATATAATTACAAGACAGAAACAAAATGATGCATGTCTATAATTAGAACAGTTCTGTGAAACTCAGATGGTTATTACACAATCCTTTCAAACGCTGTTTGATCATAATAAATGTTATAATATGATTTCAAGTCAGCTTGGACATGCTCATATCGATGTTAATAAATAAAGTGTAAATAGACACAAACAAAAAGCTGTCGGATGTTGTTAATGCCTGTAGCATGCATTGGTGGTTAGAGGACAGTGTTTAATGATCGACAAGGGCCATAACATGCACCGAAGGCCTTCTGATGAAATGTTTTGTGCAGCTGTGTAATGCTGTGTGCCAACACTCCAAGGCTGTCAGCATTTTTTTCCCTTAACGTGACCTTTATCTCATTGTTAATTACTTTGGTGTGGTTCATATCTCATCCTCTAGGGGGCAGCAGGCTGCAGTTTGTCAGGATTTAGTCCCTAGGATGAATGTAAGTGAATGAAGATAAAGTTCATTTAAACTGGAATACCCTAAATCCAACAAGTTATCTAGCTAATTAACAAATATCACATGATACCGTTTGTTTTTATTTTCTCTTTGGATCAAAACAAAAAACAATTAACTGCTAAAGATGGTACCAGGCTTCCTCCGAAATTCCCGTTGACTTATACATAAACCTAGGAACTGTTACCATCCTCAGCAGACCTACCTGATGGCTCAAGTCAGGTCAACATTAATTTGCAACAGCTACCTGTTTGGCAGCGGTGGCTGCTGACCGCAAATGTTAGTGAGGCTAACTGACCCAGTGGTATAAGATGGTTTGATACTGGGGGGAGGCACGACTTCTAGATTATGATATATGGGACAAGCTTTTGAGCAATATTGGCGGGCAACTGCCAACCTGGTGAGACAAAGGGCAACCTATATGGATCTGGATGATCATGAAAAGTTACCCGCTGCCAATCAAAGTTTTTCTAACAGAAATCGATTGCCCAATATCACTGGGAAAGTGCCCCAGTGACCGTCACTGGTTAGCAACACTGCATAGCGACACTGCTCGGAAAGTTGCCCTGTGTATCGTACCCCTGATAATTTAAGCACAAAGGTTTGTTTATTGGGGCGATGAATTATTATTATTATTAATATTAATTTGACTTTATGCTATAATATTTTTTAAATGATAGTAATATTCATTAAGCTGTCCTACACATTTCCAATTCTCCACTGTGTAACTATTAACTTTGTGAGCAGATGCTGACAAGAATTATGTTTTTTAGGTGACATTAATGGCCTGACTTGAGTAGGCTATATAGCTTTACCAAACTGTTTTGATCTCCATTACATGTGCGACACAGACACACCAATGAAAGCCAAAATGTACTGCACCGGAAAAGCACTCTCATTGTGCTTCTTAAATGCCAGCTCCTTTAAAACCAAAAGTTAAATCACATCAATCAGCCTTTTCGGAATGTCGCGGTTTTTCCCCACCATGTTCTTGTTTGGCTAATTGGAGGTGCATGCCTTTGTTGATCTAACTATCGATCTTCACTCCTGTTTCCAGTCTTGATCTGAAAGAATAAGAGAGATCACCTCCCCACCTGTGTCGACAACAAAATTTGCAGGAAGAGGATCAAATCGTGTCCCATATTTGACCGCATTTTGTTTAATCGCATAATATAAGGAGACTTAGTTATACACCTGCGCTGGCATGCTCCTTTTGCACAGGAAAAAGAAAACTGAAGGAAAAACTGAATGTGAACTGAAGCCTGATTTTAGTTACTTTTTTGTCTAATAAATTTAATATAAAATTCAGTATAAGAAATAAAGTAAACATAAGTAAGCTACAGGACAGGAGTCATATTTAAGAGGGACAAGATATATCTTGCCAGTGGTCTCCAGAGTTGTGCTAAGTACAGAGTTACCAATCACTACCTGGCTATGTGCCTCATCTGTAACAATTTTTGGAAGGGGAGGCCCCTAGATGTTTTTATCTCTTCCAACATGATGCCAAAGAACTACGAAAATAAGAATATGAATATTATAACACTACAAGATCAAAATCATAATTCTTCACACTTGCAAACAGTACTGCTTTGTCGACTGTCTAAGTAATAATCAATACTAGAGCCAAAAGATCCACACACATAGACCTAGAGACTCGAACGCTGGACTCCAGAGTTGTGTTAAGCACAGAGCCACCTTAAGTTGACCCTGCATGTCCATACATGATACAGCAATGATACATGTAGTCCAAGCACTACAGCAATTATGGCCAAATGTGGCCTTCAATTTGAGGATAAAGAGAAAATTGACAAACTGGAAAAGAACAAACTTTACAATGTTGACTGTAGTTGCAGCAGTACTTATAACAGTTAAAGTAGTAGCAGCTGAATCAGTAAGTGAAGTATTTAAGGCAGTACAGAACAAAGAGATCTCTTTTGAAACTCGAGACTTAATGGGGGTCTCATATAAGTTTTTCTGTTTTTTTTTTGCTGGAGAAAAAAAAATGAAAGACCGAAGAAATAAGCCACAGTCACATTTCGGTTGAGTTCCTGATTTTCTATTTGTTTCGGTGGGTTTATCTTCCCTGATGACTGAACCCACGCTCTGAATGGTCAAACATGCGCCAAACGTCTTTGCGTCGAGAATTTGCGTCGAAAATAGCGTTAGTACAACTTGTGGATACAATTTCACACAAATGCCAGTAGTTTTTTCAGTCAAAATACGGATTCTTAAAGGATTACACATGAGTTTAGACCATTAAACGTCAAAACATTGCCTGTAACACTGACCCCCCGCGTTCCCGCCTAAAGCTTAGCAGTATTTTTCGTTGCTGACGCACCTCTGGTATGCGAAAGGAACACTATTTCTGCAGTTGCGTTATTGAGCCACAAGGTGGCTTTAAAACTATACTATACATAATACAAGCATATCAATTTTGTAGAAATTCATAACAGATTATTCCTAACCCTGTTGCACATACTTAATTAGAAGAGTTAGAAACTCCCCATAATTCTTAAGTATCCAATCAACTTTTAAAAAGAGGGTCATGAGAAATACATTGAAATTTATGAGTTTAGAGACATTTCTACAAAATGTTTTGCTTCACCTTAGTTCCTTTCATCAGTCTAAGGGTGGTTTTGTACAATACTTTGTCAAACATTTTTTGAATAACAGCATTTTTTGGTTCCGGAATTGGAACTGGTTGTTGTCATTATACACTGGCATTAAAACGATACTTTATGTGATACAAATAGGCCCCCCGCGAAAGGATTCACTGATTGGGGGGATTCCTTTGGGTTCAAACCACTAATTTCACTACCTGGCTATGTGCCTCATTTATAACAATTTCGAGGAAAGGGAGGCCCCTAGGTGTTTTTACGTCTTCCAACATAATGGTGAAAAGTACTAAAACAATAAGAATAGGAATACTAGAGAAAAACACAAGAATGATAATTCTTCACGCTTGCAAATAGTACTGCTTGAGCAATATGAAATATTTTTGCGGTTCTCTAATACGTTTATTGCTATAGTATGCCTCCACTGTTTTATGCGTGAATTCTGCATGTGCTCTCTACTCCAATCATAACTATCATGCGCACTGATAGAGTGGTGCGCTTGTGAGAAAATTAACAGAAATGAGTGAGGCGAACAAGAACCGATCACCAAAAGAGATTCCCTTTTCACTTAATGAGTATATTTAGAGTTCCATAGTGACGACGTTGAGCACACGCATGCGGTCCGTGTCCCACTCTCGCCAGTGTGGGGAAGCTATTAAAAAGGCCAATAGGATATTGGGTTACATCTCCAGGTGTGTGGAGTTTAAGTCAAGGGAGGTAATGTTAAGACTTTACAATTCCTTGGTAAAACCCCACCTAGAATATTGTGTGCAGTTCTGGTCACCTTACCTTTAAAAGGACATTGCTGCCTTGGAAAGGGTTTAAAGCAGGGCTACAAAAATGATTCCTGGGCTAAAAGGAATGTCTTATTAGGAAAGGCTAGCTGAGCTCAATCTGTCAGCCTGGAGCAAAGGAGACTAAGGGGGGACATGATCCAGGTATAAAAGATCCTAACTGGTCTGGATATTGTCCAATTAAATAGTTACTTCAACATTAGTTTAAATATGAGAACCCGTGGCCATAGTTGGAAATTAGCGGGAGAACAATTCTAACTGGAGCTGAGGAAAAACTTCTTTACACAGCGTGTAGTTAGAGTATGGAATAGTCTTCCTGATAGCGTAGTGCAAGCTGAATCCTTGGGTTCCTTTAAAGCAGAGCTAGACAAGACTTGAACATCTCTGAGCTACTAGTGGAAGGCTCTCCAAACGAGCTCGGCAGGCCGAATGGCCTCCTCTAGTCTCTAAATCTCTTATGTTTGTCACCACTGCTTTCTGTCTGCGGGCTCAGCTCATGGTAACAAGCGTAAAGTTGCACTGAACAGCGCGCTGCTGCGGTTAGTCTTATACGTACATTTAGTCTGCAGTAGTTGGTGTTAATTATGTGCTTGAAATTAATGTTCTGTGAAATTCATCCTCAGTACAATTGTAAATGAGCGAATTGTCAATGCAGCAATAAATACATTTTTGGCCAGTTAACCGGAATGTGAACTAGTGTCTTGTTAGATAATACATTTACCTACTGTTTACCTATAGTTTAGTATAGTATAGTGTGTGATGTGAGGCTTATCTGCCCCCCCCCCCAACCAACAAGACATTTACCTCAGAAGATGCAGCAGCAGAGCTGCCAAAATCTTCAGGGACCCCCCCCCGTCACTTTATATTCTCTCACACTTTATTACAACTGTGTTGCACATCTCAGGCCTATTTATTTTACAATATAACTTTGATTATTTTATATCTATTTATTATCATATTGCTATCTTTACGCTGACGTTTGGCTGTCACTGTTATGTCTCACTGCAGACCTTACACATGACAAATAAAACCCCTGAATCCTAGTTTACTTTGGGTGAATTTTAACTCCTATTTTGTTTTAATAAATAAACATTTCCTGCTTATTATTTGATTTCATAACCACAGGTCATCTTAAAAGACTTTCAATATACAAATTTATATGGCTAAATTACATCACTGCCATCTTGTCATTTACCGGCACAGTGATATGCTTTCCTTAAATGCACCCATGATTGACAAGCTCTCCGAAGAAGTCGTAAACAGCTTTTGTTTTCATGAAACCCCTACCGATTTCAAATGAGGTCATTTTTCACTGTTTGTACGGGCTTCCGACACAAGCCGGCATGTAGGGAGGGCAGAGAGCGAGCTGACTGTACCACTGCACAACCAAATGGATTGTGTGACCTTCTGAGTGACCTGAGGAATAGATGAATGAGCTTGAGGGCTGGGGGGGTGGGTACGGAACACGCATCTCTCATTCGGGTGGGAAACTGAAGGGGCCGTGGTCTCCGGCAGATTTCCCGGTATTCCGTGGCATGGCCAAGCTTGTCTCGTTACAGAAAAGGCTGTGAACGCCATTCAGAAAGGCAGCCCGCGCCTCTGTCAGAAACTGTAAACAGCGCCGAGTGATCAAAGCCACCCCCCCCCCATCCCCTTCCATTTGTATGCGGGGGGAGGCGGAGGAGCTGGGGTGTCCTGCACCAGCCTTGAAGTTTGTCTTGGCTTGACTCACCCTCCCTCAGGGCGAATGGAGCTTAAGCACTGGACTGCCGACCCGCACGGTACAATTAAAAACCAGAACCCCCCGCCGTACCCCTTTTACCCTGTTGTGCCAAGGACATTTGGGGTACAACTTAAAACTAAAACCCCCTACGCTCCTTTGGAAGTATCTGGAAAGTTTATTTGGTGTTAAAAGTCTGGAGAAGCACGGGCAGATGGCTAATCCCATTAGCCTGTTTGAAAATTCATTTCCCATCTGAGATGTCAGTGACAATGTAAAATGGCTCCTGGTGGGGGGGGTGTGAGCCCCACTGGACAGTTGGAGAAGGAGGCTGACTTGCAGGGTCTGAGGGCCGGTGATGTAGGAGGCTAGGCGAGTTGGGACAGTAACATTTCGGTTATGATGTAATTTCTTGGAAGCAACCCAGGGAACAGATCTCAGATTTCTTCACCGGGAATGGTTATCTGGCTATGCCTGTGGTGACATTATTCTCCATCTTCACGCCTTTATTTAGCTGTAAACCTAAAGCCAATTAAAACCAAAAATGCATTATATATGGAGATAGATTTTATGCAGAAGGAATTTAAGTTTGCTAATGTAACCGGTAATTATACTAATTTCCGGCACTCTCCCCCTGCGTTGCAGGAAACAGGGACGCTGACTGGAGTGGATGTGATTAAAATCCTTCAGCAGTCTCAGTCTGCACATCACTATGCCTTATTTCGCCGGCAGAGAAGATTAGGCTATTGCAAGTTTGATCGCTAGAGGGCGATATTCTTGAATTAGGCATGGTATTTGCGTTTTAAAATCCGTGGATTGTTAATGAAGAATAAAAACATTAATTGCTAGTGCTTTTTGGGCATGCACACGCATTTTAAAACTTAAAAATATATATTTCAATAATACTTTGCAACAGCAATATCAATCAATACATTCTAATCAAGATACGGCGTAGAAATGTATCAGTACATTTCAATTAGTTGAAAATTATTTATTATATGAACAATAACAGAGAAAGATATGCCTGAAGCCTGGCAACTCAGTTGAAAAAAAAACTTTATTTGAAGTAGAAATATGTCTAATTTGCAAATTTAATCAGTTACGGTTAAAATGTCACAGTTTCAAAGAAAATTATTTCTAAAAAATTAAACATGACAATAATTAATCTTCAGCGGAAACGTTGATCTCTCCGGGAAGTGGATAGCCCATCTTGGCTCCGTGATTAATGCAGCGTGTCAGATCTGTCACAACAAACGTGAATAGTGAGCTCCGAGCACACTGAGCAGCAGTTCCGGTGGAAACGAGCGTGCAGGCGCTTGCACAATGATGGAAAACTGCCCTCCTTCACGGGATCTATTTCCTTCATGGTTTCTGGTGCAACCACCGTATAACCTGCAAGGAAATTAAGTGTCAAAAATCATTTGCATACCCACCTACCGGGTAAGAGCAGTTATGCATGAACTCATTGGCCCGTGACACAACTATTTATTATTTCGTATTTTTATGTGCTTTTTAATGACCGATTTCTAGCTAGCCCATACCTTTCGTCGAATCAGTAGCAGAACCTGTTAATGTTTCACTGTCAAGTCTGCTTAGACTTTTTTTCCCTTTGATATAATTAAGGAACCATAATTCTGGGCCATGGCTTAGACATAATGGCTTTAATCATTGTCCATTTGGCATTCAGGGGCATGTTCCAGACGGCATGTAGCGTTATTTTTCGGATAGTTCAGATAAAAAAGGCACTTGGTAGCCTACTCTGGCTAAGCATTTCCCATCTAATCAATATCTTTAATAAAATAACACTGGTAAAATGATCAGACACAGAATAATACTAATTTATTCTTTTTCACAGTAGGCCACTTACTCCACAATCATTAGTGTTTATTTGCTTTGTACATATCTCGCTGGTTTCCGCTTAAAGTCGGCTCGTGACGTGTTATGAATGCATTGTAAATTGTGTAATCACACGGCATTTACAAACGATTCCCCCCGGCTCGGCCCCCATTAGCAGCCCGTCAGCCTTTCATGTGCGACCGCTTTAATCCGGCCGAAGGTTAAAGTGCCTTCTTGGGACGGACGCAGTGTGAATGACAGTAAAAGATGATCGCCCACTTTCAGCCGCATGCCTGTATGGGCAGAAGCTTTATTCGAGCTTTATAAATCCGCCGAAAGGGCACTGTCTGCACACCGGGTCGCGCTTCCGATCGCTCCCGAAATTGGCCCAGACTGGTTATTCCTCATGCCAGTTGACAGCCCAGCAGACTGAAGTGTTAGGAAAGCGTTAAATGTAGTGTAACGTATCGGTCAAAGTCGTGTCAACAAGGCTTGAGGTCATTTTTCCTGCAGGGATTTGCCTGGCCCGTCCGCCCCGCGTGTTGTGCGCCCCTTTTCGGCTCCGGTGCGGCGGTCCAGCTTTCGCTCCTGGGCCGCTCCGGCAGTTGCTGATTCCCCGGCCCTCCTCCAGCCCTCTAATGCTTGTAACAGGATTAGCCTTGATTATGAAGAAATGTCCCGCTGAAGGCTTTACATTTTCTTGAGCAAATAATACCTCGCACAATTCAGCCGCTTGTTCAGGGATTTTCAATGGCTGAGAAAAAGACATAATTCCCCCCCTCCCCCCCACACTCGCAGTAGCAATTATTTCGGCTGCTGATCCTCAGACTGCCATTTAAAAAGTATAAATTAAGGGCTAATATGCAGGGTGCAAAACAAAAAACAAACAAAAAACAGCCTATATAAGCATCAGTGTGATGGCTACTGCGGACCACGAAACCTGGGGACAATCGGGCTTTCAGTTATTAATCGCCAAAATCAACCTGTTGCAGAACGATGGAGCGAGATGGAGGGGATCTTTTGTGACCCCTTAGATAACGCACAGGTCCCTGCAAGGCATTGTTTGGGTACAGAGGGGTGCCAAAGGACACTGCCACCAGCAAGTATATTTTATACCTGAATCTGTGCATTGTAGGCGCGCCACAAATCAGTGCAGTGCTCGCATCCTGCATGTGTGCGCTCTTCGGCAATGTTTCCAACAAAAAGCCGGTTCATACCACAATCATCTTTCCTTAGAAAAAGGCAGCAGTCTGACGGCAGCCTCTTGGCATGTATAGGAAGTGGGTTTATGGGCGATGTGTAAAATACAGTTCCCGTGCTTCCCTTTGTGGCGAGATTGCTTGATAAGGGGTAACTAAGATTCATCGCGTATGTGAGTAAGATGTAATGAATGCAATTTAAAGACACGACTTGAAAGGCAAGGTGCTATACACCGCTGTGAAAACATCATTGTTTGTGTATTTCCTCATGGCTCGGAGCCATGGACATGGCACAGTTCCTTGATAATCCCAGTTACAAGGTCTTTAGAAATACCGTATGACTTCACTGTAAAATACTGCCCGGGCTTCAGCATTGAAGCCGTTAGAGAATTGTTCATTGTGCGGTTGGGAAATGCGGTCTGTCGCTAATTATCTACGTAAAGAACAATTTGATCTGTTTTCACGGATTGCCGTTTTTTATATATTTCAAATGCTGTGCGTCTTTAGTTGCTCTCGAAATGTTCGCTGACATCAAGTCAAAATATAGCCGCATAAAACAATTTAAACAACGAAAAAAAACACATTCCCCTGATCCTATAGTACGGCCTATATTGGGAAAAAAAATGCGTTTATGTCTTGGATCAGAGGGACCAAATGACCCCAAACTGTCAGAATAAACAAAGCGGTTATTCGCAATAAGACACTTGAGATCAGCACCTGCTACTCCAGACTGGATAATGATATACTTGAAAAGCTCTTGCTTTAAAGGTTGGGGAGTTGCCCATTTACCTGGAGAGCCGCTTCACTTCCAACAAACCATGTGTAAAAAGACAAAGGGATAACTGTTTCTGCGGCGGGGTTAAGCGTCTGGGTCTTTAAGGAGGCTCTTTTTTATGACTTCGGTTACTTCACACATAGGCGCTCCGTTGCATCACCCCGTCAACGCCGATAAGATTTTTATCTCAGATTATTTGAGCTGATTTAATTTCTTACTATCAGCACGGGCGCGTTTTCCCGCGCCCGCTATAATAATGCGGACCAGTGTTCCCAGTACAATACGCGCACTGTCCTCTCACATGCCGACTGTCCAAACAAGGCTGCGCAGGAGAAGGGGGGGAAAACGTGCGCAATTTTAACTTAAAGCCGGCGTTAATCATTTACACTAAATGCAATAAAATAACCCCGCAGCGACGCGCGCGTTCTGTTATCTAAAGCGTATTATTTGTCGAAATGGGCTGTTTTAACATGCAGGGAAAAAAAAAAAACAAAGTACAGAACAGCTTCTTAACTGAACTCCTTGAATATGCGAAACGCTTAAAAGATAATGTGAGTGAATCATTTACAAGCTGGCTTTTTTTTTCGTTCTGGAGGGGGGTCTATTAGCGGCTGTAAGGCGCACCGCGCTGACCGGCGGTCTCCGACAGCCCCCCCCCCCCCCAGCATTGCTCGGATGGTTTTTCAATGGCATCGCCTGACGTCACGGCCGGCCGTGTGTAGGCAAGAGCGCTTAAAGCTGATCCCCACGGAATCGCGGGAGACACACGGTCCGCGCCCGTCCCCCCCTGCGCCGCACGCCGCACCGCACACGCACGATCGTCGCCGAGGACACGGGGGCACGGCTGCCATGCTGCATCCCTGCACGCTTTTGGTCACCTTGCTGGCCCTGGCAGCGGAGCGCGGGGAGTCGCAGCGGACGGGGGCTCGGCGCACGGACTGCCCGTCCCGCTGTCACTGCGAGGAGGACGGCATGCTTCTCCGGGTCGACTGCTCGGACCTGGGGCTGAGCGGCGTGCCGGCGAACCTCAGCGTCTTCACGTCCTATCTGTAAGTGTGCGTGGGAAAGGGCGCACGTGTGCGCGCCGAGCCCCCGGGGGCTCCGCGGATACTTTAAATGGCTCGGCGGTGACAGATAGCGGACCGAGCGCCGCTCCGCGCTGACAGTCCGGGGCGCTCCTGTAAATCACGGCGCCCGCGGCTCCGGCTGCGCGATTTCTGGGTGTTTATGCGGCTCGGCGGTGCGCGGACCCGCTGCTCGGACCCCGCACTTGGCGCCCTGTTCCTGCACCCAGCTCCCCCCCGCGCTGTCATTGTCACCCCGCAACATATTGCAACTTCATATAGGTGTTGGATCACGTTGTGCTCCAGTCCCGCATCGAAACACTGTAATCTATTGGTTCCTGTCATAGTAACCAGTTAGGAGAAACACGCTCGGGTTCCGACGATCGCTGCAGATCGCCGCATCACAGCCCGATACGCCTATTTCGGAGTATTTGCATATGTAGAATAAAACCGGAGTGGCTCCGGCTTTCCTGCCGTCTTCCCTTATTAAATCACTTTCTATGGCTTCCCGATATATTCCCCGATGGAGCCGTAGGAATAATCGCACTAGTGGAAACACGTGTCTAAACGGCCGTTTCCTGTGCGATCGCCCTTCGCGATTATGCGAGAGATGATCGATTCGCCTTTAGATCCGGCCACTCGGCGGGCAGTGTCCCAAACGCGGCGCCCCAGGCCGCCGTTGAAAGTGCGGCTTTTTATTGCGAATTAAACGGGCCTGGGGGGGGGGGCACCGAGCCCCGGGTGACCGGGCGCCGCGTCTCCCCTACGAGGGACGCGCATCTGAGGCTGGAGGCGACAGCAGAGGGCTGCTTGTGCTGAGCTTTTTTCCTGGCCAGACAGGACTGATTACTGTGTATTTATGCATTTTATGGACCTTCGCTTTAGGTAATGTGCCGTACCTGTGTACATGTAACGAGTTTAGATATAATTTTCCCCTATTATTTTGAGCTCATACTGCAGTCAGCGTTCTGCACCCACCATGTTCGAAGACTTACCCAAACTGGCATGAAATTCCCTACAGCTGAAGCATAAATAAGTAATTAAGTAGAGGCTGTCTGGCCAAAGGGGAATATGGCATTTTGCACCCCTGGTCCAAGGTGAAGTTTTGGGGGTGAGGACAGAAATGGATGTTACTTAGCAGCTCTGTCCAGCCGCTACAGTTAGATGATGTCATACACATCGCTTAATCAATGCTTACCTTCCCCACCCAATTACAGGGTAGGCCTGGTTTAAACATGTGTCTTGTGTGACTACAATTTCCTGAGGAAAACAAAATTATTCAATGTTTTATTCTACCACAGAAAAACACGGGGCTGCAATAATAAACAATGTGCCTTGGTCGTGTTGCACGCTGTCGGATGCGGGACGTGAAAAGGATGTTTTGGAATATATGGAGCACTAGTGAACATCTGATGGTGCAGAACAAACCTGTGTCTTGCTTCATATAGAGGGAGGAGGATGGCCTATAGTGAGAACACTATTAAACTTCGAAATTTCTTTATTATTGGTTTATTTAAAACGCCCTCCCTCATTTAATTAAATGTTACTATGGTTTTATCTTGCATAAAGTTTTATCTCTTGAAATACTATTGTTAAAGGATACATTTGTACTGGAAATTACATATCTGATCTCTTTTGTAACTGTAGGAACTTGAAGTTGTGTATGTCTATAAATTTCTGTATATTCCTGTAAAAAATGACACACTAGGAAAAAGATACAGGCAGCAATATTTTCAAAATTGACCCTTTTTTCAGTAGGATTAACAAAGCAACAGCGCTGGTTGTTAAAGAGGGTCAGTTTTCCATGACAGAAGTGTTTTCTTTTAAATTTGAATGTAAATACTATAGCTTATTGGTTGCAGTGATGCATTGCAGACCCAGGCGCGGTTGATTCACGCCTGGTCGCCTCTCCGTAGCTGTACATGCTGACTATGCTCCAGGCTTGGCGAGGGAGTGAGCTTGCAAAACAGGACGATTCACAGGCACTTTTTATGGTTGAGACCGAAAAACGCGATCCATTCCACGGGCGAATTCGGCACGCACGTAGAATGGACTGAGCCCCCCCCCCCAGCCGTCGGCATCCTCCCCATTGTCTCCTTCGAGGGGAGGCCATAATTAAATTAATATGGTAATGGCTGTTCCTGACACAGTTTCCTCTGTCCCAGTGACTGACGGATTGACAGGGAAACCATAAGGACCACAGAGAGGAGGGCCGGGGGGCCGCAGCGTTTACAATCCGCCTCATTATCTGGGGAACAGAAGACAGAGCTGGGGGCCAGAGCGAGAACATGTGCACGTGCTGATGGGGGGTGGGGTTCCGATGGGGGGTGGGCGCCTTGCTACTCCGTCAGCCCCATGCCTGAAGTTTCCCACTCCACCCCAAGCCGGGGAAGGGGGGCTCACTTGCCGAAGTTTGCCTGCTCACACTGTCCGTGATTTCTGCTCTCCTTTACCGCGGATGTCTGTCCTCGTGGTCCTCAGTGCCGGTGTCACTCAGCTCGTTTACACGCTTACATGGCTCTCCCGATTTGTGCCCGGTCATGCTCCAGCCTTGAAATGTTTTTTTTTTTTAATTTTTTTTTGATAAAAAAGAATGATGGCATTTTTCAACAATTTGGGTTTTAGGGGGG
>JAODKN010000001.1:13488356-13501028 GCA_026774425.1 Petrocephalus zakoni | reverse complement strand
AAAAATGTCCTTGATTAACCCGCGCCTATTACTGTACGCCGTGTTCCCTAACTCGAAAACTCCCTAAGTCGAATTTTATTTTTGGTCCCTTTGAGTTCGACTTAGCGAGGTCCGACTGTAAAATGAAAGTAGAGTAGAGGGTGAGGTTGTATGTTAGAAATAAAGATGCATAAATAATAAATATGTAGGCAAATAAAGGAGGAGGAGGAATGAGGTGTGCTGCAGGCAGATTGGGGTGTGTGCAGACGAGCCTGTGAAAGGCCCAGGGTGTGTGAGAGGCTATGGAGCAGCCACTCCCCAGGGGGCCCTGTGCTCTGAGGGGCGGCTGGCCTTTCTGCTCAGAAATGTGACTTTGGAATAAAGGTAGAGTCCTGGCACTGGGTTGTGGTGGCATTAGAAGGTAATGGTAGGTAACGTGTTCTGATGGAGAGGGGGATTCCCGAGGGCGCCGTTGGGCTGAACACGGCGGGAGTGTACGGGTCCTCCCCGCCCCAGTAAGCGCTGCCTGCTCACATTCCGCTGAGGAGCGCATTCCGCACAGCTTGCCTCCACTGTGTTACGCACACGCCTGTCATTAGTGCTGACATAATAATATAAAAAATATAGCCAAGAGAGGTATACACGTGTGGAAATGTATCTATGAGTCTGCTTATTATTCTGCATGGCAGCACTGGAGTTAGACATTTTTGTCCCAGGATGTAAATGCTTTTTTTTAATTCTGTGGCAAAATGGGGGGGGGGGTGCTTCTCTTACTTGCTTACCTGAAGCAGCCATGCCCAATCTTACCCGCAAAGGGCCGGTGTGTATGCAGGTTTTTGGGATAACCTTAAGATCAGCTGTTCAAACCCAGGTGTGAGGACTCTTCGGCAAATCAGTCCTCTAATTAGTAACCTAATTAGGGAGGTGCAGCGAAAACCCACATATACACCGGCTCTTTGCAGATAAGATTGCCCACCCCTGGACTAGGAGGTGAGTGTAATGCAGTACAAACT
Source organism: Petrocephalus zakoni (assembly GCA_026774425.1). Classification (NCBI taxonomy): domain Eukaryota; kingdom Metazoa; phylum Chordata; class Actinopteri; order Osteoglossiformes; family Mormyridae; genus Petrocephalus; species Petrocephalus zakoni. Next base: position 13,500,036 of record JAODKN010000001.1, on the reverse strand, counting down.
GCAGTATCCAATCCTGGCACCTGCCTGCCATCACCTGCCTGCCCTCCGCATTCAGACTCAATTTCTAAAATCTGTACTGTATAAATTAAGATTTTGCCATCTTGATCATTTGGAGTCCTCTGCCGGCCCCTGGAGGATGGGCTCCCCCACTGGGTCTGGTTAGGGTTACGGCGTCCTCTGCCGGCCCCTGGAGGATGGGCTCCCCCATTGGGTCTGGTTAGGGTTACGGCGTCCTCTGCCGGCCCCTGGAGGATGGGCTCCCCCTTTGGGTCTGGTTAGGGTTACGGCGTCCTCTGCCGGCCCCTGGAGGATGGGCTCCCCCATTGGGTCTGGTTCCTCCCAAGGTTTCTTCCTTCTTGGGGCTGCCACCCCCTGGAGGATGGGCTCCCCCATTGGGTCTGGTTAAGGTTACGGCGTCCTCTGCCGGCCCTTGGAGGATGGGCTCCCCCATTGGGTCTGGTTAGGGTTGCGGCGTCCTCTGCCGGCCCCGGGAGGATGGGCTCCCCCATTGGGTCTGGTTAGGGTTAGGGCTTCCTCTGCCAGCCCCGGGAGGATGGGCTCCCTCTTTGGGTCTGGTTCCTCCCAAGGTTTTTTCCTTCTTGGGGGTTGTTCCTCTCCACTGTCGCCTCTGGCTTGCACACTAGGGGCTTTGGGCAGGGATAATATAAAGTGCTTTGAGACTTCATCTTCTCACCCGGGCATGTCTGCCCCCCAGCCCCCGTGATTAATAGCCGGCCGAAGGTTTTCTGCAAGCTGCCGGCCGGCTAAGCGGCCCCCAGCCTTCGCAGGTGATTCGCGGCCCCCCTCCTGGCCGTTCTGTGAACGACGTTTCGCAAATGGCACGGTGAGGCGGCCTGGCGTGACTCCGTTTGTCTGCCGCGTTCGGATGCCTTAGAAGTCCGTTCAATTAATTAAGCGCGCAGCAACAAGCCCGGGTCTTTCTTTCTCCGCTCCCTTGGCAGGATTAATGGGGCCTGGCATGGGTCGGGCTCCCGGTGGCCGAGTCCCTCGCTGGGAAAGTCGACAGGCCTGACTAATTCCCAGCGGCCCCGATTTCACAACTTTATTTTGAACCTCTGGCTTTTTCAGGTGCTGCTCCGGCTCCGTCCTCCGCTTTGAGGTGGAAGCCTCGTTTTGTCCCCGCGGATCTCTTATCTCTTTGTGAGTGTCACACGCTGTTTCGAAACGCCCGCGCCGGCAGAGTGCCTCGGCGCTGAACCCTGACATCCGCATTTCGTAGCAAAAAAAAAACAATAAAACTTTTTTTTTGGCAGCCAAATGAATGTATCCTTCATTACGGCGGGTGTTTTCGAGTGTTTTAGGTGCGTGTAATGCGTAAACATCCTCACTGGCCGTTAATCTGCCGAAAATGAATGAGAAAACCAATACTGGAAAAGGCGCTTTCCCACTTTCTGGCCTTTGGAGACGTAGCTCCATCACCGGCCCGTCATCCCCGGCCATTCGAGGGACATAAATTGCCCGTCGGCAAAACACTGTAGTGGTGAAGGAGATTTGTTAGCCTTTTTACGTGGATTTATTTGTCCGTGCTGAGCTCCCCAGTTAGTGCTCCGTGGCTCGTTCAGGGGGCTGCATTTTTTCCTTGTGTAATTAACAGCCCCCCGTCTATGGGGTTGGGGGGTGGAGGCTGAAGGTCCCCACAGCCACCCTGAAATGTCGCAGATTCCTTCTCACCACCCCCTCCCCCACCCCTGAACCCCTCCCCTCCTCCGCCCACCCGAAAACTGCTTGTAAGAAGTCAGCCGGCCCGGTCAATAAAAGGGAGCCTCAATAGCTGTTTTGTGTCGCCGAGAGCGCAGAAAGAAGGCCACCATTTTCCTTTCCATAGCCAGCTGCACCATAAGAGCCTCGGATCGGGCTGCGATTTACGGGCGGCCGGGTCGGGCCAGGTCGGGCCAGGCTGGACGGGCCCGGGTGAATGTGCTGTTCCCAGAGAGTATCACCACTGGCCTTCGCGGGCCTATTTCTCTTAGGCCACGTAGCACCTGTTGGCCCGCGGTGGAAGGGCGCTCGCTTTTCAGGGTCCGTGACAATTTCCCATGAACCCATGGTGCGGCCCATGGAGGACATGTACGGTTCATAAGGTTGAGGGGGGAAACAAGGTGCCCCGTTTGACCTGTTAGACTGAAGACTGAAAGACTTTTATTCTGTTTTTTGCTTAAAAATCTTAAAAAATAAGAGTAGCGCACCCCGCTACTGGCTGGCCCTTTGTGACGGGCCCTGAATCGCAGCATCGGCAGAAGCTGAGAGGCACGTATACATAATTCATCACGTTACCTTGATGCACGGCGGCCGCCGCCGCCCCGGGATTATCATAAATCACCGTCCACGCTGCCACTCCGGCTGTCCCGTAAAAAGCAGCCCCCGAATAAAGGCGCCATTTAACACCCGTCAGCGTAAAGTCTCTTCCGTTCAGTGGCAGGGCAAAAGAAGGTAGGAAAAAAGAAACGTAATTAAGGGAAATATGTAAATCTGGATGCTTCACAGAATGCCCTATGAGGGACGGCCAGCTTCTCCGGGGACCACAATGGCTGAACTAATGGTCTCGGGTGTCTGTGTGGGGACCATTGTCCCAGCCTCCGGCCTTGGCTGGAAACAAAGTGCGACAGGACCGTGGGAAACACCTAAATATTTGCCCCTGTCCCTTATACAGATGCGGGCCCGAGTGGAGGGTGTGCAGATCTTTACCGCCATGCCGGGATCAGCCACGGTGTGCCTAATTTGCTTTGATGTGGAAGATAAACTAATTTTACTACAGCCTGGGCTAAAGTAATTAGCAGCCTAAAGCTTTCATGTTGCCTAAATAGGCTATATAAAAAGACAGCGGGCAGAAGAATGGAGAGGGCCGAATAAGTCTTTAGTGCCTCAAAGTTTTTTGGGGGGTGGCTGAAATGGTGTGGGCCTGTTGGGGGGGGGGCAGCAGATTAAAAAGGGATGGGTAATTTATTTTTTTCATTCAGGCCCAATCTGCAAAGCAAAGACAAAGAAAAAAGATTAATTAAACTGGGTGCCGGTGGAATTCGGCCCTCGCATGGACTGTACCGGACTGAGGGGTGCAGCAGAGAGTGCGCCCGTGTAAACACGCCTCGGCGTACGCGCACCCTAGCCCGGAGCGGATCTTTTGTGTGTCAATTAGCAACTCTGGGCCAAGCCGTCCGTGCCTTTTGGGGGGGCAGTAATGCGATCATTTGAGAAGTACAGCAACACTGACAGTTGGAGGCCGGCATCTCCATTCACTGACTGGATGATTCTTCTGTTGTGGGAGGAGAAGATCTGATCGACCTGCCGCCTTTCTGCGAATTAACAGCTCTACATATCAAGCGCAACGTTTACATTTTTAAATTTGGTTTCCAGTGTTATTTATCGCTATTCGAGATGGTTTCCAGCTGCAATGCCGTATGTTACAGCTGCACTGATTCACGATCAGGTTTGCAAGGGTTTCATGCAAAGGTGACATCCGTTGGGTGCCGCTTTGGTCCGTGCATCAACGCATAAGACTCACATTCGGCACTTCATCTTTTTTTTGGGACGCATTAATCCATCTCTGAAACGACACATGACACGGTTTTCATCAAGTTAAGGAAGAGATTCTCTCCCGTGAAAACATCTCTACGAACGATTAGGTAGGAACATGAGGCTGTAATATCGTGTTTATGATATTAGCTTTCCTGAGGTTTGTTCCGTTTTACTGCCGCCTCGCAAGCTCCAGGACAGCCGACAGCCTCCTAGCCGGGCATCCGGACATGGAGAAAAGTGAGCCTGTTCGGAAGGAGAAGCCTTCCCCTGCGGCCTGGTAGCACAGGGTGCAATCCTCGGGATTTCCGTCGGAAATACTGAGGATTCCTGGGATTCATGCAAAGCAAGTGGTGAATTGGGTGGGAGCAATGGGGACCTTTGTGAGCGCTGCACGCCCACCCCACCCCCCCCGCCCCCTCGAAAAGCAGCCTTTCCGTCACCCAAAGCCCCCGGCCTCGTGTCATTTGCTGGGACCCGTCCTTGCTCAGGCCCTGGTGGCAGGTGAATAAATATGCAGTCATAATTCCATATGCATTCACTTCCGAGTGAAATTCCGGCCAGCTTGCGAATATTAATCAAAGCCATAAGCAGTGCTGAACCCCTTTGAGGGGGGCTTCAGCCCCCTCTTTTTCAGTCTTAGCCCCCCCCCCAAAAAAAAATACAGTTCTAGTATCATTTAGTGGTTTGTTTTGTATTTTTGTATGCATTTTCCAATTAAATTAAATTTATTTTTATATAGTGCCTTTCACAACGGGGTTGTCCCAAGGCATTTTACATGGGTGTGTTGGAATGCATTACCATATTTTAAGAAAACATTTCCCGCTTGGCAAATTTTATTATGGGAGACCCCCCCTTCCTCTCTGTAAATTTAATTTTGGGGACCCCCGTGTCCTAGAATCAGCCCTGCTCACAGCCCCTGCTGTTGCTTCCTATCGTCACCAGCTTTATGGGGAGGATAAATGCCTGTTATTCAAACTGTTCTCATGCTGCAGCTGCTAGCGCTCGTACACACGTGTCTCAGAAAACATGCGTGAGAGATACCGAGTCGACAGCTCGTCAGCTTCGCGGGATTCTGGCTCTCTGCGAGACTTGCGTCCCGTCCTGCTATGTTACTCTCCTCACAGCGAAGGCCGATAAAACTGGATTTCCACGAAAGCGGACCACACCTCCCCCCTAATAAATTTTTACTGTGTTTTTCAGTCAGCGTGGCTCGAGTGCGTCGGTTGTCACTTTCCCCAGCTGTTTCCATCCAAAGGAGGCCAGAGGTTACTTGTGTGTCATTACGGGGCCTAGCAGGAAGATGTATGTCTCACTGAGATTAGCGGAAGGCAGATGTGAAGCTGGCATGGCCGCACTCGGCCAGATGTCCGCGAAGCAGAAATGAGCTTACAGGTGCAGCGTTTGGCTGACAGGTGGCGGCGACTAACTCGATCGCTACGATGTTGACCAGACGCGTCTTTTGCGGCCTGCTCTCTGGTGCACCCGTGACTCCAGTGTCGCCGACTCGCCCCGGCTCATGGGGGCGCGTTGGGGGGAGGGTTGTGTGTTCTCCTTGGTTGTGAGGGTTCTTGTCATACCAAATTCCTGTGGGCAGTTTTATAGGTCGCATGTGAGGCGCGGAAACAAACAGTAACACATTTTTACGCATTTGGCCGGAGTTGGTGTTTTTGGTTTTTTTCCTCTTTTTTTTTGGTGGAGTCTCGGCACTCCTTCAGCAGTCGGAAGAGCCTATTGGGGGGAGATTGGATTAATTACGACACCCCAGTGGTGCTCCGGGGGTGGGGAGGGGGGTGGTGTCCTGGTGTGATTTCGTGTTCAGGAGCTACTCCACTAGACACAGCCACCGGGAGTAGCCCTGACTTTCAGAAAAATAAATGCTTTCAAACCCACAGTAGCGTAAGCCGAGTGTGATGTTTGCACGTCGGGGGGTAGGGGAGTTAATGCACATGACTTATGCACAGATAACCTATTATTTTGTCTGCCTATAGGGTGCCAACAGACCGTCTATGCAAAGGTGCAGAGTGCCAGTACAGGACATGTGCATTGCTGGTGCTAAGGGCCAGCGCAGGGCATGTGCATTGCTGGTGCAGAGTGCCAGCGCAGGACATGTGCATTGCTGGTGCTAAGGGCCAGCGCAGGGCATGTGCATTGCTGGTGCAGAGTGCCAGTACAGGACATGTGCATTGCTGGTGCAGAGTGCCAGTACAGGACATGTGCATTGCTGGTGCAGAGTGCATTGGTTTCCTTGTTTTTTAATTTGTTGTTACGTATTTCATACCAGCGATGTGATCCATCCATCCATCCATTCATCATCCTTAACTGCTCACCCAGTACATGGTCACAGAAAGCCTGGAACATTTCCCATAATGCACAGGGCACAAGGCTGGTGGCACCATAATCACGATGCCAGTTGATTTTTGCAACATTTCATATTAGATACAGTAAGATATTTGATTTTTGTTTTATAATGTATAGTACCCTCATGGCTTCATGGAGGTACCAGGTGGCTTGGAAAATGTAAACAGTACTTTATTTCTGAAAGAAATATGCAAGTTCACGTTTGAGACTTACTGGAGGCTGGGCATTGAGGGGGGTGTGTGGGTGTGGGTGTGGCTTGGGCCTCGGGCCTTGGGCTGCCCAGGGTCTCCCTGCTTTAATATGGGCAGACGGCGAGGGGGTTGGGCATCATGGACAGAGCGCGGTGCACAGCGACCCAGGCCGTTCTGATACTCCGATATCTGGCCAGCAGCCCCTGTGTGAATCAGAACCCGGGCTTTAGACTTTTCCATAGCACTGAACATGTGGATTTGAACTTTCTGACACCATCTGAACAGAGCTGAACGGCCTGTGGAGTTCTTAGCTTTTAGTGTTACTGCAGGATAATCCATCCATCCATAATTCAAACCGCTTATGCCTGTCAGGGGGCTTGGAGCCTGTCCAAGGCAGCTGGGGAGCCCCCTAGATGGAATGCCAGCGGGTGCATAACATGCAAACGCCACTCAACAAAGGCTGGGGTCGGAACTCGAACCCGCAACCTGCGTTATGGTACACAGGGCTGCGGTGTACATCCTTATACCACACACCCGCATTTATCCAGAGTAACAGCAGCCCCACCCCCCACCAGGCTGTGCAGTGGCACTGGGGGGGGGGGGGCATTTTAAACTGAACAGCCGCTTGACAAGTGATAATTTTTCATAGATGACACCTGGGGGGGACTGCAGGTCTTGCCTGTTTGTTCTCTTGCCAGGACCCTTACAGGCACCAGGGAAAGCATCCCCCCCCCCCCCCAAACGTAAACTTTACGGCTTCTTGGGCCCCGATCTCCACGCCTCCACTGGTGGACGGGGTGCTCCAGGTGAAAGCTGAAGTGCCCCCCCACCAAATCAGTGGGCCTTTTAATCCCCTGGCGAAAGGCGTGTGGGGGGAGGGGGGCAGTCAGACATGCTGATTAATGAGTTACGCCAGGACGGGATCATCCGCCCAGTGCTCAGCTAGTAGCCAGGTAGCAGGTTACCCTTAATGGGTGCCACCTCAAGGCTGACGGGCTCTCTACCCCCCGGCCGTCTAACCCAAGCTTGTGAGGAGCATCGCCTCAGAATGACCCGCTGGTGGAACCACCGGACTATGACTGTATTGGCCGCCTTTGCCGCCGTGGTGCTGAGAGTGGAGCAGCACGGGGCCCTCCTGGCTTTGTGCATCTGCGGCCTTTCACTGAAGGCCTGGAAACTCAGGACGGGGCCCTCCTTCTAAATATGAGGGCTATTTTTACTATCCAGCATCCAAGAAACACTTTCTTTTCTTCATTATTGAAGCCTTTTAAGTGAATTCTAAAGAGGTAGGGAGAGGCAATGAAGGATTTGCATCATAAGAAAAACAAACTCAAATTTAATTACGAAATTCCTGAGGAACAGATAATCAAAAAGTGTTTTTACAGCTGCTGGAAATCGTTGACGGCATTCGGTTTAAAAGAAAGCAGGCGCGGAGAAGAGAACGGGAAGGGTTCGGTAGCTGTGAGCCTCGCGAGGAGGGAGGGGGGCGGCCAGCAGGTCACAGACTCAGGGATACAGGGGTAGAGACTGCAGCAGTGACTCTACCTGTGGTGTCCATGGAGATGTTTCAGCCAATCCAGGCGCAGAGGAGAGGAAAAATGTAAAATCAAATCTAGTGGTTGCACTGCTAAGCCGAGCCACCAAAGACTGTTCAGACACAAGTGGGGTATTTGTGGGAAAATGAGCCACATGAACCTGGCTGAAAAACCCGACATAAGCCCACCTACTCACCTGTAGCCAGCAGAGGTGGGTAATCCAGGTCCAAAGAGTAAAAATCCAGACCAGGATTTTGTTTCAACCAACCAGTTGCGCATTAAGAGTCTCAGTCTCAGAGTGCTCAACTAGTTGGATGAAACGAAATCCTGGTGTGGATTTTACTCTTTGGACCTGGATTACCCACCTCTGGTAGCCATTGAACAATTCTATGAAGTGCCGTCATCTTGTGCCAGTTTATGGTGATTTTTGTATGTTCTTTCATTCCTGGCCTGTTACATCTGGAGGTTTTATCCGGACCAAGATTTAGTTTCAACCACCCAGTTGAGTATTCTGTGACTGTGACTCTTTTTACTTAACAGGTTGGTTGAAACAAACTCTTGGTCTGGATTTTTACATCCTGGACCTGAAATATCCACCTCTGATTATATCCCAGTGCTGCCAATGAAATTTCTCAATTCCATCCGGAAATTCCCATATTTCTCTCACATGGAAGCTTAATTTCATGCTGTAGGTGGGATTGGTTCATTAATTTATTCTCTTATTCCCAGAGGTGCATTACCCTCCCAGCTGCCTTCTTGGTGAGCATTTTCTCTTATTGCGTCTGAATGTCTTGCTGTTTTGGTTGTTAATGCCACCTCAGCCCTCACTGACAAAGCTGTCGTTCTTGTGTTTATTCAGTAGAAGCTTGTTCAAGATTCACTTTTCTCCTTTCCCTGCGTTTGGGGGTTCTGGCATGAAGGGAAGAATAACAGACAGGGGATATCTAGACCAAAGAATAGTATTTATACTCCAGAATAATATCTACTATAGGACAGTAGGGCATTATCTATAGTATAATATAGTGTCTATACTATCGGACAGCATCTATACTATGGAATAATATTTGTACTAAAAGGCAGTATCGAGATGACAAGAGTCTAACAGATGGGTGGGTTTTGGAGGCTGAAGTCACAGGAAAGGCCCCCCAGCTCACTTTCAATCATTTAGTAATTGTTAATGATATGAAGCAGGCTGTTTGCCTCCGTGAGCGCGGCGAGACTGAGCGAGAGGGAGCATCATCTGCTCTGCTGCACTCGTATTTCCTCTTAGTCGGAGCTCAAGCCTGTTTGTTACACTGTCCCACTCTGCGAAACCCTCCGTCCCGTCCTCCAGTTCCCAGGTGGCCTGGATCTGCCGACGGGCTAGGAGAGGTGTCCCACCTCCCTGCATTTCTGTTTTTGGGGTGTGCAGGAAGCGCTTTTGGATTCCCCGGGGCTGTCTCCGTGTCCCGTCGCCCACACGGCCTGTATGGCGTGCACCCCCCACCCCCCGTGCACCTCCCGCCATTCTCTGACCCCCCCTGGGGGAGGTGTGTGGCTCAGCAGGTTAGGCTTCCGTGCCTGTGATCGGGGTCAATCGCCAATTTGAATCCCATCCTTGGCAGCCAAGTCACACCCCTGTTGGGCCCATAACCAAGGCCCGTAACCGCTCCCCCCCCCCTTCAAGAAAAAAATACTACAGGGGTGCCAAATAAATGGCTGCCCTTGTGCTCAGTCCCCAAGTTTCACTTTCAGCTGTGTGGGTGTCTCAGAGGAGACTGCGATGGAGCATGCAATAACAAGCATTGCGACGTCGCTGTCCTCATACAGGCACATGAAGTATGGCTTACAGGGTCAGGCTTTCTAACGGAAGTGGCTGCACACTGAGCCGCCAGCGTTTGGCAGCCGGGAAATCCTGCTTGTGACAGACACGCAGAGCGCGGGTGCCGTGTTTACAGTGGCCAGCTCCCACTCCTTACATGTTTGCCCATATTTTGGTTTTTTTTTTTTACCGCTTCAGGCTACCATGGCAACAGCCGGGCGTATGAACTGAGCGTCCCGTGTTTACATGCCGGTCATTTTGTTTTCCTCTGGCGCTGATGCATTCAAGCCGCCCAACAGAAGCCTAATCGCTGTGGGAGCCTGGTCCCGTGCCTGACAGCTGCCTCCCGTACGGGCCTCCTGTGGGGAGTTTTCCCGGGTGAAATTGTGCTTAGATGCTGGGCGAGGGTAGCGCATTCAGCCATGACGGGGCACCTCTGTGCTCAGGTTGAGAAAGGGTCGTCTGTTTACCTTGGGGAGGGGGGTTTGTTTAGGTGCGTTTCCGCTGCCGGAATCTTCTGCCGGCAGTTTCCATTCCGCTCACGCGTGACCCGCCTCTGATGTGAGGTGCTGCTAAATTATCGCTGAGATCTTTGGAAGACGCTCTTATCTAGAAAGAAACAGCAAAGCAAAACACTGGCCAAATGATTGTAGTTAAGGCTTGTTTAGATGAGACGGGTAAAAAAGCTACAGAAAACAGCACAATTACATGCTAATGTTTCTTTGCTGATACCAGAAGACGACTAATGCTGGTCCCCCTGTGTTGTGGGGTGAGGGGGGGTTGAATATGGATGGCATATTTTTTCAGAGCAGGACTGATGAACTTCTGTAATAAACCCTGGGAGGATCCCCGCATCCAGACACACGGCCGCCAATAGCACAATGGCCCCATAATCGCGCTAACGTGATTTTTTTCCAGCTCGGTACATCCTTCTATCTGCGGGGCTTCCTGAGCACCAACTTCCTGCTGGATTTACACGTAGGCCAAGCTGCCGCTATGAAAATCAGGGACGGGAAATGATAGTGGGCAAAGAATGGCCGAAGGTTTTCTTTGTGGAAATCGTGAGACTTGCGATCCCAAGTGGGCTGCCCGGGGGCCGGAAGGAGGCACGGCTCTGGTGCTCCCGCGGGACGTCCCGGATCATTCCGGTAAAAGCACCCAGATGTGCACTGAGATGTTATGAATCTTATGAATGTGAGATAAAGGCACGACTAAACAAAGAGACATCCATGACCTCTTACATCTGCACGGGATGCCTGCAGATTCGGCCGCGAGCCTCGATTCGCTCGTCATCGGGCTAAACGTTAGCGGGGTGGGGCTAACAAGGTGTCACCCGCCCACTTCCAAAAAGGAGCGCGGAGATTTTAATCACCTGGGCGGGCCCCGATACTGGCGCGGCACTGATCCCCATCACCTCCGAAGGGAGTCCGGATCTGCACTGTCCCTGTATTCTCAGGTCGATTGACTCAGGTGCGACCATCATGACACCCCTCCTCGGACCCTGGCCCAGCTTCTTGGCATTCCACATGACCCCCCCCTGCATGGCCGCCCAGCCTTTCTGGTGGGGTAGGGCACATCAGCGCTCCCCACTATGGCCCCAGGGATGCATTTAGTTGCCTCTTTGATCTCAGTCCTTGCCGGACCCGTGGGTTTTCACACTCTGCTCAGCTGGGGGCCTGCATAAGCCCCCCCCCCTTCCTAGAAGCCACCGGACCTCCAAGCTAGACCCACGCTGCGTGCCCCCACCCAGGGGCCTCACATGCACGTATAGCCACCACATTAACGTCTCTCTCTGCCAATGACAAGCGGGCCCTAATTCCTTCAGTGTGTTACTCTGAATACGCGTCTCAAACAGCCAGCGTACTTTTGCAGCTGATTTGTTTTCACTTTAAAAAAGGCAGAAAGTATAAAAAGTGTGAAAGACCCGGCGGGGATCCTTGGTTTTGTACCAAGATCTTTTAACTGGCCCGTTTTGGCCCGTTTGGTAATGTGGTTAATTCCTAACTTTGCCTCTTTGGGGAAGCATGCGAGCTCGGTTTGAGTTTAACGTGATGCAGGTATTCTGTTTAAACCGAGAGGTCAATTTTAAACCTCCCTCGTGGGAATGGTTGACCAAACCAGTGACATGAGCCGGGGTTGGGGGGGGGGGGGGGGGGGCACCCCCAGCACCCGGCCCCCCCCACCCACACCCACCCGGCGGGATTTGCGGGTTGCCCCCCCCCCCCCCCCCCCCGCCCCCCCACCGGGGCCCGCCCCCCGGG
>JAODKN010000001.1:13445114-13479243 GCA_026774425.1 Petrocephalus zakoni | reverse complement strand
CCGATTGTTTGGGACGTTTTCGTCTCGCCTGATTCTCCATTGCCTGTAAATGGAGAGCACAGACTTTTCCAATTACCGCGCCGCTGTGTGATTTTCACGAGTGCTTCACCAAGCCAAGCGCACGGGCCAAAGAAGGTCAGCCCTTTCCAGGATAGGTGAGAAGTCGAGTGACCGCGAGGACCCCGCGACCTGTGTGTATAACCCTGCTGATCCCAAGCCGGCCTCGCCCTCCTCCCTGCTGATGTTTGTTCCCGTACCTAGCATTCAGCACCGGCCCGCCACAAGTGCCACTCGAGTGACAGAACGTAGGTGCTGGGCCGACCCACGTCCCGGCATTGTGAAGAATTTCGAGCCGTGAATTTTTTTTTTCCACGGGAGCGCGGCCGATCGCCGGAGGCTGCAACGTGTCCTGGGGAGGCCTGGAGCCTGAGCGGCAGTGACATCAGCTCCCTCTCTCACTCACTTTCCACATGGAGAGGCGCGGTGACCTGCGTTTCACCTTGGAGCATATGCCTGCTTCTGTTACGGGCACCGTCCGCCAGTTAAGGACACAGCAGTCTCCTGGACTAGACTCCACGGCTCCTGGATTATCTGCAGCTCTCTGCAGGGTTGTCCGTGAAAAATATGCTGAAGTCACCTTCTCTTTGAAATATATAAGAGGTAGGTGTTAAGGTGGCTTTGACACTGCAGTTCCCAGGATGGCTTCCAGACTTGTCATGGCCCTGCCGGCCAATCAGGATGGAGGACAGATGGAGTAATTTTTAAGGCTGTTCACACAGGACCGTATCCTGCTAAAGAGAGTAAATAGAAACCCAGTAAGGCCCTGCGATTGACCGTGGTCAATGGTCAGCCTCCTGTGGACACAAGGACGGCGGTAGGATGGTACAGCTCAGAGAAGAAGGAGGATACACCAAGCGGCTGAGTGCTGAAATGTTGCGGATTTTAGATTTCGAGTATAAACACATTTCTTGTCAAATTTACATGGGTAACAAGCACTTTAGAGTGTTTATCCAGAGACAAACATAATCATGGACCACACATTACTGATGGCGCTTAAACATAAACCTCTTTATCATCTCTTGCCTATTAATCTGAGAAAAGGTAACTGTCCCTTTATCAGAGAGATATTGGTAATAGGGGGTTTGGGTTGGAGGGGGGGGGTCTTTTCATCTGCTGGCACCTATTATTGGGGCATCTGTATTCCCTCTCTTCACAGCTAAATGAACTCCACATGACAAAAAAATGTATTGTTTTTTTTTTCTTTTTGTTCCTGTCTACCCTCTACAGGCGTCTCGCAGGAAATGACCTGACACACATCCCTAAAGGGGCTTTCTTGGGACTATACAACCTCAAAGTGCTGTAAGTGACTCCCCCCACCTCCCACCCTCAGGGGTCAATCGTCCCATGGCGAAGGTGTACTCCCCATTTAATCGTCCTTCACCCACCCCCCCCCAAAAAAATTCTTGGACCGAGATCTGATGATTTTTAATGGGATCCTGAGTTTTTTGCAAGTGCTCTTTTATGAAGGATCTTTACAGCAGTTAGAACAAGTTCATCTCTGGAAAATAACTGAGGAGTAGTTTAACTTCTGGGGGGGGTGGTAGTGGAAGGATTTTCAAGAATGAATTGTATAACAACAAAGGTAGTAGACTGAGTCTCAGGGCAGACCATGTCCTTGACATGGGCTTCTTAAGCTAAATAAACACTCCAGCAGAGGCTGAATACAGTATTTGAAAATGTCCTGTGGCCCTCTTTAAGGGATAGCGTTGGCTGCGGTCACTGGATGGCACGGGATGAGCACGGCTGGGCTCCTCGCGTTGACATGTCAGAATCATAGCGCAGAGCCAGGTGTCTTGATACAGGCCAAGCCTCTATTCCCTCACTGATTACTGTATCTAATTCGGAAGACAGATTCAGCCCAAGATAATATATAATATAATAATAACCATTAATGTTGTGATAGCGGAGTGGAAGGTGTAACTTTATAGAGAATATGTTTCATCCCATTGGGGAATGCATCTGTAGATTTTAATTTAATTTCAGATTGAATTCTCACACCTGAATTGATGCCACCAGGTTTATCCCACTAGATCTCAGAAGTATAATGTTTATACACAGGGCTGAATTTAGTAGGGTGGGTGCCTTAGAGTCGTACCTACAGCACAAATTGCTGCTACAACAGGCAGAAAAAAACAAGGCTCCCAACAACTCGGGGCCCTGGGTTACAGCCCAGGTTAGCCTGTACAAAATTCGGGTCTTCTTCATGCGCTAACATGTAAGTTTCTGTGACATGCTTATAGTAATACTCATGATACCATGGACCGAGTTCTGCGAATGTACGAGGTCCAGAGCTGAGCTGAAAACCCAGTAAACTGCTGAATGTTTTGTTGCAATTCTTACACGCTTCAATAATGAAGAGAAAAAAAAACTCTTTTATATCAAGACTGCAGAATAATCACTTACAGTCCCTCTCGTAGAATTTCTTTTTAAATACTTATATGCATATGGTAAGATTAGAAGCACAATTTAATTTATCACCCTGTACAAAACCATCTGGCTTTTCATTGTGGCACTCGTAAAAGTAAATAAAACCCTGTTTGTAACGTACAAAACAAATGTTGAAGTTACTTCGCAGCATAAAAGTAAATTTCCTATGAAAGTGCCCCATTTTTTTCATTATGACATTCAGCCACGGTGATATGGGGCGTAATGTCAGCGGGGTTCCGTTTGCTGTCGGAAGAGCGCCTGCCAGTTATTCCGTGGAAAAATGATTAAGGAGCAGGGTGGGTGCTGTTTAAATGGTCATCGAGGTAGTCAGCGATACAATATCGTAGTTCTGTATTTCACAGGACGCCATTGTCATGGCTAGGACTGTTGCCTGCCATGGCCCCATGAGTGTGGAGTTTGCATGTTCTCCCAGTGTTGTTGTGGGGTTTCCTCCAGGTACTCCGGTTCCCCCCCACAGTCCATAAACATGCTGAGGTTCATTGGAGATCCCAAATTGCCCATAGGTGTGCCTGCGTGAGTGAATGGAGTGTGAGTGCCCTGCAATGGGATGCTGCCCCGTTCTGAGTAATTCCTTGCCTTGTGCCTGTACCTTCCTGGATAGGCTGGAGACCCCCATGAAACCGCATAGGACCACCGGCTGCAGAAAATGGATGGATCAATGGATGTATTAACACCGATACATTAAAGTCTTTCCTAAGATCTAAGACTTCTTGCTAACCTATTCCACAGTGAAATATTCAGTGATTTACTGGCATTTTGATATAAATAAAACATTACGTAATGTTCAAATAATCTTATCTGTGCTCTCAGAATTTGATAGGCTTGCTTTACTACAAAACTTTTCCATGTAATCAAGTTTTAAATAGCAAAAACAAACAAAAAAGAGGTAGCCAAGGACTCTGAGGTGCAGTTAGCCAAAGGTAGCTGCTGGGTAATGAGGCTATGGGACATGGCCCTGGCTGTATACCAATCTCTGTCTATCGCGCTATTGTTAGGACTGCCCAGAAATTGCAGGAAACAGCTAAACCTCCATTTGCTGCCCACTCAGCAGAAATAAGCAGGGTGCTGGTACTTCATACTGACCCTTCCTGGTCAGAACATAGCTAGAGATCCTTGGAGCTCTCCTACCACATTTATAAAATCATTACAACCCATTTAGGTTGGCTCAGTGGGTACCACACTTCCCCCACACACCCAGCATTTGGGGTTTTGAGTCCCGTGTTTCAGGAGTTTACTGCAGATCCTTCTGTGGTCCAAAGATATGAGGTTAGTCTAGTTAACTCCTCTTAAGTGCCCAAAGTGTCAGGGCATGTATGGCCTGTAATGGATTTGCATCCAAAGCAGGGAACGGCCCTGCCTTATACCCTATGCTGCCTGGAATGGGCTCCAGACCCCCTGTGACCCGGCTCCAGAAGATGGATGAATAGTACACATTTAACTGTAGAGAAACTAATCAATCACTGTAACATAATTCCCAGACTGTCCGACTGAGAAAAACAGCAACAAAGGTTCAGATGGTCACCACCATCTATTAAAACAGAGTAGCTCAGATCCTCAGGCAAGGTCTCAAGAGGCTGGAGAGACTGAGAGGCTTTGGTGCTCAGGTCCCAGAAGACAAGGTTTTGTCCAACCACTGGTTGCCCCCAAAGCAGTCTGCTCAGCCTTGACCTTCCCTGTGGCTATTCTAGGATCTGCTCACCCTCCCGCCAGTAGGAAGCTACTGGATCCTCCGTGTGAGACACCTCTTGGTTGTAGATGGCTCTCTTGCAATCCCTCCACTTCCCCACCATCAATGTTGCAGTTTAAACAGTCATGTTAAATGCGTGTGCCCAGTGCTCTCAGGCTCTTATCCAGGGTAGCTCCCATATCTGCAAAGCCAAAGGTACAGTTGGAGCAAACAGTGCTGGTTAAACAAAGGCACGAAAAAATATGTGCGGCGAATCCTGCTGGATCGGCATCGCATGGTTACTGATTTGCAAAGTTGGATGAAGGAGTCTGCCAAGAACAACATGCGACGTGGTCCCTCGCATTAGCTTGATACCACGGACTAAAGATAGAGTTTGAGTCCTGTGCTGCTGCAAGCCCTCGCCGCAAATTGCGCGGCTCGCAGCTTCGGTGACCTGGTTATTCAGCTGGATGTTTGCTAAAGCGATTAGCTTTAAGTGCCCCGCTCAAGGGGAAGACGGGGCATTGGGGCGGGCCCGGAACAGGGAGTGCACCTTCGCAACCGCTGTGTTGCCTGCTGCCCCCGTTGGCTATAAGTGTGTGTGACGATATCTCCACCTGCTCTCCCCCCCCACCTTGTCTCCACACAGAATGCTGCAGAACAACCACCTCCGGCAGGTCCCCAGCGAAGCCCTACAGAACCTGCGATACCTCCAGTCCCTGTGAGTCCCTCAGGAAAGCAAGCATGCCAGCTTTGCACCGAGTAGGATGACACTTGTTTCCAGCTTTTATCCCCCCCCCCGCCCAAAGGGCCCAGCCTTAAAGGAATCTCTGTGCCCAATGAGAATGTCTGCTCAGTTTCGGCAGAATGACAACTCAGCTCATTCAGCCCAGGAACTTTAAGTGGCTGGCTCTTTTAATTATCATATGAAATGAAGAACATGGGACATCGGGAGCTGGGGGCGGGGGAGGTAAAAATTGGAATAGAGTCCAAATCAATTTGGCACTACAGAAAGCATACCTTTGATCAATGGAGAAAAAGAAGAAGCCGAGAGATAAGGAGGCTGAATGCAGATTGCCTTTCAGCGCAGTTGAGCTGGAATCCACCCTTTCTTGCTTTTATTTTTTTTTCCAAACGAATGCTAAATATCAGCCTAAGATCACATTATTCCATGCGCATTTTGTCCTTAGGTAGGTCAAGCGAACAGACTTGCTATTATTGTCGGGCCGGATCCGAACGCCTGTACTACAAGGTTTCTCCCGCGTTATGACAGCCTCTATTTGGGAGTCTTTGTCTCCTAAATGCGCCGCTCTGAATGAGGGCCCGGGAGCAGGGAGCCTCGGCGCTGAAGACGAGAATGAGGGGTATCAGGTGACTGTTAATTTAGGACAGACTGTGTGGTCAGTGCAGGGACGGAGAAGACTGAGTGAGGGATACTGTCACAGGTGCCGGCAGGCGGAGGATGAATGTGTCAATTGCTGCATATGCCCTTCGGACTGAACGGAGCCCCAAAAAAAAAACACAAATAAGTTTGTAATTCATCAGACACAGTGTTTTGTTTTTGTTTTGTGGCCTTTCAGACTCATTTTTTAACATTTGATTGACTACTTGTCTTTGCTTTGTGGTTTATCGACAACACAATATGTGTGATGTGCACTAGAGGTGCTATCGGCTACAGCTACACCTGACAGGGTTTCGCAGCAGCCCAAGGCAGGCATGACAGAGCCGCCTTTCAGCTGTGTTTAGAGCCAATAGATTGGGAGATAAGACCACCCATTAATGGAGTGTGATATAAACCCTACAAAGGTGGGGGGGGGGGCAATGGGGAGAGTGCTGAAAGGAATAGCAATATATGCCAGGTAGAGATGTTTCAGGGACAATTTTCTGAACATGACTCACTGGGCGGGGGGCTCGGGACCCACCAGGTAGGTCTTATTGTAATTTAGTGAAATCTGATCGGGGGGGCAATCAGAATGGGGAGCGGTGAACACCAATTTGAAACCAAAGTGTTGCATCTGTGGGGCCACTTCATAATGATGTGTCCTTTAGGGCTTGCTGAACCTCGACGCCCCAGGGGAAAAGGACCTCTTTCGATTGGAGGGCTGCCATCCTAGCTGGCAGAAATCAGGTGCTACCTGCTAGAGACTGGCAGTGATTGGTGTGAAAGCCATGTCTGCTTTTACAATTTGTTCATTTACATTTATTAGCATTTTTTTTTATATAGTGAAGTTCGCTTAATTAGACAGGTGTGCAGTACATGTGAAGGTAAAAGAAAAACACTAGTGAGTAGAATTTGGAAAATCGCAAATTAAATTTTCCATCTCATTCGTAAATGAGCCAAGTGGTTTGCAATTTCAGGGTATCTCCTGCCATACCACTCACATGCAAGCAAACACACACACACACATCTGTCCTGGGTGACTTTTTGGGCTCCAAATCAGCCCCAATGGACTGTTCTCGGCCCCTCTTCCAACATTTTTGTCCATCTTATCGTGTCATCGCCTGCAGATTGTTTGATATGTCTGCTACGGCCCCGGCAGGGTGCAGCGGCCCAAGTTAAACAAAGATGGCAGCTGTTTACGAGTGCCAGTCTGAAGTTCACACGCTGGACAGGAAGCTCATGCTCGCTTACAAACACGCTTGCGACGCTGCTGCCAGGACTGTGTCAAACAGCTATGTCCCTAAAGCAAATGTCAACACAAGAAATTAAGGAAATTACTACCATGCAGTCGAAGAATGCACAGACCTCCCTGATCGGAGATGTCTCGCATCCTGCGCACCCCCACTCCCAAGAAATTTATGTTTAGGAAATGAGAACTGTCTGCAAATTTTCTAAAAATGATCCGATATTGAATACCCTCCCTTATTTATGAAATGAACAGGTTACAGAAGGACATGAGTGTGCAGATTGAAGCACCGGCCTGCAAACAGGGTGTGAATGAGGACAAGCTGTGTGGTCCAAATCAACACCCATAAACACTGGGTGTATGGTCGGGATGATAGTGGCTCAGGTTACAGTGCTTCCCGGTGCAAACCCACACTAGATGAAAATGGGGCTCACATCATTCCCAAACACTTGCCCCCCTCACCCACTACTGCCACCTCCGTAGTCAGGCAGACGTTCCTGTCCCATGGGAAGTTTAATTGGATGAAGAGGAAGTAGCCTGTTCTACTCAGACCACCTGGTGAGCAGGGGTATATCCAGGGGAGGGCCCATAGTGGCACTGGTCTAGCTGATAGCTGATTGGTCCCTGGAGTATTCTCTCCCTTTCAGTCGCTGACATGTAAACATGTCATTAGCTTATGATTGCAGATGATACTGGAACTTTTGTTTGGTGCCGTTCCATTGAAACACATAAAGACAACTGGCAGAAGGCAACAAGCAAATCTCCATAATCATTGTTGACATGGGGGTGCATGTCAAGTAAAGGACCAGGATAGTTTACCTCTACAGTAAGTGTACAGGTGTAAATCTCACTATGTCAATCAAAACTAAGTTTGGTGGTGATTATGTCATTTTTCAGGATGATAATGCATCAGCGTTGTAATTTTTCTTCAGGAACGCCATATAAAATCTATGACATGGCCAGCAAACAGTCCGGATCTCAGCCTCTGTCAACTGCTACATGAGAAAGCTGGAACCTGATTGATGACGAATAGTTTTTCATTACTGAAATGAATTCAAGAATTCAAGCTGTCATGAAAGCCAGAGGAGGTGCAACAAATTACCAATTGTGATTTTTTTGGTTCATGATTCCATAGTTTTTTCATCATTATTGAGTGATTCCATAATTTTTCCTCTACTTGATCTGAAACAAAAATGTGCCATTAATTACAAGAATTTCATTAGATTTTTTGAGGCATTTTTAACAGAGCCAGAATGTTCAGCTGTTAGGTAAAATAGTTTTGCGTCATATGTGTAATTTATTTATTCTTTACTACAAAGTAAAACAGCTGAATGAACATCCCCCGAGAGTAGAGATTCCATAATGTTTGGAGTGTGAAAAAACATACCGGCAAATGTGTCCTGGAAGAGAACGAAAACCAACGTAAGTGTGCGGCATGCGGGCGAACTTGCCCGCCTGTGCCACAAGCCCCTGCGCCCGCCACTCCCAGCAGAACAATCCACACGGGGGTGGAGAAGGGGGCAATAGCCGTGACGCAATGCAGCTGGCGAGGACGGTCTCCACTGATCGAATGGCGCCGTGTGTTGCCTGAATCTGTCTTTTCATTCAAGTGCACCCCCACATCCTTGCCCCCCCCCGGCTCCCATCATCAATGGTTCCCAGACACTAATTTAGGCTCCTGTGCTGATGTTCCATTCAGCACGGACAAAGCCACAAAGCAGCGGTGACACTTGGAGTCCCGTCTCCGAGCCACTTAAGCTGGGACCGCTGTCCCTTCATCTGTCCGCCGCTTCAAAGGTCCTTTCTTACCAATGCGCCCCGGCCACTTTTCCCGCAAGGAGGAGCGAAGCTTTTCTTGTACTTGCCCGGAGCAAATTTTAATTAAATATCTTTGTACGCAAAATAACGGGACAACATTTCTTTTGTAAAAGAACAAATTTGATTTATTTTTGGTGTGAGTCAGCACATTCCAGCTGGCCACTCAGAACAAGGCACTCGCACTTTTTGTTTTTAATATTATTATTATTATTCATACGACAGAAACAGAAAGTAGCTCTGTGAGAAGGTAACAGATGTTTATTATTAGAACCCCGTCAGACCCAAAGTACCCTGGTGTGATCCTGGAGAATGGACTGGACACTGGACATCTTTTCTTTTTTAGTCTTGGAAAGTGCACCCTTCCAAACTGCCCCGTCTCCCCCATCCCACCCCACCCATAAACTCTCTCCATGTGTCCCCCACTAGAACAAAAGGAGTCAGAGTGCCCGACGTGGTGACCACCTCTGCTCACATGTACTGGCATTCGTGTTCCAGACATTATGTTCTCTTCTGCGCTGAAGTGTGACACCAAATGTAACCGGGAATGTTCCGATTGTTCCAGCTTCCTCAGCTACGGAATGGCAGAAGGTTTTACTAGCCTGGCAGCACCCATGATCCACTTGCATGTGCAGTACTTCCTGCTCCTGGTATTTGGCTGCAGATCCCGATAGGGGTTTCACAGCATCAGCTCTCTCCTTCAGGGGCTGGTAGCTATAATTCTAGTGGCCTGATTCTCACCCTGTAGTTCGCTCACCATTTGACATGAACCAGTGATGGCGTAAATGCCCTTTGTATTCCATGTCCAGGTTTAAATTCACCCGGCTATAATAATATCCAGTATGAAGACATCCAGACATGAAACTAAAGAGCTGGTTTCTTGGAAGACTCATGTGGGGATTTCAGTGTTTCCAGAATGACATTCAAGTTGAGCTGTGCTTCTTGACAGCTTTGTGGAGAAAAGCGTAGTTCCTGCAGGAGGGAGCAGTTCACATCCATGGCTGGAATTGCACGGATAGGGGGCTTCTTTGGGTTAGCTTCATATGCCCCGAATGAATCCGAACTAACCCCCAATGATTTGTTTGGCTCAGACGTTTTAACAACCGTGCTTTCAGTTTGAGAATTCCATACGTCAGGACGGTCCGAGTCCAAGGCTGCGTTTCTCAAAACCTCCATAGTGCTAAAATCATCATAACTTCAGGGAGAGAGAGAATTCCACATGATGACCCTTGGGCACTTTAAGTCTCTGGGCTAAGCCCGAGATGTCTTAAGATCCTAGAAATCCCCATGGTTAACTTGATTTTTGAAATGGCAAATTAGATTGTTCCTTAATAACCCTTCAGTGGAGTTATATAAGTACAAACTGTGAGCCGTATAAGTGGTGTGAAGGTGATGATTCACAGGGCAACTTTTTTAGAAAAGCTGCCGGGCAGTGTTGCTGACCAGTGCTGCTCGGGCACTTTCCCATTCATATAGGACAATACATTTCTATTTGAAAATCTTTAATCAGCAGTGGGCAACGCGATCATCCAAATCCAGAAGAGTTGCCCTTTGTCTCACCTGGCTGGCAACATTGAGAACATTCATTGACCTTAAGTACCATTCACTTAAACTGCTTTGTCTGTCTTCCAGCCGCCTGGATGCCAACCACATCTACAGCGTGCCCCTGAACTGCTTCGAGGGCTTGGTGTCCCTGCGTCACCTGTGGCTGGATGATAATGCCCTGACAGAGGTGCCCGTGCAGGCTCTGAGTGGCCTGTCGTCCCTGCAGGCCATGACCCTCGCCCTCAACAAGATCAGCCACATCCCCGACCATGCCTTCTCCAACCTCTCCAGCCTGGTTGTCTTGTGAGTGCTCCTGGTTCATTAATCAATGGGATGAGGTAGACTGAAAGAATGTATGGGACAAAATGTTCCAAAAATCTGAGGCAAGATGACGGTGGTTTCACTTTATCATGGGATGAAGAATCCCAAATGGACAGCTTTTACCTTTACCAACCAATTAGGGTGAAATCAGGAAAATAGATATTGCTATAAAGGTGTTCCCTTAAGAAGCAAATCCAGTGATCCAAGTGATCCTGACATTGACATTGACATTGACATCCTGGTAGCATGAATCTTTATGGATTTATTCACATTTTCTTAATACTGGCTCCAGGTGAGGGCTGAATAACTTTTGTCATACACTTTTACCTTATTAGATTCTGGAATACACTATGATCTGCCATAGAAGATCTGTTTAGTCTCACCGTAGGCCCTCCCATCAGTTGCTACTGAAGATTAGGATCTGTGAAGGATTAAGACTCTTTCCAGTAGTCTGTGGTCCCCTTACCAGTGCAAGTGCTAGGATTAAGACTCAAAGCAATGTGGGGCTACAGAGATAGACGTTTGATGCTAGGGGTTGATGGGATAGGTGAGTCCTCCCCTTTGCTCACAGTTCCTTGACACACTGGAGGAGTGTCAGCAAGCTCCTTGGATGCCCTTATGAGGATACTATAGGTGGTCCAACTGGAAAGGTACTCCTTGCAAGTGTTGAAGTGTTCGCCTCAGCAGGCAGAAACTTGACTGCCATCAGCCAAGCTGTTGTAACACTGCATTTTCTGATCAGTTAAATGTTGGATCGTCACACAGTTGAGGTCAGTTGAAAATTAGCCTGTTTTCACACCACTTTAATAGTACTATTAGACATATTATTATACGCATTAATTGCCATTGTGAATTACACATCAATTTTCTTCTGGATATTTATCTAGTGGGAATTTAGAGTAATCAGCGTATAATGAAAAGTGTTTAATTTTTACTGTGTACAGCCCTTAATAATCTACAGGTCTGTGCCGCCACCTTAGGGCTTGTGCCCCATTCCAAGTCTCTAATTGCAATGGAAAAACAAATAATTCCAGACTGATTTGGTCTCCCTGTGGCTCCCTGCTTGTTTAGCAGAATAGTGGAAAAAACAGCATCATTTTCTCTTTCTCCTCTGTATTTTTACATATTTTTTCTATTTGTTGTAATAGGCATTGATCATAATAGTTAAGTGTAAATCATAATAATTTTTTAAAATGCTTAGGATGTGTAATTGTTTTCTTTGAACTGTCTGAACCAGGTCGCTGTAGCATGAGGCTTTGCTTTCCGTTCAGCGTACTCACATTTGTGTGATTAATTGCCCTGTACATCTGCAGATGCTAGGTTTTTCCATCCAAAATCACTCACAAGTGCCCCTCTCGCCTGTAACTCTGTGCAGTGGGAGGAATGTTTTTCTAGTCTCCCTCTGGGCCATCCATTGCTGACATGTCCCGTACAGTGGGAGTGACGAGTGTGGAAGGATTGTTCCCGGTGTAGCGCGAAGGATGCCTTCTCCTCTCTCTCCCTCTCTTTTTTTCTGCCCCTTACTCTCAGCCAATCAGGAATGTTTGCCAGGCCCTCAGTGCTCAGCCAATCGGGAGTGCTTGCCGGGCCCTCCGTGCTCAGCCAATCAGGAGTGCTTGCCGGGCCCTCTGTGCCCATTGTGTGCGCCTGACTGTTCTCTTCATGCGTCTCTGCAGGCATCTCCATAACAATAGAGTCCGCTCCCTGGGAAAGAAATGCTTTGACGGGCTCCAGAGCCTGGAGACTTTGTGAGTTGACCTCCGACTTGTTTAAATTTGAAACGTTTTCATTAAAATTCAGAAAGTTGCATAAAAAAGTTACCTCCCCCAGGCATGCAAGGGAAGGGATTTTGCCTTGCATAGCCAAAATAGCCAACAGGTATTATCTTATTAGGCGTTAAGACCATGATGTAGGTTAACATTTATATTCAACCAGGGAAAAATTCTTAAATCACATGGATGACATGGTGTGTATTTGGGGTGGAGGAGAGAGGTTTTTTTCTGGATGCTGTTTTCAGATGGTCATATGACAGAAGTAGGGTTGTCACATGATAAAAGCTTAAAAGTGTATTTAAAGTGTGTAATATGCCGTATGTTGGATTTCTGAGTATGTCATGCTTTACTTATTTACACTGGGATTTTGGGATGGCTATAACTATAAATGTAAACATGGTGTTACTCAGACAGCCAACAACAGAGTGGGAAGCGTTGGTGAGAGAATGAACAAATGTGGCTCGCAGCCGCAGAAAGAGGGGAGACATGCACCCCCCCCTGCCCCCCACACTCTGTCGCACTAATGGGACCAGATGACTGGACAACAGCAACATATTCAGCCCAGGGAGGGGGGTGTCCCAGCCCAGCAGGTGGCGGCGGGGGGTGGTGGTGGTAGTGGGGGGGTTTGGGGCAGGGGCAGGTCACATACATCATCTGCCGAAGGCGGATTATTTAAATGACCTTCTAGCATGTACATATAAACCTAGTATAAGCTAGTATATCACATTATCATTCTTACTGCATTTAAAATGTATTTTTTAAGCTGTTAAATCTATTTTTTTATAGAAAAGACAAACACATTAAAATTACTGATTTCCATGTAAATATTAATGTTATGTTACATATATTAAACCGATATATGCTTCAAAAGAATAATCTTTTAGAGGATGCTTATTCCTGCTATTTTGGAAGTTTAGCAAAAAATTAAACATACACTCTTGCATACATTCCTTGCTTGACAGATTACATTGTGAGAAATACCACTTCTGAGGTTATAATATTACTCAGATGAATCACTGCAGCTTCAAAGCTTAAACGGGCAGTGGTTCTTCACTATGAGAAGCTAGTTCTGGGAACGTGGATCTTAGTATTTGGCCCTGGCTTTTGCAATGATCAATGACTGTAATTATAGTATATTTTCTAAATATTTTTAGAATATGATATGAAAACAACACTCAGAGAAGGTTGTGACAACTTGGTCGTTCAAAGAAATAAGCTTTGGAAACATCTGAAAGAGTATTTCTCTTATATTTCATAGGGCAGTTCACACACAGACCTTGGATTTGCCCACTGAATAAAACCCATTAACTCCCGTCCTTTCCACCTGAGACTAATGCTGTTCGCTCTTTGTGATCGCCCTGCGCCCGTTTTACCACATTGACACTATGGAAATTTCACAGGCGTCCTGGCCTGTGCCTGACTGGCCTGCAGACCCAGGCCACCTGTGCCTCAGGGAGGGATCACTGTGCGTAATTGAAAGCAGGCGAGGCCCAAGAAAAAAACATGAACATGAAAAGACGGCAGGGCGGGGGCCACGGGCCAGGCTCAGAAAAGGAAGCAGGACTTACCGTCCCAGTACAGGATGTTTCAGTGATAAAATATGTGTCGCCTGGGAACTTTGTGAGTCTCTACATGATCTTTTATATAACCTTATGAAAGAGTCATGAAGTGCAAAAATTCAATTCCTTATCCAATTTTAACTAAATCCAGGTTGATCTAGTTTGATCCGGTTTGGAAAAGTGTCATTTAATTTGGATAGCCTGTTGTTTTTGGTGTTCGGCATGGGATGTACCCTATGCTTCATATCCCACTACCACCCCTGGCACCATCAGCTTCTCGGTCCTGTAAAAAGTGGGAAACGAGACTGTCGCATTTCCTTGTTTGACCCCTCGGGCTCCTCGAGGTCAGGGTCGTGCTAAAATGGGATGGGGAGCACATGACAATCGATGACTGGCTCGACTCAGGACTCCGCTGTTTACAAACAGGAAGGCAGCCTTATGAGAACCTCTGCTTTGTTTACCTGGAGGGAGTTCATCCACGCAGAAGTTTCTCAATGCTTTCCTAAGGAAGGTGAATTGCACTGGATTATTAACAGTTAGCCTGGCTCTAACCCTGGCTAGCACCAGAATTGCAGTGAGGGAGAGTAACTTCCCCAAGCGATATTTCCCGCTCCTTTCCTGTTTTGGTACTCCTGTTTTGTTTAAGCTACTTCCTCTATCAGCCTCTAGTTAGACACACTGGGTAATTAAATTGGGAGTAAAACTGGGTAACTACGCATGAGAAACGGATGCAATTTAAGTGTCGACAGTGTTCTGAGTTGAAACATACCCAAAATAATAGACTGTAGTGCATTTTACATTACACCCCTTGAGTTGAAGATAATGAGAATCATGCATGCAATACAATTAAGTGTTATGCATGTTAATAAAC
Organism: Petrocephalus zakoni; assembly: GCA_026774425.1. Lineage (NCBI taxonomy): Eukaryota > Metazoa > Chordata > Actinopteri > Osteoglossiformes > Mormyridae > Petrocephalus > Petrocephalus zakoni. The sequence continues at coordinate 13,464,559 of JAODKN010000001.1, read as the reverse complement.
AAACGACTTGCAATATTAGTCCAGCTGTATCTGCAAAGCATTACGTTAATGACGTCATATTTATGTATTTATGATTGATCGGTGTTCTGTGGAGAGACTGGAAATTTTGTACAGAAGTGTAGAAATATGACTCGGCTTTTATGTCTCGCAGAGATTTAAACTACAACAACCTGGACGAATTTCCAGTGGCGATCAAAGCCCTGGCCAACCTGAAGGAGCTGTAAGTCGTCACGCTGCTTCCGATCGGCGCAGCTCCATGCCACGCCAGCAACCTCCATTGGCCTGACCGCAACATCTTCTTCTCTCTGTTTACAGGGGGTTTCACAGCAACAACATCAGGTCCATTCCGGAATATGCCTTTATTGGAAACCCCTCTCTCCTGACAATGTAGGTCGCCTTCACAAAATAATGAAACTGAGCGGCAAATACAAATAGGTAGCAACCAAAAGTCCCGCAGTTCAACATAATCCTATGAATTAGCAACACATCCATGGCTTTTCTAATATCTTCCAATAGTTAACTAATATTTTCAGTGACAGTTGTGGTATAAAGTATGAAGTCAGTTTGAATTATGCATGTTCTAGATAGTGGCAGTTTGGGTGATGCCAGTGGTGGATTGAGTACCTGAAAACTGTACATAAGTCAAAGCTAAATGCCACTTAAGCAAAAGTCTTAAAGTATCTGATATTAACAAAAAATTAAGTGTTTTCTGTGGCTGCCCTTCCTTTTCTGCCACCTTTTGCTGCTTCTACAGTTTTGGTGTCATTTGTCTCTAAATGAAATTAGGTGTAGACTATCTTCCATATAATGTTTTTATGAAACGGTAACAGGATCCATCAAATACTTTTTGAGTAATGTTTTTATGACATGGTAACAGGATCCATAAAATACTTTTTGAGTAACGTTTTTATGACAAGGTAATAAGATCCATAAAATAGTTTTTGAATAATGTTTTTATCACATGATAATAAGATCCATCAGATACTTTTTGAGTAACGTTTTTATGACATAGTAATAAGATCCATCAATTACTTTTTGAGTTATCGTGTTCACAATGTCAAGTGCCTGCTGAAGTCATCCTTCATTTTGCTGCCACTAAGCAGCATTGGTTGTGATGCGGTTAGTCTCAAAATGAAATGAGTTCCATAGCTTCTCCTATAAAAAATACCTCTGAAGTTTGAACAGGTACCTTTTGAGTTATTACATTAGGCTGCCCTTCTCTTTGGTATTACTATGCAGCACTGATTCAAATATGGTGTGACCTCTTAAAATTTGGCACGTTACAAATCTTCACTCAAAAGAGGTGTCTGCAAAGTTTGAGAATGATCCATAAAATACTTTTTGAGTTGTCACGTTAATAAGTGTCTGTGGCAGACATAATTAGGTTGGCCATGCAAAATGTAACAAGTAATGACAATTCTCAATAAAAATATTACAGTAACTGTACAGAACTTTGTAGTTGAGCAAATTTGTAATTGAGCAAAAAGAAAACATTGCTAATATTTTTAATACTCTGTTGAAGTACACCATTTCCAATAGAATGGTTAAGTACAGTAACAGAATACAGTTACTCAAGTACTACACACCCCTGGGTAATGCACATATTTTATTATGCAGTTTAAGTCTGGAACAAGAGCATAATGATTTCATGTTTCAATGCTGCAGCATGGAGTTTAATGAAAATCAGAGGAGTAGTCTGGAATGAATGCGGCCTTTCGTAATTTCCTGGGCATTATGACAGTTGTAACTTTTCCATACTTTGCTCCTGTGGATTCTCTAGTCTGGATAAACATGCCTATTCCCTTGGTGGTTCCCAGTACTACCAGTTCCTGCCCCACCGGCAGCTGGCCTGTCCTCTGATCCCTGTAAGAACAACCCCTTCCTCGGTTTAGTGCTCTCCGAGGTGCTGTAACAAATTCGAAATGTACTTCCCCCGGCACCAAGCAGTTGACAAGGAAACTCACCATCCACCAACATCTGTGTGTCAATAAAGAGAAATTTTTGTTCTTCTCAAAATTCTATCACCTCATTCCAGCTGCTGATACAATCTGATCACTGATTGGTTTCTCCTCCAAGGCCTACAGCTTAACAACCTGCCCTGACAGGTCCATATTTCTGCAGTGTGTGGAATGTTTGAGCTGCCTTCTCTATCTGTGCACCCTAATTGTCTCTTCTGCTCCTCAGGAATCACACCCACCATCAGGGCATGGAGAATGCTGAGTGGTAACATCTGGATGACTTTACAAGTTTACACCTTGTTGTGTTTTGGACAGATTCTTCTACGACAACCCTATCCAGTTTGTCGGCAAGTCAGCTTTCCAGCACCTGCCGGAGTTGCGAACACTGTGAGTTTAAGAATCTGGCTTCCATTTCTTTGCATTTTTTTTCTCACCTTCCTCATCCTCTTTGTTGACATTGAGCATATGACAACCTCATCTCTCGGTTCAAATTCTCCCTTCCCCCTTTGTGCATGTCTAGGTCTCTTAATGGAGCCACAGAGATCACAGAATTTCCAGACCTCACGGGCACCACAAGTCTGGAAAGTTTGTGAGTCTTCCTCATGGTCCATAACAGGCTTCTAAGACTTTCGTAGCCAAAACCCAGAAATGCTGTAGGATCACACAAATGTTAGATAATATTTTGAGCAGGAATAAAAAATATAATACTCTAGACTAGGGGTTCCCAACGTTTTGATGATTGTGGACTGGTTTACTTGCAAAGATATCATGGACTGGTAAAACTGCTAACTTAAGCAGTAAAATTACCCGGGAACCCCTACTCCAGCTTAATATATACAACAAATGAAGCTTCTGATTATATTACTAATATTTATACTGAGTAAAATATGAAATGCACTTATCTTGTATTATAATGATTTCTTAATTATGTTCTTCAACAGGACCATTACTGGGGCACGGATTCGAACACTTCCCAGCACCGTGTGTGATCAGCTACGCAGCCTGCAAGTGCTGTGAGTATCCTTGTCACTTTCCTGTTCTCACACTAAAGTGATCTTTCCACTATCATTTCACGGATTTCAGCTAGTAAACACATATATGTTCATATATGTTAATTTTCATGTTCAAATGCATATTATTAATTTGGATAGCTATAAAATAATGGTAACATAAGAAGTGACCAAATGGATATCTTGAGTAAATATAAGGGCTGATTGCAACCATGCAGGCGTTACATGGATGTTTTTGCAGGGATCTTTCCTACAACCTGATCCAGCATCTCCCCAGCTTCAGTGGATGTGTGAAGATCCAGAGAATGTAAGTTGGGGTGAACTTGCGAGGGAGACGATGTATGGAGAATATCACACAAAAGCTCCTACAAGTGTTTCTACATTTCTGTCTCTTTTTTGGCTCCCTGCAGCGACCTTCACCACAACGAAATCCAAGAAGTGTTAGCAGACACATTTCAGGAGCTAACGGCCCTCAGGTCCCTGTGAGTACCCTCAACACCCTCACCTACACTTGGAGGCCACTCCCATGGTGCTCCCATCAGTGCAAGGTCATTAGATGGGTCAGGAGAGTGGCCTTCTAGGTAAAGATCTCACCATGTGTTGAGTGTTGCTCTTTAAGACGAGGGGAATTTACAGGACACAGATCTAGTTTGTCATTTAGTTTGTCAGTGAATTATTAATGACAGTTTGGCTTCTAAACATTAGAGGGTTTGCTATACGGAAAGAAGCTGTCTTGTAAGAAGCTTTCACAGAGGAACCAGTCCAGCAGGAATGAAAGTGAGACCACACAACCCAGCCTTCCCAGAAGTCCACAAAAAAAAGGAACCTGGCCCCTCCTGGTGAGGCCACACCTACCAAACCTGGCCTTGGTAGAAATACGTCAAGAGAATTCCTGCGACTTTTTTTTTTGTCCCTCGACGCTCCCATGGTCAACATTCGGGATCCAGTTACGGGCAGCAGTTAGCAAAGGGGCACGGGAAATTGTCAAATTTCGGCAAGATTGTTCCCGTTAGCTTAAATAGAGCAAACAGCACTAATGACAGTGTGATGAGACACGGCTAATTTACCATAGCTGGTACAGCTGCGGAGAGAGTTTTTTTTTCTTTAACATGTTTAAGTGGCCATTTTGCTGATTGCAGAGCCAGAACAATCATCTTGCAACAGGAGGCCTCTGACCGAACCCCCCACCAAAGCGCTTCAGCATTACATCAGCGGGCCAGCGCAATTCCCACCGCGTCCCATACTTTCCCGGGCACGTCCACGCTCCTTGCTTGACACGTGGCGGCCAGCCGGACCCCCAGAAAGGTGTCCCCATCCAACCGCCGACTCTTAGTGGGATCCTCGCTGCACACCCTGGCCGCCAGCCGCATGGAAAAGCATTGTTCCTCTCACCCCCCCCTTCAGGAGCAGGGGGTTTGATGAATTAAGCGGATGTGGGCACACGGGAAGCATTAAACATGTTACTGCTGGTGGTTATTCCCCTGGCGAGGGCGACGTTGGATGGCCTGAAGGAGCTCTTTAATAGTATTCCTCTGCGGAGATCTGAGAAAATCGGAGGGATTTTTGGATTGGCAGGGGACAGAGCAAGGCCATCCATTTTCCGAATCCGGCCCCGATTTACTTGCCATTAGGGCATTTACACTTCAGAGCGCTCACCCAGTCTTACCACGGCGTGACTCTGGGGCCTGTGGGCTACGGTCCAACAGATTTTAGGAGTCTGCCTAAATCCCTCGTTCCTTTGCAGAAAGGAAAGGGCTTGGCCTCATCCAGTTAGGAAAATCATCTTTTTGGAGGGAGAAGCGAGGATTTAGTCACACAGGAAGCAAGAAGTTCACCCCGGAGGACGACCCGTCCCGCTGCTGAAGCACAAAGCGTCTTCCTTTGAAGCGATCATCAGAGCCAGGAGACCTTGGGGGAATGTTTCTTGGATTGACATCACTATAGGTTTTAGCCATGGCATTAAACAAAGGAACCACGTGCAGTTAATATACACAGGAAACTCGTGCAGCAACCTTGACGTAACACCGCGTTTACGAGAGTCCCTTATCGAAGGCCAGTGTGTCAACTTGAAAAACACTCTAGCAGTAAATGACAAGTGATTCTATACATTTGGGTCAATTCACAAGGACTGCGACCGGCCAGCGTGACAGATGTAAAACGTTGCCTTGCTTCATAGAGAATTATGCATCCTCTGGCTCAAACCTGCAGATTTATGGAGGTGGAAGAAACTATATTATTTTATATTTAAATTTTATATTTATTAAAGAAAACCAAGCCAAACGTCTCACTTTATCTTTCTTGCTGGGATCTTTCCTGGAGATGGATGAGCAGTTATCCATGCACATGGGTCTGTAAATCAAATCCGCGGTTTAGACTAATCTGGCTTCCTTTCTCCGAGCTGATAGAAGTGGTTTTCATAATTAAATGCTGAACTGCAAGCATGGAAGCGTGACATCCTCTTTTTCTGGTATTAATTTGTTCGTGCTCCTTCACTTCAAGTAGTTAGGGAAGTTCCTTGGTCATTCTTACCCGGGCCCTGGTTCACATTCACTGCCATTTTTGTTTTCGGCCATGGTGCCGACTGTGAAGTGGTCCACCTCAGCCTTCTCCAGGTTGCAGTACTGCCAGGACTATAGAAACAGTGGCTGCAAGGGTCAAAAAACTGAACTTGACCAAAACTTCAGCGGGATTCTTGAAGCTATTGTGACGGCAGTGATCCCACGTTTTGATCTGAGACTCTTCTGGTTGCTTCTTTTTTGACAGTTTGACTCCATGTTGACTCCAAGGCCATGTTGTAAATGTCTTTAAACTTTCTCCTAGTGACCTGGCCTCGAACGAGCTTCACACGGTGGACCCACACGCCCTCTCTAATCTGCCCTCATTAATCAAACTGTGAGCACCGCTTCATTTGTCCATCTGCTCCTGTCTTTTGTCTTGAATCAATAATCCGCTGCCTGTCCTACTAGTGTACAGGCGGAGCATAAATGGTCTTAATGACTCCCAGGTGCCGAGCTGCACAGCCCCACACTAAAATGCTCCCCCTCGTTCCCCACAGAGACCTCTCCTCAAACCAGCTAACATCTCTGCCTATGGCGGGACTCCATGGCCTCACGCACCTGAAGCTTGCTGGCAATGAGGGGCTGCAGGAGCTGCTGTCTGCCGAAAGCTTCCCCAAGCTCAGGTAAGGGGGCAGAGCCTTGAAATCACATGGTATCATGCGTTTTTTTAATGAATGGCCATAGGTCCCAAATGTGCACTTAGCACCTGCTCAGGGGTTCATCAGCCACTCCCTTCTGAGCATTTGAAGCATTCCTTAGCCTCCAGCACACCTACTGCCCTTAATTGTGGGTGATTGGTTTTGATATTTGGTCATCTGTGGGCTCTGCAGGGTGATGGAGATGCCTTACGCCTTCCAGTGCTGTGCCTTTGTCTCCTGTGAGAGGTCTCTGGACCTCTGGGACCGAGAGGAGACCAGCAGTAAGGATGAGCTGGGTCGGAGAGACCATGGTGGCATGTCCAACTCAGGTACATTTCTTCCCTCACTTCACTGGAAAGTGTGCTTTAGGCAATCAACTCCTGATTCTCACCACTTTTAGTTATGGTCCTCTGGTCCTAGTCAAGGCTGTTTTTGGTCTATGCAGACAGTCATATATTTATATGCAGGATAGCCAAGCAGTGATTGTAGGGAACTCCCAGTGCTGACACCCAGCACCTCACAGACCATTCGTGCAGGAGCCAGTGAAGCCTATTTGACCACGTTGTTCTTTGAAGGAACGATGCCGGTTCTTATATCTCTGATACAGCTGGCAACAGACATGCCTCAGACTTGAACTATAGTAGCAGACATTTTTACACAAAGCGTGATGTAGCATATTAAACATTATCCATCTGTTTCAGGGTAAGTACCTTGCTCAAGGCTATGAGATTAGGGTACCCTCCTAGGACTTGACCCTGTCATATTTTTGGTCATTAGCCCAGATTATTAAGGACTGTACTAATTTCTGTCTTGCCCTCAAGTGCAATATGGAAATTGAGTGATGGACTTGACTTTTAGCTAAACGAACAGGCATACATGGAATCCATGTGTTTTATACATGTAGAGCACCTGAGCCAACAGCTGTAAATCCCACTGAAAACATCTCTGCAAGTGAGGCATTGCAACCGCGCCCCCACCCAGGAGGTTTACCGTGCAGAAAAACTGCCATGTACATTAAAATTGTATTTGATTCCAGAAGACCATGACCTGGAGGATTTCCTCCTGGACCTTGAGGAAGATCCCAAGTCTCACCACTCGGTGCAGTGCTCCCCGGCTCCAGGTGAATGAAATGCATCCAATAATGGCGTTTTGGCATTGGTATCAATCAATCACTAAGTGAAAGATAAATGAGGAATCTCATAATATAGTCTCAGCTGCTGTAAGTAGCTTAAAAACACATTGAATTTCCAACTTGTAAGTCACTTACTATGTTCCATGTTTGACTCCAGGACCATTCCGCCCCTGTTATCACCTGTTTGGGAGCTGGCTCATCCGCAGCGGGGTGTGGATCATTGTGGTGCTCTCCCTGGTCTGCAACGCCTTGGTGGCAGTCACCGTCTTCTTGTCACCCAATTTTGTGTCCCAGGCTAAGTACCTAGTCGGCCTCCTGGCTACGGCCAACAGCCTCATGGGCCTCTCCAGTGGCATCCTTGCAGTGGTAGACGCCCTGACCTTCGGTAGCTTTGCCAGGTATGGTGCCTGGTGGGAGAGGGGTGCTGGCTGCAAGATTATCGGTTTCCTGTCCGTCTTCGCATCAGAGAGCTGCATCTTCCTGCTCACGGCCGCCGCTCTTGAGAGGGGACTTTGCATCTGCAGCTCGAAGAGGGCCGAGCCCAAGTCTTCCATGGGGAGCGTCAAGGTCGTCTCGACCCTCTGCTTCATCGTGGCTCTGGCCATCACCATCCTGCCCCTGCTACACGTGGGCGAGTACGGCGTCTCAGCTCTGTGTTTCCCGCTGCCCTTCGGGGAGCCTTCCAGCCTGGGCTTTATGGTTGCCTTAGTGCTGCTCAACTCCCTCTGCTACTTCGTTATGACGGTCACCTATACAAGACTGTACTGTAACCTGGAGAAGGGTGAGCTGGACCACTTCACAGACAGCACCATGGTCAAGCACGTGGCCTGGCTGCTGTTTGCCAACTGCCTCCTCTACTTCCCCGTAGCCTTCCTGTCTTTCTCCTCACTGCTCAGCCTCTCCTTCATCAGCCCTGAGGTGGTCAAGTCTGTCTTGCTGGTCATCGTCCCCTTGCCCGCGTGCCTCAACCCCCTGCTCTACATGCTGTTTAACCCCCACTTTAAGGAGGACATGAGCTCCCTCCTCAAGCGAGCCCCACGGCTTAGGAAGAGCCAACAGGCTAGCCTGGTCTCCCTCAACTCAGAAGACGCCGAGAAGCAGTCCTGCGACTCGACGCAAGCCCTGGTCGCCCTGTCCTCCAGCGATCGCTCGGCGGGAAAGCTGCAGCGGCAGAGTGCGGAAGCCTACCGCCCGCCGGTGCCTTTCGTCCCGTGCCGTTAGGCTACGACATTGGGCGACCGTCTTCGGTCGAATTCATCCCGTAGCACCAGACTCTCCCGACTGCAATTCTGAATTGTGGGTGAGAACTGTACACAAAGACAACATGCTAGTTCAGTTACGGAAAGTAGCTTGGGAAGAGGTAGGGGTCGCAAAGCGTTGGACCGAAGGAAAACCGAGCTCCGCTTAACCAATCCGCAAGAGCCCAAATGTATAGGTTAATATGAGCAAGTGCTGCATTTACCTCGCTGAAGTGTTTCTCACCATAGAGCACAGTGAAATCTCATTTCTCCTGCTCAACTTCAAATCGTTCACGGGCATTAAAGCATCAATATAAGTAACACAGGACTGGTCTCTACCTTAAGTTCAAACTCACAATGAAACGAATATGAAATGAAGGTACTTACCACATTTTTTTATTTTATTGAGCTTTTTCTTATTGATGCTGTGGCTTAATAACAGATATTTACAGTACTTTGCTTAGCAAGTATCTCATGCTGGTTCAGATGGAACTGAAATTAAGTGTAAAATATAATAGATTTATGTAACAAATTAAAAACAGAAGTCCTCAATGGGACATGGCAAGAGTACACAATTTAAAACACATTTAATCAAGGCTTACAAGGTAGCAGTTCCAATATTGCATCGTTGGGTTTCATATATTGTAAGTACTGTCATGCAATCTCATCTGGGTCTCATTTGTTATCAGTGTGTCACATTACCACAATATTTGTACAAACATTTTTGTAACTTGATGGTTTTATGAACTATTTGCTGGATTCAGGGTTTTGCTAAATAGTCACTACATTTCTTCAGTTGGTGTTGTAATGGTATCCAGCTACAAGGGCTTGCTAAGATCCTGTTTTTAATAGTACTTATCTGTATGTACATCTCACTGAAGCTGTGCATGTTTGTATAGTTATACTGTGACAATCTCGTTATCCAGCATAGATTACGACAGCGATCGCAAACATGATTTCCTTGTATGTATTTCTGATTTGATAATCGATGAGTTTTTGAATCGCTTGTTGGTTTCTTTTCCTGGTTCCCGTTCCTCTTTCCTGGTTCCCTCTCCCGCGTTGTTTTTCCACTCCGCTGCTCCAGGATCCCTGTTCCTTCGGCCCGCGTCACCACATCGCCCTCGTCTCTGACACCCGACCCTACGATAGGAGGCCTTACCGCGTTTGGTGACGGCACACTTCCCAGAATGTTCCTCGGGTATCGAAAAGCACTTGGTGGCCTCGATTGAGCTCATTAACATGGTATCTTCATGCTAAATCATGAAGCTGTCAGTTGACTTCTTGACGGTAAACAAAGCAAGTGACAAGATAATGTTGTTTGCTCAGCTTCCTGAAGTTCAGAAGGGTATTGGGGTGATAGTCATAGCCACCCAATCCTGTTCATTTCCATGCGTTGAAATGCTTATAGAATATTATACCCTCTTTGTGGAGTAGTCATGGATGTCTGACCAACAACATATGGATAATCTGCGTTTCTAGGGTTGCTTCAATGACTGTAAAGTGATGGTATCCCAAGGTGTGAGGTCACAGGTCATGCCTGCAAATTTGTGAGGATGACATCAAGGTTTCCCACTCTGGTCCTTCAACTGCACTTAAGAAGACATCAAAACCTTGTCAGTGGATCTTACAGATCAGTGTTTCCCATTCCGGCCCTTGGGGACCTGCAGACAGTTCACATTTTTGCTCCTGTCTGGCAGGGAGCAAAAATGTGGACTGTCTGTGGATACATGAGGAACGGGTTGGGAAACACTGCTATGGATTTTTTAAATTCCCGACGAGCCACCCCCATATGGCAGAAATGGCATGGCTGTGTGAGGGGGCCACTTTGAAAACAGACCACAGTCCCTGAAGCTTCTCTGCAGCTTCTCTAAGCGGGTTACTATGAACGATCAGTGGACGCAGTTGGCATGCCCTCCCACCTGGCTCCCCATCGAGAACATGCACCCATACAAGCACAGGAAGGGGGCAGGAGTGGGGGCTGTGTACGCTGCTGTAATTAACCTGTCTTTGGCAGCTCCACCGTTTGAAATGCAGATGACATCCAAAAGAGACATCCTGCCCCGGGACAGACTGAGACGCGACTGATTATTAGAACCAGAGGTGGACAGCCCTGTGTGTCCGGACCCAGTCTGCAGAGTTCTTCCATCAGTGGCCCTCTTAAAATGAGCCTCTCGTTATCACCCCCCCTGCCCCCCAATGACCTCACACCCCCAAAATCCTTGTGCTTTTATGTGTTAAAGTAGCGCTTTTTCATACATCACCACACCAGTAGTGCCATAAACTATGTATTGTAATGTCTGTTACAACACCCCCCCCCCTTGCCGCATGACCAGGAGTAGCCTGTAAATGTAACACATTTATACATTAATTGCTCGTTAGACGGTTTTATTACCCGCATAGGTCAACGAGTTGCCGGAAAACCCATCTTGCTTTTTTAAAACTGCATTTTATTAACGTGTCTTGACTTCTCTTGTTTCGTTGTTGAACAGATTCTCAGTTTGGAGGCAAACCTATTTTTTTACGATCTAGAGCTCTTTTAAGAGATTAAAGGTGTATAAATATAGAGTTGTATTTATAACTAAAGATATACGTGTAAAAGAAGAGCTCTGGGGCAAGTCTGAAGTTCAGAGCACACAGATGAGTATTGTCTTGTTCCCCGCCCCCCGTAGAACCAGTGGTGTCCAAGCATTCTTAGGTGCTGTACATAGAACCAACCTTTTTTTTATTGGTGTGTTAAATATATGTAATTTGTAATAAAGGATTTACCAAATGAGCAGAAGCTGGTGTGTGTGTGATGCATTTTCCATTCTCTACATCGCTGTGACTTATCTAGGGCAGTCCTTCGAGATGCTGGTTACCATAGGCTTAAGTTCAGGAGGATAGGTGAGAACTGCCGTTTATCTCTGTTAAATCAGTCCGTTAAACATCTTTAAATAACCAAGCAGATCAAAATACCACTGCTTTGGGTAATGGAAAAAATGTTGCAACAATTAGCCGTCTCTGTCTCCATGAGTAACGTACGTCGTCTTATAAACAATTCATTATCTGCGGCGCGATTTTATGGTTTTTCCAGACATGCCTTTATAAATACATGAGTCACATATATACAAATTCGTCTTCTAGCGCACCCCCACAAAGCCAGAATATGCGAATTTCAGTGAATATGTTTGTTATCCTATCAGCTGTGACACTGTTATTGCAATTTCTGGCCAGGACATGTGCACAAAATCAACACTTACTCAGCTCCTGCAGAGTGACAGTTGCATAAACTGCATCAAGGACAACAAGGCCAAGGGGCAGGTAATATTTGCAACACAAAGCATGCATTTCTTGCATGGATCACAGGGGGAATCTGATTCAACTGTTACCTTTGCATCTCATGTAAGGTGACACTTTCGTAACCTTCAGAACCCTACACCACCCCCCTGACACCGAAAATGCACACCTGCTCCTTAAAGGCGTGGCATCAATATAAAGTTACTCATGCCCAGAAGCTCTTTTTCCTGATTGTGCTATAGAGCGCTACAGGTGTGACCTGTGGTACCAGTCAAATGAATGGTCACACCGACCTGTAAGAAGGTTTATTTGTACTATAATTATTTTTTAATAACTATAAAGACAGGAAAACTATGAAATAACATTTCATTTTATTCAATTCATTTGTTAGAGGCAGAGAGAAGCTCTGAGGGTTGAGACTGAGATCCCTGGATGGATAGAGTGACCCCACCATAGGGCCCTTGAGCAAGGCCCTTAACCCCAGTTGCTCTTGGGACTGACTGACCCTAAGTTCTCCTCTATGCCAGCTTCATGAGGTGGTCTCCTGGGATGCTTTTCCAGCCGTCCAGAAAGAGCTCCCACATATATGTTGAGCTTTCATTGGCTGCTTTTCCTTCACTGTCTGGTCAAACTCCTCCAAAACCATTACTAAACCAGGTTATGTGATGTGACACTATCACTCCCCTTTGTTTATCTTCACTGCTGTTTTGTGAGTGATACCTGAGGGATATCTCTTCACATGCAAAATTAACAGGTGGTTTTAATGTCTGTCTAATTGATTGATCTACTTTGGGGAGCGGGGGGTGGGTTTAGTATTGCTGGTGGAGCTCTTGTATGACTGATTATAGGCAGCTGTGCTCCCACCTGACCAATCAAATGATTATACACACCTTCCTCTCTTCATTGCTATTATGCCCTGAAGAAGGCATGAGCTCCTATACATGGGCATTTTTAACAGTCCAGTTAGGACATGTTATTGGTGTGTCCAAACTTTTGCCTGGTACGGTATGTTAAGCTTCACGATTCGCTGCTTCATTCAGGAAGACAAAGATGCCACATCATTGTTTAAATGCTACCCTGCATCTTCCTCTCACCCCGTATTAACACACGTGGCTATTTGTTACTCGATTTCCTGCCATCCAAATGTTCCACGTTTGTGAAAGCAAAACACATAAATCCATCACTAGTCACCAAGGTCATGGACCATCTTCGCCAAAATGATCCCAGACATCTGCTCAGTGTGTCGGAGATGTGCATTTCCAGCGTACCATAAATTATATAATCAATTTATTTTCTTTTCTAATTTAACTGTAAGCTCACGAAGACAAAATAATCATTTCAAAACACGGTTGGTATTAGTAAGTCCCTCCCCCCAGAAGATTTTTATGTGGAAAAGAGAAGAGGAAGAAACTTCTGGAAGTGAACAGGGGGGGAGGGCGGATTCGCCTCGTAACTGTGACGTAAAACAAATAGCTAGCTAGACCAGATCTTTCTTGGGCATTCGAGGAGGAACCGGGGCCAGATGAGCACACTTCCTGGCCCCGATTGCCAGGAAGCATTTGTGAGTTGGTGTAGTGCCATTACAGTGTCTACATACACACCACAAGAAGCTACTCTCAGGGAGACTGGCATTAGCAGTCACTCAAAATTTAAGGAACAGACCGCCTGGCCAACCACGGGCCAGGCCAGGCTTCCCTCACAGAGGGCAAAAGATGACTCACTGGGGTAACGGCAGCTCTAAAATCATCTCCCCCCACAATAACCAACAGCACACATGCTAATTATTCTGTTGCTGAGGCAAAAAGTAAACAGACATCTATCAAGGAGGGTATGAACAATGTGTTTACTGAGGGAACTCTCCCCTCCTCCCCCTCTGACGGTTTTTCAGCCCCAAGACCGACGCACAGGAATGCGCATGTTTAACTGCGAGTTCAGGTTCAGATGGACGCTTCGGTTCAGCTGCGGTCGAAACGGAAACCAAACCAAACAAATCGGTCGCAATTTTCCATTTGATTAAGGAGGGGCCGGTCGCAGGAGGATATGCAGGCGGCTCGCAGAGCTGGGAGATGACCCGGGCCGAGTTAATTTGGACTGGACCGTCTCCGGTGGTGGGCCGGCGCATCCTGTGATCCGATTCACCTCATTTCTCCCAGACAAAGAATCCTTTGCCCCTGGTCTTTCGCCGACCACCTGCTGCGGCATGGCTGCTTAGGCATCCTACCAACACAGCACCATATAAATAAATATTGTGCAAGAGTCTCCTGCCTCTCTTCCGTCACTGATCGCTGACCTTTTTCCATAAATAGTTGCCTGTTTCAAGTGGCCTTGTGCAGCTAAGCCTTCTGTGTCAATTTTAAGGATATGAAAGCATGCGATTGTATATGTAAATACATTCTCTTAAATCAATTTGAGATGCAGCAGCGGATCTAGACGTAAAGCTGAAACTGATGTCAAGGTGAGTCTGCGTACTTCAAGATACATTGTACCTCAATCTACTCTAAAACCAGTCTTTGGAATGCGGCCTTTGCTAAGACGGATTTATCAAACTGCATGACATGCAAAAAATAAAAAAATTATAAAAGAAAACAACAGCAACTCTGCCTGCTGCCAAGCAGTCCAGGAGTATCCAAGAACTTGGATCTCAGATTTGTCTTGCAAATGGAGGTGTTTCTGTATTGAGAACTAACTCACCAAAGACCAACATTCTGATTTTCACTGCAGGAGTGACCCTCCAGTCTAGCCATGTCTAATTCAGGAGAAGAGCAGCTCAGAGAGTGTAGCGGGTCCATCGAGGCTTTCTCTCTCCCCCTCTCCATTTGCTCTTCTTCTTCTTCTTCTTTTCCTCTCCTTCTGTCTCCCTCCTTCCTCCTGGCTGATAGCCGTAATTAAAAGCCAGCGCTGCCTTTCCCACATCTGCTCTCCTGAGCTGAAAGCTTCAGCCCTCTTCTGATTAAACAAACAGCCTGATCTCATTGGATAATTACTTAACAAACCAAAGCTAATGACTTTGCATTTTAACCTGTGGCCCCCCATATGCCAGAATTTCTAAGACATTTCATAATATCGTAGTTACTGAAGTCCTTATGAAACATCATCACAATTGACGAGATCTTTCCTACAATGCCAGCCATGACCTTCACAACGGCAGCTTCTGGATACACTTCTAACTCACGTCACTGGTGAGAGCCAGCCTTGGTCGCCTGGCCTCTATCTGTTCCAAAAGGGATGCTGCGATCATCAAATTATATCGGGGTGCGGAGAGGCCTGCAATTGTCAGCTGCTTTGATTTTTTCCAACAATTGAGATCTGAGAAAGCATTCCAGAGGAAGCTACAGACGTTCGACCACCCAGAATCCTCCTGTTCATCCTGCCACAGAGGCCCCATAGCAGCAGATAATCTCAGGTCTGACACCAGGAACTGACCGCAGAGCCCAGTCGCCCTGCAAGTCTGGACACTCCCTTGGGTTATGAAGCTGAAGTATTATATTGAGGTGAAGATGCAGCCATGATGGATTACTCTCCTCATGAAGAACAACATGACTGAAATGCATTTTATATTGTATTATAGTCCAATGACGTTTCAAAAGCCATAAAATTTATATTGCATCATTAAAGAATTTTTTTCAATTGCAGGATATTCATGTTTGTTATATTCTTCTCACTTCTAATGGATTAATCAGTCCAAAAATACCATGGTGCAGAAGATCAGTGTGGTAATTTAGGTTATATATTCTGACAGTACGCGGCAATCACAAAAAATGTATTAATCTTACTAATAAGCAAACAGACAACCCAGACTGGCTTTGTAGTAAACACATTTACTACAGACTATCCAGACTTTTGTAGTTAGGAAAACATTTATGGTCCTGCTGGGTTTCAGAGCTGTCGATGATTTACTGATAAAAGATATTACCCTCAGTATGTGTGTCATCAAGATTCATTGTTCTTCTGGCTTTATCTAGCTGTTGTAAGACAGCAGATAAGACTATCGCACAAGGTCTTCTGTGAGACGGTGTGCAGTGCAATGCTCACAGGCAAGTTATAAATCATGCCTGCCCCCCCTTCCGTCCCCACCAACAGAACTTTGAAGACCTTCGTTGGTCTTTATTGACTCTCCAAAAAATCTTCCCAGTTTACTCAACTGATGTAATAATACAAAAAAAACCCGTCTGGAATCAGTTACTCCCCGCATTCCTGCTTTTGATTGTTGTCCTGCCCTATTTATCCTTTGCTTGTAGCCGGCCTATTGAGAGGCTTTTGGCACAGGATCCTCATTAAGAAAGCAGGGTAAAGACAAACAGACAGCAGAATGTGATAAAGGCCGGGGGCTCTCTAGCTATGGGAATCGCAGCTAATGTAATCAATCACACACAAATGATCAAAGTCCCTCCGACAAAAACAATGGCATCCCGCGAAGAATCCGACCCCTTCCACCAGGAACAGTCTGTAAGTTAGACGCGGAATGCAGCCTACACACTTCTCCAGCCTTCTAAGAACTGGGGAAATGCCTCAAGTGGTGAATATTCACTGCAAATCTCTGTTCACATTAATATCGGACTCTGATTACTCATGTCTCATTGTGGGGGGCAGAGAATAATACAGAAAAATACAGAGTTTATAGAAATGCCTGCTGTCATGCTCAGTAGCCAATGCGGGGGGTGAGCATGTGCAAGAAAAGTGAACACAACACCCACGATGTGTAAACACGGTACTGGTCACCCATTACACAAGCTAGGCAGCTGCCTGACGGTGCGCTAACTTAAGACAATATACACTATAGGGGCAAAAGTATGGGGACAAACCTCTTAATCTTAAAACCTTTTAATTCAGGCATTTCGTTCAGGGCCACTTGGCAGGTGTGTAAAATCAAGCACCCAGCCATGAGGTCAGGTTTACAAACATTTGTTAAAGAATGGGTGGTTCTGAAGCACTCACTGAACTCAAGCGTGATGCATTCAACTGTAAGTGGTATTACTGCAAAGTGGAAGTGTTCAGGAACAACAGAAACTGGCAGGCCACGTAAAGTAACAGAGCGGGGTCGCCGAGTGCTGAGGTACATAGTGCGTAAAAGTCGCCAACACTCAATAACTGTTGACTCAATAACTGGAGAGTTCCAAACTTCCTCTGGCATTAACCCCAGCATAAAAACTGTATGCTGGGAGCTTCATGGAAAGGGCTTCCATGGCTGAGCAGCTGCATACAAGCCTCACATCACCAAGGGCAATGCCAAGTGTTGGATGAAGGTGTAAAGCACACTGCCAGTGGACTCTTGAACAGTGGAAATGTGTTTGGTGGCGTGACAATTGTCTCCCGGACAAGTTTCAATTTGGAGGATGCCAGTAGAAAATTACCTGCCTGACAGCATTGTGCCAGTTGTAAGGTTGATGGAGGAGGGATAATGGTATGGGGTTGTTTTTCAGGGGTTGGGCTAGGCCCATCAATTCCAGTGAAGGGTACTCTTAATGCTTCTGCATACCTAGATATTGGACAGTTCTATGCTTCACACATTGTGGGAACAATTTGGGGAAGGCCCTTTTCTGTTTAAGCATGACTGTGCCCCAGTTCACAAAGCAAGGTCCATAAAGACATGGTTGGGTAAGTCTTATGTGGAAGAACTTGACTGGCTTGCACAGAGCTCCGACCTCAACCCCATCAAACACCTTTGGGATTAACTAGATTGGAGATTGTCAGTCAGGCCTTCATATCCAGCATCAGTGCCTGACCTCACAAATGCTCTTCTAGATGAATGGACAAATATTCCCACAGACACACAAAATCTTGTGGAAAGCCTGCCCAGAAGAGTGACAGCTATGGCTACCAAGGGGGGACCAACTCCATATTGATGCCTCTGGGTTTAGAATGGGATGTCATATACATTCCTGTAGGTGTTGTAACCAGGTGTCCAGGTATTTCCATATAGTGTAACTCAGATGGTGCTCCTTATGCCCTACTCGAGGCCTCTGGTGCTGGCGGAGAACAGCTACACGATGGGCGGCCATCGCTGGGTACGCACACTTTGGGCAACTAAGTGTCACCATTTCATCTAACTGCTTAGTTTTTGACTCAGAGAGGAAAACAGTAACTGGATGTAACCCATGGTCTTCTATGGAGAATCTGAGCTGGGCATGACACCCCCAACCTTGGAGCTCACAGTGCTACACGCTCAAGTACCAGTACCATGCTGCCAGGAAAGGACACTATTTTTAACATCACCTATTTTAATGGTTTGTAAAATGTAGAATTATTTAAAAAAATGTCCTGCACTACATTTAAACAGTTTGGACTTTACATAGGGAAATTCCTAATATAGATAAAAATGTTTTGGCAGTTTGTAAGACCATAAATAAGGCTAGTTTGGGGTCCTTTAAAGGCTGCTGGCGGGTAGACTTAGGGCAGCCCATTGAAAACAACTCAGCAACTCCTGGCTTAACATAACGCCTGGCTATCCATAAGAACACGTGTCTCCCCCCCAGTGGTGACAGGACCCCACAGGGTTTTGTGACCACATATACGCGTGTGATCATGAATCAGGAAAGTTCCATTCTTGCTTTCCCAGTATGTGCTCTAATGTTTAATAAAACTGATTCCACAGTGACCCGAACACGTATCATAGTGAAAGAACCAAGAGTCCCTTTTCTGCCACGATTTCACTTTTAAATATTGGATTTTAGAACAGGGGGAAAACATCTGTAACCTTTTTTGTGTAAAATTTTATCTTGAGGATTATTGTAAAAACCTCTCTTTTTTGCAGAATAGGTTTTAGACCTCAAAACTAATAGGCAAGACTACTAAATTTAGTTGAAGTTAGGCCACTAATGAGTCAATTGGAGACATCTTCTTTGGATTGTGGATAGGTGCCCCCTTTTCAAAGGCAAAACTTCCTGAACAGTCTTCCTCAGATGCTGAGATTACGATTGTATTGGGTTCTTTGTGTTTTCTATGATGCTGCTAATGGATGTTAATTACATTACCTCTATCTGTTACTTTGTACATCCAACTGACTAATAAGAACATGAAATTAAAAGCATTTGTCCATGGTCTGTGATTGCATGTACCGTGTGATGGAAAGGGTATCCACTGATTCATGGCCAATGTTGGACTGGCATTCTGTCTAGGGTGTCCACTGACACATTCCCTGTAATGGACCGGCATCCCATACAGGGTATCCACTGATTTGGCCCTGTGATGGACTGGCATCCTGCCCATATTGTGCTTCCTGACGCTCCATTGGGTAAAAATTTTGAGGATGGACAGCAGACTACTTTTTATTGCATTATTGTTTTACATGTTAGCCAATTTAGCAGACAGTTTTACCCAAAATAACTGATTTTTTTAGAAAGCAGGGTCAGACATCACCAGTACAGTAGGAGGCTAAGGGCCTTGCTGGTAACTTTGGGATTTGAGCTGGCACCATCCCGAGCAGAGGCATGGCATCCTAACCCAAGGAACCACGCACCATCCCGAGCACAGGCATGGCATCCTAACCCAAGGAGCCACGCACCATCCCGAGCACAGGCATGGCATCATAACCCAAGGAACCACGCACCATCCCGAGCACAGGCATGGCATCCTAACCCAAGGAACCACGCACCATCCCGAGCACAGGCATGGCATCCTAACCCAAGGAGCCACGCA
>JAODKN010000001.1:13411293-13421494 GCA_026774425.1 Petrocephalus zakoni | reverse complement strand
GCTAAAATACAAAAAACGTATGGGCTGTGCGACTTTCATACCAAGCGTGATGAGTCACCAGTCGCCACCAGGAAACTGCTTTCCACCAGAAGATGAAGACATATTCCCCCCTCCCCCTCCTTTAAAATTACTGTAAAATCTGTAAATCACATAAGGCTTTTTGGCCATTTTTATACTTATAGTATATTTTATCCAAAATTCTCATAGAAGCTGTGTGAAATACTGGTTATATAATTTTAGTATTCATTACCTACATAACTTATCCTGACTTGTGCTTCTGTACATCATGCCTAAAAGTTACAGCACTTGCTCTAAATAATCTGATGAAATTCCAATTGGGCTGGGGAACACTGTGTAGCGGGATTGCAGTTAATGTCTTAGGCTTTAGGCAAGAAGAATGTCTATGTTTACGTCATGTGATGACCCCGAAACTGGAAGCTGCACCGGCCGGTTTGTGAAGACCGGAGCCTCCTTTGCCTTGCTGAGAGAATGAGACGCTTACGTAGGCTGTTCAGTGTCGCAGAGGAAGATAATGGGAGAAAAGTCAGATATTTAATAGAGAAACAGGCGTATATATCCCTGTGTAGTCATATATAGATTAAATAGAAATATGTGGAAGGAATGCAAGGGTGGAATGCAACTGATGGCGACTAGCTGTCTGTCCCTGAGCCTAGAGGAATATGGAGGTGCATGAGCTCACCACCTCTGAGGCCATCACACTTTTCATCGTAACCAATGGGGAGGAAGATTTCCCTTTAGGGGAGGTACAGAGATATGTAGAAGTCGGGCCTTTTCCTTTGTTCGGGGATTCACCTCTTAGGAACGGGAACACTCCCCCGGGCACGCCCTGCTCTAATAAAGACATTTTATCTTACTCAAGTCGAGTCAGGTAAATTTTCTTCATACCTGCTGCCGAACAGAATTTAGAGAAACAATAGCAAATAGAAGTTTTTTGCTTCCACACCCCGTACCAGTGTTTCCCAAACGTATCCTTTGGGACACTCCCAGACTGTCCATGTTTTTGCTCCCAGCAAAAATGTGGAATGTCAGGCAGAGAGCTGGGAGGGGAACAAAAAGTTGGCAAGTCTGCAGGTCCCCAAGCGCCGGGTTGGGAAACACTGTCCGATAGCACCCGTGATGCACTGATCCTGCACTACAGTCAGCCTTCCACAGCACCCCAAAGGCTGCCAGGAGAGCAGGGGGCTTCAGATATTCTCTACTCCAATTCACCCTTGCAGGCCCGTTTACTTTTTCAGACTGCCAAACGCACGACCATAAGCAATACAGCTAAATGCCTATTCGTGGAAAAAAGCCTCACGGCAGTTTGAAGGCGAAGGAGTAGCTGTCGGACGATGGCCAGATGGGACACGCCAGTCAATTTACCATGGAAAGAGACACTGATCAGATTTGACAGTGTCCTCAGCTGCAAGGACCCCCAGACCTACATTTTACATCATAAAAATAGCATCTGCGGACCCATTTAAGAACAGCCATGCTCCTTGTGAAGGGAAAAACCTGTCAGATAAGCATGGTGTGTGCACTTGGGCATACCTTCACGGGAGCAACAGCAGGATCCTTATCACTCACAGCAGATATATTCGATAAGGCGATGTCAGCTTCCTCCTCTTCGTCATCTTCCTCTTCTTTGTCTTAAAGATAAAAAAGCGACCCTTAGCAAAACATGGAAACTGAAGGGTTACCCAGCAAGCTCTTCATGGGCCTCGCCTTCTGAGCTGTGTGCCAATTTGTTACTACGGAAGGGGAAGGTGGAAGTGGGCAGGTTTCCGTCACATTTCTATGCCCAGCTGGTTGGGAAGCCAGGCAGAGTTAGCGGGAGACGGTCCGTACCCTTCGTCTCGCCGGGGTCGACGGGGCCCACCACCTCCAAACCGGCCATCTCTGGGTCTTTGGTGGGTTTCTTGTTCATCTTATCGCGCTCTGCAGGAGTTAGCAGCTTCTGCCTCAGCGGCCTGAGATTAAAAGCCTGGAAAACCTTCTTCTCCACCTTCTCCGGACACGCCAGCTCTTCCGTGCCTACGGTAGCTTCGGCTTTAATACTGTCGTCTTCCGAGCCGAGCGTGACGTTAACACTCACGGCGGCCTCCGCTTCTTTTGGAGGCAAGTCCTCTTTGGGCTTCAGGGCCATCTTCTCCTCATTCCTAATGCACTCCAGCTCCAGCTGGATCTGCTTATACTTCATGAGCAAATCCTCAAAGCTCTCATCAACACCATTTTCGACTTTGGCAACGTTATACGTGGGCTTCCGGGCCTGAGTCCTCCCAAATGCCTTTTCTGAAGGGAAGAGTCAAGGACCAACATATTTACTTAACATAATCAACTTTATCTATAATTAACATAACAAAAAAATTACTCCATACATTGATCACTGCATGTCTAATAAATGGCATGGAGCAACCCATACCAGTCTAAATGGGAATGAGCTGTCGGATGGGAATGAGCTGTCAAATGGACAGAACCAGGACCGTAATTCGGATCTAGTTCTCGTTCTGTGGACCATCTACGAAATATCCGGTAATGAACACACGTCAGCTGTTCTGGGGACGGCAGGGAAAGAATCTGAAATAAGTGCGTTACAAAAATAGGTAAAAATTCCGCGGCGCGTGTGACTGCGCACCGGACGCCCATTTTGTGGGCCCGGAGCTACAGGCTCCCGAAACGGCCGTGGGAGGAAAGCGGCGATCGCGCCGGGACACGTGAGGCACCGCACACGGACCGGGACCGGGGCGCTAGCCGAGCTCCGACGGCGCCCGGAAAGGATACGCTTCCGCAGCGGGGACTCCTTCCTGTTGCTGTAGGGCTCCCCGAAGTCGAAGCGGCCCGGGGGAGGCCGCGCCGTCTCCCTCCCCCCGCCACCGTCTCCCCAGGCGCCCCGGTTCCAGTCCCCGCGGGGCTGATTCGGCTTCCCCCGGTACCTCAGTCGGCCCAGAGCCGTGTGGCTCCGCTCCCAGAAGGAGGCCCGAGGGCAGGGGTCGCAGTGCTGCCCCGGGAGCGGCCGGTCCGGCCCGCTCGGTCCGCCCAGCAGTCTGTGCGGGGGGAGGAAGGACGGGTGCGGGTGTGAGCCGCGACTAAAGGGCCCCTTGGCACGGAAATCGGGCGCGGGGGCCCCCATGGCGGCGGCCATCGCCCGCGTCTGCGCTTTGCTCTTGCGGCTACACCGGGCCGGGCCCCCGGCACCGGCCATGCCGACGCTAGGCCGCGCATCCCGCCGCAGGAACTGCTTTTCGTCGGCGTCATCGTCGCAGATCTCCCCGTCTTCCAGCTCCCCCTCCTCCTTGGGCGAGCCGCCACTCGCACCGGGCTCCATTATCAGCGACGATCGCTCCGCCAGCAGCCGTCGGATGCCTTCGCTGCCGCCGCGACTCGGCGAGCCCCGCTCGGGTACGGCTTGTCTCCGTGTGGGGGGATTCCCCTCCCTCGTCCTACCCAGAAGCTCGGGCTGCTCCTGCGAAATATCGCGATACTTCGCCGCGACTCGGCGAGCCCCGCTCGGGTACGGCTTGTCTCCGTGCGGGGGGGTGGGGGAGGATTCCCCTCCCTCGTGCTGCTCCTGTGAAATATCGCGATACTTCGCCGCGAGCTCAGCCCTAACGTCGGCCTAACTGCTGCACTGTAATCTGCCAAAGTTGATGATGACCACAACGATTAATGTGATCATTACTGTTGTTATATTACTGTTTGTAGTAACTCTACTTATTGATAATAGTGCGATAAACTAAAGAGGTTTACTATATTATTGATATATAAATTTACTGTAATTTCCCCTCATTATAATAATACACAATGTATAGGGCGCCAGCGCTGCACAGTAATATGTCTGACTGTCACTTACGTATCACACGTATTTAGCGGCCGCTTTTACCCAAAGTGCTTTAGCACCTACCTCGTTTAAGTTCTGGAGAATTTGCAATTTACCACTAAACGTATAATTTGGAGTATCGGGCTAAGACGAGCAGTTTATGTGCTCCTTTGTGTGCATCCGTTGTGGAATCGATTTATAACAGGGCTACACGAATTTTAATTCTTGCCCAAGTCATTTTTTTAAAAAGAAAACACAAAGAGTCGAAGAAAAAGTTGTGTCCTATAATGATATCTGTGGTATGTAATATTATAATGCGACTAGTATGATTGGGAATAATAGCGACCGTTACACTAAAATTCCGTTAAAATATTAAATTCAGAGTTTTCTTGGCCACATAAACTTGCCATCGGTTTTGTAGCCACGTAAGAGGCGGATCGGGTCGGATGGTACTTCCGAGGCCACCCGGGCTGTACCTTTAAGGGGAGCCGAGCGGCGGAAGTCGGTCGCTTCTTTATACGTGCGGTACTTCCTTCCTTCCAGCCGCATTAAAATAGAAGGTGTATTAAAGTAATGCGAGTTGTGGGGGCGCCTGGCTAATGGTTATCGCGGCTGCTCGGCGCGCTGAGAAGCAAACTGGCCTTAAGGAGACCGGCGATCGTAATGCGACACCTAGATCGTCATGGCGAAAGCGGCTGCAGGTACCCTATGGGCATATCTGGGTATCGTTTTAGTTAGTACTCCATTTAATGTTACACATTCAGTTAAACTTTGTATCAATACGTGGTTTTGCTCTAACATTAATGTATGCGGATTTTACACCGATAATCAAAGACAAGTTATTACACTTCTAAGTTTATTTACTGTTATTTATATGTCTAGGACAAGCGGGGTAAAGGAAATTGATGTCTTTTATATATATTGCAATATGTATTTGTTGTACATTTTATTAGGGTTACATGTAGTTATAATTAATGATATGTTTGGTTAGTAGGTCATATTCTTTTCAGACTTTGCTACGTGAGTGCTTGGACAATAATTACAGATCTGTTTGAATGAAACACAATACATTATGTCACTATTATGTCATGCTATTATGCAAAACATGATGTCCTTGATATTTAAAAAATGAATGAGTAGATATTAATGACCATTGCACATATTTACATTATTTAAGTACAAATAAATGGTCAAATTCTTGTTAAGCAATATTAGGAGAGATATTCATGATTTACCAAAATATATACTTTTTTTCTACTGTGCTGCGTTATTATGCAAATCTGTGTAATAATGAAAAGGATAGTTATAGCAAAGCTGTTGTTACAGAAACATAGAAATTTGCAACAATGTGTATGTAGAGTAGATAAATGTGTTGTAATGATTCATACATAGCATTGGTATATACAAATCATTTCAACCCATTTGTTATCTTAAACCCCCCTAGATAAGGTGTAGACAGCACTCATGTTCAGATGTGACAAAGATGAGTCCTTGATCTGTCGACTTGGTTAGATTCTGTATTTCTGTGAGTAAAATACTTCTTGGAGATGTTGCAAATGCATCTCACAGTTCTTCATCTGAATAAGAACGACACCCAGAAGCATGCATCTGTTGCTTGATGATGCTCCGTAGGTTCTCAGTGGGATTCAGTTGGGGTGAAGATGCTGGCCACTTCACGAGATGGCCATTTTTGATGCCCACTTTCATCAAGTACTCCTGGCAGCATGTGAGGGAGCGTTGTCTTGCATGAATATTTTTCATCCTAATACTTCAGTTTTACTTTTGTACAACAAAGTAAATAAATTTGATGAAAGCATTTCTGGTCAAATTTACATATTCAGGAACTTGCCAATGATTAATCAGGTCAGCATCAGTTATTTCAGCCCAAAGCGTCTGACTGAGAGGAGGAGATCTTTCATTTCTGACCTAATCCTTGCTCCATCTGTCAGTTCCATGGAGAGTTGATCAGTGGACAGCAAGGTTTTGCAGTGTTTTGGGGCTATTCCAGACACCTCACTTTGTAACTTCAACGGAAGTTGAAGATCTGGCTTTACATATTGTTCAAGGTGGTGCAGTACCCTGCATGAAGTTGATCTTGATACATTTTTGAACCAGCGTGGTCAGATGTTTTTGCTATTGGCTAAAAGCTTTTTTTGTTAGTACTCACTTAACACGGAAGAGTTCACCTGGTGAAATAACAGCTTTGTTAACAAATTTACACAACTTGCTTGGTACTGTGGCACAACACAATTTTAATGGAAAAGTGCAAAGATAGCAACAGCCTATATACTCAGGTGTCATAATCAGTGAAACACTCACAGATGAGTCCCTGCAATGTTAGACTCCCTAAGAAGGAAGGCATCATGAAAGGACTCTAATAAATGCTTTTTGCATAACAGTGTGGCACATAAAGCAGGCTGCCTTCATGGCCAGTATGCCGAATATATCAGTATGTCGTCATAATTGCAGATATGTTTGTGTTACAGGTACTTCTCTTGTCATCAGTAATGAATTTTGAGAAAGAGGCATCAGGGAAAGAATATTTCAAGATGATGACGGACATGATTGTGCTGTGCTTGATTCTGGCCATCTCCTTGGCTTTCTGGATCGTTTCCATGACAGCCAGCACATACTATGGTGAGCTCTGTTCCAAATGCACCTCTCCTCTGATTGATACTGGCATTAATCTGCTCCTGATGCTGCTGCTTTGTAATACTAACATATTATAACACACATTCCTCTGCAAAGCTGCTGGCATTTTTAGCGGGTATCCTCTGCTTGCAAGCCAGTGATGGTGTCCACGTTACTTGACAGGCACTCTGCGGCCGGTGTCTCCCTGGCGCTGGCTCTTTTCATTGCTCATCCCTATTATTCTCGTCACACGCGCCATCAAGCGAAAAAGCCTCGACCACAGTGGTGCATTTGGAGGTAAGGAGTCGATACCTAATTTAATACCAGTATAATTGTTACAGAAATTGTATTTATTTAAAGAGTGTGAATTTTAAGTCGTCATACTTGTATGAAATAGGCCTACTCACCACAGCATTGTAAGAATGGAGTTCATGTTATGCATTGTTATCCCTAACACATCTCAGTGCCACTGGCATCGTTCAATCGTCTGTAGGTGAAATATGCAATTATAATGGAATGTATGGCTATTGTTTCTGACATATGTTTTATTTGACAGCTATATTCGATAAATTGGGTGAATTCTTCTTCATAACAACAATAATAATAATAATAATAATTAATAATAATAATAATAATTATTATAGTAATAATAAGTGTAGGTAGTGTTGGGGCAAGAGCTATGCAGTGCATTTCAGACTTCTAATGAAATTCTAATGAAAGAATAATCTAATGAAACTATTTCATGTAAAGACAAAGCAAGGCTAAGAGCATTTGGGGAACAGAAGAGACCGGCTCGGGAAGATGGACTGCTGTAGGCTGTTAGAGGTGTTCCCAACACAGATGGGTATAGAGGTGCTTCTTGAAGGTTGCTAGTGAGGTGACTAAAAAGGGTGAGATGGGATGTAGGGCTTGAGGAACGTCTTGATGGAATGGGTGCTGTCACATTAAAGGCCCTATTGGCCAGCACCAAGGGCTCCAACTTGATGTGAGCGCTTGTAGAGAGCCAGTGAAGAGAGACAAGGAGGGGTGTAACGAGAGCATTTTAGCTGATCGCATACCAGACATGCTGTAGCATTTTGAGTCATCTGCAGTGGGTTTTCAGCACCAGCTGGTAGTCCTAAGAGCAGCATTGGTCTCCATGCCAGCTGATAGCCTGGGGCTAATGCTGTGATTAAAATTATTTAATGAATGTCTCAATTACATTAATAGGCAACACGACATTGAGATGTCTTTAGCTTGGTGTGGGTTGACCTTGGTGTGGGTTGATCCCAAAATAAGATGGCAATTGTTGTTGTCATTTACACTGAAATATTCGCTTTGCTTTCAAGATTGGAATAGTGCCATCTTTTCAAACGATCCCACAAATTTGTTGTGTTTTCTGAAAAGGGACGACTCTTCTGACACTGCTTGCAAATAGCTTTTTTTTTTCTGGTCCTCAGACTTATCAAAATGTTTCCACATTTACGAAGGCATTTCATTGCACATTTGCATTAAAACTCTCAATATTCACTATGCAGGCATATTTATTAAGTAAAAGCAAGGCTGGGGCTTTCAGGTAACGGGTTACTATGCAGGACCCTCACAGCTGCTCTGAAAACCATAACTGTCACTTATCGATTTCACGTGTTATTGATAATTATGGTCCAAGCCTTAATAACTTTGCCATCTGTGGTATCCAGAATTTATGTAATGGCACAGAATGCTTTAATTTAAATGGTGCACCACATAAGAGAACTAGACCTAGACTGGATTCTCTGGGCCTGTTCTGACTAGTAAAAAGAGTAGGACTCTTACCACTAGAGGGGGCTAACGCTTAGTTTTTCTGAAGCCTACCCCTGATTTTGGACAGCATTAAGACATTTTTGCAGTTTATCAATGTATTGCGTTGACATTAAAAAGTATGTATTTTTCTTTGATTACTCTTTGGTAGCAATGCTGGTTGGATTCCTTCTGACGATGGCCAACCTGAGTTTCTTCTTCTCCTTGCTGGCATTTTTTATAACGTCCTCAAAACTCACCAGGTGGAGGGAAGACATTAAAAAGCGCATTGATTCCGAGTATAAGGAAGGTAAAGCATCAGCTTTTCCCTGCAGCCTCCGCACATCTTAGGATATTCATTCTTTTTTGCTTTGAAATACTAATATTTTTATAGAATACTCTGTATGCATTGCACATTTGATCATCCTTACGGCTTACTGTAAAAATTAAAAAAAAAAAAAGCATTTAAAAGTACTTTTAAGCAGCATCTACCAGCAGCAAATCCTTAGACCTGAAAACATAGCTCACTGTGTGTATTAGACGATGTGGAGTGAGATGGGTGAGAGGAGAGATGAAGGAGCCTCCCATGGCTGGGAAACTATGTACCGAGGTCCCGCATTGGTGAGTCAGGCTGGCTGTTGTGGCCTCTTCCAGGGGGCCAGAGGAACTGGATACAGGTGTTCTGTAACGGGGGCGTGCCCGCCGAGCTGGCCCTGCTCTACATGATCGAGGTGGGCCCTGGGGAAATACCGCTGGATTTCGGCAAGCAGTATACCGCCAGTTGGATGTGCTTGGCCCTGCTGGGGGCACTGTGCTGCAGCGCAGGGGACACCTGGGCCTCAGAGGTGGGGCCCGTCCTCAGCAGAAGCCCCCCCAGGCTCATCACCTCCTGGAAGGTGGTCCCCACAGGTAGGGTTTCTCTCCCCACAGCTGGTTTCTACAGGGTCCTAGTGTCAGTAGGATTTCTTTGCTTATTCATCCAGCCATCCATTCACCAGTGTCTAGGCCTAGAACCTATCCCAGACAGCATGGGACACAAGATGGGGGATCACACTAGTTTTATTTAATTTAGCTGTCTAGCAGATACTTCATTTGTAAAATGTTAGTTTTTTCTGAACCTCATTTAATATATACTTGCTAATTTTTTTAAGCCTGTTGCTTTTTTGTGGTAAGCACTTTAACAGTATGATTCACCCATGTGAACAATTTAAAATTTAAATACATTTATAATTAACTAAAAATACATGCACTGCTGTTGATTTACAGGCTATATTCAGGAAGAGTCCACAATATTTTAATTTTTAGAAAATCTAAGTGAATCCTAAGTGCCTGTGTGATTTTACCAAAGAAAGTTACTTGCTGTCAGAGGCAGTTACTCTGCAGTAAATGTCATGAACCACACCATATGTTCTATGTTTGCCTTTGCCACAGGTACAAATGGAGGGGTCACCCCCATAGGCCTAGTGGCAAGCCTGCTAGGTGGGATGGCAGTGGGTGTGGCTTACTTCATCTCACAGATCTTATTCGCTAAGGATTTGAATCTGGCAGCCCCTCAGTGGCCAATCATTGTGTATGGGGCTGCAGCCGGGCTGATTGGGTCACTTCTGGATTCTTTTCTTGGAGCCAACATGCAGTATTCAGGTGGGCTGTATAAAGGCTTCTAATGTCCTCTGTCCAGGGCTAGCAAAGTGACATTGCTGGAATTATGTAAATGTTAGTCAGGAAGTCCACTATAATTTTTGCAGTTTGTGTATGTTTGTTTAACAATTTTAGGGCTTGGCTTTGATTTAAGAGCAAAACTTTAGGAGAATTTATGGGGATAAATTTGATAAACTCTAATTTGGATGCTGATGCTTAGATTGGGAGTAGCATGGTGGCACAGTGGTTGGCACCATTGCCTCACTGGGGTTCGAGTCTCTGCCATGGCTTCATGTGTGTGGAGTTTGCATGTTCTCCCTATGTCATTGTGGGGTTTCCTCTGGGTACTCTGGTTAA
>JAODKN010000001.1:13384481-13402003 GCA_026774425.1 Petrocephalus zakoni | reverse complement strand
GCCATGATCCCCCCGACTGGCTGTTCCTTCTCACACCTACTTCTATTGTTTTCTCCCCCCCCCCCCCCCGCCCCCCCTAATACACACCGGATTTATAATTGCGTAATGTTAACCATAAATTCTTGGAGCTTGTTGTGAAAAGGCCTGTTTAAAAACATTGTCAGAATAGGTAAGAATTTCTCATATTTGGAAAACATAAGCTAAATTGAATTTTTGATCCCTCTTCACATTCCCATATTCCATTGGCAAGATTGTTCTGTGCACACATTTATTATTCAAGTTATTGCTTTCGTGCTTTTTCTTTGTTTATAGACTGGAGCGATGACAGTGCTGAGTGTTTGTGTAGCTTAGGAGGCCAGCAGGAAGTGAAGGCAGCCTGTCATCCGACAGCTGGCTGCCTTTTGTGCCTCTTGTTTGCTCATTACAGTCAAGCCCTGCATTGTAACCCGAGCCACCAGAAGGAGGGGCTGTCAGGTGGAGCTTCCGCGCATCGTAAATGGTTGAATTTTTCTGTGATTCTTGTCTGTTGGAGAAAGCTGGAATGTAGACGGAAGCGCACTTGGAATGAGATCTTATTATTAGTCTTATTGTTTTTGAGAGTTTAACAAATATTGGAAACCAGATGTTTAGTTGCACAATGTGTATTTCCGCCATCTCATCACTGGGGGGTTTGCTTTCAGAACGGAAATCCAGCAATCCCCTCATACTTGGTCGTACTTTTAGCAGATCTGTGGGTCAGCTCATTTGCTGATTTGTGTTGCTGTCATCTGGGTAACCTTTGCAGTCAGTCAGAGGTTCTGAGTGCAGCCTCCCACATTCTCCGTTTGGCTGTGTCAACAAGCTGGTTATCATAGAAATGTTCACAACACTCTCTTCAGTGTGGGTTGTAGATTTAGCCCTTTGATTTGAACGAATGATCAGTTAACTGTTTTTTTTTTTTTGTAGTTCACTGTACCCTTCCTGTCGTCGTTATTGCAGCAACCACGTTTTTGCAGAGCTTTTGCAATTTATTTTGGATCTCACATTTTTGCTCTTTCCTACCACCTAAGCAAAGACTATGTAATGCTCGGGAAGCTAGCTACTCTGTTGAGCAACCTGGAGTTTGGAACATTGGGATATCTTGGCACATGCTGACCTGTTGTCCGTTTAAATTGCCATAACAGGTGTATAGGTTGACGTCAGTATGTGGGCCTTAGTGATGTAACTGTTTCATGTAACTGCTCAATGGCAGTGGAAATTGTATTTCTGTCTTAATAGCAGTGTTGTTTTGGAAAGTTTGAAATGATTGGACAGATCCATCTCAGGGTTTTAATAGGCACCTGACGGCTGCCTTTTGAAGAATTGCCCTGTGGTGTGATGCCTTGGGAGTGGGTGTGGACCCTCCAATATTAATTTAGATCTGAGTGAATGTAATTAATCAGCGGAGTTGCTATGTGAAGTCCTGGGGGGGCAGGCAGCCAAAGTGGTGTGTCATCACACTGTTGCTGGGTTCCATTTACTTTGGAGGTTGGAACTCAGAATTGAGTTCACTCAACACTCAAGTTAACCGCATTCCAGTTAACCAAGTCGGAAAACCATTTAGTAATACCAGGAACCTGTTTCAAAAAGCAAGTTTTTTTGCTTAGTTTGATAACTTGTCAGATTTACCCCGTTTTAAATGGGCTTTATCTTACATTCATTTACATTTATCTTACTTACGTTCACTTACAATTAGCTCAGAATCCTTTAAATCCAACAAGTTATCCGACGACACAAGAAATTCTGCTTTTCTGAAATTGTTACCAATATCAATTGATAACGACACTTATTGTAGTATTTTGTGCATAAAACACTGTAGCAATGCCTCCAGATAGTGGATGGACAGTACTGTCTCTACAACCAATTTAATGAGCCATAAATAAGATGGCCTAAAACTACAGCTTTAACTTGTGGATGCATCCATCTTGAATTCTGAGGTTGAGATTGTACAGTCTGAATTCCGACTTAGGGGGCCGTTCCAGTTGAAACTGCACTGTGAAGATGGGATGGAGACTTTACTGAGTGTCCTCTGATGGGGGCGGTGTTTGTGGATGCCCCCTACCCACATGGTCAGTGTGTTAAATGGAGCCTTTTCTGGATATGTACCTCACCCTGCTGCTAAAATGGTCACCAATTAATAATTTTATTATTCCTTATAACAGGGAAGGATATTAATGGGTTGTAATGTCATTCCACAGAATAAATGTTTTGAATCAAATAAACCTCATTCCTTTGGGAGGTGTCTGAATCAGTAAATGATCACACTGTGGGAGTAGTACCACACACCACTTGTTTCCATCATTGGCTTTGGGATCTGTGACACGTGGCTACCACTTGGTCAAGTCATCAGAGACGCTTCGTGTAAATGAATGAGTGGAAATTGCAGCTTGCGTAACGTCTGCTGAATGGTTCTCACCTGGCATTGTTCTGCATGTGGCCTGTTAAAAACTCTAGCATTCTCATCAATACCCAGCCAATCTGAGGTGGCCTCCAACTATTGCCGCCAAACCAGATTGCAGGGCTGTCAGTAGTGCCCAGAGGCATGGTGGATTTCCAGACCTCCCAAGTGCACTCTCAGTATCCCTAAAATTATGCTTTATCGATTGGTGCTGCTGCACTGCCCATTAACGCCACAGGAACGGCCTTAAGACCATAATGGGGGGCATGTGAGTAAAAATAGATGGGAGAGAAGGAGTTTTATCAGCAACAGGCTTACTGAAGCATCCATTGGAGCCTGGACATGTGCCAATGACTGCTTATCCTCTTATGGTTGTAGTCTGTCATCTTAAAAATTTTCAGCATGGATCAAATGCTGATGGCTGAAAAGCTTGTCTTTAACACAAGTTTGTGGGTCTTACAATGAATTGATCTTACCTGCTCTGTCCAGCTCATAGCTTGTTGGTTGGACCTTCACGATTCAGGCGGGCGCGTGACTTGGGTTATGTGCCCGATGAATGAAACAAGGACATTCTGTGCTCTTTCATCATGGCGTGAAATAGTAGCAGCATTTGTCTTGCTGCTGTTTGAGAAGAGCATTTTATTAGGAGTTGGAGGGATCGTTTGTTGGATAGCTGAGGTTTAGGACAGTATGAAATAAATGTCAGAATATTGCCCTAAAAAGTTCAGGGCTTCCAAAAAATATGCTGCACAAATGAAAATGAGAGAGCAGAAATAATCCAGATATCTGTAGAAAGCTTATTCTCCCTAATGGTAAATGGGTTTGTCTTTAACAATATCAGATTATATTCTGCAAGTATGTGAAAAATATTTCATAGAGCAGAATATTGGTGAGTTGGGGTGTTGGATTGTAACTACAATGGCTGTGAAGTATTTTTTGGGGGGGTGGGGGGCATTTAAGTGAGTTAAATGTAAAATAACATGGTTTGGTAATATGTCTGTATCAAAAGTTTTTGATCTGTGTTGCTGTTGGGCTGTTTGAATATCTTCTGCTGATTTGTACTGCTGTGCCTTGAAAATTCCCTGTGAGGAGCCACATTGTTGCTGCAAGTGATTTTCCAGGTAAACGGGGTGGGGGGGGATTTTCCAGTCGAGTCTGCAGCCAGAACCTTTTGGGAGCTGCTGTCGCTCCCTCAACGGCCTTCCTGGCCTTGGCTGTCTTGCAAAGCCCCCCAACTGCCTCTACCGTTTTCCCCATGAAAAGTGGCCAGCGTGGGCTGCCGCCTCCCAGTTCACACGTCTGCGTGATGTGTGCTGTTCCAGTTTTCTCACCTAGCCCCTCTCTGTTCTCTTTTCAGGCATCCTTCTTAACAAAGAAGCTGAACATCGGAGGCAAGCGAGTGAATCTCGCCATATGGGTGAGCATCACAAACCGGGCTGCTGTGCTGTTTATGCAAATAGGGTGGGTCTCGTGACCAGGTCAGGCTAGCTGGCGCACTCACTGCAGATTAATACAGTTTATAAAAAGAAGGAAAAAGTCCAAAAGCCACTGGGAGGGGCTGTGAGCATCTCTCCGGCTTTTGCAGCCGTCCAATGGAGAGTGTGATCTAGGGGCCAGATGCTTAGTCACCGCAGAAACAGGGGTGCTATTTAGACCCATGGATGAGTCAAACTGAGAGCCTCTGGCTTCTTGTTGTGGGTGTTCACTCCCCCCACCGGCTAGCAAATGGCCCAATTAGCCACAGCTTCAGGTCTCTGCTAGACTCGCCAGACATGTAAATGGGGGGTGGAAATAAAAGACATTCCAATTATCTGATCACAGATTTATAAGGTGTTATTAAAACTCATAACTAGTGTCTTGCCAGGCATAAGGCAAGTCTGCTGATGTACAGCTCATTTAGCCATTGTTAAGATTTTGCCTGACTGCAGGCTATAAGGGTGACTCTGTGTTAAACTTCACCTGCATTCAAATTGAAGCCTTCTGCTGCATTTTCTGACAAACGAATCTTCCTCACAGTACCCTTCTCTCCCCTATTCTGTTTTTAAAATAGGACACGGCAGGCCAAGAGAGGTTCCACGCTCTAGGGCCCATCTACTACAGAGACTCCAATGGAGCCATTTTAGTGTATGACATCACAGACGAGGACTCCTTTCAAAAGGTGGGCTTCCCCCAAATCCCGAGTACCAAACTGACTACAGTGTGTTGGAAAGTTCTAACGTTTTAAACAAGGGATTAAAAGAGTACTAATTTTTTAATGGTTGTGTAAACAAATCAGGAACACAAGTAATTTTTTGTTTTTTTTTTTTTAGGTGAAAAACTGGGTAAAGGAGTTAAGAAAAATGCTGGGGAATGAAATCTCTCTATGTATAGTTGGTAAGTGTGAGCCACCTTTTCTCCATCTGCCCCTGTCACTGAATGGATGAAATACCATGTCTAAAACGTGCCCCATATGTCAGTCTGTGCAAGTGTGCCTCAGAGGCCTCCAGTTATCAGAGGCTGAATAGATGCTGATGTATATCAGAATTGGATGCACTGGAGAACATCATGGGGCCAGGTCATGTGTCTGATCATGATCATATGAGCGTGGTGGTGTGGGATCATGCTGTCTGGGGGGGGAGGGGGGGGTGCATGATTTGGAGGAGTAGACTAGAAGTAGCTGTGGCCAAAGGGTGGGTGATTAGCTCTGAAAATGTTAATGGTACAGTCCTGGGGGTGTTTTACGAAGCAGTTTCTTTAATTGCATTATCTTATGCTGAGTCATGATTGTCCAGTAAGAATGCTCCTTAGTTAAACTCTTATTGGAAGAACGTGACTTCTAGCTTAAGTTAACCCAGCTAACTGAGAAATCTTGCTTTGTGGGACACCCCCCTGATCAGTGTTTGGGAAGACCCCCCCTTTCTGCTCTCAAGTAGGAAACACTCGTGGTGAATAGTATCAGATGTTCCCCTGCCCATTCATACAGAGCAAATGGGTTGGTTTTGGAAGTCATAAACCTTATTGTTTTGCAAATAATAAAAGCTTAGATCTTGTAATGTTGAATGTTTTTACTCATCACATGATCTAAAATCAGCCCTAAATAAAAAGAAAAACAAGCTTGGGGCTTAAAAACTGGCAGGAATCCTGCACGCCACTCCTTTTGTATTGTGACACACAGATGAATATTGTTTATGCTTAATCATTAAGCCAAATAGGCTTGGTGTCTGTTATTTAAAGAAACACAGTGACATTTGATCCTGCTGCTGTTCCGGTAACCAAGGAGATTTTCCCACAGTTCATTTTTGTGTGTGTGTTTTTTTTTTTTTTTTAAAGGTAATAAAATAGACTTGGACAAGGAGAGGAACGTATCCATCCAAGAAGCAGAAGGGTACGTGCAGATCAGCGTTGCAGTTTTGGTTCTAACTACATTTAACACATGGAGCTTGTCTTCTGCTACCTAATGTGCCATGCCTGTCCCCTGGTGCTGTTAGTTGTGCCAAATAGAATGAGACAACCAGAGGGGTGGCAACCCAGCTGAAAGCTGATTGGCCCCCAATGTGTGCCCTACTCTGTTACTCACTCTTTCAAAACATATAACTGACTAATGATAAGGTTGACCCCTCTGAAAGAATTATGGCTCCCCTTATGCCCACCCACCTTTTATATAAAAAAATCCTATAATCGATCCTGAAGACAACCTCAATGCCAGCGTGTTGCTTATGTATGTCTGTGATTTAAGCTGCGTGTTTACACGGACTTCAGTCAGGCAATCCACCCGGTTTATCTGCTTTTCCATACAGGTATGCAGAGTCTGTTGGGGCGAAACACTATCACACGTCAGCTAAATTGAACAAAGGAATTGAAGAATTGTTTCTTGATCTCTGTAAAAGTAAGTGGACCCTGTTTTGGAGCTTTTCTCCTTTTTAATGCATCCCATATGATATGTTTCATCCACTGCCACATCAGGCAATTGTCATATATATGTTATATATATATGTTATTGGCGCGTCTAAATTCCTCGTGGTGTATTTCTGTTCTATTTTGATTGGGACCCATGTGGGTAAAAATTAAGGTTGATTTATGTTGCTGGCAAGACAGCGAAACAACATGTTGGATTTGGAGCATTCAGTTAAAAGAAAAAAACAACATGCTGCTTACATTTACATTTATTTACCAAATTCAATTAAGGCAAGTAATTACACCAAATGTTTTTCATGTGGTGGTTCGAAAGCCACACCCTGGAATGCCAGGCACAGAAATATTTCACACTCTTTCCCCAACAGTCCACTTACAATGCTTTATGTATGGGTTGGTAAAATATAAACCTACAACCACCAACAGGAATGATGGAGACAGCACAGGCGGACGAAAGGGCGAAAGGCAATGGCGCCAGCCAGTCGGCGTCATCGAGGCGGGGGGTGCAGATCGTGGATGATGAGCCTCAGGCAGCCACAGCCACGGGGGGCGGATGCTGCTCTGGCTAGGCTCCGCCTCCTCCTCAGGACTGGACTCTCTGACCCTGCCACCCTCCCTCCACACCTTCCCAGTAAACTTCCTTTTCACGAAGACTGCCATTCTAGATGTCCCGTCCGACCCCACCCCTCCCACCAAATAACACGCTTAACCGTATTTCCCAGCGATGACATTTATAACACTGAAGAGACTTGTGAAACAAGTGCTGAATCCGCAGAGTGTGGCTGCCGGAGAGGACGCTGTTAGTCGCTCTCATGGCTCAGTTAAGGAGCATTTGCCAGTGGTGTCTTGAAGCCCCGCCCTTGACCCCTCCCACTACTCATGCACACGCCCCTATTCTAATTCATAATTTTTATCCTTTGGATAATGCGCATGTAGAACTGTAAAAGCTTCATTTGGTTTACTTTTAAAACATCTTTATTTAATAAGTTATGTGTGTGTTATTTGGAATCTTTCTCCCAAATTCATTCTACTTTTTGGTGAATAGTGAATGGTATCCAAATCAAATTTAAAACAAACAAAAAAAATTGGCAGAGAATTCATCCTGTTTTTTTGCACTGGCCCATTGCTATCAAAGCTTTCGTTATACTGTATTTCTCGTTTGCCATGGTGTTATGTAAAACAAGCATTGTACAATACATATTAAATATTTTATCTGCTTTTACGAGCTTTGGGGGAAAATACACAGGTGTAGAAATGTGTACACTAGTCTTGTTAATGACTGTAAAATCAAAATAACAATTGTCAGTGAAAGCACACTTTGGAATTGCATTTTTTATTGCCACTATCATACGTGCTTTACTGTGGAGCAGCTGTATGGATTGCCATTGCTTGAGTTTAAAAGGTCTCAGTGTCCAAGGTGAGTAGGGAAGTGGTTCTAGTTTAAATGGTCAGAATAAGATCAACTAGTGATATATGCTTAACTGATTTTTAAAATGGTTACTTCAGAAAAACCTTAAGGAAGCACTAAACGATTTCTTTTTTTTTTTTTTTTAAGAATTGTCTTGGGATATGTCCTTGGTGCACCCATATTGGTGGGGGTGGCACTGGAATGCAGGTTTGGGCTGGGATGCTGCACTAGGAGTTCCACTAGTGACTATAGGTTCTGGGGTCTCCACAGGCCTGTGATGGTTGGATGGCTGGCCTTGCAGGGGCCTACTGAGCATGCTCAGTGAGAAGCCGTACTGAGATGGAGGCTCTGCTCTCACCTGTATGACACGTTATGTCGTGACTTTTAAACACAGAACCAGCTTTGCATTCAGTCTAATGTCTGCGTAAAGAAAGTAGCTAATGGTGTGTACCTGTTGAAATGGAGAATCATTTTGGTTTTGTACTGGCTGCAATTCATTCTTTGACAGTAGAGGAGTAAACTTTGAGTTGAGGCTGATGCTAATGGTTTAACGGCATCCTGAAACCTGTGTGAAGCTGTCTTGTATTCTGACAGGTGTTGTAAAGCCTTACCACTGAGCACTTCATAGCTCGTTGATTTGCAAATCACATATTTCTGGCCAAAATATTGACAGTATTTCATGGTAAGTAAATACTGTATGATCCTATAGTATATTCTGTAAATATGGTAGTCCAGCCCTTATTTCCATTGCAAATTGTTGTAATTATGTTCATTTATTAGGGTGAACTGATGATAGGTTTGAGGTTCACTGATTATCTAACAGTGACGTTTAAAACAAATCTTTGTTTATATGACATTGCCATTTTTTTTTTATAACCTTCATTCTCAGCTCATTCATTTTCTCTTCCTTTTTATGTCTTTTGGATCTCAAAATGCCAAAGGATAAATGATGCAGATGGTCCGATGGCTTGTTTATGCGTGTGGAGAAAAGTTTTTTGCCATTTCATAGGCAGTAATGGAATAAAAATCTCACAATCCTGTTTTTGATTAATGTCAACTGTAATGCTTAGCAAAACAAAACTGACTAGTTCACATATCCATCATTGTAATGGGCTATGTCTAGGTCTTCTTAAGTTTTTTTACATTTACGCCTCAGTGCTGTTCTCCGTTCCTCAATCAGTCGATACAAGTTTGTCAGCGGAACATTCCGCCACCAGGAATGATGTGGAATGTAGCCTGAGGCTCCCTCCTGTGATGACCCCTGACCTTTGACTTCTGAACATCTGGTAGGGGGGCGGGAGTAACACATGTATTACGAGCTTTACGGGCATAACTCAGCGTGCATATCAGCAGGTTGACCTCCCCTGTGATACTTCAGGAAACAGGCTGGGATTGCAAGATTTCCTCAAACAAAACAGCTGGCGACTGAGGTCTTAAGGAGAAAAACGGCTGAAAGGGGAATATACTTGTACGACTGTAATTTTTATTATCTGGATATAATTTTTTCTCCAAATTGCTAATTAAAGAGTAACTTTCAGCAGCTTTTATTATGAAAGAGTCTGGCAAGGATTCCTATTTTTCCCAGGAAGGCGTTACGCAAAGAGGGATATTCATGACTATGACATCTTTATAGCTATTTATCATCCATATGCTGCACTTACTCATAATCCAGCCTTTATAATAATATTGCCGTTTGTAATTTAAAATGTTCTGTGTACTTCTGTGGATCAAGCCACATTTGTGTAACATTACCATCATATACTGATCGGCCATAACATTAAAAACCACTGACAGATGAAGTGAATAATGCTGATTATGTCAAGGGTGCCATTACATGTTGGGCAAGTGAGCAGTCAGTTCTTGATGTGGTGTTAGAAGCAGGAAAAATGAGCAAGCATCTGAGTGACTCTGAGAAGGACCAAATTGTGATGCTTAGATGACTGGGTCAGAGCATCTCTAAAACAGCAGGTTTTATGGGGTGTTTCTGGTATGCAGTGGTCAGTATCTACAACAAGTGGTCCAGGGAAGACTAACCGGTGAACTGTACGTGAGATGTGAAAGCTAACCCATCTGGTACGTTCCCACAGGACTGCTATTACTGCACAAATTGCTGAAAAAGGTTCATGCTGGCCATGATAATAAAGGTGTAAGAACACAGTACAGTGCAGCTTGCTGTGTATGGGGCTGTGTAGCTGCAGACCAGTCAGAGTGCCCATGCTGACCCCTGTCCACCTCCGAAAGTTCCTACGATGGGTATGTGATCAGAGCTGGACCATGGAGCAATGGAAGAAAGTGGTCTGGTCTTATGAGTCACGTTTTCAGTTACATCATGTGGATGGCCTGGTGTGTGTGTGTGTGCGTCATTTACCTGGGGACAAGATGACAGCTGGATGCACTTGGGGAAGAAGACAAGCTGGTGGAGGCAGTGTGATGCCCTGGGCAATGCTCTGCTGTTAATACGCCCAGTCACACTACAAAAATCCAGGAATTACTTGAGGCAAAAGAGTTCAAGGTGGTGACTTGGCCACCAAATACCCCAGATCTTAATCAGATGGAGCACGTGTGGGATGGGCTGGGCAAACATCTCCGTTTCATGGAGGCCCCACCTTGCAGCTTACTGAAATAAAGGATCTGCTGCTGACATATTGGTGCCAAATACCACAGGACACCTTCAGAGGTTTTGTGAAGTCCAAACCTCAATGGGTCAGAGCAGTTTTTATGGCGTGAGGGAGACCTACACAATATTGCGCAAGTGGTTGTAATGCTGTGGCTGATTGGTGTATGCATATAAAGACTGGAAAATTTGCGAAGATGGGAACATGTTCTTCAAACCCAGGGACAATGTCTATGTGAACTCACCCTAACCATCGTGTCTGTATGGTCTTAAAATAGGCTTAGGAAAGCTTGAGCAGATGAGTAATAAAACCAAAAAGGTTGCCCTTTCTGCCTGACTGAAGTGTTACAGGGTATGTAACGACTTTATTTTTGTGCAGTGTAGGGTTGTTCTGAGCCTGAAGTGTAACACTGGGCACATGGCAGGAGATGCTTTGGGTGGGATGCCAATTGCTTGCAGGGGCAGGCCAGGACTACAGGCCCACAAACTCCCCATCACAACCCTGGAGATGTGAGGGACTGAGCCAGCGTGCCACCCGTAACAGGTCAGGGTTCATTGTTCGATACACTCACAATATATGTAACAAATTAAGACTGAAAGCCTAAGATCTTTCAGTTCTTGTTTAATCCTTTTCAGGCAGGTATATTTACTAAAAAAAATTATCAAATTATAATTTTTTTTTCTTGCAATTTCCCCCGTATTCTGCAGACTCCAGCTCTAAATGCAAAAATAAAATCTCAAAATCTCTTAACTTGAAGTGCTTTTTTAAAGCAAGCAGATCCCTACCTTCCTACAACTACTACAACAATGAAAAAACTAAGATCTCATAGTTTTTACTGTTTCCTTTTTTACATGCACATTTCAAAAAGGATGTTTTCAAACCTTTTTTTCCCTTATTCTGCAAACTCCAGTGCAAAAATAAAATCTCAACGCAAAAATTAGATCGTGCCTATTGCGCCCTCTTGTGTTAATATTAATAAATGATTTCACGTAATTTCCTCTTGGTTAAGACACACCTTCTACCATTTCCCGTGTATACATATATATATATATATATGTAATCTGCCACGTTCACATCTCATCAAGCATACTTTGCAGAAAAGTTTTCTGCTGACGGTCAGCGCCAATACTTTTACTTTACTTCATTTGCTAATATTCCTTCATTTGCACTTTTTCTCCCCGGAAGTCATATTTACAGCGGGTTGCATGAGGACATCTTAGCACAGAAGTGTTCACATAAGCTCAGAGGTGTTCACTCTGTTCGTGTCATGTTCATTCAGATCAGTGCCTCCACTCTCCGTAA
Source organism: Petrocephalus zakoni (assembly GCA_026774425.1). NCBI lineage: Eukaryota > Metazoa > Chordata > Actinopteri > Osteoglossiformes > Mormyridae > Petrocephalus > Petrocephalus zakoni. The sequence continues at coordinate 13,390,371 of JAODKN010000001.1, read as the reverse complement.
ATGTGTCACTCAGGGTCACATGGACAATGAATGAGTGATTTATTAACTAGAAGAGAATGCTGGGGTGGTCGCGTTCAGTCTTTGCCAATGGGGGTGGGCTGTCGGAGTGTCACTTCTGTACCCCCCATGGGCACAGTGATTTATGACATTCCTTGTTCCTCCTCATAGAAAAAGAAATTCTACATAATTTAAACTGAGTTGTACAAACTGTAGGGCAGGAAGAAAGATTTTTCATAAAATATTTAGCGTAGCTCTGAAACAAATGAAATATGAAATAAAAATTACATTTTACAATTAGATTTAAAAGACACAATCTTAACATGATCTTACTGATGGTGTTACTTTGTACTTTGTGAGAATGTTGTCTTGCACCTAACTGTCACTGAAATTGCAAACATATGGCTGTCTTGGACACATTGACAAACACTTAGCTTGGTGTAAAAACACTGGAGAGAGCAACTCAAAGAGTGGCAAAGACAGGGCCCCTTTTACATTTTCAGGGACCCTAGGCAAAGCTTTACTAGGGATGTATGCATATATACAGCACAAACCATCAAACCCAAGCCACCTACAGTGATAGTGTCGCATCACATGACCTGGCCACCTGACCTAAACACAGCAGAAATGGTTTGGGAGCAGTTTGATCAGAGACTGAAGGAAAAGTGGCCAATGAGAGCTTAGCATATATGTGGGAGCTCCTTCAAGACGGCTGGAAAAGTGGCCAATGAGAGCTCAGCATATATGTGGGAGCTCCTTCGGGGCGGCTGGAAAAGCGGCCAATGAGAGCTCAGCATATATGTGGGTTAAGAGCCTTGGTCACGGGCCCAATAGCGGCATCACATTGCCAACTAAGGGATTTGAACCAGCAACCTTCTGAGTCCCAATCCACAGAGCTGTCCACGCCCAAACAATTTTTTTCTTGTTTAATCCTTTATTTGGTCAGTGCATATTACCATATAAGTTATGTTATGTTGCTGATGTCTAATTAATTATTCTATAATGTTGAGAATAGTACAAATAAACCTTTTTATGGGTAGGTGTGTGGCTGTATAGGAGTCCTTGTACTGATTGGGCCCTAGGTAGCTGCCTAGTTTTCCTATGCCTGGATCCAGTCCTGTGTGTCAGTGAGCACCAGGTAACCCAAAAGGCAGCGATTTATAAAGCTGTAGAGTATATAGAAGCACTGAATATGTAGAAGACATTTGGCAAGAAGCTTATGGCTGTATTAGGTCTGTTTTTACCTATTATAGATTAAAGGAAACTCAATACAAGATATTGCATAGGTTACATGCTATTCCACTTTTGCAGAGCTAAAAGATAGATAGACCGGTGTGTTTCACCTTTATGCCTTAAATGTAAGGAGTAACAAGGAAGTAGTTTCCATTTGTTTTGGTAAATGCAGATATATTTTATGTTTCTGGTCTTGTATTGCCATACAGGTTTGTGGCATTCTTAAAATGAGATGCAAAAAGACCCGGCCTTTTTCTGCTTGGACGACCATCTGATGGTGTGTCCTTCCTGTGTGGAATTTAACCTACTCGACAAACTTCTTCTCTTAACTCAGAAATGTGTGTTTTTCAGTTGGATCAAGGAGACCCCTCCTAATGTAACCTCATGGTATAGAATGATTTTCGGAGCCTTTCCTTATGAAAGGGTTTGTTCGGTTCTTAAAGGAAATATACAGGTTTTTTTTTCAGGCTTTTGGGTGTGAGAGAGAGAGAAATTAGAAAAACAATGCATTTTGAATGTATAATGTAATTATAAAAATAATTTTAGTTTAGAGTTGCCATACTGTTTATCCACTGGGTGGCACTTTAGTAACAGAGTGCGGAAAAAGTCTAATCAAACGAAGGATATTTAAATGCTTGATACTGGTTTCCTATTAGTTATAATTATTTAACCCAGCAGTTATAAATCCCGTGGTTAGGGGAGTGAAGTATTATTCCCCTTACTCTGCAGTCAGCATAATCGTATCTAATCGCAAACCACATTTAAATGATAATGCTATTAGCATGGCTAATAACTGACAATCAAAAGAGGTCATATGTGATATTTTAATATTGATTGTGTAGTGAGCATTCCTCTTTTCCTATTTCAGAAAAAATAATGAAGCAAAATCTGTGAATAATGAGGGTTTGTGGGGCATAGATGTGTGTCAGCTGGCTAAAAACCTGTTTAATGGAGCCAAACATATTGAAGTTTAAATTAAGTAGTTTCAAACATATTAATTAATAATAAGCCTTCTGTGCTTCCCATGCGAGATGTGTGCTTCACTTCCGTGCTACTTCTGGGACACATTACCATACAGTTTATTAAGGACAATTCTCCCCTCACAGTTATTTGGGCTGCGGTATTCAGCATCTGCAGTCTAAAGTGAGGAAGCTGCTGGAAAGAGTCTATCACAGTAGACTCTTAAAGACTTTTACCTAAAGATCAGACCTGGACACGGTATTATGACTCAGCATATCCAGAAGTATTCCCAGCAGCTTCATGCAAGAAACTAGGCATGTTTATTTTTGATTACTGGTTACCTTGTTGTTGGAGTTTTAACCGTGGGAAAAAAAGTTATGAGATGTTTATGTGAAGGTCTTCCAGGGAATGTTCGGATGTCTGACTTTCAAGTCCCACTCAATGTATAAATAGGAATTTGTGTACGATTACAATGCAATCAAACAGCACAAGGCAATATCATCAATAGAAAATGTCACCCGGGACACTGTTTAGGTTCTGAACGGGGGTCACTGCTTCTTGACCTAACAGTGTAGTGAATAAAATCTGGGCTGGCTACCCACTGGCTGACATCGCACTGCGGATATTGAGCATATCAGTGGGATGTCAGATGCATGGAATCTGGTCCTGAGTAGCCTCCTGCTGGCTGTGACTCCACAACACCAGTGTCACTGTCCCGAATCTGCTCTCATATGCATGTAAAGGGCTTTTGTTTGGAAATGTGACTTGAAATAAGTCATACCATGCTGTGAGGCGCCGAGGGATAAAATGTTGTAATGCTTCACAATGCACCCATGTAAAGTGCCTTGGAGTGACTCTTGTGAAAGGCGCTATATAAAAATAAATTGGATTGAAATGTTTTGAATATCTAACTTTCCCCAGTTTAAGATGTAATACATTCCCGTACACCACAAGCAGACATTTAATAAACTGAGAGCCTTGTGTTTGATTTTCATTGGGAAGGTAAAATGTGAACTTTCTTAATTGCCATGAAGCACTTTACAATGTTCAGTTTTAGAGTGATTCACCCATTACCACTGGCATGTAGCACCATCCCCGGGTAATACCCATCAGCCATCCAATGTTGGCTCGGGGGTGACAAGGTACAAACCTAAATGCACCTCTTTGGTCAGTGCCAGGCAAAGCCCATGTGAAGCCCGAGGTAAGCTCCCCATTACTCAAAGCAACTTGTTTCGATGCATCCTCTTGAAAGGTACAATCTTGAGAGACTTCAAGCATTATTTTTTACGTCACTTATTGGTGGCATTTAGCTTACTCCTTAGCACTATTTAGCTGAAACAATAGGTTATTTTTGACATATCAAGACACAACTGTTTCAGATCAATTTTATGCAAACAGTAAGTGCCAGTGAATGAGCTGGTGAACGAATCTGCATGAGTCTTTTTTAGGCGAACTGAATCAAATTATGTCCTAAAGAAAGTTATTTTTTCCATCCACAGAAAGAAATGCACTCTGAACTTTGCTGTTAAACCCTATTCATAGTTCTATTACAAAGTGTATGGTGCAATTGTGAATGTTTTATAGTATAAATGTGAAGTCTTGTTTTACTTTGAAGTTCATAATCACTTCTTCAGGTGTCCAAAAATTCTGACAGTGAAACTTACAGTTCAGTTTTGGACATGATATACTTGACCTGTGAAGTTCAGTTAAAAATTTTTTTTGCAGTCATCTTAGTCATGACGTTTACAGTTTAACTATGAATATAGGTTTTGATTGTGTAATAAGGTATGACATTTACGGTCAACTTGAACTATGAACTTTGCACAAAGAAAGGGTTGACCTCAATATTGTCCAGTAAGTTTTAAGACATAGTGCAGGAGGACCCACATAAAAATGATTGCAGGGGGTCCCAATGGGTTAATTGCAGGCAGCCTAATTTCAGCCTTAAGTCTTGGCCTAGTCTTGGATTGGTAGTGCTGGACCAGTGTAATGAATGTCCTCTAAAAGGTGAGCATTCAACAATTTATTAATACATTACAATTCAGGCATTTACTCCATAATAAACTTGACAGTCCAAAATATATTTATAATATTTTTTAATTCAATGTAGTTTTCCATATGTGCATATGCCTTTAAGAACCCCAGCAATAGTTATTTTCTCAGTGTTTCTATAATTTGTGAGTATTGGCGGGTAAGAACCGAATAATCAATAGGTACAGTTTTGTGCTATTAAGATCGAAAACTGCAGTGCATTTAAAGGTTTACTAAGAACATGCATGCTCAGCAGTTATGGCAACTTCAGTACTTTAAAATTCAATTCAGCCAATGTGAATTATCAGCCCCTAAATAATCCATTTGTTCATTTCTAGACAGCAGTTCATCACATTATTAAATGTCTTGCTTATGTTTCTCATTAAAAAAAGAAAAAAACCTAAACAACATGATTGTCCATCTGTCACAGCTTGAGATCAGTATATCGCCTGCGCCATAGAGACTATTCAGCATTCTTTCAGTAATACTGAAAATACTGGTGATAAAGGTATCTAAAACAAGCCAGATGGCTATGACTTTGCCAGAGGACAGCAGTCTACCCCTGAGAACCTTGGAGGAAGTTGACTTTTTAGAGGGCCAGAATGAGGACAGGGGGGAGATACAGGAACTGGTAAGGAAATAACTTTTTGTGTTTGTGTATTTCTGTGTTCAATGTTGCCTACATTACATGACACGCAAATACTCAATGAAAACATTCCCACACATATAATACTTTTTAATGAATACAAGTTGTTACAGATAGTACAGTAATGGCTGAGTTAAGAAGTGACATAAAAAGTAAAGAATTGTAAGATCACACTACTAAACTTTTTCTTTCTAAATATGTAATCCTTCACAGACTGTCTACCTCAGAACCATCGAAGGTGGGGATATGGCATCTACAATAAGGCGTGAGATGTCTACTCTCATGAGGAATGAGCTAGCTACACAGATAAACTAGATAGGCCACGGAGGAAAGCTAGGCCTTCAGAGCCTAAAACTGCAAAGCAGGGGTGGCTTTCCCAAAAGCTTCGTTGCGCTACGTAGTTCGTTATCAAGCACGTACGAATGTTCGTTAATTAACGAGCCTTTCCCGAAACCCTCCGTAGTTAATGTAGTTCGTTATCTCGTTCGTAAATAACGAAAGCTCCGACCCATTTGTTATTTTCCAAGTAGTTCGTTGTTTGAACTTTTGCCTGCTTTCCTGTCACAGAAACGCAGAGATCGGCAAAAATACATCACGAAAACACACTGGCGGTCATCTTGGCAAACGTAATAATGCCGGTGATACAATAAGCCACTGATCATCAAGTGGCGGCCCGCGAATCCGGCCCGCGACTGGATTCCAAAATTGTGAGGGTCAAAAAGAAAATAGTGGTCCACACTATTAAAGCAACTAAAAATAACAACAACTGAATCTCTTGTCAGAATAACCACCATTTATCCACCATCAGGCCTTCAGTTTTATAATGAAATGGAAAAAGTATAAACATTAAACATAATGTTAAGTAGGGCTGTGCGATCTCCTCGCGATTTTATGGCGCATGCGCAGTAATCACTAGGGCTTCGGATGACGGGCGAGACATTTCGGGGGGCGCCAGCTTTTCGGTACAATACGGACTTTTGCTTACGCCCACAATTTGCCCAGTAGATTAGTACACCTAAAATA
>JAODKN010000001.1:13370224-13382979 GCA_026774425.1 Petrocephalus zakoni | reverse complement strand
CGCAGATTATTCCAGCCACTCCGTTTAGTTTTCGGACATTTTTGGTTTCAGAATAGACGTCCTACCCTCAGAGAGTCACTAATCCCTTGTAGATTGCATTACGGTAAGACTTTGCGTCCTTTTCTTGGTTTTCCGGACCACGCGTTCTGAAATGTAGCCTCAGATTAATGACCCGACGGCCATAGAAAATTCGACTAACGGAGGTTGGGAGCCGAAAAGTTTTACATACATTGGTCTTATGGGAATTCGGTCGGGGACTAACGAGTAATTCGACATAGGGAGGTTTTCGACTCAAGGAGGTTCGACTTAGCGAGGTCCGACTGTACTTATTTCCTCCACTGTATGTATAATATATGCAACATACCTACGGAGGTGGGTCTGCATTAATCTGACATGCTCTGTGGGGACCTAGTCTGGCCTCCTTCCCGTTTCTTTGTTAAATGTGCATTTGGGAATTAATCAGGCACTTCTAGTTCTGGAAGTCAAAGTAGCATGCATGTATGTCCGCCCTGGAGTTTGGCCAGAGTTTCACTCATAGCTTTTTTAATGGCGTGATATAGTTTTAGCAAAAACTATTTAGAGAGTGCAACTTCTCCCTAAGACCTTGTCGGCTCTGGGTTCTGCTATTTTTTTGTGAAGGCATCATTTTGGCTGGTCTTTGAGGAGCATTTTACTGAAAGCACCTGACAGCTAACACAACATTATCCTTTCCTGTACCGTGAGGCCTGCACCGCACCTAGTTTATTTTAACAGGGCTGTTCTACGCAGACGGATGTTTACAGAGGCATATCAGGCCAAGTATTTTTCTCAAGGTACCCCAGGCTGTTTCTTTTCTCATCCGCCCAACCTGCATGGCCGACTTACCACGGCTGAGCTGCTGTAGTTATAATTGGCTTACGCTGCTGTGGCCACTTTACAATGTCCTGTGCACAAACTGCAGAGGGGGAACCTGATAGCTGTTTATTAACTCTCTCATTGCACATGCTTTCTTTTAATTTTTAGCTTTTAATTTTTTTTTTATTCTCAGCATGAGAACTAACAAAGTTCTCATGCTGTTTAAATTTCCAGGTGTATTTATCATCATCAGCGTTTTGGGCGTGGTTTAGCTTGGTCCAGAATTCCACCACCACCTTAAAATCCAAAGGTTGGGGACTTGAACTGACAGCCTTTCAATTACACAGTTGTGTCGTTAACCAGTACGCCACCACCAAAATGAGGAAACAGTATCACATCCCTTGGCTCTTTCTGACCCGGCATATAAAATTTATACATAATAAATACATGTATTGGGATTTTTTATGCCTTTTTCACATCTTTTTAAGCTCCTCCACATCAAACAGGATTTGGAGTTGACGGCAATTCCTTGATACCTGGCATGCAGGATAGCTGGCGGGTGTCTGTAGCACATCGGAGACTCCGTCGTGCCCCGATTTGCCTCGATCTGTTTTTTGTACAAAATCAATGTCATTGAGTTTTTAAGTACTTCCAAATGACATTCTGTTAGTTGTTCCAGCCTTTTGGGGCCCCAGTCATTGAAGTTCCTTCCTTGGTACAGTACAACTCCTCGCTTAAAACACCTAAGGGCTTCAGCTCAGGAGGGGGGATGTTCCAGCTTTCGGTAGTCAGGTAAGAATGCAGCATTCATACAGCACAGCAAATGTGAAAGTCATTTGGAACATAAGTAATTATACTGGAAAAATGAAGACAATGGCATAAATGCAGATATCAGCGTTTAGAATGTGGCAGTAGCACAGTTGTGGGTCAAAGGTCATTTTGCTAATGAATATCATTGGTTGGTGGGGTATGAAATTTTTGGATTGGTTATCTGCTGGGCTTATGTTCAAAAACTCCCCTTTTACATATCCCCTGCAACATCTGATCACACAAGCCAAAAATAATACATTTTCCTAGGTTGGGGGGGGAAATGTAGCAAGAACAGATACTATTTTGGTCCTGTGATAATTTGTGAAGTCCTGCATATTAGGAGGTATTAGTATGGGCTGTAAAATGTCAGACCATCTGTTGTTTGAGAGCCAGTCCAGAGCTGGGGGTGTTGGTCGGGGGGGGGGGGGTCTTCCTCTACTCCTGTGGCATCTGCGTCCCTTGGCGGGCTTTGAGGGGACGTTACGGGGATAGCACCTGGTTAATTGATCCCGGGGAACACTAATTGCCTCAGAGTCTTTAAACAGAGCCAACTGTGGATGGAATGTGTAGCACATCTGTGCTGCCATTTGTCCGGGAATTGCTGGATGTCGGGATCATCAAATCGAAGCTTGTCTTTTTATTGGTGCATTAGAGGTGATGCTTAATTGAACATATTTGCCACCACTTGTTAGGAAATGCCGTTCAAAAGTATGCACATTTTTCACTTACTACTTCCAGAGTTCTTATTTTCTGGCTTAATACATTCTGCGTCAGGGTTCATCTGCTGTGAAATAAATCTGCAGGATTCCTGCCTAGCGAGGTCAGCCATTCGTAAACCCGATACAGGACTGCGAGCCGCCCAGGACCAGGCACATTTAATCACTACAAGTGTGTGGGGGAGATTTTATTTTTAAGCTCTGAACAGCGTTTAGGTCAGTCACATGGCATGATCAGTCAGATGACAGAAGCCCTTCTTTTGGGTAGGGGTAGTGGTTAATAATGTTGCCTTATACCTCTGGGATCGGGATCGGAGGCTCTGTATGTGTGGAGTGTACACACACCTGGGTTATTCCAGGATAAGCTCCAGACCCCAAAATTCAGAATAGGACCAGTGAGTATAGAAAATGGGTGGATGGGTTCTTTTGGGTGTTGGTTAGCAGTTAGCAGCACTGTGGCCTCATACATGTAGGGGTTGTGGGTTCGATTCCCTCCGTGACACTGTGCATGAAGCACGTATATTCCGCCCCATCTTGACGCGAATTTCCTCCAGGTTTCCTCCAGAGAGTCCAAAAACATGTAGGTCAGTAGATTATCTGTAACTTGCCCAAAGTGGCTCCCCTGTGCTTCCTGGGATTAGATCCAGGGTTCGGGCAAGCCTGAATTGGGTGAGTGTTTATAGTTACTCAGCAAGATGTCCTATGCTCCTTTAAAGGAAGTCGCACATAGTCGCTTTATTCTATTTATATACTCGGATTAAATTTGTCTTCGCATTTTATTCTCTGCTTTCCTTGTCAAACCATACACGTGACCTTTCTCCCAGGGAGACCACTCCTCCCTGCACACGGTGGTCCTGGGGGGCATGGATGACACATATTGCTCTCTCAGTCCATGCCCCCCCCTCAGCGCCGCGGTGCAAAACCTCTCCATGCTGCAGTTTGGTGGGAGCCGCTTTTACTGTGATGTGTGCAGAGGGGAGTATACCTAAGTCAGACACACCCTCCCCGGAAACACTCTCAGAGGCCCGTATGGCCAACTTATAAAATAAACCACAGATGTCTGTGTGCGGCTACTGTTTTACGTTTGTCAGAGACCCCTAACCTCCAAGCTCTATTAGCAGAGGTCTGTGTGGCCATTCCTGATGTCAGTGTGACTCGGGCCTCCAGATTCAAGAGTAGCCTGTCAAAATCCGGCTGGAGAACTGTGTGCTTTCTTTTTAAATCATTAACAAAACCATGACGCACATACCTGGATGCAAAGTGTACAGCTTAGTACCTGTTTACTGCTGCATCCAAAATGTACAGCATGGGATGGGGTGAAACGAATAACAAAGCAATGCTGTTCCTACCCAGTAGAGGGCGCATCTGGTCTGCAGATGAGTCTTGGATTTATTCTGTTCCCAAAATAAAGATTATTATGAACAAAGCCTTTCCATTGTGATTTAAGATGCATAGCATTCACATTATGGAAGATAAAAAAAAAACTTTGCTTCCAGCAGTATGAAGGAAGTAGTGTAGCTGAAATTCAGGTGCACGGATACCTCAGTGAAGCTCACCGGAGCACCGCAGTAGTAATTAGAGCACGAGTGTGGATGCGTGCACCACAGAGTGCACTCGAGAGCTGTCGGTGTGCTTCACTGCCCCCGGCTGAAGGGAGTCACCTTTTTAGTCATTACAGGCTGCATCGAGGCTGCATTTCTGTGAGCGGGCGTCAATAACCGAGGGGCGGGGCAGAGGTATGTCTCGGTGCGAAGGCCGTAAGTGGTTTATAGGCCTTGTGGCGATGCTATGTTTATATGGTGCTGGATAATGATATGGGGCTGATTCCCAAGCATCCGGTGGGAGAGGGGCAAACCTGCCTCTCTGTCAGCCTGGGCAGCCAACGCTGATCGAAGGCATCCTCCCGGCACCCTTGTGGGAGGCAACAACGTACAACTGGGTTCGTATTTCCACTCTGAGTGGGGGGGGGGGTCGTCTGTGTCTTATTGTTACTTTCTGGGCAAAAGCCTAAATTAGCAGTGGTAAGCAGCATGATTACATAACCACTGAGTGAGTCCATTGGCAGCAGACTGACATGTCATCTAAGGCGTCCCCCATGATGCACGATAACCCTCTCTGGATAAACATTTATCGGAAAGGGGAGTTCTGCTCCTCACGGGATCTTATTTTGTAATTTGTGACATTTTTTTTCCTGCTCTCTTTAGGTTAATTAGAGAGCAAAAGAATCCAAAAGTTGTACAAATATCAGCATAACCTTTCTCTTGCCACCACCTGTGCGGACGATTTTTTCCCCAGCTGGGGAATGCATCATGTCAGCGTGGCATTATCTGTATGCTAATGCCGGGGGGACAGTGTCCTCTCCCCCTCATGAATGACCCCCCCCCTCCCGGCTCTCGGTCAGAGGAAGGATGTGAATATCCGTAAGCTGCCGGCTTTTTGAAGTGACACGGCTTTCTTCTGGAGCAAAATATTACGGCCGATTATTTCGCCCGCCTCCCCTGAGCACTTACTGGGCCGCCATCTCCGGCCGGCAGCAGATAGCGCTTATTAAAGTTTTTATCGGCTGTCGCCATAATGAAAGCCTCGGGATTAAACGCTGGGTGGCGTGGATCTCGCCTGCTACCCCGCTTGTTGGACATGGGGGGTATCTGATCACATCCCAGTCTTTTGCTGTGTCTCTTCGGCTCAGCTGCCATTAAAAAGCATCCTGTCGCAGTTATTAACCTCGGAGTCGGCATCAATGGCACGGGTAAATGGCAGCGGCGCGTCTCAGCTTCGGACGTGCGCGGTGCGCGGTAAACATCCCCCTTTTAATGATTCCGCAGCCGCGAAACCCCGAGAACTTTCTATCGCAGAAACGCGGGGTAATGAAATGCGAGATGGGAGCCGGCAGAGTGTCTCGGAGCGTCTCGCCGCGTCTGGCGATCCTCCACATTTCAGGCCGTTTAGACTCAATTATGCGCTTAATGCTGGTGGCCGTTAAGAACAGTGGCCAAGGAGCAGATTAAACATGGCATGGCCTCGGGGGCAGCTAATTTAGTCAACCGTGCTCTAGCTTAACTTAACCTGGGAGCAGTTCATGTAGCCTGGGAGCAGTTTATTTGATTAATGGTAAGCTAGGTATAGTTTTTTTTATGAGTTAATTCAGCTACCTGTATTTGGGGTTGGTGCGCCAAGATTCTGGAGCTTTATTGCACATGTGCAACAGGTGCATTGGAATGCTTAACCGTTCAGCTGCACATAGAGACTGAAGACAGTGCAAGTCATACAGACAATGGCGAACTATGCAAGACAGTGCAAAACTGGAGGATATGTAGTCAACGGCTGGTATGGTGCGGTAACTGCTATGAAGTGACTGGATTATATGTCGTGGGAAATTTGATTGGTTTGGGGAAAGAGGCTGTTTTGTTTAGTAGTCATTGTTCTGATTCCTCCTACCATACTACAGTGGGATGAAGAGTTTGGGTTCCTTTAATGTGTACTTGTGTACCTAATGTGAATATGGGTGTCACTAAAAGCCTGGCATATAATGCTGTTTGGTGGTAGGACACAGCTGGCCAGGGCATCGCCAATGGCGCTCTACCCCCTCCATTTCGCCTCATTGGCTTTTGCATTTTTTTTCTCACTTTTGCTTTCGAGTTCCGGGATGGTGTTGGGTACCCCATGACAGGCTTGCAGTGGGACATTGCTGTGCCCAATCAGGAGGCCCGATGGACCGTCGGGAAGCTGTGAGAAAAGGAAAAGAACAGGGGAGGTCTAGCTAGCCCACCCCCACCATTTTCCCATGATGCCATGCTCCCTACATTTACCTGCGATCCCTCCATGTTCTTTGCAGTTCTCCTTTCATTGTCTCAGTAAGCTTGCTATCTTGCTATTCTGAGATGCTGCCTTCAAAAGATCGTCTGATACAAAATAACATTTTGCCCCCCCCCCTCCCCCATTTTGATCTTCATTTTTGTCACAAACACCTGTACTGGTTGTCGGTGCAGATCTCTCAGGTGCACATCTCGGCTTCTGATGTCTGCTTTTCTGGGCCCGCAGAGCCCGGCTTTGTGCCGCACGGCGTTTCCTGCTGTCTCCAAGCAACGACTCATCTCTCATCGTTAGCAGCCACGGTGAAACACCCTCTCCGTCTTCAAAACATGGCGTATGGCGCGTCTCTCGGCACAGGAGCCCTTCTCCTGGCTGACTGAGCAAGCTAATGACCAAAGACAGTTGTTATCGAGTTAAGGGAAAGTTTGCAGGTGAATGAGAGACTTGTAGGCTGACTAGAACAGCATAAGCCGTTTAAAAGAGATTATGGGAGATGTTTTAAAATCGAAAATTCTGCCAGTGGCTGATAAGGCCATATTGTGCTGTTATCCAATTTGATCAGAACTCCAGTTCTTTTTGGTTAAGGATTTGTGAAGGCCGGACTGCTGTATAACTAATTCTTAACTGAATATCTACACCATTTTTAATCTTGAGGGTCCATGGTTCAATCAGAGCCTGGCCCTTGGCTAATTATAAATAAAAGAGAATTTACACCGGACAAAAATTACATTTGCATTTTAGAAAGTTAGACACTGCTAAGCTACAAAGCGTTACCAAAGTGTAGTTAATGTATATGCCCTCTTTTCCATTTTAAAGCAGGAAGTGATATGGCAAAGCATACGTGTGATGACTCCCGGAGTGTATTTAGAATTCATATCCTGAAGCTTGTAGTAAAATTGGATTTAGTCAGTTGCTTGAGTCTGTTACAGAGCAGCTTGGGCTCAGGGCCGGAGGTGTCCTCTAACTATAGATGCCGTTTAGTAATGGACGAAAAGAGGTAGAAATTAATGGGCCTTGACTTGCTTATAACAAGGCCCTTTGGCCGACCTGCCGTGTTAGAGGTCAGCGCTTCCAGAATATTGTTTTTTAATGGGAGCAAAAATCCATTTGCGGAGATGGATGACCGTCCCAGGCACCCTGTGGAGAATGAGCGGAACGGGGAAGGAGACGGGTGTCGATGGGCTGGCTTTGTAATGCCTCTAAAACTGGGAGGCCAGGCGATTTACTGCAACGGAGGGGCGGGGCTGGATTCGCCGGGATGCCGACCAGCTGTTGTGGGACAGGGACTTGCGTGTTACACGCAGACACTAGCACTTTCTTACTTGGTCTGACACCCTCACTTCCTTTTAATTGCCGGCTATCACTTTTGTGATATTTATATACAGTAGTTGTTTTTGTTTTTCTTTTTTAAGAGTCTTCTATTTAGGTATGTATATAGGTATGTATATACAAGGACCTAAAAATATGTGCAGACACGCAGAGAAACATCTGCCTCTGAACTCTCGTTGAACTTTGACCCCTAGTGTCACACCGGGTGGCCTCTCCAAGGTCAGAGACCGCATTTCCCATGCTCTCTGAGGCCTCTGGTTTTGACCACCGGCAGCGCCCGGGGGTCCAGATGGCTGGCGTCTTCCCGGGACTGCAGATGAGCCAGAAGGTGCAACTCGGGGCCAAGGTCATGGCCAGGGGTCAGGGTGAGGTGGATACCCCTGTGGAGAACCTGTACAGGCTCTTTCATACTGAGCACTGCTTTGGTTGGACTATCGTTAGTATTACCGTTGATTACGAATGCTTTTATTCTGCAGATTTACACAGCAGGAAGGCTGAGCTTGTAACACATAGGTTAAAATACTATATATTCTTAAACCCTATTCAGTCTGCTGCTTTGTTATTTATGCCCTCTGCTGCTTAAACATACATGCTGTCTTCTTATGCATGCACTATACCCCTACCCCATCACCAGTGTGTGTGGCTCAGCAGGTTAGAACACTATCCCTGTGAACAGACGGCTGCCTGTTCAAAACCGACGATTGGTTGAGGCATGTTACCATTGGGCCCCTGAGCAAGGCTGTTGACCCCCATTTGCTCCAGGGATTATCTGACCCTGTTTTCTTGGCTCATACTGAATGTGAGCTCTGTATTGCTCAGGTAGCTTTCCTGGACGCTCCCCTTCCACAGGGGATCCCATGTCATTAGGAACCAACATGTGGAACCCTTCAGTTGGAGGAGATCTGAGGTGTGGTGTAGCCCAGTACCGCGGGGTCTGTTTGCCAGCTCGTCATGGAAGCTTTTCCTTGGGTCAAAGCAGGACTGGTCAGCCAATTAGGTAACATCTTCTGGGGGGGGTGCTGACTTAGCAAACCACCCCCCCCACCATCCAAGACAAAGGTGGGGTATTGGCAGGGAAGCTTGCCTAGGGTGCATCACTGGCTTTAACCAGCACTGGGTCAAAGGGTAAAAGACCTTTTCTATCTACCCTCAGTTAACAACTGTAACAATGCACGTTCTGCATTGTGCTTGTAGTGTGATTCCGGCTGATTCGACAACTATTAATCATTAGCTCCATTACCTAATAAGAGGCACAGCAGGACCTCCCATTTAGATTACATTCAGTCATTATTCCTAATTAAGCTGAGTGGCAACAAATATCGCCATCTAATTGTTCCGTTAAAGACCTGATCATGAAGGATGGTGCATGGAAAATGGGGTAATTATGCATTTAATAGCAAGGTACGCTATGTAAAGTCAATGTTTCAAAAATGTTGCATTTGTATGCAAATTGTACTGAAAATAATACTCAGCAGCATCTGCTCAGAATCTATTCTGGGCTTGAAATTGGCAGGTCGCTGACGAAAATCAAGGTAGGTGGGCGGCACCTTGCTTAATAAATGTTACAATTTGAAGTAGCTCTATTTGAGTTAACATTGCCAGCTTTATTACGGTTACTGCAATTCCATCAATGAGCCGAGTCGTATTTCCATATAGCGAAGGCACTGATAGGTATTTAATCATGTCAAAATGTTGGTTGATAAGCACTCTCAGATGAGTTTCGTGCATTCATTATAGATTATTCTGTATGTTTAATTAGCGGCAGGGCGCCATCTGTAGGAGCTCTGCTCCCCTAACGTGATCTCAGGCCTAACACCTCTCCCTGCAGCATGTAGGGAGAACGTAACGGCGCCGCCCTAGCTGCCGTCCTTGGCACCAACTCCCATGGGAAGTTCCTTGAGTAATTTATGCTTGTCTCTGTAAGCACCACTCCACTCCATTCTCATCCCCATGGAAACAGCCCCCTGCCCCAATTCCGGGCTCTAGGCTAGTGTTCCGGATTAGACAGGATGTCCATTCAGTTTGGAGGCTAATGTGGAGGAGATGGAGATGAGGGGGGCATGATAGCTATAAAAATTAAATAGTGACCTTGGTATGTAAGGGCCAAAAACTTGTACGCAGAACTGTATGTAACGTGTGGCCATGCAGTTGTAACCCCTACACACTGAAGGCAATCACATGTCACCTATTCTTGGCTGTAAAAAGCAAATCCTGTAAAACGATGATGGTTGATGAATAGAATTGAGACCATCAGAGTCGGCATTTCCAAACCATTGGCATTTGTGGAGGAAAGCTGAGATTGGCGCCTTTGACGTCAACTGTGGTACCTTTGGTCTTGTCATGCCCTGCTCGTCCGATCCTCCTGTGTGCCACGCCCCCTCATTAACCTTGTGTGGAATGACCGGCCTTGGCAAGACATCGCCTCCGCTGACCGAGGCGGAATACCTTAGTCTGATCAACGAGGCGATCAACTGGCTGCAGCAGCCCGAAGTTGGGGAGAACCCCACAGCTTGCGCCCTGGCAGCGCAAACGAGGGACGTCTTAGAGGGGATGTCCCCGTTAAAGGATGCCTCCCTCACATAAGAGGCACGCTTTAACCTGCAGCAGCTCAGGAGCGGGGTGGCAGAGGTGATGCTATGGCGGGTGACCCTGGGCAGCTGAATACCTTCTGGTCTGCGATTGGAGCTCCCTGAGCTGCCTCCAACCCTGCCACCCAAAGCAGGAAGCAAGAAAAAGTGGAAGAGGCTGCCTGCCCTGCCCTCCTGATCCTGAACCCAGCGGTGTCGCCCTGGACACCGCCTTCGCTTCTCTGTGTTCCCCTCACACGCGTCTGCCAGCAGACCCTGCTGCTCGGCAGATGCACAAGCGTGCACCTGACGCAGCTGCCATGCTGCCAGTGCCAGCAGCTCACCCCTTCCGGGGAATGCGCCTGGCTATTAAAGGGGCCAAATCTGTTGGGGACACCATCCCGCGGGTCCCTAAACTCCCCAGGAAGGCGGCTTCGACTCCAGTTCCCGTGATTCCTACTCCAGTTCCTGTGATTCCTGCTCCAGTCCCTGCTCAGCCCCCATCCGGTCCAGGTGATGGCGCTGCTGCACCCTGTCCACCCCCCAAAGCCCTTGCTCTGGTTCCTGCCGCGCCCCACGCGCCACTGCCCGAGGTTCCTATTCCCAAGGCCCCTGTTTCCGAGGTTCCTGTTCCGGATCCCAACCTCGCTCCTTTCCCCTTGGGAGAGGAGGAGCTCGAGGACCTCAAGGATTACCCTGATGGCCCCACTGGACCCCTTCGGGGAAGTGACTCCTCTACCACTCCCGCAGCGGGGCAGATCCTGGTCGTGGCCCTGCCTCTCTATTTCCTATAAGGGAAGGGGACACCTGCACCGGGGTTAGTTCCCGCCTGCCCTGCCCCCTGGCTCGTCCTCGGCCCCTCTGGCTGTGGCTCATGGGGTACCTGCAGGTCCTCCAGCTCCTGCTTGTCGGTCACCTGCAGTTCCCCCTCCAATGCCTTGTCAGTTGCCTTCGGCCCCGCCTCCGACACCTGCCGGTTCCCCCGCTTCAGCTTGTCGACCGTCTGCGGGTCCCCCCACTCTGCCTCGTCGGTCGACGGCGCCTTCGCCGGCTGTCACTGCGCTGTCGCCTGCCCCTCCTCACCTTTTATGAAGTCCTCTTCACCTTCCTTCTCACCTCCTCTGGTGCCCCGATCGACTTCCTCCCAACCTCCTCCGCTCGTCCCTCTGTCTGCCTTCTCACCCCCTGTAACTGCCCTTCGGTTCGGACGAAATAACTGATGCGGAGAGTCTCAACGGGTGATATGAGCGTCTTTGAGTATCTTGAAAAGCGCTATATAAATAAAATGTATTATTATTATTATTATTATTATTATTATTATTGCTTCCGTGTTGAGCACTGTGAAAACTGAAAAGGAGAGAGAAAAAAGGAAAAAAGAAAAGCACAAACGCTCAAATGCAGATATGCTCAGTTGCAGCTTCACAGCAAACAAGTAATATTTACATTTCAATAATAAAGGAATCCACTCATACAAACAGTATTTGAGTCTTATACCTCGCTCCGCTCTCCCAAAGGTGCAGTTAGGTAAGTAGCCAAGGATGTGAATTCACGGTCCTTAAACCTTAAATACGGTCCTCACAGAAGGTTAGCGAATAATGTACCGAATATCTTGTACAATAACTTAAATTCTCCTTAAACTAAGGAAATCAGTAAAAAGCAAACTCAAACACACTGACCCTTTTAACATAGCTAACCTACACAAAAAAACTTTTTTTCCATTCCCCCAGGGTCCTCGCAGTACGGGCTTAAATTAAGGAATGGCCGTATGAAATGCCTGAACAAAAAAAACCCAAATCCAAGGTCATTAACATTAGTGTACAACAGGAATAAGTAAGTTTCCTTAAATCAGTGAAAAGATATGTGCAAAAACAAAATGTCCACTACAATGGACATAAATTAATGGGTGGGACCTCAGGAGTATATAGCAGAATGCAATATATTTCACTATAACAAGCTGTATTTCAAAATGTATTAATTTATTTCACAATTTAATTTATTTCAGTATGTCATATTTATTTATTTAATTTTGAACAGTTCCATACTACCGCGGTAGGCCGGTGTAATCAAAATTTCTCCTGTTGGCCAAATTTATACCGTATACCATTTATACCACTTATACGGCACACCCCTACCAGACACCTTGTGGTCTATTAGAGGTGCTTTATGGTCTATAGCTGTGTGGTACTAGGACATTGACATTTTGCTACCTGGATAGTGGCTTGAAGTTGGTGACCACAACAACATTCTTCATAGCAGTGGTAGTAATCAAAAGCCGAAAAGGTGTGAGGAAAGAGTGCTGTCTGCTATGCAAGCAACTGGTCTGTTTTTAAAATCTTTTGTAAAATTTTGCTTGAGGCTACATGAATGTACAGTATCTATAATTGTAATGACTGGTTTTCATGAGCTTATGTGACTTAATCTATAATTGTAACAAACAATTCTGTAATTATAACCTTAAAATTTTCCAATAATAATATTTTTTTACAGGTGAGCTATTGTCTATAAGTTACTAGTGACAACCCCAATTCCAATGAAGTTCGGATGTTGTGCAAATTGTAAATAAAAACAGAATGCAATGGTATGGAAATCTCATAAACCAGTGATCATCAACTGAGCCGTTCAATCCGGCCCGCGACTGGATTCCAAAATTGTGAGGATCAAAAAGAAAATAGTGGTCCACACTATT
>JAODKN010000001.1:13285683-13298677 GCA_026774425.1 Petrocephalus zakoni | reverse complement strand
GGGACAGGGACTGAGACAGGAGCAGGAACCTCCGGGACAGGGACCGAGACAGGAGCAAGAACCTCCGGGACAGGGACTGAGACAGGAGCAGGAACCTCCGGGACAGGGACCGAGACAGGAGCAAGAACCTCCGGGACAGGGACCGAGACAGGAGCAAGAACCTCCGGGACAGGAGCAGGCGGCGATATGGGAGCTGGAAGCACAGGAACAGGCGGCGAGACGGGCGCGCCGGCAGCACAGGAACAGGCGGCGAGACGGGTGCCGGCAGCACGGGAACAGGCGGAAGTGCCGGCAGCACAGGAACCGGAGGCACCGCGGCGTCTTCTCCTGGACCGGATGGGGGCGCGGTGGCGCAATCACCCGGATCCGATGGGAGTGCGGCAGCGCAATCATCCGAATCCGACGGGGGTGCGGCGGCGCAATCACCCGGATTCGACGGGGGCGCGGCGGTGCAATCACCCCGAGGGAGACTTCTCCACCGGCGGAGCAGGTCCCTCATCCTCTCCCGGACTTCTTCCATCACCGAGGGAGCCGAGTCCGGGGTGACGGCGGCAAACATCGGCTGTAAGGCGTCCAGGGATCGGACGGCCTCGGAGTCAGCGCATATCGCCAGGTGCCCTGTCAACCTCCACCATAGCCCTTACAGGGCGAAAAACTCTTTTGCCCGGGCTTCTCGGCTCTGCCTTGGGAGCAGGTCCTCCCGGCATGGAGTGGCGCCGCCTACGGAGAGCGCGGCGGACCCCATGAAGAGCCCCGGGGCGCACGGGGAGACGGCAGTTTCGGTGGAGGGACGAGGCACGGGGTAGGGGGCTCGGCGTCCTCTTCGTCCACCACTTGCTGCCACAAGTACTCCTCCTCCATTAGGAGCTGGTCTCCCCGCCAAAGGAAGAATTCTTCGAATCAAGCCCCGCCAGAGGGCAAAACAGGGGAAGAAGCACGAAGGGCGGGGCTGAATGCGACAGGTTTAAATACCAATTATTTTAATAAATAGGTTTAAATGTAATAATAATTGATACTTTATTGAGCCCCATGGGGAAAGTCCCTTCTCGCCTCCCCCAACCCCCCATGGGGGTTTAGGATCTTCAGGGCCCACAGAGGTGCTGAGGCTGGGCGTGAACCGGCAACTTTCCGATTACAGGCACAAAGCTTAACCGGCTGAGCCACGCTCTGCCCCCTTATGAAATATGAAACAATATACATTATTTTCAACAATAAATTTACACTGTTAGTTTCCAGTAAATTTAAACTATCCAATGAATTTATATAGTTCAGTTGTTTATATATATAGGTGATCTAGGATAGCTTAAGGCAGGGGTGGGCAGTCTTACCCACAAAGGGCCGGTGTGTATGCAGGTTTTCGGGATAACCCTAAGGTCAGCTGTTCAAACCCAGGTGTGAGAATTCTTCAGCCAATCAGTCCTCTAATTAGTGATCTAATTAGGGAGTTGCAGCGAAAACCTGCATAAACAGCGGCCCTTTGCGGATAAGATTGCCCACCCCTGGCTTAAGGAATGCTTGATGGTGAGCATGAACTTGTTTACCCTTTCTAATGAGTTTTTAGTCATTAATATATGTTGGACATTAAATTGTTCTTTAAAATGTCACTTAATTACACTATGATAAGTTGCCCCTCATGCGTGACATAATGGGGCATATGGTCACAAAATACTAATGTGTAATTAAATCAATATGAAATTAGAAATGAATACACAAGGCATATTAATTAAACTGTGCGATAAACTCTCGACTTTGTTTTGGTATGATTATGACTATTCAGCATAGCTACTTTTCTACCAGTTTTGGAAAAACAGGAAAAAAATTGACGTGCGACAACAAGCCCTACAGGATATTAACGTGACATTACCGTGTACCGCAACACATTGTCATAATAGTTAATAAAAGATACACAAAATGGCCGAATTTGAATTTGGATCTGCAAGATATGGTAAGGAAAGTGATACTGATTGGACAAAAATCGCAATGAATATTACAAAGAGAAGTCATTGCCAGAAGTAACTGGTTGTATTGACTGCACGACTCTGCCTTGTCAGGGGCCCAAGGCAAAGCTTAATTAGAGGTGCTCTAATTAACGTTATAAAGCATGTCAACCTTTAAAATTAGAACAAGCAAGCGGATTAGTGTTATCTGTTGACAGTTAGATTCTATTCTGTGAAATCCAATATAATATATTTGGATTGCGATCTAATAACCAGTGAAAGAATGGTATGGATTTATATATATCATTGTTTCCGATTGTGCTGTAATTTTTTCAGTTGCAATGAATAAAATTCTACTAACACACTTCCTACAGCTACATGTTTAAAAATGAATTCCGTAAAAAAATAGCTTGTTTGATTATCGCAAAACGCATAAACCCACCCGAAATATATCGTCTCCACCAACCGAACAGGTGACCCATGTCTCGCTGCACGGGCAGTACCGCGGTTCAGAGCAATTCATTCGAAATTTTCGTAATTACACCCCGAGGACGGTTTAATCAGAGTCCCTGATCCGTTGCACGGGGCTCCCAATTAATACACCTGCATGTAACTCGCGTTAACATGCGTTACCTCGTACGCTGATTTGTTTTCAATAAAATAGGCGCAATTAACCGGATTGCTGTAAATAACTTACTATCGCATTCATTCGACTACAATGCCGTCATTTACGGCAAACTCTTACGTGGGGAATTTAGTATCAGCTGTGAATAACAAACTGCGTTGTTCGTGGCATTAACGTCATATTCTTCTTAGTGAGGAGGGACTATGTAATGAAATTCTGAATCCACGTCCCTTTATACACTTTAGATTTTGCCAGTTTTTCATCAGCAGTACCTAAACATTTCCGCGGGGTGGCGTAGTTCGGACTAACACGACCGAATATCAGTAGCCAAATATCACCATGTCCACTACCCTAATTGAGCAAATAAGTAATAAGCCGAACGGGACAGCTACTCTCTTTAAAAATATATTAGTATTCACGTCCACTGGATCCAATTCTTAAGAGAGTTGCCTTAATAATAGACCTAAGTTATACATTTTTAGGCTATGTAATAATACACGTGTATGTGTCCTTAATTGTAAAACCACTTTTAAATCAGTAAATATTATACCGATGTTAGTTAATGCGCAAGTTGGGAGGCGCGGAGTGCGTGTATGTGGTTGTAGCCTTAGAAGAGGGGGCGTGACATCGGTATTTGCAGGTAGGCTGCTCCTATCAATCGGAGATCATTGGTTGTACGCGCACACAGCCCGTCAGTTTGCTGCCTGAAGTGCGTTTAGGCAGGGAAGACCCAGAGTCGCATCCCGGGCTCCGCACCGGCACGTTCACCGGGAGCGCTCCGCCAGGATCCGTCTGCCGAGAAGCCGGGTATATAAATGTTTCATCGCGGTCCGCAGCTGGAGAACAGCCCGGACTGCTTCGGTCGGGGATCACCAGACCCATCATCCGATCACGCAGCTGCAAAGTTCCCCTTCCGTTCTTCCTCGTGTTACAAAACATCCAGGCATATAGGAGTGGGAGAAGACGGCTAATTTCCGTTGCTCCGGTGATCCATACTTTGCTCGCATCGGATCGGGCTGGGATTTTTTTTTTATACATTTTTATTTTTTTTTTACAGAGCCCCCGTATCTGGGAGCGCAGCTGCCGGCCGGGGCGAAGTTCGCTCAATATGCGGGAAGCGCCGGGAGCCCAGCTGCATCAGCACCGGAGTCCGGGACAGATGGATGCGCTTCCAGGAGCCCCGTTATCCTCCAAGGACCGGGACTGTGATCCAGGCTGCGGGAGAGATGATGCCGAGTAACACGCACGCCGTCCTTTCGTCGCGCTGCCACTGACACGGATATATCCCGTCATTCGAGTTAGAGTAACACTTTAGTAGTTTGTCCTTTTTTTGCGCGTCCATCGCATCCAGCCACTTCTGAAGTGTTTGCGGGACCGTATGCATGCCTGCTGTCGGCTGCTGACGCCGGAGCCGGGACTCCGGTAACCGATTCACTTTTCTTCCTACCGCCGCGCTGCAACTTGAGGTCATATTCAGCGGAGTATGGCTTTGGAGGAGAAGCGTGGCAAGGGCTTATCCTTCACGCAGATGGGTATCGAAGACAACTCTTTGAGCAATGGGAGAGGCCTCCCGGATCAATGGGCCGACACCGTGGTGGTGCGACCCAGGACCACCGAGCGACACATCACGGTGCACAAGAGGCTGGTGCTGGGCTTCGCCATCTCCATCCTGACGCTGATAGCGGTGACGGCGGTCGCCGTGTTGCTCGGCGTGCGCTTCGACGAGTGTTCCGCCGAGAGCGTCCACCGGGCTGCCAACGGCTCCTCCGCCAAGTCCAACCAGTCCCGGGATTCCCAGTCCAACCACAGGGAGGAGGACGCTCAGCCATGGAGGCACCTGCGGCTGCCAGCATCCCTGCGACCGCGCCACTACGACCTCAAGCTGTCGGTCTACATGGACAACTTCACCTTCTCCGGGGAGGTGAACATCGAGGTGGAGTGCGTCACCTCCACCAGGTTCATCGTCCTGCACGCCGACCGGCTGGAGCTGGAGAAGGCGCTGGTCTACTCGGACAGCAAGAAGCCGGGCGTGATGCGGATCAGTCGCCGCTTCAGCTATCCGGCCAACCAGCTCTATGTCATCGCTTTGCACAGGGAGCTGAAGCCCCTCCGGACGTACAAAATAAACATCACATTCGAAGCGCAAATCGAAAATGAACTTCTGGGATTTTTCCGCAGCTCCTATGTGTTGAATGGAGAGCGAAGGTAATCCATATACCGCCCGCGTGTCTGCATTATAACTGTAAAATATATTCTGCACAGTGGTGTAGGCTATGGATTCTATAATCACATAGCAGTCGAGGTTTTACTTTATAATTTGACTGTTTGCCGGACATTTGGCGTTAATCGAAATGTAATGTCCTCCGAATTAAAGCAAACTTTTCCAGGTGACAGCTGATCGTTGTCGGCTGAGCCATATTCTTAAGCATTATGAGTGGCCGAAACACGTGGCTCTGTTTACTCTGCGATCCCCGTCGGTCACATTTGCCATTAATCATTCACAACGAGAAAGTAATTTTGTCGGCTCTTACCGAGCGCATCCGTGCCTTAAACCATTAATCTTACTTTCAAATAAATCACTTGCACGGTAAAGAGCTGTAGGTTTGTGAAGTACTGACGATATTAAATGGTCTCTTTCTAAATGAGTATATATGTATCCCAGTTAAATGCTAGACACAATGATGTACCTCCCTGTTAAAATATAACCGGGCATCTGCTGGATTCTCATGAATCTGCTTAAAGTTACCCAGAGCAGAGCATAAACTTACAAAGTTGCATGGACGTTTTTTTTCTGTAAATAGTCTCCTTGGCTTTCGGTTATTAACTTTCTTAGTCCTCTATCTTCCTGTAAGGTGGCCAGCAGTTTCAAAGTCCCTGCCCATGTAATGTGACTCAGACGCGCGCCGATCGGTCACGGCGGGGGCCGCGCCAGGCGGCCGGGGTGCTCCCTAGGTAGCGGGGTTCGGCAGGACGCCGGTCCTGCGCTCGCTGGCCGCTTCTCACTTCGGCCTGGCACCTGTTTAGCAGAGAGCCGCCGTCCAGCGCGGATTTCCTGCAGCTTTCTGATCCAAACGCCGGCACATTTAAGATCCCAATTTTGAGCTGACGTCAGCCATTATGGGCGGATACTGCTGACTTTGCAGGTTCTTTATTTAAACAGACCTGCTATATGCTTTAAAAGCTCATTTAATCAGCATTATAAAATGTATAAAAATGATTTGTAATTGAATTATACGCTTTTTGGAACAGCTGCGTTATTTATCACAGGGCCAGTAACAGATGTCACCTAGGTCCGCTACTCCCGCTTTTTAATTTTTATTTTTTAAACTTTGCGCAGGAAATTTATCAGAAGGGGCAACAGAGCGGTTTGGGAGATCCGGCCGCATCGATTTCCACTGCGGCGGCAGGTCCGGGAAGATACACGTGGTTTCTTTATGGCTTTTCCCCATTTTTTTTACTTTGACCATATAAAACGTGCAAATCTACCCTTGACAAGTGTAGAGATGCCAGCATAACAGGCCTGGAAAGGCTGTCGATATTGGTTACATTTAAGCATTTTATGTTTGTGCACAATTGCCACATTCCACCGATATTTAGAGGTCCTGTCTGCCTAGCTGCTGAATCCCTGATGCCCTAAGTGTTGTTATTGCACATAATAATAATGGCAGTAACAGTAATAACAATAAGATCTCCGTTTTTTTTTTCATAGCTGACAGTTTGAAGTCCTAAATCAGGTTTCCAGCCTTTGACTGGACGCCTTAATGGCTGTTTGTGACGTCACACCTTCTCCCAGACAGACCTTCCCTGGGGCTCTAACGCCGACTCCCTAGCTGCTCTTTAAGCGTTTATTCACACCGAGGATTGAGTCTCTTTCTCTCTTGTCAGGGGTGCCCTTCGCCGCCCCCCAACCCCAGCTGTGTCTCTTCTCAGCACTGCCTCATTTCCCGGCCCCGTATCTCACTCAGTCTGTCGTCAGGTCGCCCCGAGAGCCAACACATTACTGGTGCGTCAGCCAGGAGTCGCGCGGGTTTTAGGAAGAAGGCCGGAACTGTCAGACTTGAGAGTTCACGACTTTGTGAGGCACTTGAGTACCATGAAATATGTTCTATGCAATATTATTGCAAATTTTGACCATATAACCGAAGCAGCCTAATTCATCTGTCCTCCATAAATGTAATTGCTCGCACATTACAGGGTTGTGGTTAACCTGTAGCCTATCCTTGCAAATAGGGAAAGCAGTGGTCATGGTGGACGTGATGCCAGTCCATTGGGGGAGTAAACTTTTAGGCTTAAATTTAGAACAGAAAAGTTCTTCAAACTGCGTTTTTGGCCTGGAGGAGGAAATTGCAGTACTGTAGCTGAAGGGAATTTGCATAAACACAAGGAGAATGTGTAAATACACAAGAATACCCCAAAATGCCTGTGGTGTGAGGCACTAGCCTAGTGTTACCCACTGTGCTACTAAAGGCACAACGTTGTGGGCAACTGTTATTAATACCACAGTTATTAATGTAGGCCTAATTATAATTATAAACCGCGTTATAAAAACACTAGGGTTAGTCGAGCTATGAGTATGCAGTTCCCTCACAGCACTGCAGAATTTATGGTCATTGAAAACTAAAATAAACTAAAATAGTTTAATACTTTTTAAACTTCTAATAACTGCCTCTCCTTTCACCGGCATTGATCGATAACGCGGTATACCCGCATTAAGTGGAAGCGTCGGGCTGTGGGGGAGTGTAGCGGCAAACAGGCTCCTCTGCACGGAATAAACTATATCAAACGGCGGAGCTCCGGTACCGCCGCGGCGGGTCACTCTCAAAGTACGTATGCGGGCTCTCAGGCTTTCTTCCCGGCGAGGGAAAGTCACTTTGGCGGCTGTTTGTCTAGCTGCAGGCAGATATAAAGCCACACCGCGACAGCACTTTCTAAGGAGAGCCGCTCTGAGCGCCGTTCTTGCTGGATCTTGTTCTCCTCCAGAAAATGTCCCCCATCTCCTCGCTGTGGGAAGACGAAAAACCCGCGAGCAGTTTTATTTTAACATAAGCAATTTGTATTTATATTAACAAAAAAAAATCGAGGCGCAATAACAGCCTTTAGGGATGCTGCCGAGAATGGTAATTTGGGGATAAAAACATCTTTAAATAAGTGTAGCAAGGACAAACGGGGGAACGTGTACCCCCCTAATATTTAATTTGGCTTCATGTGTACGCCCTATAAATAAACATTTGCTTTTTATTACTAAGCTGCTGCCCATATCGGACTCCCTCCCACACCACTGGAAGAAATGTAGCCTATTTCATCTCTGGCTGTCGACGTGGTGACTTGACATTCATTCATTCGTCCATTACTCATGTTTTTGGATGAAAACTGGTATGATATCAGCTGGGTCGCGGATATCGGTTTACAGCACTGATTATTTTATTAGCCTAGATATGTGAACTAATGTGTTTATCATCTGAAAACTAATATTGTAAGTGTGTGAGTGTATGTATACCATAAATAAACTGTAATTTAATTAAAATTATATTGAATTATATCCAAATATAGAGATTGAAATATAGCTCCGAAAAGCAATCTCTTAATTGGTTTGAAATTTATATGTATCATTAAGTAGTCCATTAATCCAGGTTAATGAATCCTGACATTCAAGAAGAAAGCTGTGCATTCAAAATTTAGAATATTAATAAAATGGATGAAGAAGTGAGGGGAAGTTATTTCACCCATTTGTAAACTCAACGCAATCAAAGACAAAAGCCAAGCAGCCAAGCTCTGTTACTCACCTCATTCTGTAGCAGAGAGGCATGGTTTCCGCAATGTGACCGTGCGCCTTCTCTTCCCCGCTCGTAGGTTCCTCGCCGTGACGCAGTTCTCCCCCACACATGCCAGGAAGGCTTTCCCGTGCTTCGATGAGCCAATCTACAAAGCCACGTTTAAGATCAGCCTGAGGCATGACAGCACCTACCTGTCACTGTCCAACATGCCGGTGGAGACGTCCTTAATGGACGAAGACGGATGGGTGACCAACCACTTTGCCCGGACTCCACGCATGTCCACATACTACCTGGCCTGGGCCGTCTGTAACTTCACATACAAGGAGACCTTCACCGAGAGTGGCGTGGTGGTAGGTGATTTCGCACTCCTCACTCATGTCCATTTTCATAGGGAGTCTCATATATGAAAAACAAATACTAGGAAAAAAAAATTTCATAAACTATAAAAATATAAAATATACTAACAATATGAATGCTTTGTTGTGCTGTGGAGGTCCTTGATGTTCTTATCAGCAAAAGCATTGAAAAGTCTTGAAGTGAGAGTCAGTCACACTTTTAAAGGCATATTTTACCTGTCAAATAATTTATTATCGACTATCATAGTTTATTTTATTACAATCTGCCACGACGTTACACTTATCTCCAGCTATTTAGGAAGTGTTACACAATCTCGAAAGGTGTTAATTTTAATGGTGGTCATTTCTCACTGCATGATTGATCTAATTGCACCATACATCATGTTGACCCAAAACCCTTCCAGTTACAGTAAGTGCATCCAACAGCATTTCCCCACCTTCTCTTTCAAAGAGGGACAAATGAGGTCACAACCCAGGGTCCTGTGGTAGAATTAGGGACCCCAGCGTTCCTGTAATTACCAGATCTGGTGCAAGTCTGGGGTAATTATACCCATACAGCTTCTCCTCCCATAATCCCTGCAAATTTGAGCACACATCATTGATCACAGCGGTGCGAACGCGTTGGCATTAACGCCAGCCCACGGGCCCATACCGGGGGATACCTTCTGGGGGGAAATAAGAAAAACCAAATATGTTTCAGTCCCATGGATATTTGTAACCTTCATGTAATGATTAATTATGCTGCTGGTTTGTGCTTTCGACTTTGAATTGCTTCTTTCCACTCTGAAATTCACCTGGAACGGGATCTAATTAATCTGTATACATGAAATGACGCATGAATTCTAGTGGTCCTGTTTTAAGCGTTGGATTCTGATCTCAAATCTGATCCGGCACCAATTTAGGCTATTCCCTTCCTCCGCTGCATTTCCTTTTTTTTTGCTTTTCGAAACAGAGAAACGAGGAAAGTAACACCTTCGTAAAATGTGTGATTTGGTTCCCTAGACCGAGCTGGAGAAAGAGGGGCTGGGTGTCGTTTTTTAAGTTCCGTGAAACGCAGGCTGAACGGTCTTAGATGAACACACAATAGGCAGAATTAGAGCTACTGAGCTGAGCTGGCAAGAAATCTGGGGTGAGTTTATAGTGGCATTTGATAGCCTGCCTTGCTTATTCAAACGATCTTCCTCGATAAGCAATCTGCAGCTATTTTAACAATCGCAGATGGATATAAAAAATAATAATAATAATAATAATAAAAATGTCCAACACTGCAAGAGTAGCAAGGAATCTGGCTTAAACCTTGTGAGTCGAGAACCACCCCACAGTTCCTTGAACACACAAAAAAACTGTCTTCTTCCTCTGAACAATTACTGGGCTCTTTGAAGTAGCAGCTACTCCCGCTGTCTCTCTTCCTGAAAGCTTGGGGCAACCCTCAGCAGTGTTCTGTTATTTAAATTGCCCGGCAAAGCTGCTAAAACATTTACTTGACACCGGCATTGTCCCAGTGGCATGAAGCAGCACACTCACCCAAAGCCTAACGTGCACGTGGGAAGTGAAACGTAATCATCCGATAGCCCAAATGGATCCATCCGTGTGGATCTGGAGAGGAATTGCCTCTCTGATGCTGTTCCCATGCAGTTTAATATCTCTGTATCGATTGGTCAGTCAATCTTCGGTCTCTGGTGGTTGGTGTTCATCGTGTGCTGATGCATTTCAGACATTGAGCTCCACCGGTCAGCCATCTTTAAATTCATAGAGGAGACGCATTAGTTGTCATCCTTTCCTGGCCTGCTTTCCGCTGTGTTTCCAGAACTACATGTCATGACACTGGGGCAGAGGTAGAGAATATATACTTTTTAATAACAAGGTCATGCCCTTTGGCTGGCTTATCTGCCCGTCAGTCCTTTCCTATTTGTCGGGTGAGTACTCATAACTTAGCACAGCACTCACCGGTGGCACGACTAGAGACGCATCTGAGGATGCTCGCAGGACTCATGTGCCCAGTTGACAAAGGTATCACCAAAGACGGAGGTGTGGAACTAGAAGGTTGGGTGGTCAGCAACGAGGAGCCAAGAGTCAGAACAAAGTCAGCAACCAGAGAATGAACCACAAGTCAGAACCAATCAAAGAAACCCAAATTATAGAATGAGACCAAACCAGAGATTCGGTCAAAAACAGACTCGAAAAACCAGGAGGCCAGATCGAGAGAACAGCCTGTAATAGTGAGTAAGGAAAAACCAAACATCAAGACTGATAAAGGTTAGATTTACCATCCAGACTGAGTAAATACACTCAAGGCATTTGTAGAGGACAATGCATAAGGCTCATTGGGAGGTAACTAGTGAACTGGAGTTTGCAATGTGGAACTACACACATGGTGTTTCCTTCGTTTTTTTTTTGTTGATGTGTGAGTGTCCACGAAAAGCTACTTTAGGCTACTCCTACTACATCAGACACACGCTTTTCTCTACCGATAGACACTGCCAGATTCTTGAGTGGGTACTTGGCATGAGTGCATAAATTCTCACATTGGTGGGGAACACACAAGACATTACCTCCTCTGGACATTGCTAATGAGCATGTCTGTCAGTACAGACACTTAATTAAAGTTCTGAAAACTGAGAGACGGAAAATATCATTCACTGATCACTGCCATACACTCTGCTGTACCATGCCTATAAGATGATCAAATTTGGATGAGGTATTGACCTCCTGGGTTACATTCCATCCAAATAAGATGACAGTGTTACTTCTTTACAGTTACCTGAGAAAAATAATCTACCCTGTGGTCGAAAACTTAATTCTGACCAGCAGCATAATCAGTACAGCACAATTGGCAAAGTAAATGAAAACAAAGACTAAACGCTTGGAGGGAAGGCACAGTGTATTATTACTGTAGAAATGTCTCGTGCGAATTGTGCATTTTTCAGCACTTCAGATTCCAGCACAGTTATGTTTGAATCTTGTGTGAAACTTGGAATGACATGCTTTGAAGTGTGTACACAGTTTCTACAAACACCTCAAGTCTATCAGATGCCATTAAGAATGTAACGACTCGACACGGCGTCATATTTGCAGTATGATTTCATATCACCCTGGCACTTTGACTTCAGAGTGTTGTCAGTGCGTTTCAGAATTTGTTAAAGTTGTTAATCTTATCACTGGTTTTTCGAAACATTTCAGTGACCTTCAGTAAGTGAAAATCCCCAAGTTGTTCCGTTAAGGATAAGGTATATGCTTTGCATATACTGTCATTAAGTGCCTGATATTTTCCACGTAACCCATTCCGGTTAGATTAGCAGACTTTAAAATTCCAGTCAGGCTTTGTTAAGATACCACAAGTACTTAAAATATCCCCTTTCACTCTCAATAGCTCTTAAATGTCGTTGATATCCATATCACAGAACGTATTTCTCTGTGACTGATTAACAGGGATTAACGTGGGCAAACTGTTAATTTACTCCCCTTAGTAAAACAATTCTATCTTTTAATTTAGCACATAATTTTAATGTTGAAGCAGTAAACAGAAGGAGAATGGAAAATTGTGACTTAATGCGCGTGGCTTGCATGTGGAGATGCACATGGGTGCACTTGAAGCCGCCATGCATTTACTTTGAACTCGGGAACGGGGCTGCCTTAAGGGGGTTTAGATCGACCGTTGTGCCAACACGTCTCACTGAGCACTCACTGCATTGTAGTTATACAGAATTATGCACATTTTAATGACTATAGGAAATGAATGCGGCAAACAGTCGTCCTTCCAGGTACTCAATAAACAGTACGATATTTATTGCTTCCTCCTTCTTCCCCTGCATTGTCTCTGAAGATACGACTCTATGGCAGACCCAACGCCATCCAGAGAGGGTCGGGAGACTACGCACTTCAGATCACCAAGAGGCTGCTGCAGTTTTACGAAGAGTACTTCAAAGTGAAATACTCACTGCCTAAATTAGGTAAGTGTCACTAGGACCCTACCTCCAAGCACAGAGGTGCTTGAAGGTTCCTAGCAGCTAGGAGTTTGGGGACCAAGATTGTCTCCTCTGATGGTGGTCAGCTTTCAATGGGTAGCTGTGTTGCCTGCTAAGTTGACCTGTCCTGCTTCTGGTTGAGGGTTTCATGAGCCTTGGCATCATCTGTAACTTTAAATTGTCAGCAGTCCATGATGGAGATGGGAGAAGTTTTTTGCATGCTCAGGGAGATCATGGACCATTAATGCATGGTGCCCTGTGGGGGGGGGGGGGGGGGGGGGGGGGGGGGGGGGGGGGGGGGGTGGGCGGGGGGGGGGGGGGGGGGGGGGGGGGGGGG
>JAODKN010000001.1:13261337-13285457 GCA_026774425.1 Petrocephalus zakoni | reverse complement strand
TCTTGCGCCTTGGCATCATCTGTAAATTTAAATTGTCCGCCGTCCATGTTGGCGTGGGGCTATGTTTTTTGCTTGCTCAGGGTGTTCTTGGACCATTAATGCATGGGGCCTTGTGCCCCCCCCCCCCCCCCCAGTTACTCATGCTTTATTCATGCCATCAGATGAGGGATGTACTAGTCATGGAATCTCCTGTTACAGAGAATAGGGGTCATTCTCGGGTCAAGACTTGCTTACTCTGAGAAGCCGAAAGACGGTCTGTCAGTAGGAGCGTCCTCCGTCTTGCAGGAGACCTTGCTTTGTGGACCAGCAAAGCACTGACTAGTGTGGGAATCCCAGGAGCATGGCGGTGGTTTGCTGTAATGTACCTAGGCTTCAGTGAAGGCAGAGAGCTGGGGAACAGAGGGAGGTTAACCCAGGGCCGGGATTTTGTTGGATTAGCTTGAGCTGGCCTGGTGCTGTGGCTAATCCCTCGACAAGCACGTTTGATTTAACTGAACCCGCACTTCAAACCACGCATGTCTGGCTCCTCTCTTTGCCTTCCGTTTCTCTATCCCACCAAGTGCACGGCGTGTACTTTCGCCATGTCCGATCCACATTACGCCCCTCTAAAGAGCCCACAGCAGCACGCTACCTTGTGCTAGTGAGTCAGTTAAGTAATTTGCCCTGGCTTCAGTTGCCTACAGCTTCTCCAGAGCTAGCTTCAAATTACTCAATGAAGTCAATAAGTCTGGTTGATCGATACAAGTCGGACCACAGTAATCTGGGTGACTGTTCGGTGAACGCAGCCGACATCACGGAGGACTGCGAAACTGACGAGGTTATTTTGACGGCAAAAGAAACTCTGAGGTGAGATCCTGAGAAAAGGAATGAAATTTCCTTTTCATTCATTTCTTCGAATGAATGAAAACCGGACACGTCTGGGAGCCTGCCCTGCATAACTGCTTTTAACTTTCAGAAAAGGCAGAGCCTAATCCAGCGACGTGTCACTGGGGGGCTATGATCGGTTGGAGTCATTTTCAGTTCTTAAAGGAAATGAATCTGTGCTTTAATGTGGCGAGGCCACGGCGTAGTGGATGGTGGTGACACGTGAGGCACCATCTGCACAGAGGGCAGCAGCAACGGCCATTTGGCCCAGAGGCCCATTACAGTGCCCCCCTCCGCCTCCATCCTGATTGAGGAAAATTAAATGTAAATATGGCAGCGTGTTCTGGCAGCAACAGCCAATGGAGACGAAGCTTGCCGACCGCGTCCTTGAACAGAGCAAAGCTGTTCCACCTGCTGTTTCTCTCCTTCCATTTCTAAAATATGGTCAGGTGGTTTATGCCTCTTTATCTTCTAGTGTCCACTGGAGCACCTTGGCTAAAAGCTTCACCGTCTTATTTTGTGCCATTACGCTGTAAAGCAGGGGGTTTTTACGGTACTCTGCTTTGAACTTTCTCGCTGCCATCTTCATAGGTAACGGTCCTTCATAATTTTCACCTTAACCTGTTGTTGGCTGGTGCATCGTCACTGACTTTATTCAGTTTGTTGCTGAGTTTCTCTGGGCATTCTACGGGGAACAGGAAGTTAGTTCCAAGGAAAAATCTGTTTCTTCTTTTCCTTTTTCTCTTGTGGAGATGTGAGTAAAGTTTCCCTGATTTGAAAATATACAGAACAGGCCGCCATGCTTGTTAGTCAGCACATTCCCTTGTCCTGCGATCTGAGGTGGTTTTCTGCTAAATCAATGCTTCAGGAAAGACTGAGATGCAAATACACAAGTGGAAGCCGATACAGTGTGATGTTTTCAAAATTATATACAGCAGTGTTTCCCAGTCTGGTCCTTGGGGACCCAGAGACAGTCCATGTTTTTGCTCCCAAATGTGCGCTGTCTGACAGAGGGAGCTCAGAGGGAGCAAAAATGCGGACTGGCTGCTGGTCCCCGAGGACCAGGCTGGGAAACACTGATATACAGAGCTTAAGGTTTTCATTGTAGTTACTATTATGCACACAGATTCCTGTGGTGGGTCTGGAGCCTCTTCCAGGAAGCTCGGGTACAGGGTAGGAGAAACCAGTGCCAATCGGTTGTAGGACTCGCACAAAAGTACTCGCTATAAAACCCGAACCATCCACATCGCATCGCTTTGGACTACAGGGGCAAACGGCAGCATCTGGAGGCTTCCCAAGCAAAAACACAGAGAAGATACACCTGGGATCAGGAATCGAACCTACAGCATTAGCGGTGCATGGTCTCCATGGTAACCCTTGAGCCATCCCTTATGATCATTTATTGGTGTGGCTGCTACATCCTGTTCATCAATTACAGACACCCTTGTCAGGAGCAATGGAAGCCCCCCCAAAATGTGCACAACTATGTTTGCCTCTCCTGAATCACCCGGTCCGGGGTGCACGAAGCTCCCCACGCCTGTCACTTTATTTTGTCAAGGATGCACATTTGTAAGATGGTGGCAGAGAGAGCGAAAATAACATCAATGAAGGCAGAGAGAGAGGCGGAGATGGGGGGGGGGGCAGCAGGAACAGAATTAGATTGCAGTGGCTGTCCTGTTAGACCCCCCCGGCGATTGCTGTTGCTTCTGATGCGCATCCCCCCTCGCCCACACCCCCGCCTCTCGCATGCCACCTCTGAGCAGCCACCCCGAACTTCAAGATGTCAAGATCCTACCACCCTGGACTGCACCCTCAAAAAAAAAAAAAAAAAAAGCTTTCCGGCAACCACGCGCAAAGGCTTGTCTCCCACGTCTATTTCATCCCCCGCTCTGCTACGCCGATGAAGTACAGGAGGCCGAGAGAGAGGGAGCACACCAATTGACTGTTTTAATCCACAACGCCCTGCATTAAGGTGTTGTTTGTAATTACATTCAGGCTTTGCTCTCCTGGACGGCCAGTAATGGAAATCATTCAGGTATTAAAACCCATTTCATGTGGGCGAAAGAATATGAATCACTTTGACAGATGTAATGTATCTGCGAGGAAATATTATATCTTGTCTATTGATTCATGCTAAATGCTTAGAGAGAGAAAGATGGACAGTTGTGGAGACCTGACCTGCCACTGACTCTGGCTCTTAGACGGAAAAGTAGGAGATATTGGATTAAAGTACTGCTGGAAAGACGTGGATGTGGATGAGGGTGTTCAGTGCTGGGCCCACCCAGAAAAAAGAGGACTGAGCTTATGTATTGCAAGAAAGCTGGTTGCTTGGGAAGTAGAATTGGTTCTGGTTGGACAGTCTTCTGGTGACGTTTATTTGATGCGATGACACTTTCATCTTTCATCACGTGTTATTTCTTTAATGTGTGATATTTGCCCAGTTGTAAATTTAGTTCCTTAATGATTAGATCAGAAGTGTTTAACTAGCAGACCGCCTGCAGGTTGCAGGAACAACTAATTTCCACCAAAGGTCAGAATTAATTGAACTCAACAGTGGCTCACATGTCAGCAGTGAGGTATCTGTTATGCAGTGAGGAAACAGAAACCAGGGCTGCAAGAGCAGCACTTCTCTGCAGACTGGCTGAAGCTCTCCTGTTGCTATTGGAGCTGCATCTTTGGGGTTGTGGGTTTGGCTCTGCTCATCATTGTGGCCGCAGACTCAAAACATGAGCTATCAAATGTGGCGGGGAGTGAGGAGCACCATCCTAGCGGGAAGTGCGCCGTGGCGGGGAGTGGCGCCGATCTGGAGCTCCGGGGAGAGACCCTGAATTCCAAAAGTGGGGGCCAAAGCCACAAAAAAACACTGGGTGATGTGCAACACAGGCTAATGTAGCATTTGCTGCATATTGATTGGCTTGGTGGAGCTTGTAGACCCATGGATCAAACAACTAAGGTAGGATGAGGTAATCGGAGAGCACTCTGGGAAACAGAGGGTGGGGGCTGAGTGAGGTCAGGGGACGTTAACGGAATTAAAGGGGATCTGAGCCAAGATGAGAAGGTAGTCTCAATGATGGGACCGAGAACAGCGTAAGAGGGGGCGTGTGCAGAGGCCTATACCAGTGTTTCTCATCCCGGTCTTCAGGGACTCCCAAACAATCCATGATTTTGCTCCCTCCCAGCTCCCAGTAGAAGACATCAAAAATGTGGACTGTCTGGCAGGGTCTCCGAGGACTGGGTTGCGAAACGCTGTACTATACTATCCATTATACTCTCTATTGATAGGAAACATTATAGCAGATATTGTTGAGGTCATAAGGTTTGAAGGGAGGTGGGGGAGGCCTAATTGAAGGGCCGTACCTTTGAGCTCTACAAACACACAGCATCAGAAACCTGGTAGCCCCATATGGGGGGGGCACACCACTCGTGACTCCTGACACGGCAGATTGGGGAAGAGAGCTAGATGAGAGTTTACCAATAAATCCCTGCACAAAACAGTCTGGGCCCCTTTATACCTGACTCTCAAAAGCACATGTCAAACCAGGGCTTCTAACAGTCATGCGCACGCCCTGTCAGCTAGGGGGCGAGCTTCCCACTCCACAGTGGCCTCCTGAATCCACCAGCTGGCCTTACTTGCCCTAAATGAGCTAATGAGTCCAGTGAAGGCCAGCTGGGTTTCATTAGAATGAAGGCGTGTCTTGGCCAGGGCCCAGAGTGGGGCAGTGTGTGGCCTGGCGGATTGGGACTCTGTGATATCCCCATATCTCGTGGTGCGGCTTGGTGGGTCGGGACTCTGATATCCCCATATCCCGTGCTGATATCTCCATATCCTGCAGTACGGCTCGGCGGGTCAGGACTCTCTGATATCCCCATATCCCGTGGTGCGGCTTGGCGGGTCAGGGCTCTGTGATATCCCCATATCCCCATGTCGGCTGAGCGATTTCACCACTGGGCCTCTCAGCAAAGGCCCCTGTACCCAATCGCTCCATGTTATTTTGGACAAAAGCATCTGCTAAATAAATAAACATAAGCATAAAAGAGCCCACCTGGTGTGGGACGGTAGTCCCGCGTACCCCCGTGTGCCGATAGGGTGCAGTACAGTGTCAGACAGTTGAAGCTTTTCTCCTAGAAGAGCTAAGGGCATTTTTCCCATGGTACACTTCTTTATTGATTTCATCTGCATTAGCAGCGTCAGATGTGTTTGGAAAGTTTGCAAGAACGCAACTCCGATTTCAGGTGGCTAATCAGGTGGCTCTTTAATGTTATGGATTATGTTATGAATTGTTATGAGCAACATACGTGGATTGATGCAAAGTTTGATCAAGTGAGATTACTGTTAATTTCTAGACGTAAAGAATCACACCACTGTTTATATCTAGAACCTGATATTAAAATTCAATATGCATCCAGAAATGGCTGTTTTTTGTGCTTCAGGCTTGCTGCATCTCTCCTGAGTGGTATTTATGCAGTAAGGTGTTGTTGGGCAATAGTAAGTATAGAAGTATAGAAAGAATGATGTCATGGCTTAAAAATGTGCATAATTACAATTGACCTGGGGCTGTACATGATAGAAAAGCAGGCATATGCTGAGGCTCATGCTTTAAAATGCCATTATGCACTAGATAATGTTCCTCTGGTCGTTTCCAGCACGTCCTCCAGTGTCGAGCGCCGCTGCAAACCAGAGTGTTTGATTCGAGTTTTAGAGCTGCGGAAAATCCGAAACTGCCGTTTAAAATTTAACAGCGCGAACCGTCAGCGATCGAAAGCTGATTTCTTGCCACTACGGGGACATGTGTTATTGAATCGCAGTCATGGTGAATGTGCGGTGCTTTGAGGGGGGGGGGGGTGGCAGTGAGCCCCCCACTGTGAATTCACACTGAGGTAATATGACTGACATCATAGCTGCCTGTCGGCGTCCATCCTCTCACCCCGGTCCTCTGTCATGGCGTGCTCCCTGCCACGGCTTTGGCTGTCTGTACCGCGCTAGCCCAGCCCGCCCCCCCAGGGGACACGCCGCAGACGGCATCCCTGCTTTTGGCCGTCGTTTGGGTTATTCTGTTTCCCGCCGATGGCTGGCATGTCGCTGGCACCCCGCCTAGCATCGGCCGACAGCGATCGATATCGCCCTCCGCTTCCGGGCTCCGCGTCCCTTCTCGATGATTCCACGTCGGGTGTGCTGCCAGCCAGCTTCCGCAGGGCGTTTCAAGGTTGGCCGAGTGATTAGAATGCAGGCGGGACGCGCAGCCTGTGTGGCAGCTGAACAGTCCCTTCATAAAGTCATTGCTTTGCTGAATAAACAGCCGGTGGCCAATGGAGGGCTGCGTCTTCCGCTGGCCGGGTTATTAGCTGTGAATTAGGCCAGAATAAACTGTGGCTCAGCCCTCACTGTGTGGCGTTTGCGTGTTCTCCCCATGTATTCCAATCTTTCCCCTTGTTAATGGGCTAATTGGTGCCGTTAAAAGCCCATCTTTCTTGTGATAGACTAGCAACTTGTCCTAGCTGTCCTCTGCCTAGTGGCTGGTGCTTCCTGGGGTAGGCTGCGGGCTCACTGCAACCCTGTATGGGATAAGTAATTAGAAGATGGATGGATGGACCCAGGCTGCGATTTAGCGGTTTTTACTTCGTTAGAAAGTGCCTGCATAGAGCGATCTCTTACTGAATAGCATGAGCATGAGGAGCATGAGCCGAATGCAGAAAGACAACTGTAATAAAACACACATTACATTTATATATCACAGGAGCTCTGGCCCCAGCTGAAAGCTGATTGGCCCCCAAAGTGCCCCCTGTCATTCACTAATTCTAAACATATTATTGGCTAATGACACAGTTTGCGCCTTTATATGAATTATGGCCCCTCTAATGCTGCCTACCTTAAAAAAATCCTAGAACCTCGCCTAACCTGCTGCATCTTAATAAACGGCTGGCAGGGGGACTCGGACACGGACTCAAGTCACAAATTTGATGACTTCTTACTTGAGTTGGAAAAACTGATGGAAAGGCTTGC
Organism: Petrocephalus zakoni; assembly: GCA_026774425.1. Lineage (NCBI taxonomy): Eukaryota > Metazoa > Chordata > Actinopteri > Osteoglossiformes > Mormyridae > Petrocephalus > Petrocephalus zakoni. Next base: position 13,278,592 of record JAODKN010000001.1, on the reverse strand, counting down.
ACTCGCACTGGACTTGAGGGCAGGCTTGGACCCGACTTGGATGCTCAAGAAGACTCTGGATACCAGAACATTAATTTTATAATTTCAGAGCATATTAATTCGCTGCTGTCAGCATTTTAATTTAGCTAAATACTAGGTCTCCAAAGATGGTTTGTCTTCCACAAATACATGGGTGAAAAAACTGTGTGAGGACAACTGTAACGGAGTGGAGACTCTCTTTTCACCTTATATTTTCATCTTATAAAGGACAACCTATAATGTACTGTGGCGGGTTTTTTTTTTTTTTGCTGCAGTAAGTTTTAATCACTAAACTGGCATAGGTAGGGACTTCAGAAACATGACTCACAACTTGACTGGGATTTTAGTCACAAATTTAATGACTTTAGTGACTGAACACCAAAAATGAGACTTAGTCTCAGCTTGGACTTCAGAGCACTTGACTGGGACGTGCGGTGTTTTGACTGGAGACTTGACTGGGAATCGCAAAGGAGGCACTTGTTCCCATCCCTGCCGCCTCGTCTCATGTGGGAGGAAAGAGCAGGGCACCATCTGATCATTTCTGACCTTTGACCTTTGTGTTTCCTGTGGCCGCATCTGCAGCAGCCTGTTTACACTGACTGGCGAGCAGGCCGACCTTGTCTCCAGCAGGAGGGGCTACTGATTGTTTTCAGGGGAGGGACACAGGGGCGAGAAGTGGCTAAGCAGGGCTAAAAATGACCAAATCTTAGACTAAAAAAGCACGTTTTCTTTAAATGACAGTACTTTTGGCTATAATATGTAGCTATGCAGAAAAGTTATAGGAAAATATAGTCTTCTAATTTATTTTAATATTTGCTAAAACAAAAAACACCTGTGACCTCTTTGCTTTATTTTCTAATACATTCTGCACTCTTTTATTAATATGCATGCAGCACAATGGTCAGGACTTCAAAACAACTGCTCAAGAGCCTAATGAACTCTCAGAATCTAAGGCACCATGAGTCATCATCATTGTGCAAAGCTTACTTCACATTAAATCTTAGTTGACATTGATCTCTGACTGGTACTGAGATTCTAGGGACCAGAACAGATTACCAGGATAGAATACCACAGACACAATGAAAATCTAGCAATTATTAACATTAATTCAGGTCATAACAATTTGTGATTTTATGGCAAAAAAAATACATTTCACATAAGAGACTAAAATAGAGCAAAAAATAGTAAATATCCACGTGTTGGCATTGCTTGTAAAAGTTGTCACTGTCAGGTTTGCTTGTACTCTATTTGGAGGGTTTGCCTGTGATGTCCCTCATTGGAGGATTCATCTGTGAAATTCCTCACTGGAGGGTTTGCCTGTGATGTCCCTCACTGGAGGGTTCATCTGTGAAATCCCTCACTGGAGGGTTTGCCTGTGATATCCCTCATTGGAAGATTCATCTGTGAAATCCCTCATTGGAGGGTTTGCCTGTGATATCCCTCATTGGAGGGTTCATTTGTGAAATCCCACACTGGAGGGTTTGCCTGTGAAACCTGGTTTTTGAAGTTTGCCTGTGAAAGTTCTCTTTTCAGGGTTTGCCTGTGGCAGCAGTCTTTGGTGGCTTTATCTGTGAAAGCTATAGCTACCTGTTAGTGCACAAAGCCATCACTAAGATCACACTTAGCCCACCATTTATAGTTGCAGTTTCTCCTGGATATCCCCCCCGTCCCCATCCAAAAAAACAAGTGCATTTTCAGCTCTCACTGAAGGAACCAGGTTGCCAGAAAAGAGCTTACAGTGACATTTGGAGTGATGTCCTGCCTAGTAAGGTGCTCCCATGTTGTGAGAAGCAGGTTTTTATGCTGGCTGTACTGTAGGTGTCGACGGCTGTGGGTCACCGATTGCGGTACTTTCCTGTGTGATGTCCGTTACTGGTGCATGACGGCAGGTTGTGTGAAGTGTCATATACAGAGATGTGACTGGCTAAAGGCCTCCTTCTTTTGATATAAGCAAAGAGTAGCTCTTTCTGGGTGGCAGTCCAGGATGAATGTCGGCCTGTGATGGGCCTAATGGAGAGATGGCGGGGGTGGTAGGTCGAGGTGGATCAGCGTGGGTCCCCGGACGCGGCTTGCAGACGAACGGTACACCCAGTTAGAGGAGCGCGTGCCGGGCAAAAGTGCCTGCTGCCTTTTCACACCTACACCGCAGGGAAAGGAGCCGGCGGGGAGAGAGTGCAATTAGTAACGGGCCCGTCACCAGCGTCAGCCGTGAACAGTGCGCCGGGGTGCGTGGGCTAATCAGATGCACCGTGAAACACAGTAACTTTGCCAGGGCAAGGAGACAATTTGATACTTCTACAGAGCGGTGTGTCAGCCTTACGGGGGGGGGGGGGGGTGTGTAATGGCGTGTCATGGCGTCAAAAGACACGCTGTGTGGGGGTCCCATTCACATCACCCGGCGCTGCCTGTCTGTCTCTCCACCTTCTTTGGAGCTGCTGCTTCTCCTATTGTATGACAGAGGGCCATATTCCTCACAGAAAGTGTAAATGGTATGTTACCCGTGTAGGTGGGCAGGCCACGATGACAGGGAATGTGTTCTTCATGTCTGCGAGATGTTTGCGCCGGGGTGTGGACCTTCCAGGGCAGGTCAAAGTCAGGTCTTTTATGGATTAGCAGGCTTCTTGATGTCTATCAACCACAAGTGCACAGCCTGTTGCTCCATTTGGAGACACCACGGCCATCTTGTTTTCCATTTTATAGCACTGAATTGCTTTAGCCACCTCTTTTGAACTATTTCCTCTCCTCTTGTTTGTTGAAAACACAGTTTAGCGTCCTCGTTCTGTGCTTCCGTTCCCCAGTCCCTCGCAATTGGTCCTCGCGGACTCCTCGTACTGTGCACAGCTCGGGCATTTGGCCAGGAAAGTGGACGGGACGTCGAGCCTGAAGTGTGACCCCGGAGAGTGGTGGCGGCCGCGTGTTCCCATGCCAGGGGGCTTGAGGCGGAATCGCGGGCGTGCACCGGGAAAGCGGCTACCGGCAGCCAGCAAATCCTGGGGAGGCTGTAGCAGGGATTAGATGCGAACAAAGGGGACCCGGAAGAAAGAGCCATTGATCTGCAATGTAATCCTGTAATTGGACTGATCATGGTTAAAAAAAGCGACAGAGGGCAGGAGAGGGAGGACCAGCGTGAGAGCCTCACATGGAGCCCCCACCTGGGTGCCTGTGGGGGGGATTCTATGGCCTATCTGGGCTAGATGCTACATTCCACCCAAATAGGTGGTGCTATGCCTATATAGAGGGGGCTTAGGGGGGTTTACTCCCCCCCCCAGACTCTCTGATCGCTTCTGCGGGACACTAATCGGCAAGCAGCAGCGCAGCAATAAGCAGCCAGTGAACTCCGCTCCGCTCTGTTTGCCACGGCAAACGCAGCACTTTCTAGAATCTTTGCTCTGATGTACACAGAGGGAATTGGGCGCGGCGCGTTTGGTGAGATTGCACCCACATGGGTTTGTCACAAATCACTGGTTGTAATACATCCATGTAATTTTTTTTTATTAATATGTGTAAAACAACCTAGAGATTTTTCTCCTGGCAGAGCTAAATAACTTGTTCTGTACTCCCATATGGATATTTATAAACATCCACAAACTCTCTCACTGGTCAAATCCTAGAATCGACCTTGTCCACCCTGGCCTGGTTCCCACTGCCCCCGGGGTGTTGATGACACTGTCACAGCGAGCGAGCTTTTAGCACTCAGAAAATCCTGTCATTTCCTGTCATAAATCGATACTCTGAGAGGGACAGCAATGCCTGCCATCACTTCCTTCCCGAGTCGCCCCAGCGCGTTACGTTGTCTCTCTGGAGCCGCTGACGAGAGGCAGTGTTAGGAAGCGAGGCGCAATCGCGGCCTTTGGACAGCCGGGCCCCATCTGGGCCCCACTCGGGCTCTGGTCCGGCGCGGCCCGTCCTGCTGTGTGTTCCTAGCCTCTCTGCACTGAATGGGTGCAGTGTGAGCTCCGTAATCAATGTTTACTTGGAAGTAAGCCACGGGCATTCGATAAAACTGATGAACCTGAAATCTCAACAATGCACTTGCTGCCTGCCTAGTTTTACATAAATGCAGTTTAATATTTATTGTTTGTCTGGTTTGTATTTACTCCCGGATTCAGGTGTTGATTTTGATGTTTAAATGGTTTAAAAGATCTGATAACGGAATTCTTCAGGTACGGTTAGCAGTATGGATTCACACCTCCAGGGCTGAGGGTTTGGAGGTTACATTTTCTCCATGTGATTTTAAGGGTTTCCTCTGCAGGCTCCGGTTTTCTCCCACAACCAAAAAGCATACAGTTTGGAGAATAGCTCTCTCTGAAATTCCCATAGTGTGTGTGTGTGTGTGTATGTGTGTGCGTGCGTGTGTGTGTGTGTGTGTGTATGTGGATTTGCATAGATCACATTTGGATACCAAAATGTCCCCAAAGTGTGATAAAACCTGAAACTTCTGGGACATTTTTTCAGGCCCCCATTTGGATAACCTCAGTTTCATAAAAATCTAAATGCTGTAAAAAAATAAAAATGCCAAAAGTCTTGTATTTGGGTTGGTTACTTTTGGTTAAGGTTAGGGCCGGGTTGGGGTTAAGGGTGTCGTTATTGGGGGGTTAGGGTTTTCCCCATGGTCCCCATGTAGGTGTGTGTGTGTGTGTGCCAAGGGCTTCCCTGCCTCGTACCTTGTGATTCATGGCATCAGTTCCAGGCCCAGAGTGACCCTGCAACCAGATTGAATGCATGGAAGTAGGATGGCTGAGTGATTTAAATAAACAGGGCACAAAGTAATCAGGGAGTATCTCTTACGGGGAAACCTGAGCAATCGTAGAATAAATGTACTTGCGCTGGTATCCTGATTGATTGTTGGTCTTCGCTGATCATTTGTGATGCTTTTAGCTCCCCCCATGGAATTATTGTCCATTCAGTCAAAACCCTGATTAGAAACTGAGACGGAAATAATTTCACCTTGATGAAACCACAGTAGTTTGTCTCTGCTGAAGGAGGTACCTGTGGATCACGGACGTGAGAGACAGTTTGATATCTGGGGAGGGATATAACTTAATAATTTGGTAACATTTTAGTTGAGGGGCCACAAATCATAGTAGTACCTTATTGAATACTGAAGTACTAATCATGAACATGAATTAGTTAATGATTGACTAATGAACTAACTAATGAAGTTCCTGCAAAGAATACATGAATCGGCATCATTGATTAATGATGAAGTAACGCATAGTTAATGGTTAATTAATGCATTTACTAAGCATGTATTACTGCATTATATGTGGCCCCTCAACTAAAGTTTTACCAATAATTTAAATATAAAGGCCTTTTTTTTGGGGAGGGGGGTTAAGGAAAATTTAAATATTGGGGGGACACCTCCCTCCCCCGTTATCCCAGGTTCTTACGCTCCTGCTTCACAGTGAAGATAGGACAGGTGGCTTCAGTGCCACCACAACTGTCCCTCTCCATTGAATCAGGGGAGGACAGCCCCCAGGGAACTGGGCTTCCCCAAAGAGGTCACATGATGGGACAAACTGGAGCAGGTTCCTGGGGGGTGTTTTGGGGCCACTGAGCAGCATATATTTTCAGTCTTTGTTAAGAAAGCCAGCAGCATCACGCAGGGAGGTGGTGCGGCTCACCGCGGTGCAGAGCATAACAGGAAGCTCACAGAATAGTGCTGCAAGAAGATAACAGACTGGCGAGCTCTGGCCGGTACTGCCAGTGTGGCCCCTCTGCCGGCTAGCAGGCAGGCGGCAGCAGAGGCTTCCTGCTGGCCCGGAGGCCGAGGTCCCCCTCCGCCACGCTGTCATCGCAGCTCCAACGCCCACGTTCAGCCTCTGGACAGCAACGGATGTCATTTTCTGATCTGTGGAGTCAAACACTGTGGGAGTGGCTCAGAAGCAGAAAAGTAGCCAGGTGTAAGGAGTGGGAGGGAGCAGGGCGGTGCGACGGGGTTGGGGGTGACGTCCTCACACCATGTGATCCAGCTTCTGGCAGGTCCTCATGGTGTCAACAGATAGAGGCAGCAACACGGAGGACCCGATCACGCCTCGGTGTTCATAGCTGTCCGACACATTCTCCTCCTGTTGACACATTTTTGCAGGTCAACTTAGAGATGCAGCTTTCTGGCATCGCGCCCAGCTCGTATCTAAGTGCTGTCTGGGATATGCTGCAGGCCCCTATGCGTCCCTGACCATTCTGCAGATTTAAAATGGATCCATGTGACATGGACATGGCAGGTAGAAATAGGGCCTTAGAATTTCGAAGAAGGAGTGGAGATTGATTGACAAAAATGGAAATGAGGAAAGACGGCAGAATACCATCTATCCATTTTCAATAGCTACTTGGGGGTCTGGAGTCTGCCCTGGAAACTACAAGCACAAGGTAGGGAATAACCCAGGATGGATCTGAGAACTGCAGTTCACCTTGGACTTTTGGGGGAAACCAGCAGAAACTCTGTGATGACACAGGGAGAACATTACAACTCCATGCACGTGTAGCTGGAGCGGAGACAGCCCCAGTCCCACAGGTGTGAGGTAACAGTGCTACCCACCGTGTCACCTCTCCAGCCCACAACAGAACAAATTCTTGGTGAAAGTGAGGTATGGAAGGGGCTCATGTTTATGGCTGAGAGAGAGCAGATCACCGGCTTACAGGACTGATAATACTGAATGAATGTGCTCATCACTAAACCTCACCCTGCCCTGGGACATGCAACCTCCACATAGTCTCTTTTTGAGACTGAACTTGACCGTGATCAATAGCTATGTGCCATAATCCCCATCAGACTGAAAAAATCAAATGCCCATTTATTGCCAGTATGATTAAGGGGACTTAACAGCATCTGAAGCACAGGCAGTGATTCAAAATCCTCAGACTGTTATGTAAAGCGCAGGCCGATGGATATAACTGATAGTATCGACGCCAGAAGGGTGACGCCAAATTAATAACTGAAAACATGAGAGTATGAAACCCCTGAGAAGACGAAGACAGGCAAGTGGAGCAGACATGAGTGCTGCGTATGAGATGGCAGATCCGACTGCAGCTGCTGGTTGCTTGTAGGAACCGCGGTGTCGACATAACGGTCAAGCCGCTGCCTGTCATCGGAGTGACACCGTTTTAATTCGGTTCCTCAGGCAGAGTCCTTACCTTTGAACTTTGATCTCCAAACTGATTCCGCACCAAGTCTGGATGACGGGCTGCTGATCTAAAGTGATGTGTAGCGAGGCGACAGAAGATTTTAATTGGACGTGTCGCGAGCCAATGGATTTGCTGTCACGCCGATGAGAGCGCACACTCACTGATTAATGTCGCCGTTTGCTGCAGTGAATTGCACATAGAACTTCTTCCTTTTTTTCTGGCTGTGGTTTGTTTGTGGGGGGGGGGCAGGGGGGGGTTAGCTCATTACCTCATAATTACATGCTGTCGCCGTGGCCAGACTAAACAGTTTTGTCACTTCTGAAGTCCAAATCTCCAAGTATGCGCCCGGGGGACCGTTTCTAGTCCAACAAGGCAGTGTCTCCTGCCCTTACGAGGCTCTGATTCAATATCCGAGACTGCGTCTTGGCAGCGAAGTCAGAATGCTGATATTTTGAGGATTTGTGAGTGGAGCTGATGTACCTGTTACCCGACTGTCACCTGGGGCTTAATTAAAATCTTGAGTCCCAAACCCAAACACGCTGTGAGGCTCTCCTCTCAGAGCCAGCACTCTACGCTCCTGTCTGGTCAGTCTCTTGTCAATGTCTTTTGCTTTGGTTTCGTAATCACTCTGTCCTGGTTTTTATTTCAGCTGCCCCGACCATCCACTCTTGAATCCTTCTGCAGCACACCTTGTTCCGGAACCTTCTGTTCAGTCAACGCCCCCCGGGTCCCGACGGTTACCTGTTACCTCTGGTGTCCTGTCTGTCGGGTAGAGAACCTGGCAGTATGTGTCTGGTTCAGGGTACTTTGTGTCTGGTCTAGGAACACTAAAGTTAGTTTCGGAGCTCTGGAGGTTACGTCATGACCTCTGAAAATATGACCAGTTCTGAGTGGGGAGCTTGGGACGCTATGCGGGGGAGATAGAAAGGTTTCGTGATGTCAGGGGTCTTCTGCTGCCCTGCTCTGTGTGGTCTTTGCGTGGCTGCTGCTACGAGCAAGGCTGTGCTGTGACAAAAGGCCGGGGGCAAAGACAGCTACAGCGCGATATCCTATAGAAACAGATTCCTATAGAAACGGAATATGTTTAAATGTTTAGATATTTCTTATAATGTTTAAACCTCTACCTATGTGATGTTTACTTATGAAACTTCCGGGTGCTTTTCTGGACAGTCCGGTTTCAGTCTGACAAATATCAATGTCATGAATGTCAGCCGCATTTCGGGTGAAACGCGCAACATCAAGGGCGTGACTCACGAAGCAGCTAGCAAAAAAATGTCCCCCGCAGACAAGTCTGTGTGCATGGACTTCTGGTCTGGCCCTTCACCGAATCAAGACGATTCGATTCTGTGGAGCATCTCACTCCCGCAGGCCTTCAGAGGGCCCATAGCCAACGCTGCAATCGCAGAGATAAATTTGATCCGTGGAAACAAAGAAACAATGCTCAGGAAGGTTTATTTCCGAGGGGTCTAGCAGGGCTGTTTTCATATTTTCAGACGGCCTTAATCGCTGGAACCCCCCCGTAATAAACCCTTTTACAGGGCGAGGTTTCTGTCGATGGATTGTTCTGCGATAAACTGTATTGCTGCTCTAGTTCTACCTAAGCATCAGATCAAGATGTTGCAATTCAGTTATCGTTCACACTGTTTTTACTTTTTATACAGACAGGTTAGGGAAAGACCTCCCAGGCCAGGAATCTCCCACAGGCTTTGCAGAGAAATATCTATGTGTAGAGAATGTGTCATCATGACTCTGTGGTTTATCTGTCCATCCTGTCATTTTGTCGTCTTCGCCGTCGTTATCTAACGGCACCCCCTCGCCCCCCTGCTGGTTATTCTGCTAATGTCCCTGAGGGCGTGGGTGCTGTAGGAAACATATTTCACTCACTGTTACCATGAAACTGATTCGACGGACTGTCCCGCTGTCCCGCGAGAGTCAGACGGGGTACCTCAGACATCTTTACTTTTTTTAATCTGGAAAAAGACTCGCTAGCTTTTCAGTGAGCCCAGTGCGGATTTCGTGATGGAAAAGTCTGGCCTGCCAGGTCTGTCTGGGTGGGAGCGGCGTGCGATTTCCATCCCTTGTTAGCGCTTCCGGAAATTTCCGGCATGATCAAAGCAAGTCGACAGAAAGTGTGGAGAGTCGCACAGCCACGATCTTGGCGGGGTGGGGGGGCTTTGCTCAGTGGGACGGGACTCTTGCTCCCCAGTGCCTAGCATGACTGGATGCAGGCGTGACGGCCGCCTTGTACCTCTCCCTTTTGTTTGGGATGAGAAGGCGCTGTCTACATTTGGGTGCTGAATTAGAGCTTTCCTCCTATTGGCCGGTGTCTTGCTGACAGACACACGCAAGCGGCGCCTCGTTAAGATTAAAACAAGTCACATTTGGGTACTTGCAGAATCAAGCAGCATATCCATATGTGCATGTTTCATTGAGATGGATCGAAATTCAACTGCTGTATTGAAATGAGAGAGCAGTTGTTCCATGCTTACAAGAGTTGGCAGTGGCGGTGGTGGTGTAATGGTTAGGGACGCGACTGTGTAATGGAATGACTGCCCCAGCAAGGTACCGCCAAGGTACCGCCCCGAAGCACTGCTCCCCAGGCGCTGGGTGTCACATGGGTTAAAAGCAGAGGACACATTTTGTTGTTGTGCTACAGTGTGTCAACATTGACAATTAATCACCGTTCACTTTCGAATTGATGGTATCCAGTGTAGGTCTTAAAGAAACGAACATCCAGGTATCAGAGTGATGGGGATAAGGATTGGGAAATAGAGGTTGCAAAGCTGGGGTATACTCTGAATGTGATGCCAGTGAATCACAGGACTCATGCACTATATGCAGTTTTAGGGACATGGATTAGCCTAGCTGCTTATCTTTGAACTGTGAATGGAAACCAGAGAATCGAGTGGGGACCCACCAGACAAACTCCACACACACACACACAGAATGGAGGCAAGATTCAGAGCCCCAACCCTGCGAGTGGGAGGAACTGCAGTTTTGATAAGTGGCCAACAGTTTCCTGGTTGAGTTAAATTCTGCTGTCTTGTTCATGTCAGCTTCTCAGTTGAATTCGAATAATGAGCAAGTTTCGTAAAAGGCAAACACTTTTGAATAAATAAGCACAATTTTTTTATGTAGTATGTCAGAATTACACAGGCTGTAAATTAAACTTAACTACTTGTTAGCATAAATAATTCACTGGCTTTGATTGTATGCCAGTTATTTTATTTGGAGTGCTAGGATATGTTGGTTTGCGTGACAGGTTTTTAAGATCAGGTTTGGATTTTATCAAGATTCTTGGGTATAAAGATGTAAAATTTAAGACCCTCTCAAAAATCTACCAGATTTGAAAGTTTTTTACATTTTGCAAGGCTTTTGTGGGGACACAGAGGTGTATCCAAAATCCCAAAACACTTTTCATAAATACTGCTCTGTAAGTCAAGTGTCAATTACAGCTCAGCAGGCCAGACTTGACCTCACCTTCCATGGTCCCAGACTCTAGGTGGTTTTTATGGATACCTAGAAGTTCCCAAGCCACCTGGGAGATAAAACCCCTCCTGAGTCTGCCCCAGGGCCTGCACCCAGTAGGATATGCTTGAAACGGCTCCTTTGAGAATTGACCAGGTGGCATCAGTAGAAGATGTCCCAACTACCTCAGCTGTCTCCAATCCGAAAAAGCAGCTGCCCCATTTCGCTACAGAACCCTAAATTTCTCACCCTGTCAAGGAGAGTGACTACAGCAACCAGGAGAAGAAACTACATTTTGACTACTCGTACTTGCAATGTTGCTCTGTTGGTCATTACCCATAGCTGATGACCCTAGGTGAGGATCGGCCATGAGCTTAACTCATGAGGTATTTCATCTCTTTCACTAAGGCCAGACTCTTCCCCCCTCACCTAGCAGGAGAAATCCACACTTTTCCAGGGAATACCATGGCCTTGGATTTGGAAGTTCTAATTCTCATCCCTGCAATTTCACACTAGACACCTTACTGCTCCAGTGCGTGCTGGAGGTGCTGGTCAGATGAGACCAGAGGCATGACTGCTGGTTATTCTACTGCTGTGCTTTGCTACCCTGTCCATGGAAATCACAAACAGGAATGGAGACCAGACGCAGCCTTGATGGAGCCTGACACCCACTCTAATAGGCTTTGATTTTGTACCAAGGAAGCAGACAACTCTTACCAGGAAATGCAGCTATTCACCTTCTCCAAGGCTCAAAAGGCATGCAGACTGTTTTAGCATCTTCTCACAAACCCACACATAGCTGTGCAAAGGTGCTGGAGAAACTCCTTCCCCATGGAAGGTTTAGTTCCAGAGCCCACACTTTTTGTGTGGGGGTATCTATGTAGCTCATTATTTACTAGATTGAGCTCCTGCTTGTCCAAATTCAGTGTCAGCTGCCGAGGTCTTTTCCATCGGAGTCCTTCCTGATCAATCCTGCTGTCCAAATGGCACTGCCTGTAATCACTACCTTTCATCTTAAAGGGGTGGCAAGTCCATAAGATGGTCCACAAAGCCATCTTGGCCTGAGCTAGCAAACACCATCCATGGTCCTGCTTCATCTTGGTACCTGGACTTATCTGTGGGTCTTGGGGATCTTTTTTTGGATTGTAGTTACTTGGCCTCTACCTATATGGACCTGTTCTGCAAGGGAGGCTCTACCAAGATCACAAACTCCAGACAAGACACAAAAAACAGAACCCCAGGCTAAGGTCATGACTAAAGTTCAGCAGCTCGTTGTACTAATGAAAAAGATAATGTCGGCCCAGCTATCCTCAACGGCCATCAGAGAGAAACCGCTCGAACAGTGTTTGGCTCAGTACTCGCAGTACTGGTGTGACCTTTATTTTAATGACTTTGGTGATAAAACGGCTCAGCTTTTTAGTAGGGACTAGCTATACTTTTTATACCTAAAGATACTTACTCTCCATTTTCCTGTCCAGATCTCACAGCAGGTGTTGAATGTTTTTAATATACTATTAAAGTAAGGGATCGATTTGGTTCACTAAGGTTTTCACAAAGGGAATTTGAGTTTCAGGATAGCTACCCTGTTATTATTTTCTTCGTTAACAAAATGAGCTGCCCTACCTGTAATACCGCAGATGGGTCTTGTGCTGTCAAACTGGCGTCGCCTCCACACGTCTCCGACGACTGGAGTAGCCATCCATCCATCCACCTTCCATGCAGCGTGTGCACTGCAGGGGCAGATTAGCACAGTCGGAAAGCAGGTGTGGTCCTCCGTATGGGTTTCTGCCGTGTGTCACATGCCGTCAGGGTGATGTATGTGTTTTTGGCTGCGGCGAGCCGCCTGTTGATACCCCGTAGCCGTGGCTCCTCCTGTCAGTCGTTAATTGATACGATTCCGCATTAAAAGTAGAGGAAAGTTGCAGGGGAGGAAACGGAGAGCGTATAGAGAAGAAGCACTGGTGTATGTGGGCTGGGTGGGTGAGTTTGAAAGCTGTTCAGGACAACGTGTAGGGTGGCGCGGTAGGTAGCACAAGGATTGCGCATCAAGGATTGCGGGGTCAGTTTCTGCCCCTGCTCTGGGTGTGGAGTCTGCACGCTCCCCCCATGTTAGTGCAGGGCGCACCGACTGCACTGTGTATGCCCATGTGCTCAGTCACGAGCTGCCTTCCCATGCTAGATGTCTCGTACATCCTGGCGCAGGTTGACCATAACCATGAAGTGGCTAAAGAAGGTCCACAGATGGATGGAAATATTTCAGAGGACAGGGTTTGGAAAATGAGGAGCGTTAATTTTCTTTTGCCAAACGGCTCTTCCTGTCATCTTCTGCATCATGCTGGGTTCTATTTGTCGTTTCATAAAATGAACAAACAGCGATGTTTGCCATTCCCATTCTGTGGTGGCAGGCGTGTCTCTGTATTCCTGGATCCATAAGCTCCTGCAGCCGCCTATACCCCCCCCTCTCCCGCCCACACCCCCCCAAAGCCAAGCCTCTGGAGATGTGGCACGCATCTGCTGAAAAAGTTCCTTTCAGCTCGAAAGAGGGAATCCGGGGAATGTGTGTTGCTGGCAGTGGAGCCGAATCCTCGACGCCCATTAGCGAGAGCCTGCAGATCGAAGAGTGCTTGGCCCCGTACTTGCAGTAAAGGTGTGACCTTTATTTTAACGACTTTAGTGATAAAATGGGTCAGCTTTTTCCTCCATCGTTTTACAGGCCTGCTCCTTATGATTGTTCTCCAAGATGAAGCTGCTGTATGATAAAAAGACGGGTATGATGTATGTTTGGCTGATGGAGATCTCCAAAGGGCATACATATTGGCTTTCGCTATGCAAATATACTTTGTTGCACTGGGAGATAGCATTTTTTAAATTCTAGTGCTATCATACTGGTACCTAGCAACCACTTTGGATATGTACGTCTTACCTGAGTAACCAGCGCATGCTTTTCACAGTATGTGCACAGTAATTATTTGAGGCAGAGGAATTACATTTCCATGACTTATCAGGATCTGGGCTTTGTTTGGTAGTTTGGGAGTTTATAACATAAATACAATGGCCACAAGACCTTCGTAAGCAGAATTCATACGTGTTCTTGGGCTGAATTTAAATCTGTATCTCAGAAATCATCTGTGATTTCCAGTGCATTTTGAATGAAACGGGATGTGTTCCTGAGGCTGGGTTTGACATGATGGTTTCGCTCTGTCTGGGCAGACGTCTTTTTTTCCAGGGAGATGTGAGACCCACGCAAAGCCCTGTGTTCAGGATTATCTCTGACAAATAAAAACTGCCAGAGAAGATGAGGACTGACACATGCCCACATGCATCAGGACTGAGATTCTTCCTCTTCTGCTCCTCGTCGCCTGTCAGAAGACTCGCCGAAGTTTGCCAGCAACTACAGACGTTAGATTTTTCCATTTTTTTTCGCCTGTTCTGAGCTTTTCCACCGCACCAGCCCCCTCCTAGGGTCAGCACTTTGAGTGGTTGGTCTTCGGGCATATAGCTTCACCAAATGTGTACGTTGCAATGCAGAGACTGGAACCAGCATGTGGTAGAATTATTCCTCCACCATCTCCGTACCAGAAGGGTGACAGTGACCAGGGCTACAGTATTGACCCCTCTATGGATTACCAAAATACCATACCTTACAAAGTTAGCAGGTTACAACCTAAATGGAGAATTTCTGAGATTTATTTCAAGTGTCATATTATGTGAATGTCAGGAAAGCAGGGGAGAGAGAACCTTACAAAGTTATATAAAACATCTTGAAAAGAATGATGTTTGTCAGGGATGGGTGAGAGAACCCAAAGTAGCAGCAATTCTGTTGGTGAGGTTACCTCATGGAACAAACAACTAAATGAATTGAGAAAAGCAGCTGGTGCGGATGGTGTGGCGCGTTCTGCCAAGGGGAAGCAGACTCATGTCACACTGGCGCTTTTTGCCGCATGGGTATCATTTGAGATGAGGTCATACTCTAAGGTGATGAGTCATGTGACAGGGGTGAAGAGTCATGTGACAGGGGTGATGAGTGCGACATTAAAATCAGTCCATTACCAGAATGCCCTAAAGCTCTGCTGTATAGAGACTGTTTTGTTAGCAATTGTTACATTCAAGTTTCCGAATTTAATTATGAATAGGGCTACATAATTCAAAAACATTTTGACATGTGCCTCCTACAAATTATTATTGCTGAATAAAGGGCTATCAGAACGGCAAATAATAACAATAGACACTAAATGATAAGTAATACCACAGTAGACAACAGTCCAGGTTCACCTCTGTGTCTAGATTGGTAAGATGGCCACAAGAATGTGTTCTTTGAGGATCTTCCCCAAGTGGTCCCTTGGGATTTCTAATTAACAAAACTGCAGGTGGTCTGGAATAGCTCCCTGTAGCACATGTAAATAATTGATAGGCAATTGTAAATTTAGGGTTAGACCTCAGAACTATTCCACACAGACACTGCAATGGAAGTCACAGTTTTGACCTTTGACCTTTCTCTTAGGGAGTCATGCTTGGTGTAGGAAAAGCTAATGTGATTTTGAGGGCGTCTGTCCGGGTGTCCTGGCCGAGAAGGCTGGAGGTGGATGAGCTGGCGCATATGGGGGAGTGTGGGCAGATGGGGAATCCAGTGACTTGGAAAGGATGGTCCAGCTGGGGTGAGCATGGCCCAAGGCCCGGGTGAATACCAGGGAACAGAACACAGGTCACTGCATCGCCCATAGGCATCCCTCATCCCTACACACATGTTCCTGTAGCCATAGCGTTAAGGTCCATCACCACTGACCCTGGTTTTAATGCAGATATACATGTCTAATCCAAAATGAATAAAACTGCGAAGTTAATCACATTAAAATCTGTGGTTTTTACAGTGGGGGGCTGTGCAGCCTGTCTGAGTGTGCAGGTATGGCGTGTCTGTCATTTTAATGCTGCACTGTGCTGTATTTTCACTGTGCTGAGTTGGTTTTTAGCATGCAGTGCTGTGCTTATGCAGGATGGAATGCCAGGGTGCACTCAGTCACCCAAACTGTACGCGTGAAATTTCCTCCAGATTTACACATAAGTGTTTTTACGGACTCCATTAAGGCGATTTTAACTGGAGGGATGAAAGAAGAGCTCTCAGCTGCCCCTCTTGGTTACTGATTAAAAGGAGATCGTTAATTACGCAAGGAAATCGAGTGGCTCCTAGCTATGTGCGTGCTGCCTGCTTATAATAATGCTTCCTGTGTGACGCAAGCTTCCCATGGTGAAATCAGTCAGCCAGTTTCACTCAAGCTCCTACAATCCCACGTTATTTCACTGGCAAGCAGTCACAAAAACACTGACATTTTCACATGTTTTTTGCATCTGGAAAACCAGTTCAGAACTTCCATGTAAAGTAGTTTGAACAGAAGGTACAAGTAAAATGTGGCTGATTGAGTAGTGGCTTGCATGTCCTAGCTACGCTATTCTGTCTGCTGACTGTATTTGCACCACATTTAGACATTATGGACATAGCAAGAGGAATCAGTGAAACTTACTCTGACTCCACTGGGTGTGTTACTCTAATGGGTATGCCATAATCATGGACTCCAATGGGTATGTCATCATCATGGACTGTAAAGGGTGCATCATCATCACAGACTCTGATGGGTATATCCTCATCACAGACTCCGATGGGTATGATTTCATCATGGACTTTGATATGCATGTCATCATCACCGACTCTGTTGAGTATGTCATCATCACAGACTGTGAGGGGTATGTCAGCATCACCGACTCTGATGGGTATGTCGTAATCACTGACTGATGGATATGTCATCATCACTGACTCTGTAAGGTATGTCATAAGCAAGTACAGCTGCAGGGATCATCTCCTTGGAAATGCTGCACTAACTTTACTATTCCAGTTTTCCCATTGGTGCTCTTAAGGCGATGTTAGCGGCCTGGGTACAGAACGTAAGAGCTGTGTTGCGTGGCATCTGTGCACAAAGTACATGCTGGATGGGCTCGTGGCACATCACCCAGAGAGAGAGACAAAAGTTACAGAGGACATATTGCTGCTCATTTCTTGTGTGACAGGTTCTTCGGTAAAACCGTACGTAGCAGGGAATTATCTTTAAATATACTTTTGGTCCATGTTCCCCATGGTAATGACACCTTAAGATGCTGTAAGCCGTAAGATGGCTGTTAGTAGTCACAGAAGGAGAGACAGGTGTCTCAGCTCAACGGAAAGGGTCATGAAAACTGTTTATTCAATACACACCATGTGATATGGCTCTCACGAAGATATTGCATGGGTTTTTATCTACACCCCCAGCCAGAAACCAGAAGATGCCTTAAGGCATTTAAGAACGAGACACTAAAGAAGTAAGCACCAAAGAAACTCAGGCTTTGATGTCGGTCATAATTAGTGGCCTTAATTTGCAAATATTACTGAGTCTGTGGCCCGTTGTGAGGGGGTGGGGGTGCAGATGTGACAAGCGTAAAGTGTGTCTGCTTATGTGTGACCACATGGGTCATCTTCATGGGGACGATTCCATTTTGTCACAGGAGAGCAACACCGTGCTCTACAGAAAATCAATTGCCAATGTGACATTCAGGCCCCCACCGTGGGCTATTTCTGTCTTTCACTGAAGTGCGTTGCAGTGTTGGGGGAGGTAGGGGGG
>JAODKN010000001.1:13236539-13260289 GCA_026774425.1 Petrocephalus zakoni | reverse complement strand
CCCCACACGACGCTCGTCCGATCTGGAGCAGCTGTCCCGGGACGTCCGTAGTGGCCGGTGCGTGGCGGGTCACGGGCCGAGGTGCTGAATCCCCCCCCCCCCCCCACCCGATTTGTCTATCTCTGATAGGGCATGCCGTGTGCTCTCCAGCTGAAGTTCTTGTGACCTGGGGGCAGAGTGGGCGTGATGCGATTATCTGTATGAGTAATAGGCAGGTAATTAAAGAGGCTGCACACGGCGATTGATAGAGCCAGTGACGGGCCCTCTTCATGTCTCTCGCTCGCTGTGAAGGCTCAGTGGACTCCATCAGTCTGATCACTCATTTATTTTCGGGTCCCAGAGATTCGGACTGCTGAGGGCTCACTTTCAGAAAGCAGATCAGAACCAGCTTGGTTTGTGTGTGTGTGTGTGTGTGAGAGAGAGAGAGTTATGTACATATTACAACGTGGGACCAAATGTCCCCACAATGTGATAAAAAAAACCTGTTATTTTGATCTTGTGGCAGGGGAAAATTCAGTTTTATAAAAAATTTCGTTTATCGTGTTTAATCAGTTCCAGACTTTACCGCGATAAGTGAATTTCCGCAAAGTAGGATTCTTAATCCTATTCCTATTCCGATTCTTATAAATCGAATATTTTTGTAGTTAGAGCATAGAAATCCTGTTTAAAACCTTCTAAATACGTTTTTTTACATTATTAGAGCCCTCTAGACATGAAACAACACCCGTTAGTCACCATGACACTCATATTACCCAATATATTATGCAAAATAAGAGAAAATAAGACATATTAGATTTTACAAATATCATATTATTATTATTATTATTGTACATTTAATTACACACACACACACACACGCACACACACACACAGAAGCACTAACCTATGAAAATAAGTAGAAGCAGAAGGCTTAGAAGAAGCAGTATGTTTAGGAGCCATCGTGGGGCTTAGATAAAAGTTCTCAGAAATCGCAAACAAAGACGCTTCCGATGCGTAGCGATGTAGAAGCGTGTATGAGAGAAGCGAACTTGCGTGAGGCTGAGCCAGTCAGTGGCCAGGATAGGAAGAGGATATAACTGACTCAGGCAACCGAGCGCGCGGTGTATCATTTTCACTGTCTCAATCAACTTTTTAATGAATATATTTGAAAAAAACGCAATCGAGTGAAGCCACGAAAGTCGAAACGCGAAGTGGTGAGGGACTGTATTCATAATCTTTGTGTGAGTGTGTGTGAATGTATAAGAGGGCATATGAAAATGATAGGGAGATTCTGGTTGGTTGGGGGGCAGCACTGGGCATGACCCAGGCAGCCAATCGCAGCACCAGCTGTAGGTATTCAAAAGCCTTCATCTAACCGGGCTGTGGTGTGTGACTCAGCAGGTTTGGAGGCTGCAGTCTGCAGTCAGAAAGTTGTTGGTATGAATCTCAGAGACATCAGATTTAGTTCCCTTTTGCGCTCCTGAGCAAGACCCTAAGCTCTCAGCAACTCCAGGGGCCTGGGGGTCTTTCTCAGACAGGTGCCCACAAAGGCATGAGCAAAATGGAGTCGCAAGTCTCTAATTCATCCAAACAGCATGTCCCTGAATTAGTGATGGGGTGACTAGACCACCTGGAGGAAACCCAGACAAACAGGATGAAAATTCAAATTCTGCACAGTGGGTTTCCTGAAGGTTTACTGAATTCCTGATAAACATGGCCATTAAGTAATAAGATGTAATAATGCGCCTGTATTTTTTAATACAAACTCGGCCGGCCGATATTTATTAAATGGTTTCTAGCCAAACACAGTCTCGCTGGCAGCTGGGTGCATGTTTGATGAAAGTTTTGTTCTGTCAGTGAGGAACGCGCAGCAATCCTACCCAGCCGGTCATTAGGGCAACGCGCTAGCACAGTGTTGTCCTTCTACTGTGGATCGCTCGGCATATAGCACTTTGGGGAAGGCATGGTAATAACCTCACAAAGTCAAACTCAAAACAAACCATTAGCAGTACGGAGGGCTGCGACGTCGTGGCTCCGGAGCTGGCTAGCTCAAACAAATGGCACATAATGAGGTAAATTAGTATCGGACGACACACTTGTGTCCTTGTTCTGTTGCTGCTTTATTTTGCCTTGTGCTCGTTGTCTATGATGAAGGTCTAACATATATATGCCTCCTGTCTACTGTTAACTTGCCTTACTGGGTATATGCAATCCTTTACCAGAATGCCCCTATTTCTCTGTCACGGTGGCTTTGAAAGTGTCATTCTTGCCTTAACAGGAACAGGAAATTCAGGAGCAGGGATTTATGGGGTTTATTTGTTATTAGGTTGGCTGTCAGTGTCTTGAAAAGAATCCCTCGCATCTTTATGCATGTCTGTAGAGTCCCTGCTTTGCTGTCACCCTTGGGTCATACTCTAACTGCCCTCTTTGTTACTACAGACCTTCTAGCTGTGCCCAAGCACCCCTACGCTGCCATGGAAAACTGGGGCCTCAGTGTCTTCGTGGAGCAGAAGATCCTTCTGGACCCCGAGGTGTCCTCGTTCTCCTACCTGATGGAGCTTACCATGGTGGTGGTCCATGAGATATGTCATCAGGTACGGATGTTCAAAATTACTAGAGAACCAAAATGCATTGTGCATATATATATATATGTATAAAAACACACACAGACTCACATCAGAAAGAAATCCGAGTCATTTTATAGCTGATCCTTTACTGATGATCCATATTATGTTTCATGCAATGCAATGTCTGTTGTTAGTGTTTTGCAGATATAGTGTCCTTCCATATTAGGTGATATTAGGTGCTGGATTTGGTGGCTGTAGTGCATCTGTAGTGCATCTGGAGACGAGATAAACTGTTTGGTCAAGCTTGGTATTGTAGTATTGTAGTTTTTAGAAAGTGGCTTCAGTACTGCAGACTGTATCTTAGCAATTGAAAAAAGCTGTGATACTTGATGTTTGGTCTGCAGTACTCAAGACTTCTGTCATTTGCTCGGAAGTTACTCCACATTTTCTCCCTTCTGCTGATCAGTGACTGATGTCATCTTTTAAACTGATCTTACCTCCCCATGGCGAGCTTTCTTCTCCCGCTTAGGATGTCTTTGGAGTTTTTCTGTGGACAGGAAGGTGCTGTTGCGATGGCCTCTTGACGCGGGGGTGTCTCTGACAGCTTAAGCTGACAGATCCGCTTTTCTTTGGCGGCCGGTGTGGAAACGAGTGGGTTTCATCTCCTGCGTGGGGAAGAGGTGGGAGCCGAGAAGCTGGTAATGGCAAACGCTTGAGAGGGAAACAGGGCCAGACAACGCAGCACTTTCCAGATCTTCCTTTCACCATCTCCTGAGTTAATGTTTATTTTTATCCACCCCCTTGTGTAAAGTAACCTACTTCTTGGCACCTGCTCTGTTTCATTTTTTATTTTATTTTTTTAATATAGATCATTACCGATGGATCAAACACACCCACCAAGGCTGGTATTTTTAGTGTGAGTGCGTTTCAAAATTGTGATTAGCTGGCGAATCTGCCTGAATGTATGAAATGCATGTTTATGGCCATTCCTGCTTTTTAGGGACGTATTACAGGCCAGGAACTTAATGATGAACATCTTGCCTTTAAAACTGGTGTGTTGCAAGCTTCCGTGGCTAATCCTGGGATTCTCAGGGGACTGGCGTTTTCAGTGACGGGGAGGGAGGGAGGCAGAGTGGACCAGACAGCCGGCTGTCATGTTAATGAGTAGAAATAACGGCTTTCCATATTTATTGACAAGCAGCCTTCCCTAATGTGATTAGTGCAGGGGCTTGGCACCAGAGGCTCTGCACCGGGAAGCACTGCCCAGCCGGGCTGCCTGTCCCGACTGGCCCAGACTGACGCTTCCCGAAGGGCTGTCACACGGCGTCTCTTTCCTCGCAGGCCCTCGAGATCAAACTCATGGTCGCTTCTCTGCTGGACCTGACTGCCCTTGTTAAGGGGCTGCTGCTGGAGACCGTCTCTGATGGAAACATGGTGTAACTGAATGTAATGCATCGTCCACATTTTTAAAGCTATATTCTGAAGCACCTAAGAGACTGCCGCAGTTCAGCTTGGCTGATGCTGGCCTGCTTTGAAGGATTAGAGTTAGGTATGAGTGGTTGGAAGTCGGATGGATAGATGGATGGAAGGATGGATGGATGGGCAGAAGGAGTTTCAGCTGTCCCCTCGAGTCCATGAGGAAACCCTATCCCTGAAGCACCTCCTATCCCTGAAGCACCCCCTATCCCTGAAGCACCCCCTATCCCTGAAGCACCTCCTATCCCTGAAGCACCCCCTATCCCTGAAGCACCCCCTATCCCTGAAGCACCCCATGTGGTGTTCTCTCCGTAGAGGGAAGTTGAGGTTTGGTGGAAAGGTTCTCTCTGTCTTCCATTGCCCTTGCTTCTGCTCCCTCTCTCAGCCTCCAAACACACCCCCACCATCTGCACCCCAACCCCCCCCCCCACCCACACACACACTCCCATGACATCCTGTCCTCAATGTCTTCATCGTATGACATTGACCCATTCCAGCCTTCCAGCGTGAGCCTTCGCAGGCTAAGCCTCGGTGCTTGTGATCAGAAGGTTACTGGTCCCAGCCATTTTATTATTATTATTATTTTCATTGTCATTATTATTATCTTCATGACATGAAGACGTACCCTTGCATTGTTCCGCACAGTCTTTGCGGGTAGGCATGTTCCTATGTCTATGATTATCTATGTAATGTCCTTAACATAAGGCATACACAATAAAACAATCCGTGTACCTCGCTACTTAACAGAAAATGTGGTGACGTCATACAGTGCCACAGCCCCACACCCCATGAAGTCACTAAGGATTTCAAGGCCTCTAGGAAGGACATAAAATGTCAGTTATTAATTTATTAGACACAGGCCTGATTTGTGCTGCCATTACAAGCCACAGGAACATGGGACACTTGATAATGCAGTGAAACCAGTATTGCTACATCAGCCATAAAGGATAGTTTACATTATTCATATAGACTTTAGGGTAGCCCTTCACAGCTTGAACTAGGCCCTCAGTTTATTTATTTATGTATTTGTTTTTTTAAACGTGTACTGTTCAATGTGTGTACTGTGGCATATATTGTAGTACACTGTACTGCAAAACACCACACTATATTGCTATACTAAACGAGACTCCAAACCTAAATTTGGAGTCTCTTTTTTTTTGGCCAAGGGGTGTATACTCTACCGTACTATACTCTACTCTACTCTACTGTACTATACTATATTATACTTTACTATACTGTGTCCATTAGGGTGGTATCGTCCCACCTTGCCCTTTCAGCTGGCCTCCTGTCCTTGTGCCACCCTGCTAACAAATAAGCCCCGTTTCCCGGGACACATCTAGCCCTTGCGTACCTCACAATGTCCCTTTTAAAGGCTCGTTAAGCTGTTAAATGTGCGGATAATGAGCAGGTGCCTTTACGCAGCTGTGACGATGCTCCCTTTACGATTCTGCCATTAATGTGATAATGTGTGATCAGGCCTTTAGGAAAGTGCCAGGTTTGATATTCAGTATTGTGCTGGAGCGAATGTTACAAGGAGACGGGGCAAATGTTGGCTAATCGTGTCGGGTTTGAATAGTAGTGCTAAACAGCGCTCTAATAGGATTTTCGCACGGCCTTCCTTTTGAGATCCTCGGCACACGAGATTGAAATGGAGGCCGGGGAAGGGATCCGTCTTCAGCTTCATCTCCGTGAATCATTCTTTTGGCCAAAAATGAATATTCCATTAATACCTTTAAAAAATAAATAAATCAAGCCCCATTCATCCGGCTTTCATTTTCTGTTCATACATTAATCTCCACGTTATTGGAAAATGGGTTATAATAGCTTAATCAATCTGGTGAGGTACCTGGGACAGCATGTGATGTGTCCCATGTGACGGGAAGCGCGTGCCCTCGGTGTTTCGGGGGCCGACAAGGATTCTAAGTGACCAAGGAGGGAAGAGGGTTTGGTGGCCCATGGGATTTCCAGTTATCGGTTTATTTGTTTAAAGTGAACGATGTCCATAGAGTGTCCTTTCTCTGGTGTTCTCAGCTGAGTGCCCTCCAAAAATCCTGGGGGGATGGGAGGGGGGGTGTCTCCAACACCCCAATTATCTTCTCAGGCGCTGATGCCACGTAGGCGGATAATGGCACCTCAGCTGCCACTGGGGGCCTGGCTCATGCAGGGGTCCTCCCTGCTCGTCAGCAGGGCTGTAATTAAGGCTGCACTTTTGTACTGACGCAGCAGGTGTCCGCTCAGCCTGGCTGGACCCCCCCCCGGAGACTGCAGTATGGATGCATTACTCTATCGCCAATGTCATCTGCAGCCATTGTCCTGTTAATGCCTTAAATGCTTAGAATAAGGCAATAGGATGGTCAAAATCAATGTTATTAATTTTGACATTTAAAACACCGATGATGGTGATGATTCAGTACTGTGTTTTCCAGATGGGGTGATTTGCAAGTAAGAATATTCGGGAGAGATTGCTAAAACAAGGAAAATTATCTTCAGGTTTATATTCATCAGTCTGTCTGTAAGAGTCAAAATAGTCTAAAAATCAGCAGCAATCAGCAAGAAAGAAAAAACAGCGTAACTTCATACAGAAGTGTCAGATTCACCACCTTTGCTGTTATCAGAAAATAACTAGAACTCAGTTGCGATACTCAGCCTGTCTGCCGTTTAATTAGCGCCCCTGTGATTATTCAGATTTGCGAGGGATATCACGTGATCATCGCCGAAGCGGAGTGTGGGTGTCACCCGAGTGTAGTATCACCGCCACAGACTCCAGACCAGCGGTGATGGCGGCGGGGTTAAAATAGGGCAGCCGCGCGTCCTGTGCGCTTTGCTAGTCACGTGGGACCTCAGGAGCAGTTCAAAGCGGGCGGATCAAAGCGGCGCCGATTTCCCGCGGCATACGTGAAGAGGCCTCGCTCTGATCGACAGAGCCGGCGCGCAGACACTGCCTCACCATTCCCATTTTACAGATTTGACATTTATTTATTTATTTTTTGTTTTGTTTTGTTCCCCAGCCAAGAATATTTCATTACAGCACTAAAGTGGCATGTGCTTTCCATCTGTCCATCCATTCCGTCATGGAAGGTTTCGAGCCTATTTCGGGAGGTCCTGGCACATCCTGGATGGGATGCCAGTCCATCACCATCAAAATGGCATTAGTTTTTCTCAGTTCGGCATGTTTGTCAAATGACAATTAAAATTTACAAAACAGCAAGTGTAATACCCACACCGTAATGTCTCTTCTGCACAGCAGGACATCATTTCTCATCGTCTTACAGAAATCTCCAAAAGTTTTACTACATACATGCAAATAGTTCTGTAAAATTCTCATCATTTGGCACATTTTTCAGTCTCTTTAGTATTATTCGTCAAAAAGATTATGTATTATCTCATTTTATACCTGAAACTATACAGGCATGTGAGCATCGTGTTAGCCACCACATGCAAAACAATTAACCAAGTTTTTTAAATGCTTTTAAAATATATGACATGAATTGCATTTATACAGCATTGTTGTGCTTTTGGTTTCTACAGTACATGATTTTATCACCATTTTGTTGTTTTTGTATTGCCATTCGCTGTTTTTGTGTTATACAGTGTGGGGTGACTTTTTGTTTGTTATTGAACTGTGTCTTGAGATCTGAAGAACTTACATGTGTATGTGAGTGTTTCTATTGTCAGTGAACTTTACATACTGTAATGTAGGGCCTGACAATGCTGAAACTGGTGTCTTTGACATGAATAAATATCAGTTTGCTAAATTGTTTGCTAAATTGATCAGTCAGTGTCAATGAGAAAGTGGGAACGGACTGTCATTCAGAATTGTGGAGCTCAGGAGAATACTGACACTGACATACAGACAATATATCTAAGGATTCCTACTCTATTGGTTAAAACGATGCTAATTGTACTTTTAATTTTGGTGGCAACAATTCATTTGTGTAATTATTTGCTTTTCAGACATGAGTTAATTATTTTGGGTAAGTTACAGGCTTTTGCAGCTAAACCAGAGTTGTGCTATATGCATGAACTATTTTGAGAAATGCTCTTAGAGAGTCTTGAGAATGTTAAATATATTTCATGAAATGTGCCAAAGCAATCCCGAAAAACTGTAATAGACTGAATAAATGATTTACCTCATGCCTATTGATTGTCTGTCTGCAATGAGTAGCTGATTAACCATTAACTACCTTATGAATACCTCAGTATTGCTAAATGGAAAATATAGTCTGAGAAGGGTGGGGTGTGGATGGGGGGTGGTGGGGTGGGAGCGAGTGAGCAAGGACCAGAGTCATTGAGACTGAGGGTGTTTGAGAAAGTGATGCTGAAAGGGCAAGAGAGGAAGAGGGTGAGAAGGACAGAGTGTGAAAAGGAGTGCAAGAGAGGGGGAAAGAGTGAGGGTAAGTAGACTGTGAGGGTGAGAGTGTGATTGAGGTAGACATTGTGGGAGAGAGGGAAAGAGTGAGGGTGAGGTAGACATCGAGGGTGAGAAGGAAAGAGTGAGGGAGAGGTAGATATCAAGGGTGAGAGAGAAAGCATGAGGTAGACATTGAGGGTGAGAGGGAAAGAGTGAGTGAGGTAGCCATCGAGGGTGAGAGGGAAAGAGTGAGGGTGATGTAGACATCGAGGGTGAGAGGGAAAGAGTGAGGGTGAGGTAGACATCGAGGGTGAGAGGGAGAGAGTGAGGGTGAGGTAGACATCAAGGATGAGAGGGAGAGAGTGAGGGTGAGGTAGACATCAAGGATGAGAGGGAACGAGTGAGGGAGAGGTATATATCGAGGGTGAGAGAGAAAGAGTGAGATAGCCATCGAGGGTGAGAGGGAAAGAGTGAGGGTGAGAGGAAAAGAGTGAGGGTGAGGTAGACATTAAGGGTGAGAGGTAAAGAGTGAGGGTGAGAGAGAGCTCAAGGGTGAGAGGGAAAGTGAGGGTGAGGTAGACATCAAGGGTGAGAGGGAAAGAGTGAAAATGAGAGAGAGTGAGCAGCAGAGAAAGTGAGAGTGAGAGGGAAAGTGAGCATGAAAGAGAGTGAGGGTCAGATGAAAAGAGTGAGGGTGAGAGAGATCAAGGGTGACAGGGAAAGTGTGAGGTTGAGAGAGATGTGATGGTGAGAGAGTGTGAGCGAGGTAGTGAGAGTGAGAGGGCAGGCCAGAGAAGGAGAGCACTCTCAAGGAGAGCAGACACCATGTTCATCCTTACTTTTAGACTCTCATATTTCCATGGCCCGTCGGTCCCATTGTTAAATCAGAAAAGTGTGTGTGTGTGTGTGTGTTTGACTGGAATCCTAATAAAGTCCCCCCAGACCATCCTGCGATCCTGTAATCTAAAGCCCCAAACAGAGCCCACAGGGTGCTGTGATTCTGCGAGCCCATGGGCTGGTGTACGACCCCCAGTCCCGCTATGCCTGGAAATAGATGCTAATGGAGTGTTTCTGAAAGCGACTCCTCTTTAGTTGTGTGTGACTTTAAGTTCAGAGGTCTAGCCCAATCTCTGATGATCCCAGATGAGCATTTAATTGTACAGCTACTGACAGGGAATTGATACCTTACTGGGATCCACTCCCCTCCTCGCTGGACTGGGAGGAAGCATTAGCATGCGTTACTTAAATGCTTGTGACAGTGTAAGATGCTAACATAACACTGGCTTTGTGTGTCTGTTGTCAGCCCGTGAATTCATTGTTTATCGCTGATCTCCAAAGGGAATTTGTGCCAACGCATTGAAATCCTTCATCGCAGCAGGATCTCACCGAAACGGGCGGCAAACTGTGTAATACAGGAAGGGCCCTTTTCTTCGCATGCCTTATCTATAAATCCAGACGCTGATTGTCCTGCAAGATAACTGCTAGTATGAAAGACTGGCTCACTGCCGTGCAGCATTTATGAAGAAAAGTCGATACCTTGGGTTTTAATACTCATTTTTATTTCATTTTATGTTGTGAGTAAGAATAATATTGTTGCCCTTAGACACAAATAAAGGGGACTGTCTGTATAAATCAAAACACTGTCCTTGAATACTAATAATTGTGATGTGGATGTGAACACAGTCTAGATGGGGGCAGATCATGACAGATTGAGGTAAAACTCAGGGTGTTTCTCAATACCAAGAACACAAAGATCGTACTTGTGGTCTCAGCTGGACCGGTCTTGCTAACTTGCCTCCTAAGAACTTGGAGTGCAATGAATCATGGGATTGGTCTTCTTTGGCAGGGATGCAACTGATGTATCCTTGATATCTGAGGTCGGGCAAGAACGAAATCCGGGGACGTTTACTGTCCTCTGTACTTTTGATCTTGAGATTTGGAACTGGTCTTCGGCAACGGGAGAGGCCGTAAAGCGGGTACACGAGGACACAAGTGTGGTCACATGCGCATGTTGAGTAGCACCCTCTTTGTGTTGTTTCCCCACAGTGGTTCGGTGACCTTGTGACCCCTGTTTGGTGGGAGGACGTCTGGCTGAAGGAGGGATTTGCCCACTTCTTTGAGTATGTGGGCACCGACTTCCTCTTTCCCAAGTGGAACATGGTAAGGTTGCATCCCACAGCTACTCGCTTCAGACATCCCGCTGAGCTCTATGTAGTGTAGCGTATATGCTAATCGCCAGTTATGACTCATGTCACTCAGTTTCTCTGTTTCCCTCTCACTAATCACAATCAGGCCTTGTAATTATCACTCTTCTCATTGCCACCCGTGACAAACAGTGCCCGGCCGTTGAGCTGTTTGCAGATGGCGCCATGTGGGACCCTCATTTCCCTTGTGCATTTCCGTACCCCAACTCAGCAGAGAGTAACAGCTGGCAGTCATATTGCTCATCAGATGTCTGTCAAGGCACCTTATTGGTTAGTGTTCGCCTGGTTGTGGGTAGGATTTAACATTATAAATCGCTGTGCTCCATTGGTCAAACAGTGCCAGTTCATGTCCCAAGGGCTTCAGCAAAGGCCAAGAGAGCTGCACATCATTAATATGTCACGGCCCAAGCTTTCTAGGCTAGGCTACCTCCCCAGTCCCTTCTCAGGACCTGGAAACCGTATATAGTACTTACAGTTCTGCATCCATTTTGATGTTACCAGCAGGCACACCGCTTGTAATATCCCCAACTCAGACCAACCCAATTATGTTCCAAATTTTATGGGGTCCCTGAGGGACCCTTGGAATCATCCCAACTTCCCCCTATTTATAGAAGCCCTGGGTACCTGTGACCCCTCAGGACTCTTTAACCTCAAATTCCATATGGGTTCACCTGTGCCCAAAGCAGCTGCATTGTGTTAGATCCATCTTTATTTTGGCCCAAAAGGTTCTCTTGCCCTGTAGAATGGAGCGTTACTGTATTTAGCTTTGCTGACTTCATATATACCATTTCAGTGTCCTTTCTGTCTCAGTTTAAGTGAGAGAAAGCATTGTTAGTTTTGGCTAGTTGGCTAGTTTTTGCCCCAGAGTGGTTGAAATACAGATGATATGTTATTAGTTTGAAACCATATGAATGTGATGATAATAATGATATTATTGTTCTAGGGTAATTGATCTCAATTCAGTTAAATTCAATTCAGTTTTTATTGTCATTGACACAATGTGCTGGCGCATGTGAAATGAAAAGAGAGTTGTGGCTTCCTCAGAACATGCAAAGCATGGGGGGACATGAGAGAAGTTATACATACAGGCTGTGCACACAGATCCAGGTATACATATGAAAATGTACAAGTTTCCATAGATGACGTAGTGTCTAACTGAGGTACTGAAATGGAACTGAGCCAATATTACGAGATGACTGTACAAGATGGCCTGTGTTTTATATGGCAGGTATAAACTGAGAGATTGTTAAGTTTCATTAAACGATTTGGACTCGAAGAGAGGACCAGTCGCAATACCATGGATTAGCAAGCATTATGACATTATGAGCATAGTCAGAGAAAAGTTGCTGGGTTGACTTTCAGGGAGGTGCTATATATATGTATTTTGGGCATGTAGCATAGTGACCATAGTGCTTATAACTGAAATATTGTTGTTTAAAATCCGTAAAGGGCCCTGTATGGACCCTTTAATCTGGTTTGTTCCATTGGAACACATAGCTTTACGTCGAAGGGACTTTTTGCTGAAAAATCTACTCTTAGTTCTTTTCTTTTAATGCTCTGGTCTTAATCCTGCGGGTGGCACATTGTCAGATGGTTCATTTATATCTATTTTGCCCCAACACCGACATCAGCTCGGATTTCGCAGCCTTTCATAAAGCGGTGATAAGTATCAGCTGTGTCCCTGTCACCGAGTTGTTCTTGCTCCCTTTGAAGAGATGTAGTCAATAAGAGGATTGGACTAGTCCTGTCAGGCTGCCTCCGGCTGGCCCCGGAGGTCTGGAATGGCTGTCCAAGTCCACTTCTCTCAGAGCAGGCTAGAGCTACAGTAGACCGTCTACAAGGTTGCCCCCTGCTGGATGTTCCTCGAAAGACAAGATGGGAGTTGATCAGACAGGAAGTTCATCAGACCACATGGGTGCTTTGAGCCCCTCTTTTCTTGCATGAGCATGACTGAGCCTTGGAGGGACCGCAGCGTTGGACCCTTTCCTGCTCCTGCCCATGAAGATGAGCACTCTCGCTGGTTTTTCGTTGAGATGCTAATCTGGTCCGCCAGTGCTTTCCCCACTTGAGATGGCAGCAGCATGTAAAAGAGGTCCATTAGAGATCCATCAGGCTTTAATGTAAACCTACTCGCATTATAGCGAAGCGCTTTGTGCTTTTTAATGAAAAAGGGGGGGCTGTGGCACAGGCGTAACAAAAAGCAGGAACACGGAAAGAGGAAGAGGCGGGCAGAAATGGAAAATGACGCAGGGAACCAATTAAGCCAGTGGCATTCCGTGTCGCTGGTGTTCCTCGGCTACTGGACGCGGTCTACCGTCATGTCACGTCAAGCCCGCTTTGGGAGCCTGCCGCAGTGAATTAGCAGTGCTGACTGGGGCTGCTGTCTCTGAAGCAGACTCTTCTGAATCTGACTCATACTCCATCAACTAAAATGAATAGATTTTAGTGGAATGTACACAAACCTTTTGACTGTTTGACCACCAGCGGGTGCTTCTGTACATGTAGATTCCCAGTGTCTCCTTATGTGACAAATTGTCTCACTAATTATATAATGCAGTTATGAAATAGTACATCAATCTGTCTTTTATAACCGCTCCAATCACAGGAAGTACAGGGCGCAAGACAGGTTTTACTCTGGAAGTAAGTCTGTCACAGTCACACACTCACACACATGGACATCAGTGGTGGGCAGATGGGGTCCCGGGTCACCAGGGAACATCTGCCCGTGATGCTACCGGGACGGGGTGTGGATCGTTCGGGATGGAGAGCTGGTCCTTCATGCCGGGGCCCAGAGGCTGTGGTGCAGGGACGCCGCAGCAGTGAAGTGTGCAGTGACACCGTGCACCTGCGCACACGTGGGTGTGTGACGCTCTCATCCCAGCCCAGGTGTCTTTGCTGCGCTCCCCTCCCAGAGGTTCCTAAAGCAGGCAGATGGAGTTGAGAGCCTTCAGAAGATCGGCCTGTCATATTCACCCTCAGGGCAGCCGGAGATACTGTCTCAGTGCTTACAACGCAGACGAACCAGGTGCAATTCTAGTGCGTGCGTTTGCATGTGTGTGCGTTCGTGTGTGTGTGTGTGTGCCTGCGTGATGTAGAATCTGGCAGCCAGGTGTGTCGGTGACACAGTCTATCTCTGAGACGTAACACTCACTCATGACAGGCTGTTTGAAGAATGATTTTCAAAGAAAAAAATCAGCCCCTGAAGCTGTGGAGAACGTGCCCAGCAGATGCGGGGACTCTCTGACCTCCAACTGCGAGGCTGCCTGTGCTCCGTCTGTAGCATTAGCGTGCTAATTGCTGCGAAACGATTGCATTAATCTGTGTGGAGGCTTGATGTCTATGGTCCTGACCACCTGTTTTCAGCCACAAGGCCTGACAGACCCAGCTAATGTAGCCACCACCAGCAAAGTAATCGATTAAACACATTGGGACATGGGTACAGCATGCTCAGGCCAAGGGAGGGGTCAGGGCTACACAGAGGCGCGAAAATGGAATATCAGCATATTTCGGCATCCTTACGGATACGCAACAAGGCTCTCCTAGAGGCTGAATGTTCACCTGGCTCGGTGTATCCATCAGAAAGATTAATGAGAGTGGCTCCGTGCACCTGCTTGTGTCTGTACTGTCCTTAGGCATCTATGGAGTCTGATTTGTTTTGGGGGATGTGTGTGTGTGTGTGTGGGGGTGGGGAGGTGGGGTAGGTGGGGTGTTCAATGGTGTTGTAACATCTGTGCTGTGGTTTTCCCCCTGTGCAGCTTCTCGAAGGAGCCTCACATGTACAAGCGAAAGCCCACTCACTGCTCATACAGATGGCTGTTTGCTCTCTCCCAGCTGTGGCTGCAGGTGTAACTCTGGTATCGTAACAGGCCTGAGTACTAAAGACTTGCTGGTTCCAACCCTGGAAAGTGGGTTTCTGGGAATGGCTCATGACCTGAATCACTTCTGTAACTATGCAGTCTATTAATAAAGTGTAAAGCCGCTATTAATCAGCATGAGGAGATGTGGCTAAAATGAGCAAAGTAGGTTTTTTTTTTTGCGAGCACTGTTAGCCAGAACCCGCGATTGTTGGGTATGACCCAAAACGGAAGCTTATGAGAAGGAAGAGGCTGGCAATGGCTGCCTGTGTTCCATGTGGAGTCAGGCTTTCAGCTCCTGTCTTTATAGGCAGTGGCACGTTAGGTGCCTGCTAATGTCCGCGGTCATGTCTGCCACCCTGTCCTCTTCCTCTTGTAATTTTTTTGGGGGGTTTATTTGCTTGTGTGGTGGTAATTGTTTTTCTATTATTATTATTATTTTTATTATTATTATTATTATTATTTATTATCCTGCACTGGATAAATGATTCAAAGATGAATGGACGGATGGATGGACAGATGGTTGGGTTACCTCTAGTGTCCTCCAATTGCCCAAGAAGATGCAGTTAAGTGAATTAGTCTAGCTGATTTGCCCTTTTCGTGTGGTCGTGTAGGTGCATAGATACTCAAAATTGCTCTGCGATCTGAGCTGTCACTTTTGTGTCTGGTATGTTTTATTGGAGAGCTGTTCAAAACACACAGTGTTTGTCTGTGTGTGTGTGTTTGGTCCTTCATAACAGCACTCTTGTTCTGAGGCTGTTATGATGATTTATGCCCAACAGGAATGCAGTCTGCATCCTCATCCATTTATTTTGAATGATAAGGAGGAGGTAATACAGGACAAATTACTCAGCACTTATCTTTAGAGCACACAGGAGTGTCTGTGATTCACATGGCTGGGGTGCATGACAAGCCCAGAATTTCTTCTGCTCTGCGGGTCCGTAATAGCTGCCCAACTGCCATTCGTGTACCACTAAGGCAATGAGACTTTCATAATATGGATTATCTTATTATATTTTTGTCACTGTTTTTTTTTCCTGTCTCGAAACACAATTCATTAAGTCAAGGGATATTTAGTGAAAAGTATGTTAAGTGAAAGTGCAGATAGCATAGCCAGACATATCCTGGAAGTAGGCACAGGAACTAAATAATCAGGGTTAACCCAGAGTACAGAAGGACACACAGAGTTGCCTTTAGGAATCCCTCCCAGTGTGATTTCTTTGGGAATTTCTATTTCCTCACTTTTTGTTTCATTTTGTATTCATTTGGCAGTTGAGTAGCTGTGACTTCCATGTGATTTTTTCCTACAGACCTCATATTTGCATTTGCTGGAGGGTTCTGGTGCACCAGGCACCTTCCCTCGTATCCCAATCATAATCAGTCCATTAACGTTTTCCATTTGGCTACTTATACATTTACTTCAGGAATATGCACCCTTATAAGAGTTAGTGCTAATCGGGCTAACAGGCTAAGTGTGCTTAAAGAAAGAAGCGTAGAGTGGCTTTTTCGGCTATTTTTGGAATAAATTGGCTAAATTGAGGTCTGCGGAAAAGAAGCATAATAGCTATGCTTAGAGCCAACAGCTGACTGACACACGTAAAAAATGGTAATTATCAGGCGATAAATGGGCTCAGCAGGTAACAGCCTCAGTCAAGGACAGGTGGAGCCGGCAAGGTGCTTTAAAAGTAGCGTGGGTTAGGGTCAGGCCGGAGCTTTCAAGTTCCAGATGATAATCCATACCTTAAATTAGTGCCTGCTGCCTACTTAATTATAAGCTGTATGGAGCCAGCAGGGTGACTCAGTAGATGGCACTCGCAAACCGCCCGGGGTATGGGTTCGAGTTCCATCTTCAGTTTGCATGCTCTTCCTGTACTTGTAGTGGTGTCTTTCAAATGCTCCAATTTTTTTGAAAGACGTGGGTTTGGTGTATTGCTGTCTTTAATTTGTCCACAGTGCGTGAGTGTGTGCGCTGTGATGGCGTCATATCAAGGTGTCCCCTGCCTTGCATTCTGTGTCTTTAGGTTTATTGCGGCCCCACAATGAATAAGCACTTTTTAAAAGGGAATAGATAAAGTGTATCTAATGATAATGCTTTATTAGCAATTTGCACAAGCACAGGTGTATTGAAACGCTTCTTTTTCCCATATTGCATTGCGATATATCCCATCATGCATTGAGTCATATACACACAAACAGGTGAGAGGGCAGCTTAGAGTTTGAGCAGCGGGCCACTCATTTAGGCATTTATGCAGAGGTTAAGGGTCTTGCTTTAGGGCCCCACAGTGGCCCTAGGATTTGAACCAGTGACCATCAGGTGCAGCGTCATAGCTTGCATAGCTATGCTCCAAATGCAAGGTCTGTAGGCCTCAGGGTGGCTTCAGCTTTTAACTTTAGGTCTACAAGGCCGGTGTGCTAACCACTGAGCCATGGAGCCTATCAATACTGCATACGAATGTTTTGTAATTTGTAATAAATCCATGTAATTTCTCTGTCTGTTTAGCCAATACAAGCTGTCAATTTTCCATGTCGATTCCATGATGCACAGTGAATGAGCCGGTCAGCCGCTTGGATGGAATGCCAGGGTATACAGTGACACACTGAGAGCAGTTCAGACCTACACTGTATGTCTCTGGACTGCATGAGCATGAAGATAACATGCGTCAAAAACATCAAAAAGTATTAAGCAGCATGTTTTATGTAACAGCTGTCATCAGATTCCATTGCAGCATCTTTGTGTGTAAGACTTGGAAGTTTAGGGTCCCAGCTGTAGTAGAGTAGAAAATGAAAGAGTTACAAATAATAAATAAGGGCTGAAATTTCTTTAAAAGAGTCGAAGCAGCACACATACACCGATATTTCATATAAGCAGACGTGCGGTAAACATTGATAAATCTAAATCTGACATATTACTACACAAGCAATAATTTTCTCTGACTGTACATAGTGTATTCTCTTAAATATCTAAAAATGCAAAAGGGGGGCTTAGACGACATTTAATAACCTAATCTGACATTTAGGAATCAGGTGATTGCCGCTTTAGCAGACGTGTGATTTCTGTTCTGCCGAACAGCGTCCTGGGGAGAGGTCTGTCAGTCATTATTAGTTGACTGGCATTCAGGAGCAGGAGTGATGAGGAAAATGGCTCCTTGCAGATTGAATTTTTGATTTTTAATGTAATTTCACTACAGATTGCTTTGAGGTGGGTAGCAGATGTTTTTTTTTTCTGATTAGAGGAATGCGGTAATGCATCCTGCGGCCGTGATGTGCCCAGAATTTGTGGACACAAGGCCATCCAAAGCCGGAGACCCAGACAGCGATTCGCCCGCTCACCTGATTCCAACCCCTGCCCCCACGCAGCTTTGAACGAGTCAGATTAATTCATTTTGGCAGCAAATGAGGCATGTGGCTGACTGTGGCTTCTGGGGATGAAATTGGACTGGGTGCTCCAAGAGGTACGGCTGACGTGGAGTTGAAAGCAGAAACAGACCCCTGATTCTTCCTGAAGGGCAACAGACAGTGGACCGAGAGTGTATGGTGTGGGGATCTCCCGGAGAATGTACTTGTGTGCCATCTGGTGGGACGGAGCACTCTGCAAGGGCTTATACAAGGGCGGGGCCACAGGAGCATTGGCCTCAACTGAAAGCTGATTGGCTCCTGGAGTGCTCCCTCTCCTGTCACTTACAGATTTAGAACACGTCATTGGCTAATGATCAAGTTGGCCGCTCTGTATGAATTATGGTTCCTTATCACTCCATAAATCTCAGTGTAAAGCAACAGCATCACTTGGGCCTGTATTCGCTCTGTGCTGTAAAAACAATCCCGCGTTCCCAACTCTCAGCTTTAGCTGTCCGACATGTGGCACCGTGCAGCCCGTCCAGCAGGGGGAGACTCTGTTCTCAGCTTGGCCTTCTGTCGTCCGTGCCCAGGAGAAGCAGCGCTTTCTGACAGATGTCCTGCATGAGGTGATGCTTCTGGACGGCCTGGCCAGCTCACACCCCATCTCCCAGGAGGTCTTCCGGGCTTCGGACATCGACAGGGTGTTCGACTGGATCGCCTATAAGAAGGCAAGGAGTTAGTCACCCTAACACTGGGTGATCTTATATCATGTTAAATAAAAAAAATCATAATATTTACTGACCCTCCACACACAAATGTAAATAATATTTAGGAATAAAGGAGCCGTATATATAGCATATTCCGATTATGTATTATATCAATAACATCATGTACGTCAAAGGAATTTCTCAGAATAAGTTTGAAAGTTGTGATAACGTCCTGTAAGGTGAGCACTTATGCAGTAAAAGCATAGATTTGGAAACACCAGAGTGCTGGTCAGGCAAGATCCTGGGATGGATGCAAAAAATCTCACCAGACAAATCTGTCAAACTAATGCTAAAAAAAATGAAACTTGAAATCAGTGTCCTAGCAGCAATTTGAAGGAGTCAGCTATACCGACAGACGCACATGCCAGCTGCAGACCAGCATCCATCCACCGGCTAATGGCCAGAGATGGGACACTCTGGCTCTGTGCATGAGGTCGGACCCTTAGTAGACATAATAAGTAGTGCGGAAGCATGACTGATCTGCCACATCAGTTCCCGGTTGTCTTTCCAGGCCGGCACCCCTGCTTCTATGGAGGAGCCGCCTAGCCTAGGCCATTTACACCATTTACAGCCAGGCACCTTTCAGCCAGTGTTGTAAGGTGCTGTGTACAGCACAGGCTGGTGTTTCATGACCTGCTTTATGCATAGCTTGAAGAGTGTTATGCTCCTTACAGAGTGCCATTCTCAGACCATCCACTTTCTTTGTTTTGCTCCATCTGCATTTTCTCTTGATGGTGAGTGACAGTCCCTATGTCTAATGAGTGTCTGGAGGTGCTCAGTCATTCCTGACAGGCATTCATATGGAAACTGGTCCATTTTTACCAGCAGTACTGCTGGAGAAGGGCTGGGGAGAGGGGTGTGGGCCGCCTAAGCGGGTGCATGCCAGGTGACTGCTGTTTTTCTCCTTGTCCTTTCACTCCAGGGCGCAGCCCTCATCCGGATGCTGGCAAACGTCATGGGGCAGCCTGTGTTCCAGAGGGGCTTAAATGTAGGTAAAGAGCTTCGCTTTCCCACAGTTACCTGTGATTAAGGGCTTATTCAGCAGTTAGTCACTCAGTTAAATGTAACTAAAGGGTCCCCCACACTGTTAAATGTAGCTAAAGGGTCCTGCTCCCCCACACTGTTAAATGTAGTTAAAGGATCCTGTTCCCTCTCTGGTAAATGTAGCTAAAGGGTCCTCTTCCCCCACACTGTTACTGTAAATGTAGCTAAAGGGTCCTGTTCCTCCACACTGTTAAATGTAGTTAAAGGGTCATTTTCCCTCTCTGGTAAATGTAGCTGAAGGGTCCTGCTCCCCCACACCATTAAATTTAGCTAAAGGGTCCTGTCCCCCCACATTGTTAAATGTAGTTAAAGGGTCCTGTTCCTCGTGATTGTTCCATATGAGTTAACTTTTCCCCCCTCCTAGAATTCCTCAGTTTTATGTATCCTAGAATACACCAGTGCAGGGCTCTGCTTTTGGGTGCAAAATAACACAGGCACAAAGGGCTATAAATCTTGAATTTTCTGAGCAGTGGCAGGATTTGGGATCTCGCCCCTCCAGCCGGCTCAGGTGTGCTGCCCTCCGCTCAGGCCTTTAGGAATTTTACTCCTGTCTAGCTGGGCTCTACAATATGCCATTTTCTGTGTTCTGGTCATTACTGGAAGTGAGAGTAATTACACTGAATACACACACACACTCATCCACCTTCACTCCTGCTTAATCTGGTGCTTTTCTACCTCATTAGTTGCCTAGAACCGTTGGTCAACTGGGAAAGTTCACTCAAGCAGTCATCTTTTGTTCTCAGTGAAATGTGCCTTTAATTGTTTTCCTGGCTTTAAGTGCTGATGCCTCCCTGGCTTCCTGCTCGGTTTAATCTCCCTTTGTACGGGGATGGCTCATCATCTGCGCTGCGGAATTAACGATTTCAGCTTGGAAAATGGACTTCGGTGGGCTGGATTAACAAATCAAGCAGTCGACCCCTCCCAAATGTTACCGCACACAGCTTTGACAGGGTGAGAGTGGGGAATTGAGGATTGGGCGTTGGGGGGGGGTTATTCTGGCTCGTTGCGCTAAATGAACCTGATGGTAAACAGAGGCCAGGCTGGGGCGATAGGAATCGTGTCTCCTGAGATGATTTTCACCCCCGCGGCTGTATAAAAACACGCCGACCGACCTGGCAGTTTCATTTGGACCGGGAGATGGGCCCGGTTCCTGGAACTCGGGTGTGAGATGGGACCTCTCCAGAGTGGGACATTGCACTAACCTCATAACAAAGCTCGGTGTTAAATAACGCATAAAACTGAAACATACCGGGTGTTAAATGTTTTGATAATTTACACCGCCAAATGCGTCTCTTTTTACCAGAATTTGTCGTTTTTTTCCGCGGCTCTGTCTCAAACGTGTGCCGCAGGAACTCGGGAATCGCGAAAAAGCTGCATTACATTATGGAGATCAGGACAAATTCAGCCATTTAGACAAAAGCCAGTCAGATGAAGCGTAACACAGCAGCTTGGCGTTGTATTTTGGAGAATAAGATGCTGACTTGCCATTAGCAGCATTGTCAGTGAGTACCCTTTAATTAGGTGTGTTGCATAACAGCTACCATATTACTTATTCATAAACTGAAGCATGTTTCTCGAAATCCAGTATAATCATGCATCTCTTCACATGAATGAACATGACAATGCAATTCCTGCCTTAAAGTACTTCTTGAGGTCATTGTTTTTTGTTGTTTTTTTAGTCTTTTGACAGAGTAATGCAAAAAGAAGATACCTAACAGACATCATTACCATAAACATGCAGATCTCACTGCAGAGTTGGTCAGATTCTGGTGGGGGCAGATCTGGAGTGTGTGTTCCTCCTGACCACACGTGAGTGGAGTCCCCAAAGCAGCCAGTGCTGAACTCCCACATCACTGATCCCTCAGAGTCTGATCCCTCCCCCATGAACGGGAGCAGTAATGAGGGTAATGTCCACCTCCTAAGCTGGATGGCCTGAGATAAAGTCTGCAATTTAAGGTAATGTTATTAATCCATCTATAGTCTGTCATCCAGGTCCATCATATGCACGCACGCAAATTAGAGGTACTAGGTAACTTAAGTGTACACTCACCTAAAGGATTATTAGGAACACCTGTTCAATTTCTCATTAATGCAATTATCTAATCAACCAATCACATGGCAGTTCCATCAACTGCAAGATGCTATCCTATTAATATGGGCCAACATTTCTAAAGAATGCTTTCCGCACCTTGTTGAATCAATGCCACGTAGAATTAAGGCAGTTCTGCAGGCGAAAGGGGGTCAAACACCGTATTAGTATGGTGTTCCTAATAATCCTTTAGGTGAGTGTATGTATGAGAAAGCAGGGGTCTATGAGGGAGAACCACACACCACGGAGAGAACAAGCAGACGCTACACGCATCGCGGCAGAATTGGCCCGCCCTGGAGGTGTGAGGCGACAGAGGTGACAGGGCCGCCCTGGAGGTGTGAGGCGACAGAGCCGTCCTGGAAAATAACGTTACTCACTGTTATTGACATTCCCTCTGCTTTTGCCAAAACAAAGTGCCTGTTTTACATGAGAGCTGATAGTCAGGGTGGTCGGAGAAAGTTTCTAAACATTGCAACATCGCATCATTTCCTGTTATGTGTCAGTCAGACACCCCCCCCACTCATTTAGGGCCGTCAGAATTGCCCGCGTGCACGGAGGATGGTTACATTCCAGCGGGAGAGGTGCGTCGCGCGGCTGCTGACACCGTGCCCTCAATTATCACACTCCAGAATAAACGATTCTGCTGTGGTACCCACATGCCGTGTTCGGAGGGGTGGGCGCATGAGGCCTGACCCGCATGAGCTCGTTTCCTCTGGCTGGAAACACTGGATGTCCTGGCTGGGGGGGGATTGCCCTGGTAACAAAATGTTCAAATCAGGCCAAAACAGACCTATTGCCAAGCTCAAACCTGGAAAGTGAAATAAACAAAGTATAATTCATAAAAATGCCCTTAATATGTCTTTATATGCATCTGTTTTGCTTTTAAACCACAATATAGATCTGCGTTGTGCTTGGAATTGTGTTATCAAGGTTGCCCACACATGCAATTGCTCTTGCTAAGTTTCTTAATAAGAATTCATATTCACCTGCAAGCTAATTATGGAGGGAGCAGAATCCAATTTAAATGTCCGTTATCTGAGTAATTTGCCTAGCGATCGACTAATATTTTGATGCAAAAACTGACCATATTAACTCAGTAAACATTCAAATCAATGTAAAAGAAAACAAAACGATGTGGTGGTGAAGACAGGAAATGAAAGAGGCATACAGATGATGTTTCTGGAGTGAGAGATGGGGCCTAACTAGTGTGTGGAGATGCTGTGATCATGTTTAATCCTCTTAAGTTTTGAAAATTCACCGTTATGCCCCACCTGACTTTGATGTGCAGCATTGGCCCACTGAATGAAGTCCCACGCTGGTTTGGCATTAATCCGAACAGGAGGTACAGTGTATATGGGCCACATTCACAGTTAAATTTGTCTCTGTACTGAGAATATCTCTGTGCTTTCATTTTCTGAGGTGGAAAACGTTCTTGCCCTGTCGGGGTTGAACTTCAGGGTGGAGGAGGAAGTTGACCAGGTGGCCGGGGCGATGGTCTTCTGGAGTGTACCGCACTTCCCCCCTTCGCTTGCTCTCTCCCCGTCTCCCCGGACAGGCACACGGGGAAGTCGCAAGCGCGCGACAGTCCCGTCTCTTTCAGGCGGCGTGTATTGGAATTCCTGAGCGTTCCTGGAGTCACTCTGGCTTTGTGGCCCGGGAAAGTGCTCCGGCTCTTCCCTGCCGTGTGGGAACCCTCAGACTGGCACGCCAGCTTCCTGCAGCCGGAGTCCGGCACAGCGAGGATCTCATGCAGCGAGCCAGGGCTTATTTCGGTCAGCGGGGGTGCTGGCAGGCGGGGAGACATCGGGCGTCTGAAAGAGAGCTGTGCGTTTGTGCTCCCGTTCTCTCCCACGCCGCCGCGGCCGCCGGGGATTGGGGCGTGTTGAAGCGCTGGGAACAGGCAGTGACAGGCAGCTCCCGGGACAAGCGGCCCAGCCCTGCCGGTGCTGCCAGAGGGCAACCGGTGAAAAGTGAAAGTGCGTGGGGGGGGGTTGGCTCTTAAAATAAGAGTGTGACTTCCACGCGATCCTACCCCCACTATGCCCTGGGGGGGGGGGGGGGGGGGTTTCTCCCAAAAGTGCCA
>JAODKN010000001.1:13201021-13218213 GCA_026774425.1 Petrocephalus zakoni | reverse complement strand
AGGACAGCCAGTACCGCACAGCACCTCTTAGGTTAAACTCCATGCAATGACTATACAGGACAGCCAGTACCGCACAGCACCTCTTAGGTTAAACTCCATGCAATGACTATACAGGACGGCCAGTACCGCACAGCACCTCTTAGGTTAAACTCCATGCAATGACTATACAGGACAGCCAGTACTGCACAGCAGCTGTTAGGTTAAACTCCATGCAATCACTATTAAAATGCAGAAACTGATCCACCTTGGTATTCATCTAAAAAGTCCAAGAAAGAAAGGAACAGCAAAGCAGGTTGACGGTTTATTTATAAGCCACTTGGACAGTCCTGATGGCTCAGACTTAAATGACTCGGCATATTAGAGAAGCCCCCCTGTTCCCACCAAACGGAGGTGGCTTCTGCAGTGACATTTCCGTTTAATAAGCCTCGAGACAAACGATGTGGTGTTCTGGAGCTCATAATCACAGGACACCCATGACGTGTATGACATTGGCCTCCCGCTTGGTCACTTGGTACTCTTTGAGTTACCCAAGCAGGCCTGTCGTGGAACTTGTAAGCCCACACAGCCACACCACCGTAGCCAAGCGTCTGCCGGATATTCCCACGTCTCGTATGTCTGTATTGTGTATCCCAGCAAATGGTCTAAAGTCTAGAAGTGGCCAGGCTGGTGTCCTGAGCACTAATTATTCTAAGAATTCAAATAGAAGGCTTGTTCCTGTTTTTGTGGGGGTGGGGTGGGGTGGGATGGGGGGTAAAAGTCTCAGAAATGTTAAAAGCTCATTTCCTAGGCATTGTTTTCCACTATTAAATGAGAGAGATGCGGGGCTTCATTTGGAAGCGGGATCAATCGATATTCCTGCGTTCCGGAAAGCCTGCAAATATCCCTCATAGCATCGGCACTGCAATTTGCACGAGCAAGACGGGGTCGCTTTTGGGGCTCATTAGAACAAATTCCGGCTTGGCTCTGTGTCAGCTGTGGGAGAAGACAGGGAAATAGCCGATCCTTTCACCTCGAGCCACCACAGTGGCTAAGATGGGAAGGAGGGATAGCACAATATATAGCATCGTATGTAGTACTCTGAGAATTTAGCTGCACAGAAAATCAAGTTTTTATTTTAGCAGCCCATTCGGTGTTCTGGCTCATGTGAAAATAATCCTTTATCCTGAAAAATTAAGCTCATAATCAGATGAGCTCACGAGCGCTCCCTGAAGGCCTGGTGCGGATAAGGCTCATTGTCTCACTCGGTTCTGTCTGCTCATCCCCCAGGACTATGTGCTGAAGCAGGTGGCCTCCATGTACCACCGGCTGGGCTGGCCGACCAGCTCCTCCAACACCTCTGTGATGCAGGCGGCCTACCAGACTGAGTAAGGCCCTACCAACCCTCTGAACCTCCGCCTCACTGTCTGTCTGGACAGCAGCTACGATTCCCCCGACATTGTGGTTAATTATTCTCTCCAACCCGCTCAGACAGCTGCAGAGGGAAGTGCTCATGCTGGCCTGCAGTTTCGGACACAAGCACTGTCACCGGCAAGCCATCGCCCTCATCTCCGATTGGATATCTAGCAACAAGAACCGGTAACACCCCCTCCCAAACCCCGCCTCCCACATAGAGCGATTATTTACTGGCACGGAGAAGCGCCAAGCACAGCCCAAATGGTCCTCCTGGCATCTCGGGGCTCTATCCTCTGTGTTTATCTCTACTTTCTGACAAGGATAAAGTTAAGGCATTAACTAAAGGGCATAGTTTACAAACATTATCCGCAGTAATTCTTCCCAGAGGGCTACTACTAATTATAAAAGGAGAACAGCTGTTGTTAGTACCTACCTCCTCTGTCTGAAATATTCATCACAGGTGCCGTGGCTCGGAAACATACCGTAACATTTACATCACATTATCGCGCGTAAAACAAATAATTTATGCAGCAGAACTTCTACACAGAATAGAGTAATGCACTCATGGCTAAGGGCCAGTAAACATAGCTCGTATTTACAGTTCAAACCTTCAGTCAATCTTCTGGGCTGTTTATCTGGTACATGGTTTTGCTTTTAGCCGGGAGATCATCCCAGGAAGTGAAGGGCACATGGCGGGGGGCGCCCTGGATGAAATACACAGACTCACATGCAAACTCCCCACAAACAAACACTGAGAGGTGGGTTTCAAACCCCTGTCCGGGGTAGGTCTGCCCACTGAGCCATCCCTGTTCCTCCTCCTCTTCCACGGCTTTACTGTTGAGACCACTGGTGCCCTGATGCTGTATTCTGTGGGTGATGCTGCTGGAGTACCTGTATACAGTTTGCTTTAAGCTCGACGCGTGGGGTCACTCGTTCCCTTGCATGTTGAACGGGGTGGCTAACTTCTCGAGAATTCCGAAGCTGCATTTTAAACGTTTCTCGTCTTCTGTGGTCGCCCAGTCCACAGATGGGTGCTCGGGGCACCAGGCAAACTGCGGGGGTGAAAGTAAGATACAGCTGTGGAAGATATACCCCAGTGGTCACATGACCCCCGATCGGCAGAAGGGGCTTGATGCAGACCCGCCACATCTAATTCCCAAGCCTGAGACAAAAGCCCCCATAACGTGCAACCCCTCCCACCTGGGACCTCTTCTGCCCCTGGGTATGGGACAAGTTTGCTAGGTGCGGGGAGGAGTGTGGTTCGCGAAGCACAGGTGCACGGTGTTACATTCAGTACGACTGCACCTCGTTGGGGATGCTCAATGCAAACCAACAGCAAACATTGCCAGGGCGCCAGGTGTCCATGGCAACAAAAAGCGTGTGGGATTCGATTCTTGTATTCCTGTTTCTCATTTCTTTTATCTGCAGCTCTCAAATAAAGCAGCGTCACTCTCCAAACAGTGCTGTTCTTATTCTGCAGCAGCAATTCATCGAAGGTCATCAAAGTGGTTTGGAAACTTTGCACCAGGAGCAAGTTTTCCCTGCAACTCGATGCACGGTGGCACCCACCTTGGACACCTGCCGGGTTTCCTCAACCCGAGGCATCGCCGCCTGTCTCGAAAACAGATTGCAGTAAATTACAGCGGGCTGCGATATAATCTGGACATCTGTAACTGATGCTCAGTAAATCTGATAAGTGTGAGAGACCCATAGTGTTACCTCAGAAAGGTGTCCGCAATAAATAAAATTCCAATGCGGTTATGCCATTAACATTAATATGAATCATAATTACTTGTCAGTAATTAGTATATAATTAAGGTAAAGCTTACCTGTCATGGGAAGTAAGTCAGAAGGACGTAAAGTGAGGGTGCTATAGAGGCACGCTAATCGGTCTTCAGGTGTAGCATTTGTGCCAGAGCAAATCTGATGGCAAGGCCCAAGATTTTCACGGCTTGCACCAGTGGTGTCACCAGGATGCCATCCTGGGGTGGGCATTTGTATGTTGGGTGAAACCAGTGTTCCAGTAGTTTCAGGAGTTTTGGGGGTGGAGGGGGGTGCGTGGCAATGTTTTGAATGAGGGGGCCGTCCCCAACCATACCCTGCTCACAACAAGTCAGTGTTCTTAAAGGTACAGTGCCCGCTGCATGCACGCTGCGCCTCCCACTCTCACAGGCTGCACGCCGCTTGCTCAGACATGAGGCCGCGCCTCTTGCTCTCACAGGCTGCACGCCTCTTGCTCAGGCATGAGGCTGGCCTCCCGCTCTCACAGACTGCACGCTGCTTGCTCAGACATGAGGCCTGCCTCCCGCTCTCACAGGCTGCAGGCCGCTTGCTCAGACATGAGGCCTGCCTTCCGCTCTCACAGGCTGCAGGCCGCTTGCTCAGAC
This sequence comes from Petrocephalus zakoni, assembly GCA_026774425.1. NCBI lineage: Eukaryota > Metazoa > Chordata > Actinopteri > Osteoglossiformes > Mormyridae > Petrocephalus > Petrocephalus zakoni. Next base: position 13,214,434 of record JAODKN010000001.1, on the reverse strand, counting down.
ATGAGGCCTGCCTCCCGCTCTCACAGGCTGCAGGCCGCTTGCTCAGACATGAGGCCGGCCTCCCGCTCTCACAGGCTGCAGGCCGCTTGCTCAGACATGAGGCCGGCCTCCCGCTCTCACAGGCCGCACGCCGCTTCTTCAGACATGAGGCCAGCCTCCCGCTCTCACAGGCCGCACGCCGCTTGCTCAGACATGAGGCCTGCCTCCTGCTCTCACAGGCCGCAAGCCGCTTGCTCAGACATGAGGCTGCACCTCCTGCTCTCACAGGCTGCACGCCGCTTGCTCAGACATGAGGCTGCACCTCCTGCTCTCACAGGCTGCAGGCCGCTTGCTCAGACATGAGGCCGGCCTCCCGCTCTCACAGACTGCACGCCGCTTGTTCAGACATGAGGCCGGCCTCCCGCTCTCACAGGCTGCATGCCGCTTGCTCAGACAGGAGGCTGCACCTCCCGCTCTCACAGGCTGCAGGCCGCTTGCTCAGACATGAGGCCGGCCTCCCGCTCTCACAGACTGCACGCCGCTTGCTCAGACATGAGGCCGGCCTCCCGCTCTCACAGACTGCAGGCCGCTTGCTCAGACATGAGGCCGGCCTCCCGCTCTCACAGTCTGCACGCCACTTGCTCAGACATGAGGCCGGCCTCCCGCTCTCACAGGCTGCAGGCGGCTTGCTCACACATGAGGCCGGCCTCCCGCTCTCACAGGCTGCACTCCACTTGCTCACACATGAGGCCGGCCTGCTGCTCTCACAGGCTGCACTCCACTTGCTCACACATGAGGCCGGCCTGCTGCTCTCACAGACTGCACGCCGCTTGCTCAGACATGAGGCCGGCCTCCCGCTCTCACAGGCTGCACGCCGCTTGCTCACACATGAGGCCGGCCTCCCGCTCTCACAGGCTGCACGCCGCTTGCTCAGACATGAGGCCGGCCTCCCGCTCTCACAGGCTGCACGCCGCTTGCTCAGACATGAGGCCGGCCTGCTGCTCTCTCTCAGATTCACCGCCCCGTCTCAGAGGAGCCTGCATTATTCAGCGCTTTGTCTTCTCTGCCCTATCAGGAAGGGCAGGGCAGCAGCCGTACAGACATACAGAGGCAGCTCGCTCTCCTCTACCTGCTGTTCCCCCAGCCATCTTAATCAACTCAGCTTAAGATTTTCCAAGTATGGTGCCCCAAGGGTCTGGCTTTTAGGGTCTGGTAGTATGAGGTATGAGTATGAGGTGAATAATCTCAACAACGCATATATAAATGGGGCGGGTACATTTTCTGCGGCCGGGCATTCAGTTTTATGTTTAATTGTATGTAATTTAGGTAATCAGACATAATGAGAGCCTTTCATTTTTGTTTTTTTAATGTTTTTAATTTTGAGAAATTACAGTACCAGCCCGCAATTAGGACACTTGAGTCGATAAGCACAGGCCTTGAAGACCTCTAGCCTCCAGAGCACACCTGCCGTTCTGGGTAATCGTTCCTTTAAAAAAAATAGTTGAATGTACTCCGCCTCCCCACTCCCAAACCAGCGGTCCCATTGACCACACTGTGACCGTGCCACCTAGCCAGCGGTCCAATAGACCGCATCATGACTGTGCTGTGTGGCCAGCATTCCAATCGACCGCATCGTGCTGCATGGCCAGCGCTCCAATCGACCTCACCGTTAGCGTGCCGCGTGGCCAGTGGTCCAATCGACCATAGCGTGACCGCGCTTTGTGGGCAGCGGTCCAATTGGCTATAATTAACGGTGTGGCTAACTGTCTCCTTGAAAGCAAATCAGATGTGAGTCATTTGACATAATAACTGTAGAGAAAAGCTGCTGTTTCTCCCATTATTTCCCCAAAGGTTGGTGCCCTCTGTTGTAACACAAAACATTTCATCCATCAAACGGAAATTAAACTACTATATTCTAGATGGAATTACGTTGGATGAATGGAGGAGCAGTTTATTCCAAAAATACTATTATGTGAGAATTTGTAATGCCCTGAGGTAAAAAAGGTAAGGGGACAACCAAGCCTGGAATAAAATAACTGTTATTGTCTCTTATCATATGAGATAATCGACATTAATCACTTCACTGGGGCCCTCATTCATTAATGTGCTGTTCCAAAGTCATGCTGGATACTACTCAGCGTTTTGGCCCTGTGGGGAGTTTAGGTGGTACCATAACCTCACACTTGCCGGGTTGGGGGTTCAGTCCCTATCCCTCATCTTGTGTGGAGTTTGCATGTTGACCTCGTGCTTGGGGTACAGGCAGTGCCCAGTTTACAAATGAGATCCATTCTCTAAGTCAAATTTTTAAGTAAGTCGGATGAATTATACTACCAGTACATAATAATAGTAATAATTATACAGTAATAATAAAAATAACTACATACTGTACTTTACCTTGAGCCGACAAACTGCTGAAGCCATGCAATGTTTTCATGGCAGTAACAATGTAGTGAGTGCATTCATTATTACTAACCATTGTATATCGTACATTGTATATAACCCAGATTTTTTATATAATAGGCTTTATGACAGTTGGTTTGTAAGTATGAGTCGTCTGTAAGATGGACGTTCTTAACGTGGGGACTGGCTGTACTGTGGTTTCCTCGCGCTGCCCAAAATTTGAATTGCAGTCTCCTATTCTATCTGTGTGTGTGTGTGTGTGTGTGTGTGCATGTGTATGTGTGCATGTGTATGTGTGCATGTGTGTGTGTGCTCTCCCATGGGCTGATATCCCATCCGGGCTGTGGCCATGCCACATACCCTATGCGCGTGTGTGTGTATGTATGTGTGTGTGTGTGTGTGTGTGTGTGTGCTCTGCCATGGGCTGATATCCCATCCAGGCTGTGGCCATGCCACATACCCTATGCGTGTGTGTGTGTATGTGTTTATGTGTGTGTGTGTATGTGTGTGTGCGTGCTCTGCCATGGGCTGATATCCCATCCACGCTGTGGCCATGCCACATACCCTATGCTTGCTGGAGTAGGCTCTAAGCTTGCTGTGACACTGGAATTGAGATCCCCTGAAAGTTGCTTTCTCCAATACTCACCGCTTCATATTTTCATCTCATCTCTGTGTCTGAGTTTGACTGAAGTTTAAGGGGTACTTTGACAAGCAGGGCAGGGGGGCGGCGGGTGGGAGCGACGAATCTCCATCAGTCACTCTTATGCACATTTAATGAGGTCACCAGTTCAGTAAACACTCTCCCCCTATAGAATGTGCACCACTGCTAATGACCGGCCGATGGATTTAATTATTTATCGGCTGCCTCAAAACCCAAAGTGGTGCTGACAGAGCTGGGGGGGCGGGAATCAAAGTTGGTTACAACCCAGTATAGTTAGTATTAAAGAGCGCCCGAGGGAAGAGTACGGGGAGGAATGCATGCACCCACTCATAAGTCTGCCCGTCTGTCCCCTTTGTACTCAGAACTATTAAGGAGGGAGATGAACGTGTGTAATTACGCACCCCGTCACCTGGATGTTAATGTGAATTCTCATTCGCCCGCTCACAAACCCAGCCTATAATGGAGGTTGGCACACCAGGCTTTTACAGTATATTGCTTTGTGATATGATCATTCAGGTGTTGTGTTCAGCTTACTGGGATTGACGTGGGCTTATACCCATGCCAGCTGGCTGTCTGACAGGAACTGAAAACAGCTGTTTGATATAAAGGTCGGCGCAGAGCGGCCGAGTTATTGACATGCAGTCGATATGTTACTAAGAAACTGTTGACGCAGAGCTGAAATGTAACTGTTTTGTTTTTCTCCTCAAAAACTCTATGGTGCTCATGTAAATTTAAACATGAGCACCATAGTAATTATTTTTCAGTGGATACAAGATAATTGCTATGATTATTTCACATGTTTTGCAAGTAATTGGTTTTGTGGGGTGTTTGAATAACATGAGATGATTTCCCACACGTCTCGCAAAAGCAGATGCTCTTGTCCAAAGTGAGCAAAGACTGGGCTCAGAGAGCAGGTTAGCCAGTGGTCCTCGAGTGGAGGGTGGAGGTGGTCGGGGGGGTTAAGGACCATAATATGTTTACTCTGCCAAACTTAAGATTTGGACCCTCCTGGCCCAGAAACCAGACCATGCAGGTTACACACCCTACCAGACTGCTCTAGGTCCTTGTGTTTTAAAAAGTGGATCAGAGTGGATTGTGGGTATTTTTCTCAGTCCTGCCGTCCGCTCCCGCAGGATCCCCCCGAACGTGAGGGATATTGTCTACTGCACGGGCGTGTCTCTAATGGACGAAGACGTGTGGGAGTTCATCTGGATGAAGTTCCATTCCACGTCAGCCGTCTCTGAGAAGAAGGTGCTGCTGGAGGCCCTGACCTGCAGCGACAGCGCATACCTGCTGAACCGGTGAGAGGCCACTCTGGGGTTGCGGCTGATTGGCCGCTCGTGTTTGGGCGCCTCGTCACGGCTGGCAGTTTGGCGGCAGCTCAGTTGCCTGGTTACACCTGGATGCGCTAACAGCACATTGAAATTAGCCTTTATGTGAATTTGACACAAAAGGAATTAATGCGGCAGTGGGGTGGTCTGTGTGGTCCAGCATCAGTGCCTTCATTTCCGGCAGTCACTCTAAGATTCCTGCTGCTGGGAAAATCAGCCATGTTGATTTATCAGGCTCTTCGCCACATAAACTTCTCAGTGGGAATCTGTTTCTCCATCAGGGTTTTCCTCTATTTCTCCATAGACTCAGAATGATGTCGCTGCAATTTGTCCTGTTCCGGGTTCAGCAGGAGGTCAATGGGGGGGGGGGGGGGGTGGAACCCCTGATTCCTAGTTTGGGAGAAAGCTGCATATTCGGGGTGAGGGGCTTGATTGTCGGCGTGCAGTCGGTGTTTTTCAGTTTCCTCATCTGCTGAGCCGCCATGAAGAGTTAATCCTGGAAATTAGCCAATCAGCTGTCACCAGGAATTAGCTGCATGCTGTCAATTCAGGCCCAAGCTAGCATCCCAGAGTACGTCCACAGACACATCAGCTGGCAAAGAGAAGGGAGGACTGCATGTTCACTGAGCAGTCAGCAACGTGCATCCTCAGGAATACCCGCAGAATTGCATTTATTCATTGGTGAGGAGGTTGCCAGATGAGGCTGGAAGGCAGCAGCTGTGAATGCTGAGCACTGCGGTGTCACTCTCAGAGAATCCCTTGCTGGAACTGGCAATCGACTGCTCAGCCTTTGCCAGCTTCTACGCCGTCTGCTCACAAACATTTTGAGAAATAATATTAATATCCAAAGTGGTCAACAGTTGGACTAAGAGTCTCATTATTGTATTGTTATTATGCTCATTATACATCACTTAGATCATTACTATTGAAATATAGAACTAAACATAAATCACTCTTTTTTATAAATTGTTCTATGTATATCTTTTCATGTTGAAATGTTGGCATCACTTATTAAAATACAGTGTAAAATTCCCTCACAGCCCCCACTGTTTCCTATTGCTTGCTATAGTGTCTTAGTAAATGAGTTTGTTGCATAGTCTCTTTATATGAGTTTATTTCCTTCAGTTGTGATGGAATATTAACTCCCATCTGTTCAGGTGGTTGTTGAACTGTGTGTAAAATAATCTTGCACGTGAAATTAATCTGTGGTAAATAACATGGAATAATAAGTAATTCTGAATTCACCTTGACAGTTCCTTGCAGTTTAATTGGCTTATGCCTCAGCTAAATGAGTGTAACAGTCATGATTATTCAGAGTATGACAATTACAGGTGTGTTAAGCACATTCTCTGTGATTTACAGAATGACACACGCATTTCCCCTGTCAGCACCATTATACCTCTGCAGCGTGACGTTGTGATTTATGTGTTCTGCTTGCATTTACACGGCACAGATACAGCAATGCTGCTTTTCCATGCTGAATTACTTGAAATCACTTGTTCATAAGACTAGTTTGCGTCAGCGCACTGAATAGAGTCGTGACACATGGGGATGGTCAGGCTGAATGAGGACATTTCGGGGTCTGTCTCACCGGAGGAGAGCAATGAACACAAACAAACACTGAAAGCAAGACCAGCATTAGGTCTACAAATGGGGTTAGAAGGCCTGGTTGTGGTTTTCTTGTCTTTCTGAGGGGGGCAGCAGGAATATTACAGCAAAGAGTCTTCACCCTGATTTGCCCCAGTGGACAGCTGGTAATACACGTCACTTGAAGGCTGTCTTCCTTTGTTCGGCATCGAGGGCTGAGTATCCATCGAACTCAAGGTCCAAAAGTGCAGCTTGTACCTTTTGTTCAGCCCCATGAGATTCTCTGCTGTTGCAAACAGCTCTGGCCCAATGTGCTTCAGTCATCCCAGCAGTGTCAGGGTGTGGGGGGGGGGGATAAGGTAACCATGGCTCCCCAGAGAGCTGAGAGAGGCAGCTTGTGGTTCCAGCTCATTACAGGTTCCTGTTGGCACTGTCACATGCTCAAGGTTGGCCCCGTCACTGACCCCCACCCCGAGGAGCTGAAGTGCAGTGGTATTAGTAGCAGTCAATTACAGGCTGAACTTCTGACAGCTAGCTGCAGTTGTTGGTGTTCATCCATGCATGAGGTCCGCCTGGTGTGGCATCATACCAAGCACATTCTCCCACTCCCTTCCTTTCCAAGACTGCAGCTCATTCTGGGGGGCTCTCAGAAGTTCCCGGTCTTTCCCGGGGCGTCCACCAGGTGGGATCTGCCTGGAACACTGGAACAGATGGGGTCGCATTATATAAGATATCCAAAACATCACTGTTGGTTCCTTTTGACCTGAGGGAGCGGCCACTCTGTGTCGAGGTTCCTCTGGATGCCCAGATTCCTCACCCTGTTGTGGAGAGTGAGCCACTTGTACTCCTGACATGTCCTTTCGGCCTTGACTCACAGGTCATGACCATATAAGAGGAGAGGGAGGTACGCTGACTGGGAAACCAGGAGCTAAGTGCACGGACAGAGCTTCCACTCCACCACCACAGATCTGTGCAGTGCCCTGGAAACTGCAGCCACTGAACCTATCTGTCTGTCAATTTCACACTGCTTACCACCATCACTTATACACAAGATCCCATGGCCCTTAAACGCCTTTACTATAGGGCAGAATTTCTGCTCCAAATCCTGAAAGGAACAATCCACTCTTTTCCCAGAGAGTACATGGGCCTCAGATTTGGAGGTTCTGATTTTCATTCCCACAGCTTCACATTTGCCATCGACCCACTGGAGATGCGTACAGGACATCTTGGTTGGGTGCATCCAAAGTGTTGTCGGCAAATAGCCGTGATGTCACCTCCACCCCCCCCCCCACAATACCAGATGCCCTTCCAGCCCGGGCTGCTCCTTGACATCCTTTCCACGAAAATCACATACTGTACAGGTGTAGACATGACCCTTATCAGAGGCTAACATCTGCTCTAAATGGCTCCGGTTTTGTGCCAAGTATGCAGACACAGGTTTGCTGCATTTATTCAAGGACCTGATCGCCCCTATCTTTCTGCATGCACCAGGACCACCATCCCGCTATGCCAGCCCTTTACCTGCCATCCGTGCAGCATCCCAGAATGCATCACCAGCATCACCCCAATACGATCCCATGCCTTCAACAACTCTGGATGCATTTCGTTTGACCCTGTAGTCTTTCCACTATGGAGTACTCTGATCACCACCGAAACTCGGATGCTATGATAGACTCTGATCCAGCAGAAGCTCCCAGCTCTGCTTCCTGCTGAGAGATTCTCCCCATCGGTTTGAGGAGTGACACTTTCGCTGCTCGAACTTTCACCTCCTGAGTCTTTGAACTGTCTGCCACCCAAAATCTTGGGCCAGCCGCCTCAAAACCCATAAACTCCCACAAGCCCTCCCGTCCCCGAACAGCTTCCTCTGCAGTGGCCCTCACTGTAGCCTTTGTAGCCTCTCAGTACCTTTACCAGTTTCATATGTTAATAAACCCAAACTTCACATGTTTTTGAGACATTTTACTTCCGTTTTTGTTTCTCTCCCGAGGCTCCTAAACCTGTCCCTGACTTCAGACCTGGTTCCGGATCAGGACGTCATAGATGTCATCATACACGTGGGTCGGAATCCACACGGCAGGCACCTGGCTTGGAGGTATTTCAGGGAGAAGTGGGACATTTTAAATTCCAGGTAAGGTTTCAGAAGGTGCTTCTGCTTACTGTAACATATTAAGAAATATGCATAAATATATAAAATGTGTGTAATTGTATAGTTATTAAGATGTCTTCCAACAATGAATGAATAACTTAATTCATTATAAATGAATACAATATTGATTATTGGTTGATTTCTGTGTGTAAGGTATAATTTATATTCAATACAAAAAGTAACATAAAATTAAATTATGGTTTTACTGCTAATGAGCTATGTGTTTTGTCCTGTTATGGAGAGTATAGAGTAATATCATCAACTGACAATTTATTTAAGAATTGATGTAATTTGAGAGCATGTCTTACCACACTGACTTAAAGTCACTCCAAGAAGAGAACCTACATTTAAAAATACAGAACAGTGAAAATGTAATGAAAGAAATTGCAGTTCTGAGCAAACAGGGCCCAAAAGACATTCCAGCAATTAGGGTCAAAGCTCAGAAATCTGTGCTGGGCGAGACACAAATCAAGTTTGGGTCACATCCAGCAAATTGGTTCAGAAAAAACAGGCAGAAGCACAGGAATTCAGCCAGGCGGAGAACCTCACATAGGTCCTTGTTCCAAGAGAAGGTCCTTAGATCTGTTAATGTAGGAATGAGAAACAGGTGTGTCCTAAAGACAGGTAAGGTTGGGTCTTGCTATTGGTCATTTCTGTAACCATCAGTAATGAATATACGTGCATTGCTCTTTACAGATATGGCGAGGCCTTATTTATGAATTCCAAACTAATCAACGGAGTGACCGAATTTCTAAACACAGAGTCAGAACTCAGTGAGGTGAGTTACAGTACTAGACATGCTGTGCTACAGTGTCCTGAGATGAAGTGAGTTCAGAGGATAAAGGATGGAGACCACTATCTATCCATTCATAACAGCCTTAACATATAATCCATTTTGGCCCAAACTTTTCACATTTGTTTGTTAATTGTTGTATTCATGCATAATACAACTCCCTTTAGGATAACTTTAAATTCATGTTTCCTCATTATGAATGCAGGGATCTATTTCTGTCTCTAATTGGCTACTGAGGTTCGCTGAGCTTTTTGAAGTTTGAAATGCTAAACAGACAGAAATTTCCTGAAAACATGACTGTGTCGAGGCGTCCGTGGGAAATAAGTCCTTCCACTTCAGACTTTAATCACTTGTGACTTGCGTTTCATCACCATTAGCACTTTTATTATTAACCAAATTATATGCGACTCATTTGCAGGCAGAAACACTCTCCTTGATTTAATTACTGTTTTGCTGAGTCGAGGAATAATGGGGGGAAAATGTGTCTAGTATCAATTTTAATGCCGACCCCTGAGAATATCCTTGATTACACGAGCAAACATCACTGTTAAAACTGATGATTTGGATAAAATGCTTGTTATTGTCCTCAGTGCTTGTTGGGGAAGTGTTAGGGGTTGTCACACCTTGTGGCTCCTGATGGAACTGTCAGTTTTCTAAGCAATTATAATGATACCCCAGAACCCTGCGATGGTTGTACGGTGCACCCCCCTGCCCCACCTTGAGCCCTATGATTCTTGGGATAGGCTACAGACTCACTGTGGCCCCCCCTACCAGATAAGCCCTTACAGCAGATGGCTGGATATGCGGCCATTGCAAGTTAATTCATCTAAAATTTTCAAATGCGTCACATGGTACAGTGTTGGGGGGGGTGCTATTTATCTTCATGAGGCTTATTCAGATGTCGCCATGCACCTATTAAGGGACTTGAGTGTGTAGGATTAATGTGTATTTCTCGCTGTGAGCAGTGTGCGTCCAGCTATTAAGAGGTGCGGCCTTTCGCTCCATTCGGAGGTGCATAGTGGAAGACAGGAGGGCAAGGATGTGGCTCGAACATAGCCGCTCCACACCTGCTGCAGTGTTGGGTTGAGTTCCAGAGGCGCATCACGTTCAAGGCATGCAGCTCCAGGAGGGGTCTTTAGTCTTTGCTAGGATCTCACCCCCTGCCCCCCACCCTGTAAGTGCCATTTACTCTCCTCTGCCTTCTGTATCTCTCCCAGCTGAAGAACTTCATCCGCAGCAGTGGAGGAGTGGCGGCTGCCTTCGCCCGGGCCGTGGAGATCGTGGGCGCCAACGTCAGGTGGCACAGACTCTATGAGCAGCAGTTCTACCAGTGGCTGAGGAAATCTCCCAATAGCTAATCTCTGACGGCGACGAGTATTTATAGCATGGGATCTCTTTGAAACATTTGTACTCTGGTAAAAAGGGGGAAACCATTTTTTTTAAGACAAAATATCTTAATTTGACTTGCAAAATAAATAGCTCGTAATCTTAATTTTTATTTTCGCTTCATGAAAAGAAGGTGGATAAGAGAGGGAAGGTGTAGAAGAGGGGTGCGTGGGGCTGATCACGCCCCTGAATGGTGTTATGAATGATTAGGGTTATGATTTCGGAGGGGGTGCATGTCATTCATCTTCGCTCTGCACCTTCTCCGCATCTTGGTTTTTGTGCATGGTTGTTCACTCCCTCGCTGCTTCCAGCATGATGACCCATTTTTTTCCTAGTCACAGGAACCCCAGACTGCTTTAGTGTGCCGTAAGAAAAAAAAACAACAGATTAAGGCGCTCGCAGCAACCACAAGCACAAAATGGCTACAATGAGAATCGGTTTTATCGGTGCTGAGTCATGTAGGGTGAAGGGAATGTAACAGCTGAGAGAAGACAGGTTTAGCCAGGAACTCTGTCCATTTTAGTAGCCGTAGGGACATGCAGAACAAGGGATGGCGTGCCTGCCATTGTTGGGATCGGTCTACGGCAGAGATGGTGCTCAGTGTCGTGTGTAATCTGTAGGAAGATTGCTTGTCAGCTTGGTCCTGCTGCTGCCAGTAATGTGACCTGAATGTGATAGAGGACAGGAGATTGACCTTGTAAGTCCTCACACTGCCCCGTAAGTAATTCAAGCTTAGTAATTGGCTATGGAAAGGTAAATTGTGTGATTGGTGGCCAGCTCAGTCTCAAGAATTTTTTTAATGCTGGGTGGTCTTTGGATTTTGGTGTTGAGAAAATGTCAGTGTGATTTATATTGTATGTAAAATAATCTGTGGATTCATTGGTATGTACAGGCGGCTTGTTGATATTGTACTGTATAAGCACAAGTCTTGATTGATTTACTTTGGTATATTTATTTGCTGGAGTATGATAGGCTACCAAATGAAATCTGTTCATTATTGTTTCATTCTAAGATCTTTCCTTGACTGGAATTTCTCGGTGTCCCACATAACATCACCCTACAATCTCCCCATTCCCCAGCCACTCCGTCTCGCACTTTCATTCCACTTTCCCGTCATCTCCAAATCACTGTCAGGCAGTTCAGGGTATCTCCGTGCCTGTCAGAAAGCCGGAAGCCGTAGATGTGTGTTCCTCTGATTCACGTCCTTCTCACATGTGGGAGAGCGCAGCGTGAAGGTAGTGCTTTTTAAGCCAAGCCCTGAAGCATGAATCACAGATGTCGGTCATTTGCATTGCCATTGTTCCTTTGTATTTAATTGTTAACATAACAGCGTTTTTTCTTTTCTAAATGAGAAACAATATCTTCTGTATTTTAAGCAGAACATCTATTGAATTTTAACTTGGACAATAAAGTCTTTTGTACAGTACTGCATTATTGTCTGACTCTTTGACTCTTTGATCTGACTCTGTGACAGTATGTTTATGGAAACAATAAAAAGGCTGTAATTACATCTCTGTTTTATCTTGATGGGCAAATTTTATTAATGTCTTTGAAAAACAAGATAATTGTACAGAAATTATTTGCAATTTTAACTTTCTGACAAAAACTATTCTTCAGTAGTGAATAGCTTCTCATATTATAAATGGGATTTTTAATGTTAAACTCCCCCCTGAAGATAACATGTTGTTGAACTTGACATAAATTTTTTTGGTACAATTTTCTATACAATTTAAATAGACATTTTTTTATATCCTAAACACGTGTTTTTTTAGCCTAAAACACATTTGTGTTTGAATCTGGACATTCTTACTGGTATGATCAAAGAACAGTGAGTAAAATCAAAGACTTTGGTTCCAAGGAACATAGTGAAATTCTGTTGCTACAGTTGTGGGGGATGGGCATCAGGGGATAGAACAAACAGCACTGCAATGCAAGACCAGACAGTGTAAGGCAAACCAGTGCAGTGTTGGAATGACTTAGCCAGTCATGTAAACACTTTACTACAACTCATAATGCATTCATTGTGCATTCATAAGACATACATAAGCAGCGTGTTAATGGCAGTGGTAAGGGGCAGTGTGTGACTCAGTGGGCTCAGAATGGCACCGTTTTGAGCCAGGCCACAGCCGAATAGTCATATATGTTGGCCCTTGAGTGAGGCCCTTAACCCCCAGCTCCATGGGTGCTGCTGCAGGTGGCTGTCCTTCACCACCAAGCTTGCTCTACCTACAGTACATATGTGTCTGTGTGTCATGGAGAGCAAGATGGGGTAGGAGAAAACAGAATTTCCCCTCTCACTATATCACAGGTATCACTATCATATAATGTTTGCTGTTAATGTATAGATTCATGCTGTTTATGAATGCAGTATGATGCAGTAAATGTTCTACGAATGCATTGTAAAAGTGCAGTAAATGTTCTATGAATGCATTATGAAGGCACTTAACGTAAAGTATTACCATTAGTTTTAACCACATTTTGTTTGCGTAAAATGCTAATAATGAGCCAAGTTGTTTGTGCCACATCATAATGACGTGTGACACGGATGCTCCGGTCTGTAAGGTTTCTCCTCAGGGTGACTCCAGAGAAATGCCCATGTGGTACAGGGACCTCTCAACAGATCGGAGCCTCATTACTGAAGACTTAACCAGGAAGGCACAAACAAAACTGTTTTGGAGTAAATAAACAAACGAAAGTGCTGTTTCGGCAGGTAGAGAAGAAAAATGAATACTGCAGACATAAGCATATTGTTACTCTGGGGCTCCATGCAGGCAGACAGACGAGGCTATGCTCCAGGTTACTGCGAATTCTCCCACACCCAGACCTTCCTGTACTGCAGAATGTGGACTGTGAACCTGGGAGTAAATTTTGGAGCACTATCAATTAAGAGGTGATCCTAAAACTACCTACAAATAACTGAATGCAATTTGTACAAACTTTATTAAGAAAAACCTGGATTATATCCATGTATTTTAGATAAATGGTTATATCTGAGCTTTAAAAAGCAAACAGACAAGTGCATGTGCGCGCCCCCCCCCCCCCCCCCCCCCCCCCCCCCCGGGCGCGGGGGGGGCGGGGGGGGGGGGGCGGGGCGGGGGGGAGGAGGGGGGGGAGGGAGCGGGCAGGAAGG
>JAODKN010000001.1:13189319-13200981 GCA_026774425.1 Petrocephalus zakoni | reverse complement strand
ACCGAAGGAGCCCAGTCTTTGTCTCAGGTCACTGGATAGTGTCCGTGTCTCACAGCCATACAGCAAAACAGGGAGCAGCAGGACTCTAAAGACCTGGACCTTCATCCTCTTACCTAGATATCGGGAGTACCACACAGCCCTTTCCAGCGACCTCATGACCCCCCCATGCTCTCCCAACTCTACCGACTTCTTAGGAAGAGTCACTCGAAAAATGAATGGCGCTGCTGACGTTAGTGACCCTCACTCTCCCCGCAGACAGACACACTGCTGATAGCTGTGCCCAGGAGGTCAATAAAGGCGTGGATTTTGTTTTTAATCCAGGATACTTGCAAATATAGACACTCAGACTCATAGCTCATACTCTTGAGAGTCCAGATCAGCGCCTCCAATGACTCTGCAGATTATAATATTGTTGCCAAAGTCAAGATCAATAAGTCTTTCCTCACCAACAGATGCCTCACAGTTGCTGGACTCAATGACCCTGCCCAAAACCGAATCCATAGAGGCATGAGGAGGTGTAAGAACACACCCCTGACAAACCTGAGACTCCACTGGGAAGAACCAAGAGGATCTGCATTCACTATGCACAGCGCTCACCGTACCATACTACAGGCCAGTCATGATGTTCAGCAACTTTGAGGGGATCTCGTGAAGGCTCAGGATACAGCACGGCGAACTGAGTCTGGGTATGACATTAAACTGCATCTGGCCCTGCAAAACTCATACAGCTCTGACATAACAGATATGACTGCGTTCTGCAGGAGTAGGTCTGCTGCAGTCACACTGCACACATCTTGAAGGGATGGGAGCTTCATCGCAAGAAGAGCTGAAATTGTCCAGGGGCGGTGGAGACAGGCCTGTTGGAGATTGGAGACAGTGTGGCGTTTTTTTTTTATTTTGAGATACTTCATTGATCCCCGTGGGGAAATTGCCATCTCACCTCCCGCAACCTTGTTCTCCATGAGAGCCAGCTTGGCTGTGAAGGGCAGCCACCTCTAGGGGCACCCAGGGAGCTGGGGGTTAAGGGCCTTGCTCAAGGGCCCACAGATGGCCAGAGGCTTGAACCGACGACCTTCCGATTACAAGCACAGAGCTGAGCTAAGCCACACTCTGCTCCCCTCTGTCACATAAACAATAAGAAAAAACCCATGTAATTTTTGGATACCAGTCTTTAAAAGAACTAAAAGAATTTCTGCTAATAAGAGCAAAAGGGTAAAATGCTAATTACACTGGAATCAGCAGTGAGAAATGCTTGCATATGGAGAAAAAAAACAGCAAAGCTTGATTTTTTTCCTCGTACGACTCATTAACCTTTCTGAATGAATCTGCGTTTGGATTGTGGGAAACATGCTTGACTCTTCCTCTCTTGATGCTTTCAGAGTGTATCAGATTTATAGATATAAATATCCCATGGCACAGTCGTAATGCTTTATGACAGATGTAAGGAGGCCCGATCATTCTATTCCGCACTGCCCTAATGTGGAGCATCACACGGCATAAAGGATAACGCGACCTGAGAATAAAATTTCTGTTTCACTATCAGCACTACAATGTCCTCTGTCACCTGCAATGACATCTGCTATTTCACGCCATGTGCCACTCAGTAATGCCATGATGGTAGTGCTACCATTGTGCTATGGTGAAGGACCCAAATGAAAACAATCATGAGCTCATTTCAGATATGCAAAAAGCTCATTGTTCTTGCTTTCTTGCTTGTTCCCTGCCATGTGAGAGCTGTCACCATTTGTTCTCCTTCAAACTTAAACTTGAATCTATCGTTTTATACGGCTTCATTTTCCCAGTTAACAGTAAACGGTTTTAAGCGTTAAGTTTCAGAAGTGTTGTAGATGAAGTGTTGCATGGTTATTGAACACGCAGATGTTATGTAAGACAGTACAAAGCATAAGGGTAGTGAAAGGAGAACTGCAGGCTCAGAGTAATTAGAGTATACTTGTTAAAGCTGTGTCCATGTTTGTGCTGTATTGTGTCCACTGAACATCTGTACGGCTGTATAACTCGTACGCTGAGAGTAGCATTGAAATTGACGTTTTGTTTTCGATAATGTTGCGAAGGGATTATGGCAGGAGATCTGAAGTGAACCTGATTCAGACTTTATTTTAAAAAGGGCAAAAAAACCCACAATTTTTTTTTAATACACTGTACAGAATTATCTTGTTCATAAACCGGAGTAGTTACATCGCCAGCAGTTAGAACAGTCAGTCGAGTGTAAAGAAAATATAATCACATTTTCTTGGAAGGTTTTGTTTGACAGGAAGATGAGAGCAAAATATGGGAAAAAGTCATTTAAAAAGTGTTTACTTGCTGACTGTCTCCTCCAAAATGACTACCATCCATCAAGCCTGGAGAGCTTGTCCTTCTTTATACTGTAACTAAGGTAATGTACATTTCCTATCATATTAAAATGCAGTTCTGGAGGCATAAACAAAGGACCAGGCACACATGTGCATGCTAAGTGAGTCGTCCCGTATTGTCAATGGCGAGATAGCATTTTGACTCAGAATACTTTTCAGTTCTGCCATCTACAATACGGTGTAAATATCTTGGATTTAAAATGAACAGTTATAACATTTATGACATTTAACTTGTGTTTGTCACTCAGTTGAGGTCTGTTTAGCAAAGTCCTAATGTCTACGATGGACCCCTTCAAAGTGACAAATAGTTTGGCTAGGAATACAGAGTGAATGCTGCATTGTGGTACACACACTAATTATTTAAACCCAGACTGATCCGGGTGGAGTACGAGAATTGATCAAGACACATCATACGGCAGACTGTTTGAGTACGACTGTCTCCCGTGAGATGCTGTGGCACACAAAGAAAAAAAATCAAAGTATCTGCAATGTGCTACAAGCTACAGAGTCATCATGAAGTTTGCCGGGAACCTCAAAGACAATATTTAAATTAAAAAGAACTACAAACATTCAAAATGTATTTTAATTACGCCTTCTGGCCAAATTATCCTGCTTTCTTGAGCACAGGATTGCTGAGTGTGCCAATATGTTCTACTAAATACGAAAAAACACGGCATCTTGGCTGTGGACTGAATGTGTTCACACTCAAACCCCCTCATCACATCGGAATGAGGCCCAGACCTTTTCTGGAAGCTCATGAGAAGGCTACACAGAGCCAGTACTTACCTCTCACTGTGCTGTGAGGCCTGTAATAAGTACGCTTTTAATCCTACGTCCAATATCAGCAACAATTCCAGTGGGGAAAATCCTCAGTCAGAATTCAATCCTGGTCACCTACACTGAAAGCAAAACGTCTAACTATAACCAATGAGACATTTAGGAACTTCTGACAATTGCCTGTATATTACTATTGCATTCCAGGTCATGTGCCTCTATGAAATTGTGCTAACTCTTGAAGGTTGTTAAACTTTAAAGAGGGAAACAACACAATAAAAAACACAATAAATGGAGGTTACAGCTGTAATACTCTGATTTTCACATATTTTAAACTGAAAAAATGAAATACAGTAATTGCATATACGGAGTGTGCTAGATGCAGAAACTCCCGTTGAGATTTTAGCATACATAATAGTCCTGTGTATATATATATATACACACACAGAATATATCCATTCATTTCCTGTACTCGCTTGTCCTATTCAGGGTCACAGGGGTCTGGAGCCGATCCTGGATCTACGGGGACAGCAATCAGCCCAGGACGAATCCATTGCAGGACACACACCATTCTCATTGGTCAAGGGTATTCTGGTTCCAGGTGCACTTATGAACACCTATATTTTTGAACTAAGTGTTCATTATGGACAAACTGTGGTTAGCACAGAAGTCCAATAAGTTCGCCGCTCGGATTCCGGTCGGGCAGACCATTCCTCCCAGTCACACTCCTCCAGGTTCCACTGTTGTTACCCATGAAAAATCCCCCATCAGAACAATGGAGTCCCCAGAACGGATGCCATCCAGCACCTCCTCCAAGGTCTCCAAGAAGGCTGGATACTCCAAACTAGTTTTCGTTGCATACACACATACAACAGTCAGAGCCTATACCCTGAGTCAAAGTCGAAGGTTGGCGACCCTCTTGTTCACCAGGGTGAACTCCAACGCACTGACACCATAGAGCCATCCCTACCCAGCACCTCGCACCATGGGCAACATCAGCCTGGGACAGAGTCCAGCCCCTTCAGGAGTTGGGTTCCACAGCCTGAGCTGTGCGTTGAGGTGAGCCTGACTAGGTCTAGTTGGTACTTCTCTACCTCCCGCACCAGCTCAGACTCCTTATCCACCAGAGGGGTTACATTCCATGTACCAAGAGCCAGTTTCAGTAGCCAACAATTGGTCTGTTTAGGCCCCTGCCTTTGAATGGCACCTGATCGACATTGCACCTGACTATATATGTGTGTGTGTGTGTGTGTGTGTTTGTTTGCATCCTTAAGAACAGCTTGTATTGTTATACCCAACCTCCATCCTTCAGCATTATAAAGTGAAACCTTTAAATAGATTTAGGTCATTTACAAATCTCTTGTTATTTCAGTATTAATGCTTCAATTGTTTAAGTGTTGACAAAATGCCAAAAACTAACAGAGCAAATGTGTAAAAAATAAACCCACTTATAAGCATAAATATGACAAAGAGCTTCTTTAAAGCTGGCGGACTCCTCCAGGGGAAAGTGTCTGTGCTCTACTCACATGGGACCAGCGAATCCTTTCTGGGCTGTTTTTAATATGATCTGAGGCATTTGAGGGTTAGAAATCAGATGAGAGAGTTATGGTGAAGCTCATAACAAATCAAGAGTTCCTCTTAAATGGTTACGCCTTGGCTCAGAGTTATGTTTAGTCTGTTTATGCTGAAATATTAAAAGATCAGGCTGATGGATTTGCTGAAGTAACTATCCAATTTAAATATGTATATATATTTTATCAATATTATGGGTCTAGGACTGAATAAAATAATTTCACCATTTTTCCGGCACTTAAAAAGTAAACTGACCTCCAGTAGATCATAGCCTATTGATACTGCTTGTGCATTCATTTTCTTATTATAGGCTAAAATCATATCAGTAACATTCATCTCACTTGGTATGAGAGATTGAATTCTAATGAAATACTGAAGAGCTCTTCACCGGCAGGAAGGAGTGGGTTGGAGATCAAGAAAAGGCCGACGCTGTTCGGCACAATGCTGAGAGCAGCACGATAAGCAACCCCAGCAGCCGCAGGGGTCAAAGGGCAAAGAGTGCCTCACTTTTTAATATTCATCCCGCATGCCGTGTAAAATCCTCGTCTCAGCTGCTCGCCTATTGCTTCTTCCCGGCCTTGAGGCGTTTCTTCCACGTATTCCATTCCAGCACGTCACAGCACCGATGCTCTTCTGCATTTTGTGTTACATATCAATACTCATTTTAGATATGGGCTGCAAACATAGTGAGGGGAAAACTCCAATCCTCTTATCTCGGGCTTTCCAGAGGCTAACAGGTGTACATCCCGTATTGAATGAAAGAGACGGAGCAGGGAAAATGCAGACTGATATCCGGCTATTCACACAGCATGGCATTTTATGTATTGTCCAAGGAAGTAACACAAGACAGAGCCTTATTTTCATTTCTAATCATTTATCATTCATGTCAGTCGCAGTTAAAAATGGGAAATTGTAAGGGAAAAGCTTTTACAACCATGTTTCTCATGCATTATAAATGCTCTGTGAAGGTCTCATCGATAATACACTATAAATACCTTCATAATGTATTATAATTGTCAGCATATGAATTAAGGATGCTTTGTGCTGCATTATGAAGGTGTTTATAGTGCATTATGGATGAGACCTTCATAGCATTCATAATACATAATACACATGACCATAATGTGTTATGCCTTTTTATAAATAGTTATAGCTGGATTTTTTATGAATGTATTACATGCATTATGAAGGTATAGGTGGTGCAGTATAATGACTGCTTTAAGTAAAGTGTTACCATTGACGGTTATACAATGATGGCACAGTGGCCATAACCTCAGGGTTGGGGGGTGTAAATCCAAATACGCTAATCTGTGCATCTTCTACCTAGATAGTGTGAGTTTCCTCTTCAGTACTAGGTTAGCTGGCATCTGCCCACAGTTAGTGTGTGTGTGGGTTTGCATAAATCACATTTGGGGACCAAAATGTCCCCAGAGTGTGGAAAAATCTGAAACTTCCTTGCTTTTGGGCACATTTTTTCTGGGCCCCATTTGGATAACCTCAATTTAATAAAAAAAAATCTGTGAATGAATCATTCAATCTGTGAATTAACCAAATTTGGGTTGGTTAGTTATGGTTGAGGTTAGGGCTGGGTAGGTGTTAAGGATGTCGTGATTGGGATTAGGGCCCTAGGGATTAGGGGTCACATAGAATTGAATGGACACTCCCCATTTAGATAGGGATGTGAGTTTGTGTGTGTGTGTGTGTGTGTGTGTGCGTGCGCCCTGTGATGGGCTGGCATCCTATCCATGGTTACCCCAGCATTGTGCCCTTCACTCCCTGCTATTGTCACCAGGCTTGCTGTGCCCTTGTACTTTATAAGTAGTTAGAAGATGGATGGACACCATATATTAATTTCATTGCAGGCTTTAATATTGCAATATATTCTCCCATATTATTATAGCTGTTGCTGATGTATGGCTCTTCGCAGTATTTTATCACACTTTATTAAAACTTAATTGAAGACCATAACATTCTTAATTAAACTCTGAATCATAAACAGCTGGGCTGAGGTCTTTAGACATTTGACAAGACACCAGATGATTCCCTCCTCCAAGCTGCTAATTGATTTCTTCCGCCCAGTGTTTCTCAGCTTTGCTGACTGGATGCTTGCGGCAATCGATATTCAATTACATTTATTAAAAGCATTGTGTACGCAGAGCAAACACTGTAGACCTGAACCCAAACAAGTTTCCCACACGCACTTTATTTGCTTGGCGTATTAGCTTTTCCACTGGGCAGAAATGTGCACAGGTGTCCCACGCTGAGAGCCTGAAAACTCTAGTCACACGAGGCATGACGTCTGCGGCCGAATAGAATGAGTCTGTTCAAAAGACTGGGAATGTGAATTATTTAGGCTGCGATGGATACTGCGTGACAGATGGCCAGTCAGCCTATAGATTAAAGAATAGAAGTTGTGCTCTTTTTTTTCTAAAGAAGAATGCAGCCAACATGAAGCCTCCATCAGGCTGCCTACGTGATGCTGAACTGTAGGCAGGCTGATGGAATCGTATTATGGGATCTAGGGAATATACTAGTTGGATTGCAAGAGATACCCTTTTTGTGCTGTAACCCCCAAACAAAGGTAACCAAAGGTTCCAGTACCCAAATATCCGCATATATGAAGAAAGAATGCTATCATTCTGGTTGTCTAATGAGTTGACCCATTAGAGTGGTCCATCTAGTTTGGGATGCTACCCTGTACTTCCTGGCATAGGCTCTAGGATCACCGCAATTCTGTACTGGATAAGGAGCAGGAAGACAAATGGATAGCCATCAGTCCACAATTCCCAGTCAAACTGACGGTCATCAGACGTTTCTCCAGGTCATATTCATACCCGAAATGTGATTAAAGCCGGATTCTTCTCTTCATCACATCCCTATATAGTTCAAGTAATTTCAAGTAAGAGAAAAAACGTAGCAGCTAATTTCATTATATGTCCTTCCTGAATGGACAGCGTGACCTAATATTCTGAGAAGGCAGCACATCATCCACGAGGCAGGATTTAAAAGGCACAGTGAGGGGCATGACACCCACTCTTTGTTCGAAAAATAAATACTGCATTGTCTGATTTGCCTCGTGACACAAATGAAAGTGGCTGTTGTTCACCGTCTTGCCATCTAAGCCATCTCCTAAGTAACTATCAAGCTGTTATGGTGCCGAAGTGCAAAGCTCTGGAACCTTCTGGTGTCACATGTGAGTGCCGTGTTTGCGTTCAGCTGTGATCGGGTCGGGACAGCAAAGGAGTAAGTGGACACACTATGGCATTATGGGAAAACAGCACGAGTGCTAAGAAGAGAAAAACATATCAAACTATAAGATAAAATCACTCTAATAAAACCTGCCCCCCAGCTTTGCACCCCCCTTCTGTTTTTTTTTTTTTCGGGGGGGAGGAGGGGCAAATTGTAGATTACCCTTACGTCGTATCCAGGTCAAAAATCCCATAAAATCCCTTGTCCTTCTATTGATGATCTCCAATGGGATCCTCACCAGCAGCACCTTGCCATTGGCTTGTACCTGCAGGTGAGCTGGTACTCCAGTACTCAGCAGCTCAGGCTCACACACATGCTATTTCAGCCTTCAAGCTTTCATTCTCCTGGGCTTTAACTACAAAGACACAGAATTATGGAATCTTGTCTTTAAATCCAGGGAGAATTTTCTCCATATTATTTAATTTCTTAATATTCTCTTACTAAAATGCCATATACAATTCCAATGCATCCTAATGTAAAATAGCAGAATATTACTATACACCAAAATAACTTAATAATAATATTATATGATTATGACACCATATATATTGCAGTTTCAATTAATTATAGGATTCCGTTATACATGTACATATACTAAAGCTAACATTTATATGAGGAAACGAACCATACTGGAAACACCAGGTGTGGCGACTTATCATTGCCACATTAATAACTCTAGTACAGTGTTACAGCTAGCTGATATATAACTGTGTACAGTAGCTACCGCAGTGCATGCTAACCTAGCCCACACCATGAATCATTGGTACGGTCTGTTTAAAAACATGATATGCACTCAGGTGCTGCTCGTGGGGAGTGTTGATGATTAGCTTACGTTGCGCATCAGCAGTGTTCCCTGCACTGTCTGCCTGTCTCCGTGTTGCTCACTGGATGTTATTCTACACTACTGCAGTAGCTGTTTATTTCATGTGCCCCTACTTTCTTGACATTTTAAAGTTCATTTAATTAACTAGTATGCTACTTGTTTAAGGCAATTTCAGACACTGGTGAGTCAGTGTTGGTTCATTAAATCAGCCAAAGAGATCAGCTTTAAAATGAATTATTTTATTCCATTTAGTATATGCATCTATTTTACTAGTATTATATTTAATTGATTCCCCAAATTCCTCCCTTCTTGAATGTTGTACTAACAGTTAACGTTATGTAATATATTATGCCGACTTTGAAGAAAATGCAGCTGTTTATCTGAGCAGAAGCTGTATATTTGCTCAGAAAAAAAAATCTTTTGTGCTAGCAGTTGAGTTCAACAAATGTACAGGTGTAACTTCTGTGGCAGCCTAAGACTTTTGCACAGTACTGAATATATGTACTGAATACGAAAAAAAATGTTTTAATGTATGTTGATAAATATTTCTTCATAATATACATTCATGACATAAAATGAACGGAGACATCGTGTTGTGACTTGCGGGATGAAGGAACAAGCAAGGTGGACAAATCAACAGGGGTGTCATTAAACTCAAAAGGAGAAGTGCAAGCAACATACAGAACCTCAGGGGATCAAAACAGGAGGACCAAGGAAGATTGGGGACAGACAACATAAATGCCAGGACTGGGGTGTACAGGGCTGGGAAGCACTTAAATACAAGGTTAATGAAGGAGCAAACAACAGGCAGCTGGGGTGACTAACATGAGGGCAGGAACAGGAGGTAAGCCAAACACTATGCAGGTGAGGGAGAAAACTGGGGGAGGGGGGTAGGCAGCGCGTGACACATTGACTTTATTCCGCTAAGCTAAACGGAAATAATATATCATGAAAAAAGATGACGCCTTATTTTAATTATCACCACTGGTAAGCCGTAACTGCAGACTTAGACTGACATTGCATTCTAATTTTAACCACTGACTACAGACAAATCTAAAGACTTAGAAACGCTGTTCTCTGTTTAGCAGAAAATGTTCTCTGCTTATTTTTACTGTAAGGATTGGTAATTCTGTTCTCTTGAAGCTGTGTTCTCACCGAAAGCGCGAAGGAGGTTTGTTCTTTGATGTCCGTGTTTGGCACCCACACCACTGGCATGCTGTTAACAGGGAGTGGTGTTTGACTGAATCTACAAATCTGAAATATCTTGCTCGAATTTTCATTTCAAGGTGATAAAACATAATCCTTTTCCCTTCATGTTGTTGGGTGAGTTGACCCCCCCTCATAACAGAAAACTGCCATTTGAATAAGACTCTACATCTGCTAGTTGTAGATGCCCATCTAGGATGCAGACATGAGGAAATGTAACCGGTTACTTTTCCTTATAGATACAGCACAACATTTCCAGAGAAGTTCTGTGCAAAGAAAGAAACCGATCTGATTTCTGTGCTCTCCCCTCTGTTCGCGATGAGTTTTTTCTGTATTTAACATGAGGACATTTTTTTCCATCCAACACCGGCTGTCTAGCTGACAGTCTTCTAAAGAAGAGAGCTGGGATGCATCACCAGGTTTAACAGATCAGCATAACAATGAAAATTAACATCATAATTTCTAATAATGTTACCAAGTGGTAGCATATATACAGTGAACAGTAGTGGGCCCAACACGGATCCCTGTAGGACACCATATCTAACTTTAGTGGGCTTGGATGACTCATTGTTTACATGGACAAACTGGTAATGATCAGTTAAATAGGAATGAAACCACAGGAGTGCTGTCCCTTTAAGCCAATCAATGATTTAGCTGGTCCAAAAGAATATTATGGTCTACAGTATTGAATGCTGCAGTTAGATCCAGTAAGAGTAATAACGATATACAGCCATGGTTGGAAGCCATAAGCAAGTCGTTTATCACTTTGACTAAGGCCGTTTCTGTGCTATGATTGGGTATAAAGTCAGACTGTTATAGTTGATTAGCATTATTTTTTTGAGCAACAACATTTTCCAGAATCTTTGAAATGAAGGGAAGATTTGAGATGGGTCTATAATGTCCTAAGTCACTAGGTTCAAAGGTTAGTTTCTTTAGAATAGGTCTAATAACAGCCATTTTAAAAGGTTTAGGAACATATCCAAGCCTAAGAGATGAGTTTTTTTAACAGTGTAGTGCTACTCAGTGCTGTGCAATTTCCTTAAGTAGTTTGGTAGGTATTAGGTTAACAAGGCTAGTAGAGGATTTGCAAGAAGAAATTTACTTCAGGAGTTCTGTCTGCGTTACAGGAGAGAAACATTCAATGGTGTTCTCATTAGTACTAATAGCACTAGTAGAAGATTGGTGGTTGTGTGCAGCTGCGGGTGTGCTCATAATGGTCTGTGTAATCTTAGTTGTTTTATTATTTAAAAAATGCAATAAAGTCATCACTCCTAAGAGCTTCTGGGACTTGTGAGTTTAACATTGTAGAATTCTGTGTTAACCTAGACACAGATTCAAACAGGAATTTAGGATTGTTTTTTTTCTCTGTTAGTTTAGAGATACATGGACCTAGCAGTCGCTAGTGCTTGTCTCTACTTAGGCTCTCTTTCCAAGCAGATCTATAAACTTCTAGTTTTGTTGACCGCCATTTGCGTTCTAGCTTGCGTGAAGCCTGTTTAAGTTCACATGTATGGTCAGAGTACCGGGGGCAGGTTTCTTATTTCTAGGTTTTATTTTCTTGAGTGGAGCTACATGATCAAGAGTGCTGAAAAATGATTCCACCATGTTCACGGTTACCTGTTCAAGTTCATTTACACTTGATGCTTCAGAAGTAAGGTTGAAGGAC
>JAODKN010000001.1:13170911-13187391 GCA_026774425.1 Petrocephalus zakoni | reverse complement strand
GGCTCGTGGGGCACTTTTGGGTCCTCTGGCTCCTCCTCGGCGGTGGCCTGCGGGGCCCCTTTCGACGCCTCATCCGTCGCCGTCGGCCCTGCCTCTCCAGCTCGTCACTGGACTGCGCCGTCGCCGGCCGCGGCTTTGCCTCCCTTCTTGTCTTCGCTGGTGCCCCCTTCACCTTTCTCCTCGCCTCCTCTGATGCCCCCTTCGCCTTCCTCCTCGCCTCCTCTGTTCATCCCTCCGCCTGCCTCCTTGGCCCCTCGGGGGGGGGGTCCCTCGGGCTCCCTGTTTTCCCCTGCCTTCTGCCTCTTTGCCTCTTTCTTGCCCCCTGGTTTTGTTCCCCCTGCCTTTGTGCCCCCGGTGTCTGCTTTGTTCCCCTTTGTTCCTCTTGTGTCCCCTACTGGTCCTTTTGTTCCTCCTGGTCCCTTTGTTCCCCCGCTGTCCCCTGTTCTGCTGCCCCTGTCTTTGTTTGCTCTGCCTGTAGTATGTCAGTTCCTGTTGTGGTTGATGCCCTTGTGTCTGTTCTGTGTCTCTGTCCTGTTTCCTGTGCCTCGTTGGTGTTTGCGCTTTTGTCTTCCAGGTCCCGTGTCCCCAGTCTTGTCTTGGCCCTCTTCTTAAGTGTGCCCGGAGTGCGCGCCTTTGCGGGGGGGGGGGGGGTCTGTCACACTCTGCCCAGCTGATCCACCGGTGTGCCCCGCCCCCTCGTTACCCTCGTGTGAATCCTAGCGTGTTACCCGCTGTTTCTTGTTCTGTATTAGTGATCTGGTGTATTTAGGCCGAGTTCAGGTCCGTTTCCCCAGTCTGGTCATTGACGTTGCTTGTCCCTACGTGCTGTTCCCTGCCTGTTCTGCCTACGGAAATAAATCCTCTCGTATCTTTTAACGCTTGGAGTCCTGACCCTGCTTCCCCGCTCCGCACCCGGCACATAGGTCGTGACATATATATATATAATATTTTAGTATTAGTAGAATTACAGTCTGTAACCTATTTCTGTTTTTGAGTGTATTTTGGAAATGGTGTTTGACTATATTCCAGGGGCCTGATGATTTCCACCTGGTAAAAAACACATATTTATTCATTATAAAATAAGACAGAATGCTCCATGTTGGGAAACCTGTATATTTCTGAGACAGGAACCTTACCATACATCTATTTCTAAAGTTATGTCTTTACTGAAAACAATATTTCTTATGGATATAAGGCAAAAAGTAACAAAAATCTAAAAATAAAGCCAAAAAGTTGCTCATAAAAATTATTATATTAGCTTTGCATTGCTATATTCTCATCAAATAAATACATAGGCAAGTAGCTCTATCTTTCCTGCACATTACAATATATAGCATGTATGTGTAGCACTTACTCTTACAATGGTATAAGCCAATAAAAAAATGGGGTGAGAAATGAACCAAAATGGTTTAGGGCTGGAAGCTGCCTGTGTTTGCTCCCTCGTTACCTTTGTATTTAAGCATCTCTCAGTCCTGTATTCCCTGTCGAGTCATTGTTGCTTGTCCCGCTTCCCAGTCCTGTGTTGTTCCTAAATAAAACATCCCCTGAAAGGGGGTTGCATGCATCGAGCTGCATTGTGGGTCGTTCCTCAACCACCTGGCATGTCAGTATGGTTTGCAAACTACCCCAACACATTTGATACAGCTACTTTTAATTTTATAAGGGAATAATATGGATTTGCTGTCAGATTTCTTGTATGACCATGAGCCTGGCAGTCTTTGAAAACTGTGCCTTTCTCCATATGCATGTGATGGCTCACCCTGTGCCCCGCCCCTCACACACAGGCTCTTAGAGAGATCTGTTTTCTGTATTAAAAATTGTGAAATGGCGCTGCGCCAGAGAACTTTAATGCAGCAACAATACATACAAAACATAGTTTTTTAATTTCTTCAGTACAGAAGACAAAGCCGATAACATCAGAGCTTACTGATGCTACAGTTTTTAATAATTCAGCTCTGGGGCCCGTTTGATACCGGTTTCGGTACCCATCCATAATAGACGCTGTAAAATACAGTGGGTCATGACAAAAATGTACTATCACATCATCTTGGCTCTCTGATGACAACTCCACAGGTTTCATAAAACCTTCTAATTAGAGCCCTTGTTTTACCCATGGGGCATCAGGAGAAGTCACATATTAATAATAGTTTTCAAGTAAATTCCATGCAATATGTCCATTACATTCATTACGGCTTTTTCTAATACTACACGGTTTAGTTATTTAGCATTAAAATAGCAGAAAATAACTCCCGATATGGGTAGCGTGGTGCCGCAGTGGTTAGTACTGTTGCCTCACACCTCCGAGACAGGGGTTAGAGTCTCTGCTATGGCTCCACGTATGTGGAGTTTGTATGTTTTCCCCAAGGTGTTGCTGGATTTCCTCTGGGTCCTTTGGTCCATCCACCAAAATTGTCCGTAAGTATGCATCT
This sequence comes from Petrocephalus zakoni, assembly GCA_026774425.1. NCBI lineage: Eukaryota > Metazoa > Chordata > Actinopteri > Osteoglossiformes > Mormyridae > Petrocephalus > Petrocephalus zakoni. Next base: position 13,184,962 of record JAODKN010000001.1, on the reverse strand, counting down.
TGGGTGGTTCCCAGCCTGTAGCTTCTGGGATAGGCTTTGCCCCACGAGATCCTGCATAGGTCAATAGCGTATAGAAAATGTTTTTTCTCAAATTGTTCTCTAGCATCGACATAAAAGGTACAGCCATGTGAAAAGGCAGTTCTGTGGTTTTACGTAGCAGGACATAATACCAGGTTCTAAAATTATTTAAATCTAACCTCAGGTGTGAAAGAACACACAACAGATTCCACCGTATCACTTTTGTTAACAAAAATTAAGCCAAAATGGAGAAAGCATTTCTTTTCAGTGTTTCTTCAATTGAGATTTGTGAGCATTAGTTTATGCATAGCTCTCTTAAGGTCCTGCCACAGCATTTCAGTCGGGTTTGGCTCTAGACTCTGACTGGTAGATGTAGTTGTAGATCTGCTGGTTTGCTTGGGATCATTGTCCTGTTTCATGTCCCAATTTTGGCCAAGCTGTCGGACAGAGGGCCTCACATATGATTCTACTGTACTTCCTTCTGTTACATATTCGGGAATTATATTTGTAAGAGGGAACAACTGTGTTTGAAACTCACAGCATGTCATTTCCATGTACTGAACTCCCCTATTGCAACTATGCCAAGGTGAAGTCAGATGCTCATTCTATAGCACCTGCAAAGCTATACACAATACCAGCTTATAATCAGCATCACAAACACAGTGTACCCCCACTTTCTGGCAGGAAAAAAAAAATGTTTACAAAATTATTTCTTACATAATGCAAGAAATACCACCAATTGTTAAAAGTGGCAGGGCTATAATCAGAAACTGTAAAGTGCGATATAGTTTGGTTTAATTTCCACTCCTGCATGTTGATCCTCCTCAGAGACAGTATGGCTCTGTGGTCTACAGTAGTGTATACGTGAGCTTATTATCAATGTGCACATTCACCCTGGATCTTCCTTAATTTCATTTAGTGGCTGTATATTAGATTCCCTCACATTGCATTTCATTTAGCCCCCATTCGTACGTATCCTCAATGCCCAGATCAAATTGTGCCAATAACAGGGTGACCTTTGGACACAGGATTGAATAATAGGGTGGATTAATTCGAAATGCTGTTAGCCGCCTAGTATAATCCCCTATTATGGATAACTAGGCTGCAAACGTACATGGGATAACTTGACTGTAAGAGTACAAAGACAGTTGCTTTCTGTACATAATGTCCTTGCCAGTGTGTCACCTTTTACAAGGCCTGCAGCTTTCCTGACTCTCGTTAGTGGGTTTGATGACCATTACACATGATATTGACTGTGTGCTAATTACTTTTTGGTTGGTGTGATTCATGAGCAAACAGAAGTTGTGTCTTCAACAGGTTCCCATCATGTAGCAGACAGCTGTCCCATGGCTGTATGTGTAATTTGCCATACGCTTCGCTATAACATGAGTCCAGAATGTATGAATGTGCTTCAGCTCAGAGGAAGTATCAAAGCCCCATAGTGGGAATTCTGAGTGAATCTCACTAGCAGCACTTCCACCTGGTTGTCATGGTGATATATAAACATAACAAAAATATTTACATCAGTCAATCTACATGCTTCTGTGGTCATATATTTTTGCTGGTTCTGGAATTGTTACGGCAGAGTTCCTTCCCTTAGTCCCACATCTAAATTCATAATTGGTATTGGGTTTAAATTCTCAGCTGGTCAAAAAAAGCACATTTCTCCATAGTAGTTAATTCTGCTATGGTTCATTCCACTAAGCCCTTTTGCAAAATTGTTGAGTTTAATTTCACGTACAGGTATGTGACACTGTCCCCTCTGAGACTGCCCTGTGATTTATTTGCCAAAATAGCATAACGAAAATTCTGTAGTTGTTGGAATAAACTCTCTATGTTTAGCTTGCGAGGAACTTACCTGTAGAATGTTTTCTGGAAATGTCTTGTGTCTGATTTGGTTTAATTGCTCTTGGTTATAGATATTTAAGAAACCTACATGGGAAGATCAGACACTCTGTAGAGTTAAAAGAACATTTCTGAAGATGTGGGTGTCTTTATCATACCTGTCATGGGTGATTTATGGATGGCCTGAAATCTTTCACTCAAACATTCAAATTGTTTCTGCATCTTCATCCAAGTATCATAAATCACCAGGCTGCTGTAAGCCTGTGACGTCTTCTCACCAGACTCTCAGCTGAGGAACATAAGAGACTTGTAAGGCTGTTTGGAGTCACTCGATGCTCGCTTCAGCGGTAAAGTGTCCCGAGGTAAAAGAGAAGCAAGGACGCTGCTGAAGCTGACTAATCATGGATTGAAAATAGTAGCCTGGGGCCTCAAACCACACATGCAAAAGTCACACAAAAAAATGAATTAAAATCACTCGTAATCCATCCTGCTCTTAATAATGTAGACCCTGTGAGCATTCCTGCATGTGCATGATACTGTACTGATGACACGTCATATATGAGTTATGTTTGGCAAAATCACAATCACATTCAGAATCAAAAGTGCAAATTGCTGGAAAGAAAATGCACGCTTTCCGGATGAGTCTGAGGGTGTCTGCATGAACTCATCGAGATTCCCGCGCGCACAAGATGGCTTCATTTCTATATTCTGTTGCCGTGGGCTCGCTCCGCTCTCTCCTTAGCGTGACTCGAGTGCTGCAGTCTGTTCCACATCGGCTTCTTCTGTTTTCCAGAATTATGGCTTATGAGAATGGTGCATGGGAACGCAACCAAGCGACTAATTGAGATCTTTACCAAAAGAGCCTGTGAGCGCTTTCGGGACCGGTGTGCCAAATGTTCGACATGTTATAGCTCATTTCACCGGTGGGTTCCGAGGCCCTCCCCTGACATACATCATGCGAATGCCTTCACACATAAAATCAATCGGATGATTTATGCAACAATTACAATTCTCCTCTTTGAATATGCGAATCGATGGAAATGAATAAATTACATCAAATATTCATCCTACCATTCACAGAAACTTAGTCAGCAAAGATTTGTGTGTGTGTGTGTTTGTGTGGGTCATGTATATAATACATTGTAGGGACCAAATGTCTCCACAATGTCATAAAAAAACATGTTTTTTTGATGTTGAGGGGACCAACTTTTCAGGCCCCACAAGGGGAAACTCAGTTTTATAAAAATTTATTAATTATTGTATTGTGGGGACCAGATATCCCCACAATGTGAAAAACTAAAATAGCTAAAAGGCTTGTATTTTTGTGGTAAGGTTGTGACTGGGTAGAGGTTAAGATTGTCATACTTAGGATTAGGGTTATGCCCATAGAAATTAATGGACAGTCTCCACAAAATATATAAATACAAACCTGTGTTTGTGTGTGTGTGTGTGTGTGTGTGCCGGGGGGGCACACACACATGTTTTTACATATGTTTTTATATATGTTTATTGCTTTGTGATTTAGCCATGCAAATTGAACAAAGGGTTTTCTCAAGATCTTACCTGAACATGCACAAATCTACTTCTGATCTGAACACCTGATTCAAGATGTATGGATACATAAACAAATTTTCAATTATAATCCAATTTGCTGTGAATCATATTGCCAGGAAATCATGCTAAGTGGAAACGCAAACTAGTACAACCCTGCGCTTTTATTTACATGCGCTGTCTGCATGACATGAGTGCATTCAATGCGAAAGGGTGTTGTGCAGGATTTGACGTTGCTGCCGGGACCCTTGTGTTCTGGAGCCATAGGTTCTGAAGCCATAGGGTCAGCATGTGCCAGTAATACTAAAGGACATGGATATTGAATCTGAAAGTTGCCAGATCAAGTCCTGAAAGGAGGGAGACTTAACTGGCCAGAGTAGAAATATCTAAGCTGTCTGCTGCCCCTTGCCCTCTGATTCCTGGGATAAGCTCCAGGCTCATTGCAGCTCTGTACTGTATAAGTGGGCATAGAAAATGGATGGATAAAATGATGGCTAAAATAGTAATAGTAATGGGCCAGGGGAATGCACCTGTACACCTCCAAGATTGCTAGTTACATTCCTGGCCTTTGCTCTGCTTGTGCAGAGGAGTGTTTCTCAACCTGGGAGGGAGCAAAAACATGGGCTGACTGGGGCTCCCCGGGGACCAGGTTGGGAAACACTGGCACAGAGTAATTCAGTTTCTTCCCACAGACCAAGAACATGGGATTATGTAAATTACTGACCCCTAATTGGCCGTCGGGTGTGAGCGTGTTCCCAGCAATGGACCAGCATCCCATCGGGGTGTTATGGAAAATGAATGGATGGATGGATGGATCAAGTTATTTCTCCCGTAGGTGACTCCAAAGACCTTTTCCTCATTGTCCTGCACCATGAATTTTGGATAGGTTCCTTCACCCTGCACGGCCACAAAACTCCAAGTGTGATTAAGTCCTAGAAGATCTCTCCCGTTATCTTCTAAGCATGTGCACCGACTGACCAGTGCTCTGCAGTCTCTGAAAGACAATCGGCTTCTCCAGCAGTACCATACCTCACCTCCAAACTTTACTATCGATCAACCACAGAATATAATGGCTCCCAGCCCCAACATAATAGTGCCCACATACAGTATTACTTTATTAGTCATATGGGTGATTATTCTTTCTCAATCCTATTTCTATACTGGGCATCAGTTTGCATTGTCAGCATGTTCTGAATGGATTTGAAATCTATGGTACTTCTGGTAGTGAAAAATACCTTATGTGGGGTTGTAGCAGAGTAACTCAAAGTTTATTGCTCATCCTTCTCCTCTTTCAGTCAGGGCCTTTAAATCTCATAAGGGGTCCTGAGAATAAAAGAAGGCATTTTCCAGTTGTCTTCCATCCGAATATGCTGGCCTGGGATTATGAGTCATGATACGGGCAAAAATATTTCCTGGAAGGTTTATCTCTCTGCTCACAAACGGCTGCTTCTGCCTCCCGTAGTTTAGTGGGCTGCCTAAGTCTCCTTTCTTTATTCCATCTGTCCAAGGGTCCTTCGGGAAACATTTGCTTGCATGTCTCTAATTAGATTTATGTGAAACAAGTCTCTGTGACGTAACCATGACAAAGAATTGCAGCACAAAAACAAGTTACAAATTCATGAGGACACCTGCTAAATTGTTAATACTGTAGAGAACTGGGAGAATAAACACCATAGCTATTTACAGTTCAACAGTATCTCTGTAAGTGCAGTTTCCTTTAGTGATTTATTAACAAGTCATACCATGGTGTAAAGGCCAGCATCTGGTTATAATTTTCTAGCTAAAAGTTTAATGTGTTTAGCGTTGTTTGACCAGGCTAAGGAATTAAAACGCATTTGTGGTGGTGTGACTAGATTGTGCTTCAGTTTTTTCCAGGATAAAACATTTGGGAAGTTTATAACTCTGACCTTTGCTTTGTCTCACTACTACTACATCTTTGCCAAATTTCCAACCCATTCTTCTGAAAGACAGTGGAAGCTTTGCTCTGAGTATTAGGGACAAGCGTTGTAGTAGAATTTCGTCCCAGTGCAAAATGGTTCCCATTTACCAAACAGCCCTGCAAAAGTTCCACTGAAAATGAAATTAAATTCGAAGAAGTTGAACCAGGGAAGTCTTTTCCTCCTTCAGCGCTTGCCATTTCTCTATTTATATGCCCGCCTGCCGGCACTTTCATTTTCTGTCTAGTGCAATCTTTAGCACTACAGTGTCCTGAAAAGAGGAAAGGCTCTTCATTTGTGCTCTCCAGCACGCTCAGCACCAGAGAGAGTTAAGTCGTCTTGCGGAGTCAATGTGACAGGACGGGAGAGTGATGCACAAATGTGTGGATCTGACACCCTCTCAGTGGTCGGTGCTCTTCACAGCAGAGCCATGTAACCTCTCGATATTTAACAGACCCCCACCATTTTCCTGAAATCCACAAAGACGTCTGAGATGTTAAAGCTGCACTTATCTTGTCTCTTATTTTCTTGATGTCTTGGGTGTTGATTGTACTTGAAATGTAGCAATTTCTTGAAAAAAACTGACAAAGTTCTTTTGGGGGTCCAAATGTTCAGATTATTCCTGACCTTGGTTTGGGCCCACATACAGAACAACAGTTATGGGAATTACAAAATTCCTACATAGTAGAATCATTAAGAGGTTAAGAGGCTTAATCGTTATACCTAAAAAGAACACAATGCTTCTTTCTTAGTTGACTTTGTCTTCTTGCCCGGTATCTTTTGGCACGTTGACTTCCTCAGTGTAATAGAACATATCATAGGGCAGGTACTTTAATACCCAAAACAAGACGTCTCTTTCCTCTGCTTTATATCTGGACTGCCAAAATCCACCCCCGTACAGGAGAATTGACTTTGACTTAGCGAGGACCTTCCCTGACATGTGTCCTCAGAAGAACTGCACAGGTCACGTTGCAAAGCGCATTCTGCCTTTAAAGGATGGCTATCGATAAATCTGAATTAATAAAGTCCACTGCGGAGCCTGCCACTCTCACGTCCGCATCATTAGAGCCCTTTCTAATTGCACCGCCAGCTCCATCAGGGCTTATTAAATGCTGTTCTTTCCAGGTGTGTTGTTTCCAGCACGTTAGCAACGTGCAGACGGTGGCTCCCTCACTGCCCTCGAGACTCAAGCACCGTCTCATCTGACATGTAATGATGCTAATCTTCAAGTCCAATACTGTTGCTAATTAATATAAAAACAGAATCTGACATATAAACAATCACTTTTACAAGCTGGCCCCTCTTGCCACACAAATAAAAATACAGATATCATTTACTTACACAAAAATTTTATTATTTACTAACATTTTCTGGCAGCAACAACAGAATAAATTTTAAAAGACCTGATTAAAAACACCAGAAAATACTAGGTGAATTTGCATCATTTTATGTTATCCACAGTTCGATAGACTGAAATATACATACAATTCAAGTTATTGTGAGATCTTGCAGCCCTCATATTAACAGCAATAATTTTCACCCCTTAATGAATGAATGAATGTTACATTTACATCAAGACACCCAAACGCTTAAGAGAACCACTGGGGAGCCACTTCAAATCCCACTGCTGTGTATCACTCATCTGGTGGGTATGACCGCGGCCATTCCACAGCAGAACGCTCACCACACAGTAGCTAAAGTGCTGAAGGGCAGGGGAGAATTCACCCATTAGATAGAGGGGATGATTAACAGGGATGAAGAGTCATGCTTTGAGAAGCCCGCAGCGTCTGTGGATTATCACTGTATTCCAGAACAGGGAAGGATTAAGAGGTCATTGTTTAGACAGGAAATTAAATTACCAGGCCCTAACGAACAGAGATTGTATAGTACCAGTTGTATAGTACCATATAAAATACTATCACCAGCAGTACTAGCCGATATAGCACCCTACACGAGCATCACCTCCGGCACCCCCCATCCAAGGTAAAGTGAAATTAGCCTTCAAGTCCCCTCAGAAGTCTGAGGTGTCCCTTCAGAAGCTGGTGCCCTACGTACGTTTCGCCTCTCTGATTGACTGGCCCTGCTCACCAGTGACACCCCTGGGGTGTCCCCTCAGAAGCTGGTGCCCTAGGCACGTGTCGCCTATCTGATTGACTGGCCCTGCTCACCAGTGACACCCCTGGGGTGTCCCCTCAGAATCTGGTGCCATAGGCACGTGTCGCCTATCTGATTGACTGGCCCTGCTCACCAGTGACACCCCTGGAGTTGTTGGAGTGTCTTAGCGACCGCACGCACCATGTGAGGTAAAAAAAGAAAAAATCTATGTAAACTTTTTTCTGTCAAGGAAAATACTGTCTGTCATGATTCAACACTACACATCATGTTGTACAGTGCATATAAAAAGTGTACACACCCCTGTTAAAATTCCAGGCTTTTGTGAGGTAAAAAATGAGAGTACAATACATAATTTAAAACCTTTTTCCACCTTTAATGTGACCCATCTCATGTAAAATTCAACTGAAAAATAAACAGTCGTTCCTCGCCACTTCGTGCTTCGACATTCGCGGCTTCACTCTATCGTGGTTTTTTCAAATAAAGTACTGTGCTCATTAAAGTATATACAGTACTGTGCTCATTAAAGTGTATACAATACTGTATATTCATTAAAGTATATACAGTACTGTGCTCATTAAAGTGTATACAGTACTGTACTCATTAGAGTATATACAGTACTGTGCTCATTAAAGTATATACAGCACTGTATCTTCATTAAAAATTGATCGAGACAGCGAAAATGATGCAGCGCACACTCGGTTTTCTGAGTCAATTATACTACACATCGGAAACATCTTTGCTTCTTCTAAGCCTTCTGCTTCTTCTTATTTACATAGGTTAGTGGTTCTGTGTAAGAACTGTGTGTGTGTGTAATTAAATGTGCAATAATATGATATTTGTAACATCTAATGTCTTATTTTATCTTATTTTGTCTAATATATTGGGTAATACGAGCGACTAAAGGGTGTTGTTTCATGTCTAGAGGGCTCTAATAATGTTAAAAGCCTTATGTAGAAGGTCGTAAACAGGTTTTCTATGCTCTAACTATGAAAATATTCGATTTATAAATAAAAATTCCTACTTTGTGGAAATTCACTTTTCGCGGTAGAGTCTGGAACGGATTAAACGCGATAACCGTGGGATGACTGTACTGATAAAAGTCCTGGGACGCATGCCTTTACACACACATGAACTTTGACATTCTATTCGTAGGCTTACATAGGCTTTAACATGGAGTTGGCCCACCCTTTTAAACTATAACAGCTTCAACTCTTCTGGATAGGCTTTCCACAAGGTTTAGGAGTGTGTTCAGGGGAATTTTTGACCATTCTTCCAGGACCTGGCTCGCAGTCTCCTCTCTAATTCATCCCAAAGGTGTTCTATTGGGTTGAGGTCAGGACTCTGTGCAGGCCAGTCAAGTTTCTCCACACCAAACATGCTCATTCATATGTAGACCTTGCTTTGAACACTGGTGCACAGTCATGTTAGAACAGGAAGGGGCCATCCTCAAACTGTTCCCACAAAGTTGTAAAAAAATGAAATTGTAAAAAAATGACTTTGTATGCTGAAGCAATAAGAGTTCCTTTCACTGGCACTACTGTAAGGGCCCAAGCTCAACCCCTGTCAAACAACCCCACACCATAATCCTCCCTCCACCAAACTTTACACTTGGAACAATGCAGTCAAGCAAGTACCGTTCTCCTGGCAGCCGCCAAACCCAGACTCTAGAGTCCAGTGGCAGTGTGCTTTACACCACTGCATCCGACGCCTTGCATTGCACTTGTTGATGTAAGGCTTGGATGCAGCTGCTCAGCCATGGAAAGCCATTCCACAAAGCTCTCTATGCACTGTTCTTGAGCTAATCTGAAGACCACATGAAGTTTGGAGGTCTGTAGCTATTAAATAAAGTCGGCAACTTCTGCACACTGTGTGCCTCAGCATGTGCTGTCCCCGCTCTGTGATTTTACGTGGCCTCCCACTTCGTGGAAGTGATTGGAACAACTGAATTCAATGATTTGGAGGGGTTTCCCAAGACTTTGGGCAATACAGTGTATCTGTTAGTGGAAAATATATAAAAAATAAAAAACGTACAACAAGCTGACTGCATAAGTATGTACTCCCGTAAACTAATACTTTGTTAAAGCACCTTTTGATTTAATTACAGCATTCAATCTTCTTGGGGATACACCTGCCATCAATGAAAGTGACTCTGATTAACCCCAAATAAAGTTCAGCTGTCCTTGTAGGATTTTCCCGAAATTTACTCATTTGCATTCTACACAAAAGCCATGGTCCGCAGAGACCTTACAAAACATCAAAGGGATCTCATTGTTGAAAGGTATCAGTCAGGCGAAGGGTACAAAAATTTCCCAGGGCATTATAGATACACCATGGAACACAGTGACGACAGTCATCAAGAAGTGGGGAAAGTTGCGTGGTCCCTAGTTGTATTTACTTTGTGTTTTTTTTTTCCCCAGGTCTTTATTTTTTGACCCCTCATGGGCTCTTTATTTGTGATTTGCCCCTTAGTGTCCTGTTTTTCTGTAATAAACCCTTTTTTGTCTTGGACTCGCTCAGTGGATCCTCAGCATTTTTCCGTCTGCGCCATGCCCCACTCTAACAGGCAATATCACAGGAAGGTGTAGGAAATAAAAGCTCAAATGGAGGTGGGTTTCCTCCGATGTTTAGGGGAATTAATTATCGATTCATTACGAATGAATTAATCACTAATTAATTATGAAATATTACGTTTGAGTAGTTGTTCCAATATCAAATTCTTTTATATTGGTCCCAATTAGTCAATTGCTGGACGATTTAGGTCCAGAATGCGAATGGAATTCACTCATACAATATCGCTAGTTAGTCTGAGGTAGGCTGTTTGTCCAGCAAATAATTTTACTCTGTAACTTAACGACTCTGCTCTCGGCCGAAGAGAGAGTCTCGCGATACTTAGAGGACGAGATTAGGACTTAAAAGCTCAGTAGTGGTTTCGCACCAATAAAGTGACCTATTGTGAGCACTTTAAAGAGAGGGAGATTTAAAAGGTGAAAAAGTATATGTTTATTGCTAATACTATAACTAAAACAGGACAGACATTACACATAACATGATACACACACAAAATGAAATTAAGCAAAACGGATGGGAAATAGAAACTGACCAGTAAATACTGTTCTGCAAAGGAAAGCCTAGGATTTAAACAGGCAACCCAAACTACAAAACAGATTAAGCGGAACCAGTTAAATGGGGAAGAATTGAAGGTGAGTTTACATGGTTGCAGCGGTGATGAGGGATGAAGCTTTGTCCTGCTTTGAAGCTCGCAGCGAAGAGGCTCTGGAGTTTCGATGGCAGATTTCTCCTCTTCATGCGCAGCTTCTTCTGTAGCTTCTTTCTTGGCGGGGCTTCTTCCGGGCTCCTCCCAGGACTTTTCCGTCGGACTCTCTGAGTGCGGGTTTTTTATGGCCCGTGATCAATGAATATAGATGACCCAGAGTTCGACACTTGGGCCAATGTTCTGGCACCTCAGCCGGTTGCAGGATGTGTGAGTGGCCCCATGGATTCATGGTCTGTCTCAGACCAACTTTATAGTGGATTCCAATTAAATTAATTTACCTTCGGATACATCCAATTGTGTAACAATCCGTCACCACATTCACATTCAGACGGATTTTACCATCAGTTTGATACCAAACATGACATCCCAGTTTAGGGTCAAACCTTGTATAATTTATATTAATTAATTTATGCTTTAATTTATCTTGTGCACATTTGTTATTACCATCAACGCATAGAACGCATGATTGTGTGGCACATCTCAAAGTTATGACACTTTTAGGTGTATTTTATGTTCCATTTCATATAGTGTGTCTTAGCTGGGGGTTGGTTATAACAGTTAACAGTTGTCATTACTCCAGTAAAGAACAGTGTTGATTAAACATTGACAAATTATAAAATGTGATAAGCTTGACTGTTACAGGGGTTTAATACACCAGTTAAACATACATTCCTTGGTTTCTTCTGAGACAAAGAACTAAGGAAAAAGGGCGCCAATGGCTGATTTATGGGGCCCGATAAGGAGTCCCTCCGTCTCTCTCTGTGCCAGCTGAGAGAGGTAAGGGGGGGGGGTTCAGAGCACACAAAGAAAATACCTGTAACACTAAAAAATGCCTCTAAACACTTGGTTACACCACTTACTCATTCCCAATCTCTCTGAGAGAGACATGAGCATGTGGCTGGGTAACCATAGTGTATACCGACCTATATATAATTGTCCAAGATTGTCTCAAAACACATACACATCAATCATGTTTAAATACTGATGCTGAATAACAATAAAAACAAACATACATGCAAATACACGTATATGGCATATGTTTTGAAACGGCTCTGTGTCCTAATTCAGAGATTGTGGGTGAGTGGGGGGGAGGGGTTTGTTCGAGAAGCTGCAGGATCCCCCCCCCCCACACCTTATCTGTCTTTCCTGGACCTCTGCATCTGAGAGTCATAAAACTTGGAATGCTGGTCTCCCCTGTGCTCTGGGGAGTCCCGGGTGTGTGGGTGCGGATTCGAACCCCTGGTTCTCCTTTGTGTGATGGCTATAAAACTTGGAATGTTGGGCCTGCGTGGGTGTGTGATCCTACAAAGGTTACAGTATCAGTATGGCGCCATGTTATGAGAGAGCAGGCTTGGGGACTGTGATGTTGTGGTGACGTCTCTAAAAGCTTCCATTTACCTCACATTTAACTCATTAAATTAAGCAAAATGAGGCAACGTACTGGGATCCTGAAAACAATGTCTCAGCAATTTGTAACCATTTTAAGTTCCAAAATTCCATATCCCTGCAAATACGCTATTATTAATGCCGGAATCCATAAACGGATTAACTGTTGGTTGGTCCAAATCCCAAAAGTAAATTTATTTAGATTTAGTTGCTGCTTTATATATATATATAACTAATGCTATTCATGTATATAACTGCAAATGACTGCAGTTCATTGAGCTTATTTATACATGCTATTTACCATCTTGGCAAAGTGTCATGGAGAGGGAAAGGACTTGGGAAAAGCCAATTATAAGCACCCTTAGTGTTCATTTTCTGAAATCGCACAATTACCGCTCTGTGACATTTTCCCTTCCAGAAAGAGGAGGAAATGCAAGCCACTGGTGCAGGTAAATAACTGGACCTAGAAAACAAGTAAATTAATAACCTATTTAACTGGCTTCTGAGCGCGACGAGGTTTATGATGGCGTTCAGTTATTTTAGCGCGCAGTGCATTAAGAATGTATAACTAATCTTGATAGGCTGTTCCACGGGTCATAAAAGCACATTTTTTTGAGTATGGATTAGACAATAAATACCCAGAGTCCCCTGCATTCCATTAGCTCCTTGGGATTTCAGTGCAATCAGTAGCAACTACGTAAATGCGCCAGGACCTATTATGTGTGGGCCTATGGTAACTGTGTGGGCCTATCTATGGTAACAGTTTCATAGCATTTATTTGCATTTTGTTGAATCTTTTGTTAATACTAACAGAAAAGCGAGTAAAACCCTGCCTAAATACAGGCAGGTTACATCTAAAATATCCTTGTGGGCCCAGGGGGCTGCTGCAGGACGCATGGACGTCCTTTAACATTCTCATAGATAAATGCTCATGCATGTAGTACATCAATAAGAGACACCCCCTTTCCGGGGAGGGGGGGGGGCGGTCCCCTTTCTCCTTATCCACTCTTATGAGGGGGCCATACCCATGTCATACTCTTTATAATAATATAAGCATTTTAAATTTCCAGGTAAAAATACATATTTTACAATCAAATCGATTTTCAAAATGAAACCATTCAGAGCGAAAGAATCAATATTTCGGTATTTGGATCTGCACATCCGTACTTAACTGCATTTTGCGACAGATGGGAACCTGAAAAGAACAGAGAGGTGGTGCTGAGGAGGATAAAGCGAGCGAGAAACAGCGCTGCAGGAGGATGCCGCGAAACGCACTGGCACTTCAGCTGTATTTAGAACTGGTCAGAAAAGTTGGAGTCTGTTAACTTTACTGCCTTGGGTCATGAATTCAGTAGCATTAGGTGTGAGCAAAACAGCCAGATGGGTAGCACGTGTGGTTGGCCATACAGTGCGTCACAACCTAAAATGCACTGGCTTTCTTGTGTTATTAACATGCTGTTCCTAAATGAAAATATAAAAAAATAAAGTGGTATTAACATCATGGACGTACCTCATTCCAGAGCTGACGCTGATGCGTAATAATGTCTATGGAGGAAGACATTCTTATGTCTCTTTAACAAGGTGGCAGAGACCAGTGACCTGCTAAGGAGGCTACTCTTGTGCTAAGTAGGTATAATATTTGTCTGATGTTCTTAAGCTTTCAGACAACACAAAACCGCTACTGATTATTGTTCTAGTAAGTAGAGCAAATTTTCAGTTAAATTATAAATTGTGTAATTGCTATTGGCTTCTACTGCTGAAAGTCTCCCTTAACAGTTTACTGCTAATCTAGTATTTTGCCATTTCCTGAAACTAGAATAAATGTTCAACTTATGCAGGGGAGTCTTTTCTTGTAATGGAACCAAGCCCCCCCCCAACTTATGGTCTAACTTACAGTACTATACAGTACTACTTACAGTACTATA
>JAODKN010000001.1:13145875-13161658 GCA_026774425.1 Petrocephalus zakoni | reverse complement strand
CCCCCCCCCCCCCCCCCCCCCCCCCCCCACAAGAGAATTTCCCCATGGGGATCAATGAAAAAGAATCCATTATTATTATCGATAATAATAATAATAATAATAATAACTGAAATACTGCCCTGATTTATGTGTTAGTAAACTGTTGTCCCTATTTGTTTAAGATTGGTTAAGTGGGCATTTATGACAATCTTTGTGAAACATAAGGTGTGGAGAGATACTGGAATATGAGAATATACACATATGGTGCAGAGAGCTGACAGGGAATCCACATGTCACACTGGGGTTATTTGGTTTTGTGATGTACTCAAATATCAGCTTGAGTCTTAAACGTGGAAGCAGACAGCAAATGTAACAGAGCAGCCCTGTAAAGCAGAGCATGCCGCATTTGTTATTGTCCCCATAATGAATAGAGAGAAAAATGAGCTGAATCCTCAGAAACCACAATGTAAACACTAACCATCCTGTAGCATAGATGCCACTTTTCTCCTGTAACAATGACGCCATTTTTCTCCGCTCGTCCATGTCTCACACTTTCCCTGCTGACGGTATCACTAAAGATAAGTGAGCGTGGAGTTAATGTTAGAGGGAGGAATGATGAAGTCTAGCTCTGGAAATATTGTTGGAAAGAGATTTGGAGAGAGATTTGTAAAAAAAAACGAGTAAATCACATGGGAACTACAGAGTGTCATTGCGACCCTGAAGCCTGTCCCAGGAAGCCGAGGGCACAATCCACGGGGCTCCCTGAACAGGATGCCAATTCACAGCAGGACACACACACAATGGCACGCTAAGGGCAGCTTCAAGACACTCATTCAATTAATCTAAGTTGTATCTCTCTGGGCTACAAGCCATGTATATGGAGAAGTAGGGCACAAATCACATCCACAATGCTGGAGGTTTGAGCCAAAGCCACATTGTCACACACTGAACTATTACTGAGCCCTGTGCCTCGAACAGGTGTAAGTGAATTTATATGTGACATCTATGAAGGAGGAAGTTCTGGTCCTTCATGCCAATGCCCTATGAATCAAAATAAAATTATAATGAGTCCCACAGGATGCTTCTAGAATACTAGAGTTGAAAAACTGCAAGCAGTCTTTGCAGTATAAACAGTGGTTAAATTATGCAACAGTATGTTCAATTAACTAAAGATATAATGGAGAGATTATGACAGAATTCTGTGGGACGAAAAAGCTATTCACGAGAAATCCAGCGACGTTAATTAAGATTTTTAAAAACGCTTGCTGCTTCTTATCAACGCTTGCCCACACATCACAAGTTTAATTTTCCCGACCAGTGTTTGGTAAAGTTCACAAGTTAATGGACTGGGACAGGGCATACCTACTCAGTGCTGGAAGTTAATTGAGGCCGTATAATTAGGTGTGTAGTGTGAGGATTAACAAGTAAAATTTTCATACTTCGCTGGTAGCATTGGCTCATTAAAATAAGCCAGCCTGGCTTTGGTGGCTTGCCTCTAATTGAATCTCATTCAAGTTTTATTTTTGACTGAAGGTGCCATTTTGTTTAATGTGACAACTAGCGATTTATGTTTGCTTATAACCATTATTGGAGTTTAATCAAAACTTAAATACTACAAATGGTAAGTACTCTTAGATTGTATCATTTTGTAATTAGTTTATTAAATATATTATTACTGTACAGGTTGCAGGATATTGTCAATTATTATTTATTATTGCTATTATTATTATTTGCATTATCCATCCATTTTCTGAAACCACATGGCCTGTTCAGTGACACGGGGGTCCGGAGCCTATCCCGGAGGCTATGGGCACATGGCATGGAACAGCACAGGGTGGGGCGCCAGCCTATCCCAGGCACACTCACACATCATTCACTCACATCTATGGGCAATTTGGCATCTGCAGGTAGCATGTTTTTGGACTCTGCACAGAGGATAGTGGAGTACCCAGAGGAAACCCCACGATGACACACATAGCGCCATGGTGGAGGCTTGAACCTGAATTGCACAGACTGAATCTGAATCGTGTATATTTGAATGTGAATTGCACAATTTAAACCTGAGTTGCACAATTTGAATAATACAATGCTCTATACTTACAGATTCACTTCTCACAATTCAATTTCAAATTATTGGAACGCCCAATCCGGATCCTTGAGGAAAATTAATGGACCACAGAACTCATTTCCACATTTACGACAGCTCTGCAGGTCATGGTAAAGTGTGAAACTTTGTCTGGGAGAAAACTGTCAGGACCGAGTGCACTCTCAAGCCCCAATACGCCCATCCGTATTTGCCATCATGCTATTATTCTGGGACGGCAAGATAATAACGTATTGTCACTGTTCTTAAGGGTAGATGTAGCTGTGTATTTACTGTCAGTTATAATCTTGCCTGTATCATAATATACAAAAAATACTGCAGTTCATATACTTGTATATAAATACAGTGGATATAATCGGATAATCATTATGACTGATTTTTTTTCTTTTCATGTCTTGGGCAGATAACGGTCTAATTAACATTTGTGTATTTATTACATGTATGAGGTAATAAAATGGACAACCTCGCTATTTACTGAATTTTATTGACGCATTCAAAATACAGTTCAAAGTACAGTTGTACAGCTGTTTCAAACACTTCTCAAATGACGTAACTTTTCCTTCACTTTACTTTGAGTGCCCTCCTTTGCCTTGCGGTAACCCATCTGCATCTGGGTATCAGAAATGAGCCAACAAGGTGCAGCAGCGAAACTACAATAAGCGATATTTGGTAACAATTTAGTTGAGGGGCCACAAATCATAGTAGTACCTCACTGACTACTGAAGTACTAATCATGAACATGAATTAGTTAATGATTAACTAATGAACTAACTAATGAAGTTCCTGCATAGAATACATGAATTGTCATCATAAATTAATGATGAAGTAACGCATAGTTAATGGTTATTGTTAATGGTTATATATGGTATTATAGCATATCTGAATTATACACAGTGCTGTACATGTTAAATTACTGTGTATAATTCAGATACGCGTTATAGTGCGGTGCAGTACAGTAAATGCAGTTCATTGTTGTTTCATTGCTGCATCTCGTTGACTCATTTTTGCCAGTTTCTCAAAAGCTTTGATGAGTCTGTTTGTTACTGAGAAGAAATGACTTTCTTATTGCCGTCATGTTTTCTGTGAGTAGCATAGGCCTCAGGTAGCCAGCCAGAAGCAGACGGGTTACCACAAGGCAGAGTAGGGCTATCAAAGTAAAGTAAAAAAAACAATGTAGTTTTAATTCTATCCATATGCTGCATGAAGACTGTGAACAGCTATAATATAATGAAAAATACATCTAACAGAATGGTGTATTGGTGTCCTAGGAATGACTTATGGGGGCTTGAGAGTGCACTAAGTCCTGACAGAGCACATGCACTCTCAGGTCCCTCCTGCAGCCAGGTATTTGGGGGCAAATCCCGAATTTGGTCTGGCCACATCCCGGCACACGTTTTGAGTGTTTTCTCCCAGACCAGGGGTCGGCAATCTTATCCACAAAGAGCCGCTGTGTATGCAGGTTTTCGGGATAACCCTAAGGTCAGCTGTTCAAACCCAGGTGTGAGAATTCTTCAGCCAATCAGTCCTCTAATTAGTGATCTTAGGGAGTTGCAGCGAAAACCTGCATACACAGCAGCTCTTTGCGAATAAGATTGCCGACCCCTGTCCCAGACGAACTTCCACTTTAACAAGACTGACAGAACTGACAGAACTGACAGAAGTGAGTTCTGTTGTGAATCTGCAGTCAATTACTTTTCCTCAAGGACCTGGATTGCGCGTCTCAATAGTTTGAAATTGAATTGTGAGAGTTGAAATTGAAATGGGAGAAGTGAATTTGTAAGTATAGACCATTATTCAAATTGTGCAATTCAGATTCAAATATACACTATTCAGTTTCTAGTGACACAAATATCAGCCCAAAGTAGCCCCTCATTAAAGAGAAACAGAGAAGAATCAGGATGCAGTTTGCAAAAGAAAATGTATATTTTACACAGATGCATAACCATAAAATGAGAAATGAGTGAAACAAAAAACTGTGCTGTGGTCTCTTAATTTTTTCCGGAGCTCTATATATATATATATATTTATATTTTACATAGAAAATGCTTGAAAAATCACCAAGAATAAACATAACAGCAGCCTTTTCTGTTGAGGAGCCGAGCTGTTTGGGACACAAAGTGAAGGGCGTCTATTTCTGTGCAGAAATCAGAATTGCAATTTGTCTGAGCGCTGGCGTGTGTCGTTTGTGGCAGAGCTGTTATATAAATTGGACCCACAGAAGACCAATGAAAGCAAATATGAAAAATGACACCTTCTGTGGTTGGACGGGTTATACGGTAAGAATGTTGAATTCTCCAGTTTTAGACTGAGACACCAATAAAGTCACTAATGCAGTGAGCAGTTATAACTGAGGCTTAGCTCATCCTACCTTTTTTCCATCTGGACATACTGCAATAAAACAAGATAATTATCCATGTTTCTTTGTTGAGCTGATGCGTTTCTCCAAAGCGTACA
The DNA here is from genome assembly GCA_026774425.1 of Petrocephalus zakoni. Classification (NCBI taxonomy): domain Eukaryota; kingdom Metazoa; phylum Chordata; class Actinopteri; order Osteoglossiformes; family Mormyridae; genus Petrocephalus; species Petrocephalus zakoni. The sequence continues at coordinate 13,157,121 of JAODKN010000001.1, read as the reverse complement.
AATTAGCAAGGCTTGGGGTCAGACAGCAGAGTGCATTAGCATCCCTAGACAGCTACTGCTAAGGACCTTACTCCCCAGCTCGACTGTGATGCAATTACTCTGCCAGCTGTAGGAAGCGAACCCACAACCTCCTGGACACGGGGACAGAAATATAACTTGCTGAGCTGAATAGAAATCTGCCTAAATCTGTTTTCATTAACTACCTATTCTAATCAGTCTGGCATCCTTGTCACGCTGATTTACAGATGTTCAGACAATCCTCCGGGAGGGGGGGTTACTGGATTCAAACCTGCATCCGTGAAATGGCAATGTCACCCCTCTGAACCAGTGTGCCAGGGTCATCTGTTAAAAGCAAGGCACAATGCCGAGATGTCAGTCAAGGTGGCCGTCCGGTGATGAGATTGATCGTCACGCTCGTGGTCTTATCACGGGGCAGCAGCCTTGAGCGAGGCTTGCCAGAGCAGGCCCTTGTTTACGTGACCACTGCCCAGAGACTCTCTCCGACCCTCTGCCTGCCGAGGGAGCTTAATTGCTGGGAGCCTGTTAATACACAAACCTCCTTTGTGCCGGGATTTCGTGTTTGTGAAGTGAGAGAATGTCGCCTTTATTTATCCCTCTGCCATTCATCCACTTATCAGGCTTGCCGCATTCATAATTCCCCACAAAGCCCATGCACCGTGCTCGGGAGGTTATTAGACTTAGATAATGTATGTTTTTGCTCTCCGGCTGCATGGGGATGCGAGATGTTTTAGCCGGGCACAATTAATGCCATTTGTGCAGTGGTTCATGAAATTAGAAAAAGATAACTTTTTTTTTTTCTGTGAAATGCGGCGTCCAGGCGCACTCGTTTTATCTCTGCCTTTTGCATCTGCGAGGAGCTGGCACATCGCAGGCTGGGCTGATTAGTTGCTGTTTTTCATTAACTCCGCCAGCTGAGGATGAACGGCCGTATGTTTCCAAAATGCCGTCGTCACCAAGCTAACACCTGCCAACTCTGAGCCACTTCCCTCTTAAGCGGCGCGTCCTTTTATTGTGATTTATTACTCTCCCACTCATTACTCACAGTGTTATTACATGCGTGGTTACAACTCAAAGCTGTTCATCTAGGGCTCTGAAGCATAGCGTGCTGTCTTGCCGAACCTCTCCTTACTGATGCAGTCAGCAGGTTTGGGTCATTGTAGGTCATTGAGATTTACGCCTGCAAAATCTTTACAGCAGTGGTGACTCTGCTTTTTGTCCTTTGGAAGAGAATAGCAGCACGATTTAAGATCCGCTGAAATGAGATGAAATGGTCTTGATAAGTGGCGATTTAGCCCCATTGAAAGTAACATGGCACATGGCAAATCTAAAAAGAGTAAATTGCATACTCTACATACAACTTGGGTGAGCACATGAGCAAATTCCCATGGATCTGTAGCCAGAAGTACTTGTAAGACTGACTGTGGATTGGAGGTCAACAGAACTGTATGACATGGGAGATTATTTGGTTGAGTTTAACAAAACAGTGAACACAACGAAAGGCAACCATTTTGGTGTCAACACAGGGGAAGAGGAGAAACTGGACCACAGATTAGAGAAAGGACTTACCTAGGTGGCTGACATTTCATTGATAGGCAGCACATTGATGCTGTTTTTGAAATCTGCAGATCTACATGCATGTATATTTAATATTTTAAATTTGGTTTAAATGTAAGTATCTGTGTAATTAAGAGTTAAACTTTTATAGAAGATGCTGCCAGAAATAGAGAAATTCAGAGTTGTGTACAATAAGCTAGTGGCAAGCTCCAATTAGGTGTTTTTGCATTCCGAGAAATGGGAGAGAAAAAACATTTTATTTATTTATTGTTTTTAACACAGAAAATGACCTAGCCTCAGTAACTCAGGGATTATTTGAGAAATGGTGAAAACTTATTTCTGGCAAGGAGGTCATCACTTCTTCCCAGGGTCCTGTGAATTTATGTAGAGAAGCCGGGGAAATGAAAACCAGAAGAGTTCAGGAGCAAGACTCAAAAATACTTTTTTTTATTATTTATTTGCCGCAATGATAAATGGGTTCGAACGACAGGGGCATCTCAGTGAAATGACACAGCTCGTTTAAAATGTGAGATGAGTTTGCAACCAATATCATTCTGTGGGAGGAACCAGACCGGAAAGTGAAATGATATCAGAAGCAGAATCTATGAGGAGACAGAGAAAATACCTATTAGAATTAATTAGGTATTAATTTTGATGATGAGACCCAGCATTTGAATATTGTTGATGGTGAACTGGTGATGATTCATGTTCCCGGTTTAGTAATTCTTTCAGACAGCCTGAAAGAATATAATATGGTGTTTAATCATCTGTGTTTTAAATGCATTTTTGGATTCAGGATGAGTGTTTTCTTTGTAATCAGTTTTATTACAATAATCACATAACATAACAGTGTGACTAAGTGGAAGCCAACAAAAGCAAATGTTTGCTGTAGCGTCAGATTCGGTGCCAGAGTGAAATGAACTCTAATTTTTCTGGGATTTATCATGAGCATTCAAATATTGTGACCATTTTGCAAACTTAATTGGGACCAGCATCGTTAACATTATTTTAGCATGAACTGCTTGGGTGATCTGCCAATTTACTTTCCAGGGTTTCCTTACGGTGGCCCTACAAGGGAAATTGATCACTGAATTTTCCTGTTCCTGTTGAAGTCCAAGCCAGCTTTATTGTCATTGTACCCATGCACAATGAAATGAAGTAGCTAGCTCTCCTTGTGCCAGTGTCACACATAATACATAGTAAAGGACTCAGTTCATATAAATTTGCAGTCATATGAATGGCAATGTGCGCATCCGTGTTTCTGTTCACTCACTTTGACTTCTCACTTACTCTGAAAGGGAAATATTTCACTAAGGTATTATAAACAAGGCTATAAATGTTCATAAAAAGTTATAACACATTATAGCCATGTTTCTCATACATTACATGCACTATAAAGGTCTTATCTATAATGCACTATAACCTTCAATATATACCTTCATAATGCATTATAATGGTCAGTGTAAGAATTAAGGATGCTTTGTGAAGCATCTGCATTATGCTTTCTGCATTATGAAGGTGTTTATAGTACATTATAGATGACAGCTTCATAGAGCATTCATAATACATAATACACATGACTATAATGTGCTATGCCTTTCTATAAATTGTTATAGTCAGGTTTATAATACTTGAATGCATTATAATGCATTAAGAAGGTATGTGTAATGCAGCATAATGACTGCGGTAACACTTTCTATGAACCCAGTATCCATAAAACATTATAAACTCATTCATAAGCACTTATAAGGTATTCATAAAGCGTTATAATGATTGACATTAGACTACATAATCATTTATACATAGTCATGGCTGTACACATAAAGCGTTATAATGTTATGTTATAAGCCTTTACAGCTTAAAGTGTCACAAGGTATTATAAAGCTTCTTTTGATGTCAACATCGCATTATAAAGAGGCAAAAGAAGCTTTATAATGCCTTGTGACAGGCATTATAATGGTTGTCACTGTTAGGATTAGGGTTATTCCCACAATTCTAGAATAGCCTCCAGGGTCACCATAATCCCGTACTGGATAGATAGTTTTGGAAGGGGAGGGATGGATGTTTCACTACTAGAAACACATTTTATTCAGGGAGTGGAGGTTTGGCTGCCTTTGAGGTGCACTGCTGCATCATGGAGTAGGGCTGTGAGCTGCAGCAGCAAGGGGAAATCCGTCACCCAGGTCTTTATCTGCGTAAAGAGGCTCTAAATCAGAATGGCCTTAGTTCAAAAGCGTAAGCCGGCCATTTGATAAAAACCAAGCTCAAATAACTCTTTGATGGCAGCCCCAGGGAAGCCGCTTTTTGGCTGGAGAAACACCAGAGTCATGGAGCCAGACATTCACAAATCACGGAAATGGCAACACCTTTCATGCAGACCAAAAATTAGGCTTACACAATCCAGGTCCAGCTTCACTGCCAGGTCCAGCTTCACTGCCGTGTTTGCCAGATGAGTGTTTGTCGGTCATCTGATCTGCTTGATGACGAGTTTTCCCCATGGCTGATAGATAGAGGGACAATCTATCTTGGAGATGATGGACTTTATGCACCCTGCAGAACATCATAAGAGAGGGCAAATACCATTCAATGGAGCCTAAAATGGCTTGTTTGCAGTTACTCAAGCAAAGACATCTATGGCTAGTCTGTACTTTTAGTTATTTTAAAGAGAATGGCAGCCCACAGTGAAGTTTAATGGAATGTAGAAAGGTGATGGTGCTTATACAGAAGATAATGCTGAAGACCCTATGCTCAATTAAACAGGGACCGATTTAACACTTTAGTGGTTCCCATTCAGTGCTCTCTGAGTACAAGGCATTTTTATTTACTCATCCCATCCTACATCAAGCAAAGGCTGGGCTGTATGCAAACTTCATCCCATGTTGGTTGTTAAAATGATGCATCCTTTGTACAGCATATTATTTAAAAGCTGTAGCAATAATATCACCTCTGTGTTTAACAAATGGAAACAGTTTCCTTAAGGTTCTGATCATAAAACCACTATCTGTTATATTACCCATCAGAAAGTGATCATTTACATTACTTTTATTTGTTTAGATCAAGAATATAGGACCATATTAATGACTTCAAGTAGGTAGGTCCATTAACATCCCTCAAAGAAAGCACCTCCAGTAGGGAGCCAATGGAGGAGAGATGTAAAACCAGAGCATTTAATACAGCTGAATATCAGGTCTGCATCTCGTGCAGCATCTTCTGTAGTGCCCTAGCAGCACAAGCTGTCAGTAAAGCGGTACCCAGTCATAAGATTGTAAGGTCCAGACTTCTTGATGTAAATGTCCTGGATGTGAAGATGTGGTCAGCAGGAGGTTAGCTGGTTATCTGTCATTAACCCCAGATTCCTAATAAACCTCGAGAGAGACAATGTATATGATCCAAGCTGGACAGTGATATCCTGTTATCTCTCAGCTTAGGCAGAAAACGTAAGATCAAACATCTTCAAACCGTTCAGGTGGAGGTAAGTCAGCAAGGCACACATAAATCTGAGCCAAGACCTGGTGTCCACTGGAGGGTAGGTTGGATAGAGTTGGATGTCAACTATGTAGTACTTGTAGGAGAAGCCATGTGACTGTATGACCAGTCTTCTAATCAGATAGGAAAAGCCAGAGAGATGAGGAGCGGGTAAAGAGGCTTCAAGCCGCTAGGTATTACAGTACTTCATGTTACTTGGATGTGAATGGCTCTGCTCTCCATGATAGAGAGCTAAGACTCAAACCTCATAGTGCCAAGTTGTAAGATGGTAGACAGGAGGATCTGATGGTTCGGTGTCAAGGAATGGTGTCTATGGTTAAGAATAGCTTGCATGTATCTGGGGAGGGGGTAATCTTAGGAGAGAAGGTGGTTTTAGCAGAAGGGGTGTCAGCAGGAAAAAATTATCAAAATTACTGACATTTAGCAGAATCCATATAATCTCAGCAGAGGAAAACTCTAACCAGAATTATTTCTGCAACTTAAATAGAGCCTTGGAAAGCCAAGGGTGACAAGGCATAAGCCTTGAAGAAAGGGAACAAAGGTCCTTGAGCCATGAAATTAGGATAGAGTAGTAGTAGTATCAGTGGAGTAGGAGTAGTAGTATCAGTGGCCTTATTTGCATTGAATGAATACAACTGTTCAGGGGAAAGGCAGAGGGGATCAAGATAGAGAAGCAAGTAAGAGAGCGGGAGCCATTAAGGTAGAAGGAGAGCTGAGGACATGTAGGCAGCATCAAGGTAAATTCAATAAAGTCATAGATGTAGATGGGTGAGAAGTAAGTTGTCTGTGATCGTTACATGTCTGGATGAGGCCCAGTTGGTTTCCAGCTCTATGAGATGGTGGAGTGCAGAGTCGGTTCAGGAAAAATTATGTCAAGAGGGTTCGGAAATGGGCAGCCGCTAGTTTGTCGAGGAGGATGTTCAGTGACATCATCTGGCTGACAGGAGCATGCTTTTGTTGGGCGATGGATGATGACAATGCACGGGGTTAGAAAGAGTAGGTGTGTGCAACTTAAATGGAGAATTGAGATACAAGAAAAAGAGAGGAGTCAATTTCCAGCTCTTAGAAATTAGCAAAACTGTCCTCATCCCCACCCCAGTTTATCGGGGAGTGTGGGAGAGAGAGAAGATGGTGGCGAGAGCAGCTGGATTCGGAGAGCTGTCAGGCTGGTGCCAGGGTTCCGTGAGTGCCAGAGTCTGGAGTGATGAGTGGGTGGCAAGAGTGGGGGGCCAGTCAGCTTCGGTGACTGTCGACTGACAGATCTGTAGTCCAATGGCAGAGTAGGCATCAGCTGAAATGGTTGGAGCCAGGCTTAGGTTGTCAGGTTTAAGGAATTGAGTATGTGCTGGACAACAAGGAACTGTAGATATTGGAAGCTGTAGATGGAAATGTGTAGGGAGAGAAATGAGGGCTTCATCAGTGTCCTCACGGAGGGGCTGAACCTTCATGACTGTTGATGCTTTATGATTGTTATCTGAAAATAAGCTTGGCTATCTTACATCTTACTTACCAAGACAAAGGGAGGGGGTATATCTTCAGCTGACAAAAAACAACGCTGAGTTAAGATATATGCAGCTCCTAATTGCTAATCCTGCAACCAGAAATCACTAGTAGCATGGGAAACTAACTAACAACACTTACCAGCCAGATGCAGACATGTATTAGTGAGGAGACTGGAAACTACACCTATCCCCCTAGAGTTAGTAACCCTACTTAGAGATGGTAGACAGCAGTTTTAGGCAGTAACTAATTTAATGGGATTTAAGGTCATTGTTTTGTCTGGGCAATAGCATAATACTGACCTTCTTATTTTTAAGCCATTTCTATGTAGTGATTGTGACTTAGGTCATGGTCCAGATGGTACAGTCTAAATTCAGAGCTTTTGCTGGCTAAAATAAGTTTTGCTCATGGATTTGACTACGGTTCCAGCCCTCAGTAACAGGGGGGGGCCAGGAAGATTTTTTGGGGGGCAATCACATATAAAAAAAATACACATCCCCTTAATGGCTGGGTGGGCCAGCCTTGTGATTGGGCACACCCCCCTGGGGAGCCGGGCCCGGTTCTGTCCATTTTTTCCCTCTCCAGTCTCTAGTGCCTTCTGCTAGAACCACAACCCTTTCCACTGGCATATTTGTTGGTGATGTTAGCAGGGTGATGCGATTGGTTTGGCCCAAACAGAGTGCATGTTCATTCTAAAGAGCCCTACTTTAAATTCAATAGACAAAATCTTCTAGAAGATCTCAGGGTCTGTCACATTCCTGGCATGACTTAGTCTTAGCACTTCTCACCACAGGCTGATTTCTTTCTGCTCTTCCAAAATCTGAATAGTTCCCTGTCATGAGATCAACAGCGTTTCCAGATTCAGATCAGCACCCCTGCAGCTCTGTCAGCGCAGGGCTCCTGCTTGTGCCCTATCTTTTCCGTTTTTGCTCCAGCCAACTTAACTGTGCATCTTAGACGGTTCAAAGCTCTGCCAATCTTATTTGAACATTTTACAAGTTTTTGCCTCCTAACGACATCTTGAATTTCCACAGGCTGTGTGTTTCCTCTTCATGACTGTGTTGTTGCTCTGATCCGCTGTTTCAGTTCTGAGGTGTCACAAAGTCAGTTGTGCTGTTAGCCACAGATGGATTCTGAATCTACACTGTTCAGGCTTGCTGGCGGGGTGTGGGTGGGTGGGTGGGAGGTGAGGGTGGGCTGGGACCCATGCAGGGAGAGTAGGGTACATACAGTCATTCACTCTATGAGCAATTTAAAAACCTTTTTTTTTAAAAAAAAAAAAAAAACACTTTCCCTAACTGCATGGAAACCCACAAGACTTGAGGAGAACACGCAACGCAAACTCCACACACACACACACATACACGTGCAAACACACATAGGTTGGCTCTTAACAGGCATTAAAACTTATTAAGCTCCATATTATCACAGTTTAGGTTTAAAAAATTCCATTCCATTCTGTAGGAAGAATTTAACACTCTAGACTTAGCTGGTGGAAATGTGTTAAATGAAATGTAATTTGACCTTAATGTGAAACAAAACAAAGCATGAAAAACAAGGCAAAAATTTCACATTTTTCTTGGATAATAATAATAATAATAATAATAATAATACAAGTGGACTAAGGAATAGTACTGGGATGTAATCTGGTCTTGCCACTTCACTCATAAGGCAGACATAGGAGTAGGAGCTCAAGAAGGTTGAATGCGATGTCGACAGCCACCTGGCCAATACTGTATACTTGACTGACATCCATGATCCACCATGGGATGCTAAGGCCCAAGAGGATGTCTGGGGAACTGAATGGGATGTTGCTCTAGATAAACACCAGCTCATAATAACAGTTCACAGTGAACTGTTATTGGCCCGCACCTGTTCCTTGTCGATCCCTCGCTTCATGTGTTTGCCCAGGTGCGGTGTTAGTCATGCATGTTGCAGGTATCAGTGTTGAGCTTATTCTTAGTGTTAGTGCTGTTTGTTTGTAGATGTAGTATTGGCTGGAGGTGTTGTGCTGCTTCTGGCCCATGTGCCCCCCTGTGCTCCTAGATCTGTCGGTTTTAGCCTTAGCCTTTAGCCTTTGTTAATGTCCTGCCTTTGTCTGACCCCCCACAATCCCTTTTGTTTTGGTGAGTTCAGTCCCGAATCAAGTCCCCCTTGTTCTGCAAGCTGCAAGGGAATGGTTGTTCCTTATGCCCTGTTGGAACAGCAGAAGCCTGACATTTAAATTCATCGGAACATAAAAATATCCCACGAAGACCTGAATCTAATTTTAGATGTTCCCAGCACCTGCACACAATTGAAAGTGATCATTTTTAGAAGTTTCCGGTTCGTCAGCATAACAGTTCCTTTTCTGCCTTACGGCTTCCTGTCAGCTGACGGCTGCTGTTGCCGAACTTTTGAAGACCCAATCCAACACTTTCCAGAAGCTTAATCAGGTAAATTTAGAAATTACTAGCTGCAAGATATGTAAAACAAAAATAAAAATAACAGAAACCCATACATGTACACCAGAACCCAGAGCCAAATGATTTTAAGAATGTCCACAAATTAGTCTCTCTCGTCTTTTGATAACATAATTTGCTGAGTTCATAACGCAGGTTTTCAAAGGGAAGCTACTGCTATTACCAGAATTAGACATTTAAATTTTAAAACATAAGTTTCTAGCCAGTCCAATATTACATTTTATGAAGGTTCAGTTATGTGGATTAACAAATCCTGAGTATAATAAATACACAGTAAGCATAACAGAAGACCAAAAATGACGAAGGCTCTGGAGAAACATTGGACAGTGTTTGTTGACAGCAGGTGCTTTTGCTTAGAGCCGATAAAGGAATTGAATTTATTATTCTGCCAAAGCAAAGATATGAACATCCAGTACTACAAAGACAACGGAGATAGTGAGACAGTAAGGACATGTGAAATTGATGCAGATCAGACATCTAAGAACGGCACAAAGAGTTGGGTGGCCAATTGGGGTCGTTTTGGGTAAATGTCTTCATTGCTAGACTTAGAATTCCTCTTTGTACCATGGGAGTTTCAGGTATGCCCTGCAAGCTGGAATTAAAACATCAAAAAAACAAGATCACTGAAATCAATTTCACTGTAGAGTGAAATGTGATTAAACTTTATAATGTAATTTATATCACGTTCCTTTAATAGACCACCGCTCCCCTTATGAAAGGATTTGCCGAAGCACTCCAGCTATCAGCTGAACTGCACGCCACAGACTGACAGTGATGTCTGATGTTCCTCAGTATAATTATTGTACAAGGAATATTGTCTTTCCACTCTCCTGTGATCTAACACCATATTGATTCTGATGACTTAATTAATCTCTTTGCAACCTTGTCCTAGATAAGCAGTTAGAAGATGGAAGGATGGATTAATTATTAGTCAAAAGAGCACTTAATCATATCACGTCACTTATACTATAGCAAAGGTCTACTCTCAAATAATTTGGTCCATAGGTAAACATGCATTATGAAGTCAACATGTATTCTTCATGTGATTTTTTTAAAGCCTCTTGCTGCAAAGTACACTGGTTATTACTGCTCTTGGACCAAAGAAGAAACCGAGAAGATATCTGGGGGGTGGGTCCAATCGATAAACACAGACTTATGTAAATTCTTGTCTGATCTCTATACTTCTGTCCCCTTAGGGAGAGAGGGTACGCTAAACTAAGCTAAAGCTAAGGCTTTATTGTTTTGATTTCACCTCATATTACAAGAGTCAAATATATGAAGAAAGCCTTGTCGACAGTGATGGCAGGCTGCAATCGGAACATTGGGATTGGTGTAGCTTTGCCGTAGCGAGAATCAAGTCGAAGGATTATGCTAATATTGCAAAATGCCCTAAGGGGCCCAAAGCTCCTCAGAGAGACTTATTACACTGCCAGCACACCACCTCACGCTGGCCTTGCGCTTCACCTGCTAGGTAAGCGCTGCTGCCCATGCGACTACGACTTATCCGCCCGTTTCTCTTTACCTGTGCTTCTGACACTGATGTGACAACTTGACCAATTCATTGTGAAACTCCAGCTCGTTCCACCAAGTCGGCAACTCTCAAATATTTTTCTAAAACTTTTTCTTACATACTTTTCTATGGAAGCCCGTTTCCGCCAAGTAGTAAAAAAAAATAAATAAGTCACGGAATCTCGCAATTGCGACTTAGTAAGGCAGAATTCTGACTTCATATCCCGCAGTTGCGACTTTATATCTCGGATTTGTCTTGTCAAAAGTCTTGCCTTGGTTTGAGTTATTCCGTTATTCTTGTGATGTCAGTGTTTGCCTCGGACTTCTAGTATTATAAAAGACAAAATTAAGTGAAAGACACATCGTGCGATGTCACGATTGTTAGGGTCTGTAACAGGCAGTAATGTAATGACCACCATTATTGTAATAACTGACGATGGCATAATAATATTCCATTTTGTGTAATAAAAGTCTATAATGTAATAATGTGATATGTTTTCGGTTCAGAAATGTTAGTTAGTAACCCTCACAATTCTTACTTTATTTCTTGTACATCAGACTTTTTCCTCTAACAACCAGCTCTTAGTCGGAGCCGTCACTTCTGCTCTCGTTTTAATGGCTCAGTGCAATGTGCCTACAGACAGGAGCGAAGGCTGCAATGGCTGCGTCTGCTCTGTCCCTCAGTGCAATGCGCATACAGTATACCAGACAGGA
>JAODKN010000001.1:13081757-13095750 GCA_026774425.1 Petrocephalus zakoni | reverse complement strand
TTGTGGTTTGCCCCTGTCAGGGTGGGTGCTGGTCCAGCCCTGTCCTTTGTGTCCTTCCCCTTTTGGCCAGCTGGTGTCGCTGGCCATCCTGATCCCCCTCCTTGTGGTTTGCCCCTGTCAGGGTGGGTGCTGGTCCAGCCCTGTCCTTTGTGTCCTTCCCCTTTTGGCTAGCTGGTGTTGCTGGCCATCCTGATTCCCCCCCTTGTGGTTTGCTCCTAGTCTGTTACTCCTGTTTTCCAGACTGCCGCATAGCTCATGTTGTAGGTTCGAGGCTGGCCTTAACTTGTGAGTGTTCCATTTTTCCCTTTTGAGTTTTTCAGTTCCAGTTTGCCCTCTGTGTTTTTGGTTACTCTGTTCCGTTTTATTTTTCCTAGTGTGTTGGTTGGTGTTTCTAGTTTCAGTGTCTAGTCTTCCCTAGGTCTGTCAGTTTTTCCCACCTGTCGCTTGTTGTTATATGCAAGTAGGTCAGTCCTGTACCTTACAGGAAGCCAGTGCAGGGAACTAAGAGCAGGGGTTATGTGGTCAAACTTCCTGATATATCACCTTTCACTTTCCTAATATTGGAGTAAACATGATCAAGTGTGTTTTCTCCCCTCGTCGGGCACTTCACAGAGAGCTTAGGAAGCACCGACTTCAGGTTTGCCTGATTAAAACCCTTCGCTATTTTGTGAATGCCATCGGGGTAGCCCGCAGGTTTAGCAGAGAGTACTGTTAACGCTCTTGGAAGAATGAATGTTTGACATTTAACTGAAATAAACTTTAAGTCAGAGGAATAGTGGCAGCCCATGATTATACTATTTTTTGACTGGTCATTATCTATGTAGATGCAAAGACTCCCTCCTCTGCTCTTATCGGAGTCTGCTCTCCTGTCCCTGTGATGGATAACAAGATAATGTGTGGATGTGGCTTTGTCGGTATCTCTTAACGGAGACTTCTTGCGTTAGGATTTCTGGCATTGGTGAAGTCTTTCATAAAGTTGTCTCTATTGCTAGGTCATGGTCTTCAAATGTATCGCCTCATTGGCTAAGCCTCCCCCGCAGCGTTGGAGAGTTTGCCCACCGTATGTGGGAAAGAAATGTCACAGGGCAATTGCTGAGATACCCGCCCCACACAGCAATACCCGCCCCGCACAGACGTCCAGCTAAACACTGGAGCGAGAGTTTAGGTACTGTAAGTGTTGTGTAGCGTAGGATGTGAGCACAGCTTGGCAGGCACACAGCGATCAGCTTCTCTGATTCTCCTTCCAGTTGCTGCTGTACTGAAGATGTTTTGGTTGCTGTTGCCTGAAAGCTGGCCATTATTCAGCTTCATTTTCACTGCATTGCTTTTTTGCGAACGTGTGACTGCAGAAATGATCAAATAAAGTGTTTTTTTTACATTTTTTGTCCTACTTCCAAAGCTCATTTGATCAATTATAAAGTTTTTCATTATTTATTAAACAGATAGCATCAAAATGCAGCCTTGGAAAGCTTGATTTATTTTCTTATTTAACAAAATGACATTTCTTTATTTTTTTATGTCTGCAAATGAATCAAACCATATTAAGTTTATTTCCTTGAAAATTGTTATTACCACATAATCACTGCAGCCTACTTTTTAATTCTACATCTAGGAGTAATTAGGTATATCTAGATGATTATTCTGTAGCAGTCTTATAAAACCTGTTAACTCAGGGCTGATTTATTCTTTATTCTTATGCCAATCCCCTTTCCATTACACTACTGTAGAGAGTCTTCATGTTTAATATTCAAGCCAGTGTGTGAGTGTGCCCTGCGAAGGGCTGATGCCCCATCCTGGGTTGTTTCCTGGCTGGTGCCTGTAGCTTCCAGGATAGGCTTAGGGCCCCCCGTGACCCTAAACTGGACAAGCGGTTTCAGAAAATGGATGGATGGATGGATGAGTATTCAGGCCTCCCATGTCCTGTGTCACTCTTCTTGTTGGTGTGAAAATCAGTCGTGAAGCAGATCTATTACACTGGAGCACTATTAAAGTCTCATTAATTGGCACACTGCCTATTAACAATTACATGGCGTGTTTTGGAGTCAGATCTCTAACCACACAAGTAAATTAGGCTGCCAGAAAATTTGTTCTTCTGGACACACTATAAATAATTAGTGCTAATTTTCTTCTCAGCTGGAACAGATATTTTAAAAATACGCTGCTACTCACCAGTTTAGCTTTGTGGAAAAAATTATTCAATAAACAGAACCTTTGAAGAGAACCCCTAATAATTAACAAAGCCCATCTTGTCAGTAAATGTTCCTTTGATTGACACATTCAATGATGCTGTTCTAGAACATACCCACTGGACGATTCATAGCTCTGTACGCTGACACCTGCCAGGTGAAAATCCCTCGCACTTTTCAAAGTTCACCAGCCATGGTTTTTCTGCACTCGGATGTTTCAGTTAAAAGAGAAAGAGGAAAGCGACACTTTTCTTCGTCCCGGAATGCTGGGCTGCTTTAAGGACGCTGCCAGTTTCTCTCCCATTCACCGCGTGAAACGACAAATAGGAGCCTCGCATCTATTGTCGGATCTGAAATTGATGTTGCGTATTGTTCTCCTTTATAATCCATTTTAGGCTGCTTTTTAACATTTAACATCATTCTTTGGAGTTAGAGATGATGCTGAAAAAAAGCAGTTTCTGCAAGGACGTTTTTTTTATTATTATTATAAATGATATTCCACGGCACTCACATGCCTTACTGTGAGAATGCAATAGGATGTACTATCCATGCATCAAAAAATGGATAGTTGGCTGAAAATTAAAAGTCCTGTTTAATATTTTGCTGAACAATTAATTTTGAATTGCTTGAATATGGCTGTGATACATTTAAGGATTATTTTTGTTTTGCCTTAATTTTAACAAAATTTTTGGCAACTAGAATGAAATCCCAGTCACTCTAGATGAAAAATTGCTATGCAGAGTTTTTGTGTCACGTCCCTACCTACTTCTTCTGGTTAACCCTCTTGGTTCCTCTAGGGCGTGGCCTCAAACAAGCCCTGCCCAGTGCTTGTTAGCCTTGGCCTCTTGCTTGTTGGCCTCTTGTTCTGACCCTCTTGTGTACTGCTTCCAGCTGTGTCTCATTAGCCCTAATCAGTCAGTGTATTTAAGTGCCTTGTAGTCATGTCCTCCTCAGATCAATCATTGTGTTTTGTTGTCAGTCTTTTGACCAGCCAAATAAACGCCCGACCAAGAGGCTTCATTTCCCCAGCTGCATTCTGGGTCATGCTACTGTCCTGACAGGTTTCCACCATGCTACTGTCCCTACTGTCCTGACAGGTTTCCACCAATATATCATAGCTGTCGAATGCAAAATACATATCTCAAATAATCAGTTAGTCCAGGAGTGTGTAGAAACGCAAGCTACTTCACAATATAAACCTAAAACAATGTAACAAGACAGAATAGAATAGAAACACAGCCATCAATGAACAGTTTTACATGGACTGTGGTCAATGAGGCACATATGTCAGTGTCAACATGATAGAATCTAATCTTGCTTTATATTCACAATGAACTATGGTGTTAGATAGCAGTCTAGTTATCAACATTAATTTGTTAAAGTTAGCGATATAGTAATGTATAGAAATTACCATCACAAATACAAATCTTAGCGTAAATAGTACTTAAATTGATGACTTCATAAAACATCTTTTCATATGTCTATTACATGTCAGATGCTGTTAGTAGACAGAGGTGATTGGGCGTACGCCATTTGTGGCACCATCGTCAAAGAGTAGACACAAGCATCTATAACTGGGCAGCAACGATATGCAGTTGTTGTCTCCAAACTTCCCACAGTGTCTCTGTGCACATGCCCAACAAGGACAGACTCCAGTCTCTCTGTAACCCGCTACGTAATACCCAGCTGCAGGGAACGGGTGGCTTTCCATGGGCACTAACTCTAGAAGCACTTATTTTCACACAGACAACACTTTTAAAATGTACTCTGTGAAGATAGCAAGAAATTAATATCTCTGAGTAAACAAACGGCAGCATCTACCTTCAGAGTATGTCTGAGATAGAGCAGAAATTGGGGAAGTGCTCTCCATCAGCCATGGAGGAAGACATGCAGCCCTTTACAGAGATTCAATCATGAAAGGAAACAGACTGGCTGGTGTCCGTCTCTCTCAGACTCGCCCTCCATGCTCGCACGGCCCCTCAGAGTCAGAACAAAAGACTTAAGGGGTCTGCGAGGTTGAAATTCATCTGGCGACTGTATGCTTCCCTGGGCCCAGCGTAGAAGCAAACGGGCTGACCTATACGGTCATGGCAGTACAAAAGCGAGGATAGCATGCAGCATCAGCACGTTTGCTCTTCACAGACCCGTATTTACTTTTCACAAAGATAAATTTGAGTTTAATCGAGGTCTCTGGTATATAGGAAGCAGTTATGGAGATATATAATGGATTTAGGTTGGAACACTCTATGAAGAGATTTGAAAGAAACCGTAATGCACTGTACAGTGAAATATAATTAAGATAAAATACACAGATGGCTCCTCTGTGACACAATGCCTCTGTGGTATAAAGCAAAATTTCATTTATAATTAGCACATCTGCTGTTTTGGGGACATTTCCTGAAAACGATATTGTTGACGTTCAGAATGACCTGTCTTTGTTTTCGCCCCCACCGCTTTGAATCGGTGTTCTTTGCCCCTTTTTCATGTTCCCCACAGAAAAACAAAAGGCAAACATTTGACTAAAAATCAAAGACAGTCCGTATCAAAGCCTCAGTAGCTCCACTTTGATGTGTAATCGAGTTCCGAGTTGCAGGTGCATTTAAAAAAAAAAAATGCTGAATAAATGTAAGGCAATCGATATCAGCTCATCCGCACTGAATAATTACATCTTTTGTAATATGAGATATGGCAAAGTTTCCAAATGGCGCATTTTCAGTGAAGTATAAACATCCTTTTTCCTCACTCACACTTTGGCGATGCTCCTCTGTGAGATTAATGTTAAATAAAATAATAAAATTAGGCTTTGTTGTTTTCATTATTTAACATTATTTTTTCTTCCCATAGCCCTGACAGTGAAAAGCTGTCACTTTGTGTTATAGGTGTCATTACAGTTGATAGAGCACTGGATCGCAGTGGACCTGGCCGTGGTGTAACTGGAAATACAGCAGTGCCCCAGTATACAGTATGTCATTTTGGCATACATCAACCTCCCTATTACGATGCTTGTCTGTACTAATTTAAATTATTTAGATGATTTTAAGTAATTAATGAAGAGAATTTACTTAAATTAACATGGTCCATTTACGTTAATATACTCGATAGCAGACGACTGGAGGGGCTTGATGGAATTTACGTAAATCACGTAATTTATTTTGATGAAACGCAGTAAAAAAAAAAATTCTGAATACTAGGTGAACATTGACTTTTAAGACTTTTTGACTTTAAATGACTACGTCTACTTATTAGTTATTATGTTTGTCTTATCGAACCATCAGGATCCCGCCCACATCTGCACCATGTCCCACAGACAGACATAGCAATGCATTGTGGGTAGATTTCTCATTGTGCACACCATTGGACTCATGCACACATAATAGTCATAAGTCCTACCTGGCTTGCCTTTCTCAGCAACATGCTAAAAGCAGGAATGGAAGTCTCTCATTTCCCCTGTTTACATGACTGCATGCACGTTGCAGGAGTGTGACCGGTGTACATATAACATCCATGGCAGGGCTCGGCATGCACATTGTGCCTGACCCCTGGGGCTCTCTGATTGGATAACAAAAATTCCTGTTATGGATTTCAGTGGAAAAGGTGAAAGTGCTGCGGGCTGAGAGATTTCACAAAGACCCAGCTCAGGCAATCCTTTCAAGTTAACGTCTTAAACTTTATAACAAAGCAGGGCTTTAACAAAGATTACACGGATTTGCCTGCGCAACCATTTTTTGTTTCTCTGTCTTCGCACTTTTTATTGTGCTCATTGTGTAATAATATTAATCATTTTGCTCCCCTTTGATGCCTCCGCTTTGTAACCGCGGCATGACATAAGTGTGCCCTTGAGTGGTTGAAATCCGGATCTGTGGCAGTGTACCTGATTTGGGGAACAAGAAAACCTGCAGCAGGTCAGATCAAGGACCGACCCAAAAACAGTAACTGCTGCAGTTGCTGACAAAGGCCCTTCCATGCCACATCCAGGTGTGTGCACAGTGATCATTGAGGGATCCCGGAGTTGAAATAATTTACACATATCCATGGGCATTGCTGGGACTGCTTCAGGGGGGATTTTAGCCCCCAAAAATGCCCCCCCCCCCCTTAATAAATACATTATGTATTTATATATGCTGTATATATAAAAGGCTCACAATGACTTTGTGCAGGGTAAACGCTAGAAGGTGGATGGATGGATTATATATGCATTGATTACATTGCGTTATATTGTTGTGTTTCTGTACTACAAAGCAGGTGGCAGTTTAGTCTAGCCCTGGTTCAGTCGTTACCAGTAGCATGATGATCCCTGGCAGGAAAATCCATTGAAGTCAGAGACGGCGCAATTGCGCTGAATAATTAACAAGGCACAATGGCGTTTCCTTTAAATTGCCTCTCAGAACTGCACGGAATCTGCCACGCCACCCCTTGGTCCCAAATTAATCTTGGTTTAACCCGCTCACAAGTCATTAGTCACCGTGCCCACCACAGCAGCCCGCTGTCACTTCTGGAGTTGGAGCCTTTTGTTTAAGGGGAGCATGGCATCTGCAGGAGGCGAGGCCCATGTCACCAGCGCAGGAGAGCAGGATTCCACTGCTTATTATTCCCTTTGTTCTGAAAGAGGATGGGACGTGCATGACGACAGCCGCCCCAAAACAACATGGACATCTCGGACGATGTATGCAGATCTACGGGAAGGCCAAGTATATTATCAGCTGCTGAAAATAGTGGCTGAAAAATGCAGGTTTGACCTTCCTGCATTTTTAATGCTCTTGGAGCATAGTTGTTTGAGGCCTAAAATGATCACTATATACGGTGTGTGAGAGCAGTATGAGGTGGGGGACAAGTGAGGAAGGGAATAGAGTAGAGGGGAGGAAGGGTTAGGAGGCTAGGGAGGGCATAGAGTAGAAGGGAGGAAGGGTAAGGAGGCAAAAGAGGGCATAGAGGGGAGGAAGGGTAATGAGGCAAGGGAGGGCATAGAGTAGAGGGGAGGAAGGGTAAGGAGGCGAGGGAGGGCATAGAGTAGAAGGGAGGAAGGGTAAGGAGGCAAGAGAGGGCATAGAGTAGAGGGGAGGAAGGTTAAGGAGGTGAGAGAGGGCATAGAGTAGAGGGGAAGAAGGGTAAGGAGGTGAGGAAGGGCATAGAGTAGAGGGGAGGAAGGGTAAGGAGTTGATGGAGGGCATAGAGGGGAGGAAGGGCAACAAGGCGAGGAAGGGTAAGGAGGTGAGGAAAAGCATGGAGTAGAGGGGAGGAAGGGTAAGGAGTTGAGGGAGGGCATAGAGGGGAGGAAGGGCAACGAGGCAAGGAAGGGTAAGGAGGCAAGGGAGGGCATAGAGGGGAGGAAGGGCAAGGAGGTGAGGAAGGCTAAGGAGGTGAGGAAGGGCATAGAGTACAGGGGAGGAAGGGTAAAGAGGCAAGGGAGGGCATATAGTAGAGGGGAGGATGGGTAAGGAGGCGAGGGAAGGCATAGAGTGGAGGAAGGGCAAGGAGGTGAGGAAGGGTAAGGAGGTGAGGAAGGGTTAGAAGGCGAGGAAGGGTAAGTAAGTGAGTTACAGTGCAGCAGATCACACTGTGACATATTTGTATATTTGGCACTTGCTGTCAACATATTTGAGATGACAGCTTCTGTCCAGCGGCAGCGACTGAGGGGCGGTAGTACTTGCGGGAGATTGTTCAGCTGCTTTATTCCTGCATAAATGTGCGTCTGCCTCTCCCACCCCCACCTCCAAAACAGACAGCCAAGGAGGTTCTGCATCAAACCGAAGCAGAGAGCCGACTCGAGCTACTTACGTGGCTTTCCGCAGCGTCTTGCTGTCTCCATGTTCATCCTGCTTGTATTTGGATCACAGGACAGTAAGCTGATCCTGACCCATCCAGGTCAGAGGGCCTGGCCAGCAGCAGTCCACAAGCACTGGTGTCCATCAACCAAACTGGCACCACTAATTATTATACTAATTGACTAACTTACTGATGTAAATGTATTATTTGGTCATTTTTTTTATAACTAGTGGAGATTAGTCACCGAAACTTTCTGATAAACAAGTTTGTGTGAGGCTCCCAAGGTTTGCGGGGGGCCCTCTTGGGCACAGTTAATATACTGGGGGGGACCCCAGAAACATGTATTTATATGCAGCAGGTCATCAGGTGTTTCTACCAGAGCTGTTGCATGCAGTACATTTGATGCCTCCCTGAATCTGCCAGGTGTAAGATGCTGACAAGCAGTTTCATACATCATGGCTGGCTCCAAAAGCTCCATTTCACACACAGAGGACCTCGGCCGGCGTCCCTCCCTCCCGCCATGAATCTCCCGCTGTGCCTCTCCTCAGACTCCCCCACTCTGCCTTCTCCTCTCAGTGTGTTTTACGTCTTATTCAAAGTGGCTCTCATGGCTGAATTGGCAAAGTAAATATAAGCGGAATGATTCTGTTACATCCACATCTGATCCGGGAAAAGAGTTTAATCGGTTTTCATGGCCAATAAATCAGCACAATAGTTAGGGCTGGTGCTTTAAGGGGAAAGCAGTTGAGTCCGATGATTCAGGTTCAGGATTTGAAATGATTGATACCAACCAAAGCCAGTGAGATCTTTTATGAATAATGTGCTCAAAGTCCTGTTCTTCCACAACCAGGTGAACCAGGCAGAACATCTCAGTATATATGGTCTTTGTGAAAAGCTTGGTTCTTCATGATGCAAAAAAGATCAAAGGGACACAGGGATCTTTCGAGGTAGGAGATGGGGGATTTATTGCATATAGGCTTATACTATACTATACTATACTATACCATATTGCATATAGTATAAAGGAGCAGACAAATCTGGCAGATTATAAATACATGGTCTCCTCTCTCACTTGAACTCCCTCTCTCTCCCACACCCAAAACATACTCATTCTATAAGCGTATTGTACCAACAGGTTACTGGTGAGTCAAAAGGCTTCTGCCGTGACCTAAACCCTCCCCTAAAAGATCCACCCCCTCCCACATTTCCCAGGCTTCCTTTCTAACCTGTTCTCCTCTCCACCTGGAGCTGCTTCACAGACTCTTACATCCGCTGCACACCTTCTTCCATCACTCTGCCATTTTGGCTCAGCTTCACACAGGTTGCCAGATGATGATCACAAACATTTCCTGGTCTCTTACCATCAGTGCTCACATGAATGGACACACATAGCCTCCAGATCACTGCCTGGGGCATTTAGATTCCTTCACAGCACTTGGCAAACGATGCATGAATTTTTACCTATTAACATCATGGAGGTACAGTATAAGACCACTGTGCATTTAATTCACTGCTTGTTTGGTTGAATCATTTGCTCTAATAAATGTTGATGCTGCTCCAATATGAAGCTAAGAAAACTGTACATTCTGTACATCTCACTCTTAAAATACACTGGGAATTCTGGGTACAGCTAAGCACAGACACCACTGCAGTGCAAAGCGAATCCTGAAAGCTTACTTGTCGCATCCGGGAGTGTGGGCGCTTAATCCGCACAGCGCACCCTGTCACTCGTCGTGCGAAGGAGGCTGCTAGGAAAATTTGGCCCGGAATGCAACAGACCAGGTTGGGGATTTGAAACCTGCATGTGGACTGACTGAAACAGTGCAACGAGACACGTTGCACAACCACTGAGTAGCTCAGATGTTTGATTTTTGATTGTGACCAAACCATTAGGTTTTGACAAGCTTTTCATGTTCTTAAGTGCATCCTCTGAAATATGGGTTGGACCTCTTAAAGTTATCTTGCAATCACCAGTCACAGATGCCACTAAGTGGATCCAAGGCATGCAAGCAGGGAATGGAGGCTCTGAAGTATTTGCAGATAAATAGAGAATAGTATCACAATCAGAGGCTGGCCTTTTGGGTTTTAAGTGATCCCCATTAACAGTTTGCATCCAAATTAGGCCATTACAGTTTTTCTGGGACTTGCTTATTTGTGACCTATGTCCAGACCTCGCTAATCGAGCAAGCCTCATCAAAGCATCTTTAAAAACCTTCCTAAAAAAAACAAGTTTTGGTGCTCAAATGATAAGTGGGTTTGGGAACTCTGCCTGTCGTCTCAGAGTCTGAGCTTGGGGTAAACTTTGTGGGAGATACACGTGCCAGTGAAAGGAAGCATATTTAGAAATGCCTGCGCAGACACACTCATTCGCAGCAAGGCCAAAGCTACATCTGTCCTGAAACAGAAATCGATTTAGAAAAAAAACAGCCAAAGCGTTGTCACGGAATATGAGCGTTGTACTGCGACTCGGTGGCTATGCCAGGCTGTCAGCGTCGCGGGTGACCTTTGCTGTATGCGGGAGCATCTTCTCTGAGAGGCACGCGAGGCGTGAAAAGGTCAGCGTTGTGGTGTGCGTGCAAATTTAGCCGTCACTCACCTGCCAATGCACTCGGTCCTTTTGGAGAGCAAACTCGGCTAATGTATTCTTTAGATGTGTACATCCACCATGAAAAATTCATTTGTGGATACAGATTGAAATACTACACAAAATGTAACTAAATACCCAATGTCCATTTCCACAGACAATATCAGAATTATTTTACATGGCATTATTTCACATGCATGTTCATTGGCTAAGGGACAGCAGAGTGCCTCCCCAATAGCAGTACTGAGTACTGAGTAAGAGTACTCTTGTATCACATTTCCAGATTTAGCATTTTTGTAATTATTACATTGTGGGGACCAATGTGATAAAAACCTATAACTTTTACCTTGTGAAAGGATGGCCCTCACTAAGAAAGGAATACAACTGTGCGTGTGCGTGTGTGTGTGTGTCTGCAGTTTGCAGGCCCCACGCCCATTCAGGTTTCCTCCAGGCACTTAAGCTTCATAGCGCAAAAACATGCAGCAGAACTCGTCTCTGAATGGCCAGCAGCGAGTGATTTTGACCAGCATGGCTTTCCGTCTGTGAATATGGCATATCTTCTGACTTGACACTGACATCTCACATTGAAAAGTCTACTGTTGTACAAAATGACATAAGGCTTGATGGCTCTTTGCTAAAAGTGTCTGAAAAAGCCTGTTTTCAACTAAATTTTTTTTTGTTATGTATAGGGCAATTTTCTCCTGGCTAATCCTGTCTTGAGAATATTTAAGGGTAAAATTTATGTATTTCTCTGTAAACTCCCGCTGAGCTCCGTCACACCAGCCATGGTAGGGGGTCTGGCATGAGGCCTGGGCTTTGAAGATATACTGTCACTGTGACTCAGCAGCTACCCAAAGTGCTGCATATGTTCTCAAGGGTAAATATCTCTAATTGTATGGTAGGGGAACATCATAGCATAGCATAGCATAATGCCATAGCATAATATCATAACACAGCATCATAGTATTGCATGATAATATAAAATCATAGCAAAGCATCAACGCATGACGTCATCGCATTGCATCATACTATAAAATCATAGCAAAGCATCAACGCATGACGTCATCGCATATTGCATCATACTATAAAATCATAGCAAAGCATCATAGCATGGCATCATAGCATTTCATCATAATATAACATCACCGCATCATATAATAAAATAACATTATAGCATCTCATCATAACACAACATTATAACATAGCAACATAGCATGATATCATAACATAGTAACACAAATCATACATATCGGTGATACATACAAATCATACAAAACATATTTATGTTGATTTCAGATACATACTGAAAAGAAAAGACATTGCAGAAGAGTCACAAGTGCATATTCAAATAAGAATCTTCTCAGTCTGTGAGAAAATAATTCAAGTCATATAATTCTACAGGCTTGCATTTGTGAGGCTGACCGTGTCAGGAGCTTTCAGTGTTCTATGTGTAACCAGCAGGTCAAGTTGTTACCAGTGGCCAAATTGTTTGCTCTACACTGACTAGTGTTTAAGTGCTTTTTCCACAAATCAAATGACCAGCTAAGTTTTATGTGCTGCAGTATGTCTCCATCTGCAATTCCTATGGAACATTTTACGGTTAGCTGTCCATTAGTGAGCCAACAGAAAAACCCATTTGCCAATATCGTAAAAAAAAAAAACTGAAAATGATTCCCTGACCTTTTGTAAGGAAACCAATTGAGCGGGATTTCTGGAAAGCCATTATAAATGGCTGTAAATGGCCCCTTCTCAGACTGTATTTCAGTGCTGTGGATTGTTGGTATTAATGTTAGAATAACAGACATTGTTCATGGCATGGCTGCTACAGCCTCCCTGTGGTGCTGACAGAACCCAGAACACAAAATATCATATTGCTGAAATTGTAGCTAACTGCTTATTTGTAGGACGTCCTTTCATAATCAAAGCGGAACAGCTATAAATCTCCATTGCCGTAAAAGCAACGGGTAATAAAATGCTAATTAGCCTGGCAGGATATCATGGTTCACTGTTTGAGTGAATGCTTATCTCAATGAATAGCAGGGCAATGTCGCTGTGTGAATGTGGTCCATGAAAGCTAAAGGGCATGGTACAAGTAGCATTGAGAAAAATGAGGGTTTTGGACTAGAATTACCCCTGTCCATCAATCAGTAGCTTTGGTCCTAAAAGATGTAGAAGAAGCTGGTTGCAGCACATGGTACCAGGGAAGATATAATAAATAATTACTTCCTCAACACCTTGAGGTCTCATTTAATGGACTGATAGTACATAGATTCTGAACATATCAAATAAAAACAGTGCTGCCTAACGATATTACAAGAGACACTATACTTTTAATGTAGGTTAAGTTGTCATGGTTTGTGAGGCCTTTGTTTCTGATGTCAAGGAACTTACAGAGAACATCATAATTGTCATTGGTTAAGTTGCGGTGAAGGATCTGCTCCAGGTGGCAGACTTATTACTGGAATATTGATGCAATATGATTACTTGGTGGTGCAGATGGAGGTTCCAGGTCCGTGGTCGCACCAGTGTTAGCAGGTTGCTAATCTCCACAGCACCAGGGTTGCCACCTGTCCCGGTTTTCCTGGGATTGTTTTGGGCAAATGTCCTGGAAAATTAATATTCTTTCCTGGGACATAAATTATCCTGTTTTTTGTGAAGATGTACATATAATTTAGAATGTTGTAATTTCAAATAAATCCTCACTTTGTTATGTGTCCGTAAAAATGGGTAAATCATGGCGACGATTCACCAAGGCTACACTTTTATTTGACTGGTAGAAGAAAGAGGAAAGCTTACTTTATTACCGAGCAAGTGCCCTGCTGATGGTCTGCTGCGCACATCCACAGCCACGACACACCGGGACTTACACTGCTGGCCAGAGGTAGCATTAGTAATAAATAAATACATAAATAAATAAGGATTTTTGTGGTCTTGCTCTCGTCTTGGAATCAACTTTATTTTGACTTGGTCTTGTTTTGGTCTCGGACATACTGTAGAGGACTCGAGGTTTTATTTCAAGACCAGTCAAGACCACTCATCAAAACACCTCAATATTTACCACAACGGATTAATATTCATCTGTTTGTTAACACAATATTGTGATTGGGTGTAAAACATGCTTCAACGTTCAAATTCAACCAATAAGGTGTACCTTATTTGAAAATAATGTTACATTTGTTTCTTTGACTTATCAGAATGTCTGATGAAAAGCTTGGGCTTGAAACGTCACATAAGGTAGCAAAATGCAAAAACATTTGTGAGCATCATCCAGTGTACTGACTGTTTCCTCTGTCCAGTACCAAGAGTTTGTAGGTACTGGACAGAGGAAGAGTCTATACCCAGAGTGTGTGGGTACTGGACAGAGGAAGAGTCTATACCCAGAGTGTGTGGGCACTGGACAGAGGAAGAGTCTGTACCCAGAGTGTTTGGGTACTGGACAGAGGAAGAGTCTGTACCCAGG
>JAODKN010000001.1:13067345-13078738 GCA_026774425.1 Petrocephalus zakoni | reverse complement strand
TAGAGGGAGGCTTCCTGCCATGCTTCTGCTGAGAGGCGCGGGCTGAGACTCGCCTAGAGGGAGGCTTCCTGCCATGCTTCTGCTGAGAGGCGCGGGCTGAGACTCGCCTAGAGGGAGGCTTCCTGCCATGCGTCACTTGCCTCCACCAAACCTCTGTGTCCTGCCGCTTACCAGCTCAACAAATTTGGTAATTATCTGGTGATACCAGAATGTAAATGTTATATAGCTCCAGACTCACACTGTCATACAAAACCCAGAAACTGAGTACCTCTCTTATAGTTCAAAGACGTTTTCTTCAGTCCAGTCTCCAGTTATTGTTACTCAGGGAACTATTTTCTTAGCCTAAATCCTGAACTACAGCATTACTTTTTATATTCATGCTTTATTCCGCCAATTTACAGAGTGGTGGAAATTTTTAGCTGCTTGTTTTACTGCAATTTGGGTGAAAACACAGCAAAGTAAATAGCTACTAACTTTAAATGGTAGAATGGGTTAGAGTAAATACCTCTGGGAGGTGATTCTCCCCCCGTGGCTGAGTGGGAGTCTCCCCTTAGCGAGCTCTGGAACACGTACGGTTCTCGTCAGACTGATATTCCCGACACGTGGCAGCGTGGCCACTCGTGTGCTCATCTCCGTTAAGGGTGTCGCTCATTCCCTTCACTTCCCCACCCCTGCTGCTGAAACAGTGACGACTCAGATACTGTCTGATGCCCATGAGGAGGACAGATTACCATTTTAATAAGACCACACACATTGCGCTTTTGCAGGAGGGCAGTCTTCTCAGTTTCTTTATATCTTCATCAGGCTTATTTCATTGTGTCTATTGAGCCTTTCGTCAGATTCTATAGATCAGCGTTATAATATCTAGTTACAACTGTACTATTCATCGATAACCCAATTTGAAAAGGGTCACATATCAACATATTCCGACATATTATCGACATATTCTGATGTACTATTGCCGTTTTCTAGAATATTTCCGCTGAACACCAAGAGCACAGATGTGCACTGTGAATTTTAAAATATATGTTAGCTTGGGTGGTGTGCTCCCCACAGTGCCAAAAAGGAAGGTCAGGCATTGCTTCTTCATTTAAGGGCTTCCAAATTCGCTGTCTGCCATATTCACAGAGCTACGGTGCCTTCGGTTTGGACCCCATCCACCTTCTCTACATATCATTATTTTAGAAGCATTTCAAAATGGAATGAAATGATTATTTGTCATGTGAGTACGCAGGTCAGAATTCGTCTATAAATGGTTTTCAGTTTGTTTTTATAGTTAGTAACTTTGCGTAACTCTGTTTCCACCTCGCCATTACGGAATATTGCGTGTCCGTTGATGACAGCAACAAACCAGTCACTTTACCACATTTTGAAGTAAGTCTCTAATGCTGGGAGAGGGGAGAAGTATCTGCCTGTTTCCCTGCTCTGGGAGCATGCGCCAAGTCGCGTTATGAAGAAGCTGATTCAGCTCGCTCTTCAGCACAGTAAGCTCAGCAATGGATCACCTATTTAAGCACCTACTTCCTTACGGAGATGCAGGAAGCCTCTAATGAGTGCAGTGCAGTTTCAGCACCCATTGGGATATTTTGTGGATCGTCACTTAACAGATCTCCTGCAGGACGCAATGGAGGTGTTGTCTGAAATATGAACGGGCCGAGCGTGGATTCAGTGCACGATTTGCATAGCTCAGTAAATAAAATCGCTGAAAGCTGGCCGCTATACAGACACCCTCACCATGAATGCACGCACCTGTCTTATTCAGCTGTGTATTATATAATGTGGTAATTCCACCTGGCATCATTTCAGACATGGTTAATTTTAGCTTTTAATACATTGACTTTATTCACTGATATCATCGTGTTGCTGTCTTGATCTCACCTTCTATGTCGATTTTAATTGAGTTCAGAGCCTTGGATCATATCCTCTAAACATTAAGGCAAACATTTTATTCTTCACTTCACAAATAATTCCTCTAGTGTTCGGCGTTAAACTCAAACGGGAAAGCAATCGATATATGTCCAATCAAAACCCGTATAAATGAGAATAGGCTTTTCGAGAAAATGGATTCTTTTCTCTGCATGCTCGTTTGGGAGGAAGACGTATGAAAGAACACATGATTAAGATAAAATCCGTTTTTTTTTTTTTTCCTTTTAAGATTAGGACTGAAAAGAAAGTAAGCTACTCTACCTGCAGTGTTCATCTCCAGCAGTCAGGGATTTCATATTACAGCTCTCCTCTTTCAATCTCATAAACGCTCCCAGACACACATGCTGCAAGCCTAAGCTGAGCGTAACCAGCCATGCCCAGGCTGCAAATTGACTGTGTTATTCACTGTCACTCTGTTAGGAGAACCCGGCCTGCTGCCTGTGCCTCAGGGCTCTGCAGGGGCCATCCTGTCCGTCATCCTCTCAGTGTAGCCCCTCCCTCCAGTCCCGCCCCCTCCACTCAGTGGCCATCCCTATAGCCACTCCCAATCACAGACTCTTCCATCCAGTCCCGCCTTTTGTTGTAGCTCCTCCCACCAGCCTTGCTGACCTGTGTCACCACTGCACTGTTGTGGGATATGCAGTAGCTCAGCATGATGCCACAACCTGTCTGATGGCTTGACTTTAGGAGGAAAAGAGGGAGTAGAGACACACAAAAAGCGTTGCGTGGTGAGACTGTAAAATGCCTGTAAGAAGTGGCGCCCTCTGCAGGATGGAATGTCAGTGGCCCATTCTCTCTGCTTGTCCCCCCTCTGCTGTTTTTAATGAGAATGAGTGGGAGCCCTTCACGGGGTGGACGTGGTCCGCCGTAGGACTGGCCATGGGCAATGAATCTTAACAGGCATTGCAGAGATCCGCTGTGCCCTCGTACCTGCCTCGCTCGCTCACTGACCTCTGCTCATCGATGCCTCGTTTGCATTAGGTTAATTAGAAACCCTGGCTGGCAGATCCCAAGACAGGCGCTGATTAGCAACGCTAAGTACCTGCATGTGCACTGGCTGTAACAAGAAGGCAAGTGTTGGGAGGATGACTGACCATGTCCCACGTCCAATAGAAACTCATCAGTGCCTACGACCGCCCACTGTTTGAAAAGTTTTTCTCTTAAGCTCCTCCCACTCCCCATCCATCTTCCATAACCTCTAATCTAGTGCAGGGTCATCATAAGCTTGGAGGTGATCCCAGGAAGCTGAAGGCAAAAGGCAAGGGTACGTGCAGAGCACATGCACTCTCATGCTCACACACACCATGGGCAACCTAGAACGGCCAGCTCACTGACCTGCACATTTCTTGACCAGAGCAACTCCCAGAGAACTGCCGCAACATGGTGAGACCATGCAAACTTGACAGAGACCGGGGTGGGTTTGGGGAGACAAAGACTGAATCCACATCCCAGGAGCTGTAAAGCCACATCACCCCTCCCCCATCCTTAATTAAGGTCTTTTTGAGATATTCTGACATTTATGAAATGGCAATTTGCATAAAAAAAATTGCTTTCATTTCATGGCTGCTTTCATGAAGTGTCTTTTCGTTCTCTGTTCTGGGGCTGTCAGTATAACCAGACACGTTAATAGTAACTTGAAAACATGGACTGTCAGAGTTTGGGTTTGATATCCCAGGTGTATGATGGTATTATAAATGTGTCCTCCAACCCTGGACCAGAGAAACAAAACACCTCAATCCACAAGAGACCTCCTCTACATGGAATCACCTGGGAATCAAACCCTTTCATATTAACAGGGAAAACCAGGCTGGTTTTTGACGCCTGTGAAGACCCACAGCTGGCTAAGGTGAACTGGCATGCTGAAGGCATAGGATGCAGTGAGCAGACAGAGCACTGAAGTTAAGCATGTCCATTAACACCCGTCAGACTCATGTCCAGCTCCCAACAGCAGCGGTGGGAATTCGCAGCAGCTACTGCCACCTAGTGGCCACAGTATAGATACTACAGAGCACAGATACCAAAAGCATGCCATGTCTTCCTTTAGGTAGGGTGTAATATATTTGCAAGGTATCCGGAAACAATTAGGTTATTATCTTTTTTCCAAGGGTATCAATATGTAGTGACAAGTGCACTTGTTTCATGTCATATTATAATCATATAATTTTATAATGTTTGTTATTAAAATATATTAACACTGACTTGACAACATGTCTTACTCATTGAGAGTGTTATAAATGCTATGTTTTAGGGCATGTTATGGTACACTAGCGTGCTGCTTATTAATGTTCTATGAATGCATAATAAACGTATATTGAAGGTGCAATTAATATAAAACAAACCCTTTTATTTGCACCAGCTTATATTCTAACTCTATGTCATTGACTCTGCATCAGCACAATGACAATAAAATTGGATCTAATATAATCTAATGGTCAATGTAGACAGAAGTTATAACTCAAAAGTTAAACTCTCCTTTCCATGCTAAGGCTCTCAGCTAACACTGGCCTGAATCCCATAAGCACATGTCACTTTTACTGCCACCAAAGTGGGATCTCCGAACCTGAGGCGAGCGTACGCCCCATGCCAGTGTAGCTGTCCTTCTCTTGTTACCAACAAGGGGGGGGGGGGGGTTGGGGGAGGAAAGCTCCTGCCAGAAATGCCCGGTAGATTGTTACACGCTGGACTTTACTTTAATGTACTTATTTCACAATAAAGGTCATTGCTCATTTAAATGTGCACCATAATAAAGCTGGCTCTTTGAAGGAAATGCTTTCAGTCGTTTATGAAAGTGTGTTCGGTTCGGAAGAAACATCAAAGACTGCAGATTTTCCTGTATTGTTTTTCTCTGATTCGTTTCTTCCCCTGTTATTCTTCCTAAATACCTGTAGCTTAATTCTAATCCAAGACAGTTCCAGCTTCTTCAATAGAGCCATTTACTGTTAAGAACCTTTTTTCACTGGCTGGCACTCTGGTAAAGCATAGTGTGCTCTCATTTTGATAAGGAAGACAGTCCGAGCTGCATTTGCATTGTATCCATTATGGATAATACTAGAAATTACCCATATTAGCAAATACATTCCGGGACATTTGTGATATAAGAATTTGCATAATGAAGTGTATTAATGGAGACACAGTTTCAAACCTCAGAGTACATCCCCACTGAAGGCAGCACATAGTAATATTACCGCTGTAATGTAACATTTAAGAAGCTGCTTTACTGTGGGATAAACTGACACGTCAGCTAATTCTCGGCTGTGTGTCTTCAAGTCTCCTCGTCTTCCTTTTTTTGTATATTTTTTTCCAGTGTTGATACACAAACTACTGCCAGGGGCTGTGGGGCTGAACTCCTCAAGGCCTCCCATATCCCACAATGCTCTGGGAGTTCACTTCCATATACACTGTCAAAGAAAGGGCAGCTCATTGTTTGATAAATGCATACAGAGGTCACACACTGACCCTGGATCCTCACTGAGGGCTATTTAATATAGCCAAACAAACATATGTTCTTCCTTTTTTAGTAACATCACAGAAGGGGTCCAATATTAATCTCATTAAGGCTATTCCCTTTTCCCCTGTCTCCTTGCCCCCCAGTTTTACCACAGTGGGTTCATACTACACTGTCTCACCAGGTGGGCGTTACTCAGCATGAAAAAGGAACTAGCTCACAGTTTAGTTCACATAGATTAAAATGAACTACATCACATTCAA
Organism: Petrocephalus zakoni; assembly: GCA_026774425.1. Taxonomy (NCBI): domain Eukaryota; kingdom Metazoa; phylum Chordata; class Actinopteri; order Osteoglossiformes; family Mormyridae; genus Petrocephalus; species Petrocephalus zakoni. The sequence goes on along the minus strand of JAODKN010000001.1, from coordinate 13,073,104 downwards.
AGTGAAACATTTTGTTCACAGTCCCAGAAATTACCCAGTTCAAGTTCAACTTTTCACAGTGGTGCCTGATATTCACCACGCTCGCTCCAACAGTTCAAGGTTTTCTATGTACCTTTTTATATTTTCTACATTAATTTGCTTCATTGGGAATTTTCGTAAAGGTACTTTCATTTCTTCCAGTTACTTTTATTTGTCAAGTAAATAATTCAAAATGTAATAAGGAAACGGGTATTTCCACTCATTTTCTATAAGCCAATTATTCGTTGAATTTACAATAAATTTGCTATTCAGTGATATGCATCGTTATTGTCACGCCGGGGGGCGGGATTTACGACCCATGAATGCAGGCTGTAGGGTTTAGCCCTTCAAAGGGGCGTTTATTAAGGGTAGACAGGGTAAAAACAGGATACAAATACGGGTGCGGGTGTGACCGCTGGCGTACAAGCATACACACAGACAAAACTCGACAACGGAGACAGGACTAGGGCAGACTAAATGCTAGAGACGTTGATCATCGAACACGAAACAGCTGAAGACGGGAGGATTCGCACGAGGGGAACAAGGGGGCGTGGCACACAGGAGGATCCGACGGGCTGGGCATGACAGTTATCACCATATGAGATTTTATGGGTGGAAAATTAAATGATATGAATTTTACACATGGGTAGATTGTGTATCTAAGGTGACTGTAGTATGTGTTTGGATGTGAGTATTTCTGCTCCTTCCAAGGTGTGTCCTGTGCTTCCTGAAATGGGTTACAGACAAACTTCAACCCCGCATTCCAGAAGCACTTAATGAATGTGGATTTACAATACATGAATTTGCACCTCATCGTCACATGCCATACCTTTGTGTAAGGCTCACTATCCAAATAACTATGGCAGGAAAGCAGAGGGAGGCTTGAACCCCCCACCCCGAGGACACCAACCAGCCCAAAAAGCGATTCATTTTACAAAAGGCCTTGGAAGCCATAGGTTTAATGTGAGCTGGGGAGATGTGTCAGGCAGACGCCGTGAAGCCTGGACCCCCGTCACCCCAGCCAAGGGCCGCCGCTGCCCGATTTAATCAGAACGTCTCAATCAGGAGCGACAGTGTGGCAGAGCAGGGAGCCGACTGCCAGTCCATCAGCCCTAATGACTCATTAGGAAGGTCTCTCTGCCCAGAGCACCGGCACTACATGTCAGCCGCGCCACTCAGGTGGGTGGGAGCTGCACCAGCTCATCCCTGACATGCCTCTGCTCTCCTCCACCTGAACACACCTGCACGACTGTAGTATCTACATGTATCTTGGCGGTACCACTGCCTACATTCGAAGACAACACAGGACATACAGTAAATAAAGAAAACTAAAATAGAAGATTTCAAATATGACACAGTACAAATCAGTACAAATTATGATGAGTAAATTGGTATGCTCGTAGTATACATATATATATATATAGTATATGTGCATGTTTATGTGCAAAAGGACAAACAGGCTAAGGGGTCCAACAGAGCAACGTGGTGTTTGCACAGGGGTCCGGATCCAGAGATGTGCAAATGTCATGGAAATGAAGTGCGCTTTGATTGGTTAGCATTACCACACATGCCGAGGAGCTGTTTGAGCGGCATGCTGATTTGGTTTTCTGCATGCTGGCTGTGTGCAGGTTCTCCCCGTTTCGTGTGGGTCTCCTTCACGTACTCTGTGTGCCTCCTGTAGACCAAAAACCTGCAGTCAGGCTGATCGCTGTCCCTAAATCGGCCCGGGGGGTGTGCTGTGTGTGTGATGGGCTCAGCCTTGTGTCCTATGCTAGTCTCTAGTCCCCCTATGACCCACACCAGGATAAGCTGATAGAAGGCAGATGGATGGATGGATTTCACCTCCAACCCTGTTTATTCGCTCACACGTTATCTCTTACGCTGTCTGGTCTGGCTGTTGTGATATGGGCGGCAAGGGTCTTGGGATGCATGTTTGTTCCTGGGCCAGGGGGTTTATCTTGTGCTGTAATCACTGTTTTATGTACCACCACGCACAGAGGGCTGAGAAGCACTAACACTGCCAAGCATATTAAATGCATATTATACATCTCCTCTACATTATCCGGAAGTGGGAGTCAACCAAGCCACCTAGATCCATATTATTATATATAATTACATATTTACTACTTTTATCTCCTCCTACAAATACAGCTCCGTGAGCGCTTTATATACAGTATGTATTTTGTGTAATATATTTATGCAGAGTTGTGGGAGAACAGCATATTTACCGTTACCTGGAAAGGAGGGCTGAAAGGAAAAGCCACAGAGGCACAATCACGTTAGCTCTCGTCTTTATACGACAGCCTCTTCTGTTTGCCTGGTCAAACAACGGATCCTAGCAACCATTGAAATCGCGGCAAAGGCTGCTCTCATTTCGCTTAGATGTTCCATTTGCTTGGGCGAGTCGGACCCTGAAATGCGCGCTTGGATGTACAGCACAGGGGCTGCCGACGGCGCCTTATGTAACAGGTTTAATGATGCTCGCAGGCTCATGATGACCGCAGGACCGAGCCCCTCTTATTTACTGACATTCTAAATATGAGCGGTTTTAAAAACGATTAAACTTCAACGGCAAAGACTGACCTCTGCCGGTGTTACGTGGAACTACTGCCAGGGTGATTAACCCTTTAACTGACACTCACTGTAATTGGTGATGGAAAAAATATATATTTAACCATAAATACCCATGACACAGGAAAGGGAGGACGGACTAGGGACGTATATACAGGAAAGGGGGGGGGCAAAGACAAAAAGGGACCCAGTGGGAAAACATTCCATCTATGCAGAATCGTGTTGAGCCTGGAACACAGCGGAGCAGGTAGGGGGTGCCCTGGATGAGAAGCCAGTGTAAGGAGATACTCAAAGACACAGGTCAGGTATTCCTGGGGCACTGCATCGTTATAAAAACCAGCAGAAACTGTAACTACACTGTCACTGAGACTGAAACAAAGGCCCTCAAAGTTATTCAACACTCCACCTGTACTGTTATTTTTGCATAACCCAGTATAGCAGAACTAAGATATTTGGTTACATAGAATGTCAGATAAATCAGACCCTAAGAAACATGATTTCGGTCAAAGCTAATCTGTTGATAGAACGTGCAGTTAGTGTTTTGCCTTTTTGCTGTTCTCAGGAGCATTAATCCCCCACTCTCTCCCATAGTACAATGCTTTGGAGCTTATCGAGAGCAGCACATCATGCAGTATGCACACCCCCCATATCACAAGCGCTCCACAATAATCAAACAATACAAACTGGTAAGCAAGGCCAATGGTCATAGACGTCAGCTCAGTATGTAGGACTAAGCTCCTTCTGCTGAAGCATCCCCCCCCCCTCCCCCCCCAACTAGACTCTGGAGTTCTTGACTGACAGAATCCGGTAGGTGTAGATCAGTAGAAAGGCCTCTTAAAATCCTGAACACTGGCGCCCCACAGGGCAGTGTGCCAGGCCCCCAGCTATAGACACCCTTCACTGAACAGCATGGTCACACAAAGCTGTATGACCGCGGTGCCGGGAAAATCTGTTCCTGAACATCAGCAGGACTAAGGAGCTGGCAGCGGTCAGTGGCATCGACAGGGAGGGATGTGGAGAAGGTCAGCAGCTTTAAACTTCTGCGAATCACTGTGACTGACAAGCTGACTGCAGCACAGGACACCTCAGCATTCGTGAGAAAGGCCCTCCAGCGGCTTGTCTACCCGAAGATCTGAACGCTACCTGCAGAGTTAACCAGTCCTGATACACTGGTTGCATAACAACTTGGAACCTCAGCTGCTCAGCACAAGACCGCAAAAGCGTTGCTATACTTAGTGTTTTCTATTTGGCATTGGAGCCTGCACGCACCAAGCAAAGAAGAATTCACTGTCCTATTTATACATTACAATAAAAACACCATGAACGAGGCCCTGGGTACATTTTCATTAATGCGTGGTCACCTCAATCTCTCTTTACAAATGCAACGTGTGACTCTCCTCGGGGTAAACAGTCAGAAGACGGATGAATGGATCACTGAAATGCACAATGCTCGTGACTCTGTCGGCTTTTGAATAACTATTTTGAGAGCACAAGTGGGATCACTATGGTTACAGATAATAGATAAGAATACATCTGTCCCCATGCACTGCCGTCATGCCTGGTCTTTCTTATTGTTATTATTATTCAAATTTTTATTCTAGGGTCCATCAGTACATTTGGACCATATCTTAATTATTTACTTTGAATTCAACTGACCTTAGATTAGTGGTAAGTGTACGTCTAAACCTAAGAGTATATGTTGCCTATGTTATCATAAAACTGGTGCATAAACATCTAAATTGAAGGGTAATTATCATAAACTGGGGGTCCGTCCAGCTGTCATGCTGCTTATGAGACAGCAGTTGACGTGGTGCTGAATGAACTGCATTGTAACCAAAGTGCTGTTCCTTCAAACCTCCAGAACCCAACAGCTGTTAAATTAGTCACAAGGGCACTTAAGCAAGCTACTGCAGTAGAAGTCCATAAATTTACCATAAACAAGAACATTATGTCTCAATTACAAAATACTGAATGTAATGTATTTTACATCGAATAGTGCTTTAATTTCCTTAATTACTCTAGCACAGCCATCCTGGCGTATTTATGACCTGCCATTGCCACCTTGTGGCATTAATGGAAAACTGCCTGTTAGGCTGGTATCCTTGGAGGCCATGATTAAGTTTGCTTATGCAGGGTCTGTTAGTGTTGCACTCGGTCCCGTTTCATGCACGTTTCATTTGTTGCGTACAAGGTCATTATCGAATGCCCTGCTCGTACCATTTCAGGTCTAGGCTTTGGCTACGGGAAAGATGTAAGAGAGATTTGTGAGCCGGGTGCTAATTGCTAAATGCTTAAGTTGTAACCCCTACACCACAGAAACTCAGAAGGCAAGACTGTAGTAACATTCATACAAAATAAGAACCATGTCAAGAAACCTTTACAGACAATGAATGACAACTCACAGTGACATTCTTCGGTGCGAGAGCCTGGAGGTCTGTATTAGGTAAATACAATATTACCGTAAATGAAATGTTAAATTAATACAGAAAACACAAATAGCACTTTGTCTCACTGTTTCTGTTGTCTGTTTATTGAAGTGGCCCACTGGCATTTCTGGTGCTCTTTTTGCATGTCACACTTAGTCTTCATCTTCTGAGATTCTCTCTTGGAATATTTGGCTCTTGTTCCCACAACTACCCTGTGTTTGTTACTTGGAAGTTGAATCTTATACCAAATTTGCCCCCTCGAAAGCCTTGTTATACATTATTTACCTCACTTATACATTACTTTTGACAAAGTAATGTATAATGATGAATGTAAATATATATGTATATATATATACTGTGTATACTGTGTCATGGGTATATATATATATATATATATATATATATTAGGAGTATGCAGGCTTTCTGTGGCAACTTGTCAGACCCAACAAGGCATTCTCCATTAATCTTCTACAGGTGACAAGGCCTGCATCCAGACTGACCTATAGCCAACTTTGAGATCCATGGTGCCATAAACACAAGCTCTATGCCTTCTGAGACATCTGGAGCAGTTAAGTGAGTCTTATCGTGCGTTCCATTATCCTCGGGAGGTCAAGACCCGAGCCGGATTCCGAGTCTCGAGGCCGGAAGTGACGACATGCGAAAATCAGAGACAAAAGCTCCGGCAGCCCAGAGTGCCCCGAGTTTCGGATTCAAGATGGCTGCCCAGTGCAAAGACTGTAGGTG
>JAODKN010000001.1:13013143-13026623 GCA_026774425.1 Petrocephalus zakoni | reverse complement strand
TCCCCCACCCCAACACAGACACAGATACACGCAAGCCAGAAAGTGCCCTTTCTGAAAGTAGGAATCTCAGCTGGATTAATGAAAATTACATACACATGACTCTCATTAATTTAGGTGAGATTCCTACGTTTGCACTAATTTTTGGCTCTGGGCTACTGCCCCAGAGTGGTGCTTCTTGGAGGTACAGCCGAATCAGATAATCTTGCTCCATAAGCACTGAATGGCTTAAAGTTTCTGCAGATATAATGTATTACTAATTGATCTTTGATATTACGTAGTGATCCAGTTCTCTCTGTCCTTCAGCCGGCCCCTGTATTTGGGCTCAGTGGAAAGTAGGCCTTTGGTCTAATCTATCTATGACGTCATCATCTTTTATCATTATTTATTATTTTGTAAACATCTTCTCAGTTTTCATTCATACCGGTAAGCTGAACAGTCCAGTCTCTGCCTCTCATCGGACTTCACTGCAGGTTTGTTTAATGTATTGAATTCTGCGCCATTTATTTTATCTTGACATTCGATCTAGTTTCAGAGGAACATTAACACATAATAATATTTTATTGAATTACGAAATCCTAACATATGGCAGCATATACAATCCAGGATTTGCACTAAATTAAATCGGATAACATTTTATCCATTTTCTTTTCATGTATTTTTAATTATTTTTCAAATATGACCTGAAGACCAGTGATATTGATCACAGACTCAATGGTTCTATTGACTTTATTATAACTGAAAATGCTTGGCTTTGTATCTGACTGCTTTCATATATTATTATTAACCTTCATTTCATCTCCAACACCCCCCGATACACACAGACACACGCACACACACACACACTCCCCGGGAGCATAAAAACAAACTGTTTTCATAATGCAGGTATAAAAATGCACAGATCTTTATCTATTGCTAACTGAACTGTATGTAGCATAACGGGGATGTAGTTCTTTTGTTTTGTTTTCATTTTGTTTGTTTTGGTTTTAACTGGGTAGGTTGTTATGGTAAAAACCGATTTAAGATAACTGGAGAGTTTACATGTTCTAATAATGAATGACTTACTGTAACTGTACTGTTTAGTGTAATTTAAGTGGCTGAGGTAATGGGGGTGCCCACAGTTGGGTCTAAAGGACCAGCATACTGTTCGAGGAGCTTGCTTTGATTATTTAGAGGTTTCTTTGCCCTGGGTGTGGAATGATTCCCCATGACATAAATGGAGTGGACTGTTTGCCAAACACTGGGACTCGGTTTGTTTGTGATTTCATGTTTGTTTTGGCATCTATTTCTTTTTGACAGGTATATTTTTTTTCTCATGTTCGTCTTTTATTTTTTATTGAGTGTTTCATCTTACTGGCTCCGCCCATCTTCCACTGCTGTAGGAATCACCATCACTGCATCCCCTCGTCCTTTCTGGGATTCAGTTTTTTTTTCTTTTTTTAATGCAACAGTTAACTAATACATATCCAAGACCTCCAAAATGTACAAGTTATTCACCGGGACCGAATGAAATAGCCCAACGAATGTTTGGAGCAGGCTCATTAAGGGACGTAAAGGTACATTGGTCGAAACCTCTCAGAGATCCTTGCGGTAATGGAGCGGGGAGGTTTAAAGAAGGCCTTCAGACAACGTCCTGTCATATAAGATATACGATAATGAAAGCAGCTTGACTACTAAAACAAAGGGGCGGTCATCGAGTGATATAAATGCACCCAGCCGGACGCTATCGAATCATTTCCCCGACAGGCTAACATTAAGAGCAAGATGGATAAAGTCCTGAAAGCCATCGCATTGTTTGGCTTGGGATATTACTGAGAGGAGTGCATTCAACTGTTTCCGAACTATTAAGAACCTTGTAGACAGTAGGTCTTTTGGGCCGTATTTGAACATCAGCCCAAAACATACATCAACAGATGTGATCTCACAAAATCCTGAGGGAAATCCTAAAGAGTTTTAAGAGTTTTTATCCTGCCCACCCATTTAATGAATGGCTCATTAATCGACACTCATTTTATCACAGGCATATGACCACAACGTTTCCCATTAAATAAAACACATGAAGCTTGTGTGAACTTTGTCCTTAACCTTCGAGTTATGTTTCAAGCTTGTCACCCTGTTTCTGGGCCAGCGGGGGGCATGGTGATTAAAGATATAGATGCTGGTCTAAGTTCTGAATCGCTGCAGTAATATGCTCATTTGTAATTGTCGGGTCAAAAGTCCAAGTCTTTTTGGAAGGAAGGTGTCAGATAAACCACCAGAGTCACAAGCCGAGCACAATTCCAAGGTGCTTAGCTTAGTACCCTTCTGTCAGGCAGTGTTAGGATTAAAGTCTGCTGAAGGGTCTCACCTTACTCGGGCCATAGGACCCTCACTACTGAAAGCTGGCTGGCTGGAGAGGAGCAGTATACACACAGCAAAAAGGTCTCTGCGAGAAGCTGAATGGTGCGCTTGCTGTGTGCCGCAAAGTGTGTGCCGCAAAGTGTGTGCTGTGTGCTGAAAGATGGCTGTGACCCATTCAGGATGTGCTTACTCAATCGAGCTTTTATATATCAATCTTATTTCTTTAGGTGCGGTAGATTTGGTGGTTGGCAACGTAGCCTCACAACAGAAGGGTTATGGGCCTGATCTTTGCAGTGTGTATGTGTGTGTGGGGGGTTTGCATAGATCACATTTGAGGACCAAAACGTACCCAAACTTCAAACGTCCCTAGTTTTGGGGACATCTTTTCAGGTCCCTATTTGGATAACCTAAATTTTATAAAACTCTGTGAATGCGATCAAAAAAGTAAAAATGCCAAAAGTCTTGTATTTGGGTTGGTTACTTATGGTTAAGGTTAGGGCTGGGTTGGGGTTAAGGGTGTCGTTATTAGGATTAGGGTTTTCCCATAGAAATGAATGGAAATAGGTACGCAAGTCTGTGTGTGTGTGTGTGTGTGTGCGTGCGTGTGTGCATGTGGTCATGTTTATATTACGTTGTGGGGACCCAATGTCCCCACAGTGTGATAAAAACCTGTTATTTTCTACCTTGTGGGGACATTTTTTGGTCCCCATAAGGATAACCTCAATTTTATAAAAACCCAATCAAAAAACTAAAAATGCCAAAAGTCTCATATTTTGTTTGGTTACTTATGGTTAAGGTTAGGGCTGGGTAGGGGTTAAGGGTGTCATAGTTGAGATCAGGGTTATGCCCAAGGGAATGAAAGGCCAGATAGGAATACATAGTGTGTGTGTGTGTGTGTGTGTGTGTGTGTGTGTGTGTGTGTGTGTGTGTGTGTGTGAAATCTGCGTAGTAATCTTGTGTTTTCCTCTCACACTCCAATAGCACGTGCTTTTTGTCAGTTGGTATCTCTGAATCTCCCTTTGGGAGGCACTGAGATTATGTGTGCCCTGTGCTTCCCCGGATAAGCTCCAGACTCAGCATCCCAACATAAGCAGTTATGAAAGATGGATTGAGGTTTATTACTGTCGTTGTCCATTTGCTTTCCAGCTAATACTTATAACAAAGGTCAGTTTCTCAGTTTATAGTCATGCACTTTTGTATGATTGGATACTGAAGCATTTCAGGTTAAGTGCTCTGTGAAGGTTTTAGGGGCAGGCTTCCTCTTGAGACACTAACTGGCAACATTTAGGTCTGGAGTTCAAGCCCTCGCAATCTGGCAGACCTGCCGCTCTCGCCAGGCCTGCCAGCCAGGGGGATGTGCCACGAAGGCCCACCTCCTTGATTTGATTTTCGTCTTGTCCCCTCCTTCACTTGTCGACTTGACGGGCCCTGTGCCCTTGGTGCCATCTGTGGGCATACGGTGACCTAGTTACTGTGCTCGGGTGGGGGCCACCACAAGTTACACGCAGGTGCGCATGCGCATGGCCGCTCGACCCGCCCACTGGAACTCTAGCCCCAGATGATGGCTGATTGGCTCCCTCCCCTGCCACTCATCATTGCAAAACAAATGATAACAATGATAAGGTTGGCCTCTCTGTATGTATGGCCCATTTTATTCCCCCCACTTAAAAAAAAATATCCTGGAACGACTCTGTGTTTCACCTCCCAGAATTTATTTTTGTATCTTAGGCAATGGCTTTTTTATTTTTGAAGTCACCTCATGATTGGTTTAGGCAATGGCTTTTTTTCATCCTTGAAGTCACGTTGTGATTGGTGCAGCCGTACAAGGAGTCTGGCATCTGGGGACATCAACCCGTCTCAGCAGTGTGAGAATTTGCAGGCGTGTAAAAGTGCCTTAAACCGCTAGAACATTCTATATGGCAGTCTGAAGGGCAGCACATGGACCTAATGTATAATCAGCATTTTTTTTCTCAGAAGAATCTGTTGAACTGAAGGCTCATGTCCATCACAAGATGGCAGGGCTGGGTGTCACCCCCATCCTGTCTGATATCATGCTGCCTACATGTCTCTACTGTCAGGACCCCAAAGAGCAGCACTTGTGACGGGAACCGAAGCTGGGAAGCCCCGTGGAGATAAGTGGCTCGCATTTCCCGAGAGAGGGCCGCCTGCTTTGTGAGCACCCTTCAGCAGCCTTCAATTCACCTCTCGTTAACACTCTTCAACATCATTTTCGCGTGAAGCTAGTCACTCCTGGTGCATACGCTCATGTCCGACGATGAGGAGGATTATGCACTGATTAATGCGGAAGGTCTATATCCATTTTTGTTTCTGCAAGCGGTCCGCAGCTAGCATGCTAGCGCATAACGGACAATGGGCCTCAGCACTGAAGGGCGTGGACTCTGATATCACGTGACATGCTAACACACTAACACCAGTGCTACAATGGAAAAACAAATATGCCCTTGAAAAGTTGCCTCAGCTTTGCATGGCCAATAGAACCTGGTATTTCCAGTCTGCGAAAAAAGTCGGTTAATCTTCCCGAGGCTGAGTCATAAACCAAAAGTAGTGGTTTGAGCTTCAGTTGGGTGGGATACCTCAGCTGGTTACCAGAATAAGCTCCTACAGAGTAACAGCAGGCTGCTGGTATCCGACTGACAGGCGGGAACGACACAGACCACAGCCGAACTGCCGGGAACCTTCCGGAGAGATGAAATAATGTATATGCAAGTGTCCATTGGCCCAAAGTGGGAGACACTGTACGTTTGGTTTCCCTTCGTATATTTTTACTGGCTGTGTGAGCTCATGTTGTGTAGTGCTGGCTTTGGTTTATCTGGTAAAAAAAAAAGCCATTTTTTACTCTAAGAAATATTCGTGTGATGTTTTTCAAACATCAGTGGATTCCAAAAATACCCAGGAACATTGCAAGTTCCTTAGAAAATGCAAGTGTTTGACGCATTAGACATTAAACATTAAATGTTAGACATATTTAAATGCTTCTACTGTTACGTGTTTGTGCATATCTATAAAGAGAACATTTATTGTTTTATGTAAATATTGGGTATGGCTGCTAAAGTATAAGGAGTAGCTTATTGGCTATGTTCTTGGCATTTAAGCCAGTGCTCTGCTACAAGTGAAGAGATAATATTGTTGAGCAGGAATATTGCCAATCCACCAACCAATATCCACAAGCTGCAGTGTAGATCAGAACTTTCTTTTGTGTGTTGCGGGGCTCTTCAGTGTGAACTGAAGCTAGGGAGAAGACAGAGCCTCTTCTTCAAAGCCTTGGCATGCAACTGTACAAAATAGATGGCGCTGTTGGGCAGCGTACATGTGACTGCATCCCTGGGAAAGATTAATAGCCAGGTACCGCAGGACGAATCCATCAAACCTATGGCAGGCGTAGCATAAACAGTGGGAACAGCAGGCGAACCACAAGCCCATCACACGGCAGTGCCTGAGGGCACCGGTGGCTGATCCTGAAATGTTAAGGGAAGTTCAGAATCAAGCCACCTTCCCAGTAAACACCGACATGGGGTAACAAGGGCATTAAGTAACATCCATTAATGACCATGACACATGACACGACTGGAATGCACTCAAAATGGAATATGTGCAAGCATCACAAAGCCTGAGGACGTCTAAATGAAATGTCTCCCTCTTCATAGATCATCAGCCAGAGTTTAGAGCACTGCCGACGTGTTTCGATCACAGCAAGTGTGAAATGTGCCATTAAAATGGATTTGAAAGTGTTTGGCACATTTAAAACAGGAATCCACATTCCATCCATCTAAAACATTCATACAATTATCAAGGCTTCATTGCCTGATTTGCATTAGCGTGGCAGTAACGTTTTGTCTGTGTAAACTTGGGCAAGACTGTGATGGAGTGATGGATTGGCATCTCATCCAGGGAGTCCCTGCCCCTCGGCACCGCCCTGCGGGACCCTACACCGTAAGAGTGGGTAGGAGATGAACAGATGGAAATCTGTATTACAGAGTGAATGAAACAAGGAGAAACATAGCTGGCAGTATATGTGCAATGTCAGACTACTGTTATTTTTCAGTGTTTTTTTTTCCTGCTTATAGATATGCTTTCTAACTGATCACTGGCCAGGATGAATGTTTAATATCCCGCTTAAACCATGAAATTTACACATTTATACATATATTACACATATATCCACAATGAATCAGACTTGACAGCAATGCATGGACAAGGCAATTCAGCTGCAATTTGATATTTTAATAAAACACGCGTTCCTTAGCTCTGCCCAAGGGGATATTTCGCCGCACAAAGTAAATTGCACCGATTCCTCTGTCACGGCGCCTGGGCTGCATTAAAAAGCAGGACGCCTCGCGCTGACATGTTAACACTACACAGCCCGCAATAATCGAGGGCCCATACCACTTTAAACCATCTACTAGGAAGGTTAATGGCAGAAGGTGTTACATTCCGTGGCCTCCGGCCTCGGCACCCAGAAAAGGCACCCAGAAAGCGGGAGACTGCCCGCGCCTTCTTTGAAAACCAAGACGCAGTCAGAGACGGTGAACATGGGCACGAGTGTCGCGGAGAAAGGTCACACCTGTAATTTCACACCTTTATGGTTCCAGACGACACTCCAGTAAGTCCACCGACCAGAGTGGTACGGCCGGCGAACGTATTTAAACTCACGTGGCGCTGGCCGCCGGACGACTGTGCCTTTGGGGGAGGTACGAAAGTTAAGCCACATGGCCGCCGGTTTATAAAAAGAAAAACAGGCATAATAAGCGGACGCCCGTGCCAACCAAGGAGAACAGCAGATGGACCCTTCCTGATGCGTAGCTGCTCCATATGGCTGGACCTGCTAATATGTCCTATTACGCTGGCAACGGGGAAGGTCACAGTGTCACCCAGGCCTGGTGCCCAGCACCACAAAAAGCCCTGTTGAATAGCGGAAATAGGCCAGCGCCATCTTCGGGAGGCAGGGAGGGGAACACTCAGACAGGCCCTGGACACGCACGGTGTTCCCGACTGGGAGACTCACCCACAAACGTCACGGCAAGCCGTGATCAGTCACGGCTGGTGTACGGGATGCAAGTGGCGTTTCTGAAACCGCTGACTCAGTAGACAGTGTGCTTTTTAAGGTCTGAAGATAGACAGGTGAATAATTGATCACCAACAAAGTGATCCATAGTTAAAATAAAATAAAATAAAAAAAAACGTTGAGGCTTCAAAAGATTAAACAGACATTTAAAACAATAATGCATGAGACTGAAAGCATCAAAATGAGCCATTAGCCAGTGAACCTCCAGACTATGTCAAAGCAGGCTCGCATGCTGTCTCTGCTCCTAGGCTGGTCCAGGCCTGTGTCCTCTGCCTGCTGCCAGGCGGGCCCATCCCACGGTGCCTGGCTCAGAGGCCCTGGATGCATTCCCATCCACACCAGATTCAGGGTTCACTGCCTTCATCTAGGCGGCCAAGCAAACTGCTCCCGTTTGGAAGGGTCCACGTGGAAGCCATTAAGCCCAGACCTTCAGTGTACATCTTCATTGGTTCATTCTGTGTAACTCACAGTAGTATTCTATATAAAACACAAACCGCTCCTCCTGATTTACAGCTTACAAGAACGTACAAATCATTTCGTGATGCAGGACACCTTCTATACATTTTAACATAGTGCCATGCATTTATGACAACACTGAAGCTTACGAATCAAGCCTCAACCACGTGTTTGTGCTCTAATTATATGTAAGAATTCACTTGGAAATCACCCCCATCATCATGTCATTCTGATTAAAATGTTTAATCACACTGAACATATGGAAACAGGGAGGATTATGTTAAAATCCTGTAAGGCCTCCAAGAATAAATGTGGTCACCACATGGGTCTAACGGAAAAATAGGAAACCAGGAATTCCTATTACTTGCACAGCAGATGACAGGATCCTGAGAAGCAGGTTGGTATTAGCAGATGTCGGAATGCTGAACATGTGACCATTAATCAATTAGTGAGTGTGTACCTACTGTATAGTGCTGCTCCAGCATTCGAGATGTCAGACCACAGTAATTTGATTGCCAGCTTACCACCATTTAACTTACGCACGCTTACACACGTTTGCAGTGAGGCCAAACACTCTTATGTATTATTAATGACATATTTGTGTGGTCGGTTTAGGAAAAGTTAAATAGGATGTGAAGCATTCTTAAATTGAAATGAATTAAAGAGAACAGGTATGCTGGAATATGTATGTGTTTTTTCTCCCCTGTATCCCATCTTGGTCTCCATTTTTTTTAAAACACAAATGCTGTGGAGCCCTATGGAGACGTAGTTACCCTGCCAAGCGTGGGATTTGAATCAGCAACAGGGGTCTTGTCAGCTGAGCCACACCCCCAAAAAGGGAGATGCTCGAATCAGCTGGAAGCCCAGCTTAGAATCAGCCACGTCACCTATTGCACCACCAGCCCACAAGAAAAGCAATCAGCTATCTGCCAAAGCCCCAGGGTCAAGCCAGGGACCAGTCTTCAGGCAATCTCAGCTTGCATGGCCTGCTACCATTTTGTAGGAAGATGATTCATCTGGAGTGAAGTGTGGAGTAAAGTGTGCAAGGAAAATAACAGGTCAAGTCAAAGCAAGGTTGAGTCAAGGCAAGGTCGAGTCAAGCCAAGGTCGAGTCAAAGCAAGGTCGAGTCAAAGCAAGGTCGAGTCAAGCCAAGGTCGAGTCAAAGCCAAGGTCGAGTCAAAGCAAGGTCGAGTCAAGTCAAGGTTGAGTCAAAGCAAGGTCGAGTCAAGCCAAGGTCGAGTCAAAGCAAGGTCAGTCAAAGCTAGTTCAAAGTTGACGAGTCCTTGCCACATCTACCAAAGACATGCGAGTGGAAAATGTTGACTCTTAGTTGGTTGGGCAGGGAGATGGAGGGAGGGGATCACATTTTTTTTAGTCACTGCCTGTCAATAAAGCATCTTAAGGCTATACCTGCGGCGTACTTCATAAGAACATAACTACCTATGTGTGCTTCACATGGATCTCATTGTCCATCCCCAGTCAGCCATTAGAGACACAAGCAGGCGTGCATTTCAGCAGGTCATGCCCCCGAGTTGGCAGTTCAACAAAAAGGTGTTGCCGCGTTGGTCGCGGGGTCTTCTTGCTCACTCTTGCCCTTCTCTGCGGGCTCTTTGCTTCTCTGCTTGCACACCTTGACAGATGCTTTGCTGGGCCTGTCCAGTGTAAGTACATCAGCGGTATACACTTGAGAATCCTTCCAGAAAGACTGACCGAGTTTTCAGATCAGCCTTAGTCTCAAAGTGGTTCTAAGTATGCCAGAGACTAATTTTAAATACATGTGAATCTATTTTGGAAGACCTGTTATTTACATAGAGTTTAGTTTTTCTCAGGTGGCCATCAATCAATACTTTTAATAACCTTTGAGACCGCACTCTGAGAGACAGTATAATGACATTTTATTAAATAATTAGCATCAGGAAAATATGCATCCATTCAGTTTAAATAACTGCTAATCCAGTGCAAAGTGACAATCAGAAAAGGTCACAAGGCAGGGGCATACTGAGTGTGATGCTGGTCCATTGCAGGCCGTATGCTGTGGGCATTGCTGACATCCCAGTTTGCCTAAAAATGCTTTTTTACTATGGTAGGACACCCAGACTAACACATGGAGGACACACATGGAACTGAGGGCAACAATCAAACTCACAACGGGACAGGGAAAGGAGAGGGTAGGATTGGATGCAAGTCTGTTGCAGGGAGCATCAGGTCAACAATTGCGAAATAATAATTTTTTGGATAAGGTGCTGTAGAACTATCTGCGGGCCATGAAGGCAGCCTCTCTTTGACAAGCGTTTGTCATGTGAGGATGAGCAGATATCCAGTGCCGCACCAGTGCTGCTGGGGGGAAACTGTCCCCTGAGATCAATTTACATTTAATCAGAAGTGTGGAATCGTTTTCCCCGAGTCCTGACCAGACAAAGGTGCATTGTGAAATCTCCCCGGTGTCTCTGGCTCAAACGAGTGTCCCCCACCCCCCAGGAGCTGTAAAAGCCATTCGATTGCTGCCTTTCAGCTTCTCTTTTATGCTTGGACATTTTGAAGTCATTCTCATGATCATTGTCTTTGAATAATAGCATAACGGATGAGAGTAATTAGTGGCTAAATGTATTGTTTTAGGGAGACATTCAGCTATGTTGAATTATTTTTATTCAATGCGGAGGAAAGAATTAAGGAATTATGACCCTTTAAAGTTTTAATGATGGTCAATCGAAATGACTAAATTCTACATAAATTACCCATGACTGCTGGGGGCTTGTGAATTAGCTAGATGGTAAATTTGGAGGCGCAAACAAGGGCTTGTTTGTTGTCACTTAGAGTCCTTTTGTAGCTATCTAGCTGGTTAGCAGAACATGCTGCCTTAGCATCTCTTAAATAATTGACAGGTATAATTAATATCTAGGGTGCTCACCGATTGAGGCCAGCAGGGGGCGCCAACCCAAATGAGTAGTTTGAGTGTAGGTAAACGCCACTACTGAGGTGGAACAAGGAAGCCCATGCCATCACAGATCGTGCCGCTGACTCCCCAAGGAGGCTCTACTGTCTGAAAGCATCCTTCCCACTCTGGTTGTTCTTCTCATTACCAGTGACATATAAAATAATTCAATTTCTGCAAGCGCACACTGGGGCCCCATACCACATTCCGTCCACCCATCTTCTGTAGCTGCTTACTGGGCACAGGGTCATGGTGAACCTGGAGCCTATCCCAGGCAGTGCAGGGCAGGTCCATCGCACACGCTGAGGGCAAATTAGATGCTAATTCACCTAGGGAGTCTAGGTGAACTCGCTTCTCTAGTTTGCCCTCAGTGCTTCCCAATCCGGTCCTCGGGGGCCCGCAGACAGTTCACTTTTTTGCTTCCTCGCAGCTCCCAGAGGGAGCAAAAATGTGGTCTGGCTGTGGGTCCCCGAGGATCGGATTTGGAAACACTGACCTAGACCACATGGATTCATACTGCAGAAGGAAAGTCAGTTAGACATGGGGAGAGGTCATACAGAGCTGGGGGCAGAGATCAAACCCACAGCTTAGAGGTGTGAGGCCAGGGCACCCCCCCACAGTGTGTCTCTGACACCATTAGCAGTATATTTGCATATCTAAATGTACTGTTTGCTATAGTGTATTTATATAGCAATCTCCAAACCTGCCTATCTGGATATTTACTTTACGTACAGTCCTGTGCAAAAGTCTCTTTCTCTAGGAAGTAAGCAGAGGTGGCAGATCCATAGAAGTAAAGGAGATAACACCTCCTCTATTTTTTTGAGTATATTTTGAAACAAGTATCTACAATTTTATTGGCATTAAAAACATTGGCATTCTTCTAATTCACTATTACAATATTATGAGATGTATTATCTTCTTCCCTCCTATTTTTTATTTTTATAATTCTTTTGCTACCAGCTGCCACTGGTAGTAATTGTATATTTACTCCGAAAAACAACACAATTTAGTATTATAATGTACTGAAATGAACAGTAACACAATAAAAAAGTAACAATAAGTTCCTCTGTTCCTCTCAAAGGTACCGATATCTTTTTTAATAAATGGCGAGATGAACATCACTCCAGCTCCCAAACCACTTCGCAGCCACCCCAGACATTCCATTTCTCTGTTAAACCTCTTCCATTAAGATAATTTGGTAAATAACTTATTACTTGATTGATTAGCGAAATGTGGCATGCTAGTTGTGGAGTCCATAGGTTCTCAAACATTTCAGCCCAGGACCCTCAAAATAAGCTCATGGGTGCATTGGACGGTTGCTGCAAATACTGGGTTGATTTTAGAAGAGGTTTTGAAATGGCTAAGCTAACACACTTTGACAGAGATAATATCATAGTTTTACACCAATATGAAGATCATACGGCCCTCATTTTCATGGACTGCCTTAGACTTTTGCACAGTACAGTATATGGCAGACATGCACGTCACCTGTTTGATATCTGATTTGGCCTTTCTCTGACTGGCCTCTGTCCCTCTGTCTCTCTGTGCTATTACTCCATTTCCCATGGTGCTTTTTTAGCACCTGTTGTTGGTCTGACTTCACTGGCCGTCCCACTTAATGTGGCCAGGTTTCTGTTTTGGTCCACGGCCCAGCAGTCCTGCAGCAAGTTCGCGGGGGTGACTCCCCGGCATTCCCATGCTGCACTGGGGCAAAGTGGAAGTCCTCTGCATCTCAGGAACTTGCCAGGGGAGCTCTGAGTCACCACTCTGCGTTTCGGAATTGGACAGGGAAGGCTCACATGTGCTCGGCCATCGCCGAGACATTTCCAGGTCGCGGCCGCTCTGGAGACGGTATCAACCCAGGCACGAGTAATCAGAAGCCATTTACCACACAAAGGGAAACAGGGCCGGGGGCAAGATGGCCAGGCCCCCCGTTTTGGTTCATGGTTGATTTCCACGGTGATTCTGTTCCAATATGTGGCAAAATTTAACAAATATAGAACAGGATACCCAGTATAACTCAAATTGAATATAACCAGAAATTAAAATGACTTCTCAGGACAGAATTTTCAGTGAAGAAATGTCGAAATTAAATGAAACAGTAAAGAATTATACTTAACTGAGTTTCAAAATGTAATAATTAAACATTTATAGCAGCAAATTGTGGGGGGTGCACAGCCCTGGATGGATCTGGAACATTGTAGTGGCAGGCCTGAGAAGTGCATTAACGTGCTCCGCCCTGGGACCAGACTAGATAAGAAGGCCTGGGACACCCCTTCCCCTCCCCCCTGCGGCCTGAAGCCTGTCCACATCTTTCGTTGTGACTGGAGAGTGTTTCCTATTCGTCAGTGTCAGTGATGTCTCACCTCTCTCCCCACACAGTGGAGGTAGTGGTTAACCACGTTGAGAACAAAAAAATGAAAAGAAAGGAGTGGCTGTGATCAAGGGCCTCCTGTGATGTAAGGAAGCAGAGCAGAGCAGAGCAGAGAAGAGAAGAGAAGATAAGAAAAGAGAGCCGCCCAGGGAGTAAGGGCCCAGATTTGGGGATGGGTGCTAGAGACATGTCCCTACCAGTGCTGAGAGTATATGGTGTATGTTTAGGGGGCGAGGGCCTGAGGGTCCCTACCAGTGCTGAGAGTATATGGTGTGTGTTTAGGGGGCGAGGGCCTGA
>JAODKN010000001.1:12975985-12987987 GCA_026774425.1 Petrocephalus zakoni | reverse complement strand
CCCCCCCGTCCGCGCCGCGCCCCCCCCCCCCCCCCCCCCCGCCCGCCCCCCGCCCCCCCCGCCCCCCCCCCCCCCCCCCCCCCCCCCGCCCCCCCCCCCCCCCCCCCCCAGTGTCTCTCTGGAGCCTGCTATTTCAGTGACAAAACACACCCCCCCCAAACACGTCACATGCTCGCTGGCGTTCCATAGTAATAAATCCATCAGCTAGCAACATACTGTATGAATGCCGACTTTCCCAGAATGCTGCATACGGTGTGTGACAACTCAGAGGATGGGACCACATTGATGTGCACCTGCTAAGAGACACAGTTTTCAATGATGTTAGACCCAAAGCATTAGGACTGCACTTTCAACAGCTAATGCTAGGGGTTCCGCCTGTCCATTTAAGGTAGACTGTTGAGCTGGTACTGCCACCACTATCCATTCATCCATCTATCCTTCTATCTCGCCCTCCCACTACCATAAATACTTATGTGGTACCAGGTCACAGTGAGTCCAGAATCTATCCCCAGATGCATAGGGCAGCGAGGCAGCAGACCTCCTGGATGGGATGCAGTTACTAATGGGCATTGTTTTCTTTAGGGTTCGTTCAAGTTACAGTAATAGTCCTGGACTGGAATGGATCATTAGGATTAAATGTATTAAAAGAGCCACGCACCGGACTTTCTGGAGCTGCTGTCCGTTGAGCAGGCATAGTCGCTGGCCGCCAGCAGGAAGCACGTGCCACCTGTCCTACGGTTCTTGTCCTGGCTGCTGGACCGGCGCATGGGCAGCCGCTCCTCGGGTGACATGGTGAGGTCACTTCCTCCACTGCAGTCACCTGACAACACTGGCCAAAGCACTGCACCATTTAGGGAACGAGATACGACACGACAAACACCAACATCAAACGTGCACTGCGGTGACAGCCCATGCTCAAAGAAAAACAACAGCTGGGGTCAATGGGGAACAGCCATTGACCACTGAGTACTACAGTGTTAGATATACACACTAAGCTACAATACTGCATAAAGAAACGCACTCATTAACGTTAGCTCTCAATGCTACGCATATATTTACTTAACAGTTTTTGTGCGTTAAGTAAATGACAAATAGATTTTTTTTTTCTTGCAAAAAAAAATCATTTGTGCAATAAATGCATGCATCGCACGCAAGAGTGTGGCGCAGCAAAACCAGGCCCTTGCATGTGCTCGTGGCACATGGCCGGTCATAGGCAGCCAGCTCGGCTCACAATGCAATGCGTCTGCATTTGCACATCTCCACATGAAACATCTGCATATCAAAAAAAAGTGCAAATTCTGCCTTAGCGTGCCTTTTTTAAGCAATATTCCGAGTCACTTTATACCTCAAATTACTTACTTCTATTTATAAGTTATATCCTGTGAAACACTGAGATCCTGTACTCAGCACAATTAGTCTTTCATACATTGTCTTGTAGTTAGCAGAACTGGGTCTTACTGAGAAACACTCTAAAGGTGTCCTAAGCTTATCTCCTGTCCATTGTTGACGGTCGTCTTGGTTACCGTTGAGTGACACACCCTTCCGGCTCACCTGATCTGTTGCACTCCAGCACCCGGTTCCCCTTGTTGTGGCAGGTTTCCACCTGGGTGCTGTTGCACCCTATGTTATGCTCTGCCTTGCAGTAAGTGGGCGACCCCCCCTGGGCTGTCTGTGGTATGTGCTTCTTCCTCTTCTTGGGCAGCTTCTGCTTGGCCATGGCCAGTGAGTAGTACATCCCAAAGTTGTTGACGATGACGGGCACAGGCATGGCAATGGTCAGAACCCCTGCCAGAGCGCACAAAGCACCCACCAGCATGCCTGACCATGTCTCAGGATACATGTCTCCGTAGCCTAAGGTGGTCATGGTGACCACCGCCCACCAGAAGCCGATGGGGATGTTTTTGAAGCGCGTGTGGTCGCTGGCCGTTGGGTCGTTGGGGTTGGCACCGATGCGCTCGGCGTAGTAGATCATGGTGGCAAAGATGAGCACGCCCAGCGCCAGGAAGATGACGAGGAGCAGGAACTCGTTGGCGCTGGCTCGCAGAGTGTGGCCCAGGACCCGGAGGCCAACAAAGTGGCGGGTCAGCTTGAAAATCCGCAGGATCCTCACAAAGCGGACCACCCGCAGGAAACCCAGGACGTCCTTGGCGGCCTTGGAGGAGAGCCCACTCAGGCCCACCTCCAGGTAGAAGGGCAGGATGGCCACAAAGTCTATGATGTTCAGGACGCTCTTGACAAACTCCAGCTTGTCCGGGCTGAAGATGACACGGACCAGGAACTCGATGGTGAACCAGAAGACGCAAACGCCCTCCACGTACGTCAGGGCCGGGTCAGTCTCAATCTCGTAATGCGGCCCCAGGTCCGTGCTGTCGTTTCTTATGTGCTCCGTCTTGTTGATGATCGTGTTGAACGCCTCGTGGGTCTCCAGGCAGAAGGTGGTGATGGACACGAGGATGAAAAACAAGGATGCAAAGGCCACAAACTGTGAAGGACGACAGAACGAATTAAACATCAAGCACCCACCACTAAAGACTAACAGCTTGGAAACAGCTAATGGGAGGAAGTCACTTAATTAAGTGCTATTCTCTTGATGAAGTGTCTTTAGCTGAGGATTGACACATTCATCAAATCAGGTCCACCTGCCAAACCTGAGTCGAACACTTCAATGGTGCAATAAACTTGGTCTGCTGAGAATATGTTGATGGCTGTTAGACTTCTATAACTAATATTTAAAAAGACGTTCTGATCGACTGAGGGAGGACCTTGGACCCACCCTGTCCATTAGAGCCAACATGAAGGCAATCTGTCATTACAGAATTCCAGCTTTGGGAATCCTTTGCTCCCAAGCAACAACTGGAGTGAAGCTGATTTGTCTCTATCTTCTCTGTTATTGATCTTCTCCAAGTCGATACCTTATTGCCGTTTACCAAACTGCTGTGGACTGCATCGACACAGTCGAAATGAGGACACCGGTAATGAGGTGATCTTTCATCATGGTGCAGTGTACTGACCTTCTGCTTGTCTTGCCCATGTGGCTTTCTTCTGGATACTCTGGTACTCTGACTGTTCTCCCATGGTTTATGTGAACTGGAGACTCAGAATTGCCCATGAGTGTATGTATATGTGACTGAGTGTGCTATGGACTTGCATCCCATCCACCTGCTTTGTGTCCTGTTCTTCCTGGGATGGTCTCCAGGGTCACACTGACCCTGTGTCACATAAGCTGTTATGCAAGATGGATGGGTAGAAGTTATTTACTTGAGTTTACACTGTATAAGCACAGTGTTTCTAGACCGATCAGTACGCAATTTTACACTAGGCCAAGAATTTAAGAGAGTTGTCGTAATTTTAGCCACATGATTCAGTTTAGGGAAACTCTCTTCAGTATTCTGGCCAAGTCCGGTCATCTCTTAAAACGCCCAAAAAACTGCTGAGGGTTTTCATGCCATCTTCACATCTCGATTTATAGCTGCACAATTCAAGTAGCACAGCTGTCTTGACTGTGGTTGAACGCCATACCATCTATCCATCTTCCACAGCTGCTTATCCGGTACAGGGATGAAATGAGCCTGGAGCCTATCCCAGGAAGCACATGGCAGCGGACGCCCTGGGTAGTGTGCCAGTCCATCGCAGGGCACACACTCAGACACGCCAACTGCATGTCTTTGGACTGTGGGTGGTGTCTGGAGTTCCCAGAGGAAACCCTTTAAAACCATATAAACTCCACAGGCACATAACTAAACCTGGTGGTGTGAAACCACACTGATGCTCCCCAGCTGCTGTTCTGAGCATCATGAAATATCCAATGACTGCTTGCTGTTCAAAATGAAAGCCCAGTTTTTGGGTAAGTAATGCTACACTCCGCGGCCAATCAGAGGAGCTGTCCGAACCACCCTTCTTGAAACCTAAGTAGGATGTTACATCACGCTCTGTGAAAGGCTCCTCTGCTATATATCTTTCTGTACACACACATGCATTTATGAATATATTCATTTATCTCCCCGTCCTGCTCAGACAGCTCAGGGTCATAGTGACCCTGGAGTCTGGGCCAGAAAGCGCAGGGTGTAATGCAGCACGCATCCTGCACAGGATGCCAGTCCGCCGCAGGTACCCACACGCATGCAGTCGCGCAAGGGCGAGTCAGTGACACCGGTTCACCTGAGCAGCACGCTCTTGGAACGTGGGTGGGAACCCGTACTGACAGAGGGGGAACATGCGAGCTCGACTGGCACAGAGCTGGAGCCAGAGAGAGAGAGCGAGTGGGAGAGTGATATAGATCTCTGAATGTCAGGAGCAGGATGACAGTGCCCTGCGATGGACTGGCATCCCACCTGGGGTGGCCCCTGCCTCATGGCCTGTGCGTCTTGGTATTAGCAGTAAATCAGGGGCCAAGATTACAGCACAAACCAAAATTAACCAATAAATAAACACATTTATAAAACATATAGTAGTAGAAGTGTGTATTGTCACTTCCGGCTGCTCCCCTTAGGGGTCGCCACAGTGGCTCGTCTGTTTCCATTTCTCTCTGTCCTCCGCATCTTCCCCTTTCACACCAACCACCTGCATGTCCTCTCTCACCACATATATAAACCTCCTCACAATATATAACAAATATAAAATATTGCTAGTGCTACCAGTCATGCAGGTGTTGGGTGTGCAAACAGACTGACTCTGTGTCAGTCTGTATGTTTTACTGACTCCATGTTAATGTTTTTGCAGAGGTATTTCATCCCTGATAACAATATGCAATAGCCAGGTAGCAGCGTAAGCATCACCGGCTTTTTTTTCATCCTGCGGCTTGAAACGAGCGGCATCTTATCTTGGGGGGCAGAAACCAAGATCACTCAGGGCAAGAGGGCTTCCTGTGAGCCCCTCCCCCAAAGACACTTTGTTTGGGCTTGTCACAAATGTATGAAATGTTCCAGGAGAGGCAGTGACACCCTGTGACTGATGAAGACACATCAGAGGCCATGAAGCCTCTTAGATATACACAGTGGAGGATGGCATGCTAAGCAAGAATTGCTGAATTCCTTAACAGTTCCTTACTATAGATACATGTAATTTAACAAGAGAAAGAGGCTATTATGTGTCCTACAGTAGGCAAGCATCCTGTCCACGGTGTCCCCTGAGGAATCAGCTCCCAGAATACATACACACTCAAGCAAAGGAAGTGGCAAAATGAATTCTCACGACTATCAACACACAATTATTTCAAAATCTGTTAGGTGTTAGCAGGAGCTATCGATGTCTGAAATAAATGATAAAAGGTTAAAGTTTGGCTGGTCATTAAAAGCAGTGCAAAACTGAATAAAATGCAGCATTAGGAAAATGGTCACAATTTTTAAGGGGTTTATTTCAAATCAGTTACATCCTAACTTTTATTGTAATGTCAAAGCGTAAAAAGGAACTTGGAACTAGCAACTTGCTGAATATTTACAGCTGGCACGTTCACATACATATTTACATATGAATATTTACAGATGGCATATTTACATATGAATATTTACCGTTGGCCTGTTACATATTAATGGAGTCATCTCAATATATAGGCGGAAAGTAATTGACCTGCAGTTTAAATTTCATTTTGGCTGCTTTTCTTGTGATTTGTACGTCCTCCCGGCATGATAACTAAATTAATTAGAATGTTAAGAAAATGTCGAGGAAATAACTGTACCCAGGTATTCAGAAAGGTCATAGTGATATGAGTACGGGGGGGTTCGGGCAGAATGACTGCTATTGTGATGTCATCAGCGACTACCAGCCAAGCCACTGTCCACGCGTTTCCGCTTGGTTACGTCTTCTCCATACCCACACCAGTGGTGGTCACGTCATACATTTTTAATGAAAGGAAGCCATTTTAAATGTCAGGTCTTCCTTTTTCTTGCAAATTTCACACAGTTTTCATGAGCCAGAGAGCCCCTCACTTCATTTTGCTTGCTTCTAAAATATGAACAGCAAGGAGAGGAAAAAGATCCGCGCAGAGGAGGAAGTGATGTCGCAGCGAGTGGAGGACCTCAACAGGGGCAAAATAGGCAAAGCCAAGAATACGCATGTCACGGCGCTAGCTGCAATCGCAGATAAAGGTTCATATAAAGGCGCGTGTAGGGGATTTGTGTGTGGGTATTTACTGCTGACTGCTGAAAATTCAGCGACCTCACTTAACAAAGCAACATTCGAGTGGTGGTGATGGTGGTGATACCATCCATCCCAAACA
This sequence comes from Petrocephalus zakoni, assembly GCA_026774425.1. Lineage (NCBI taxonomy): Eukaryota > Metazoa > Chordata > Actinopteri > Osteoglossiformes > Mormyridae > Petrocephalus > Petrocephalus zakoni. The sequence continues at coordinate 12,981,773 of JAODKN010000001.1, read as the reverse complement.
CGCGTTGTTCCCGCCGTCGGGGCATCTTTTACACAGCAGGGGCAAATAAAGGCAAACCACAGTGCCTCATGTAACAAGTGATGGTAGAAAAGTAACTGAGAGAAACTTCCACACTTCGCCCGATAAGGAAACTTCTGACTGCAAACCTTGGTATTTATATTGGTTCCCGGGTCTTTTTCAGTCTGATTGTGGACAGGCCATTACAGCTGAGAGCTGGATCTCTCCGCTCTTAACCTGAAGGTTATCCAAGGTAATCTTACACTTATACTCCCCCGAATGATATTCCGGCAGCCACCTCATGCGTTCATGATCAGGGACAAACCTGGTGGTTTTTAATTAGGCCATAGCCAATTGGGATCAGATCAGCTAGAGCCCCCAGGGTGCCCCTCCCCTCAAGCGTCCTGCTGCATTTCAGAAATGGCCATTCCACAGCGTGACCTCTTGTGAGCAGGCGTGCAGGTGGTCAAGTGAAAATGAAGCGATATCTGATCGGTCTGCGTGAAATAATCCGTGCCTCTCGTGCCCTTGCTTGGTCACCTAGGTACACTCTGGTCCGGATTAACCATATGGGCATTTGGGCACGTGCCCAGGGGGCACTACGTCCTCTGGGGGCACCAATATTGTTCTTTTAATATGGCATAACTTAAATGACTTAAACACCTATACAACATTTTCCCTGCTCAAGGCACTTCTGAATTTCGCGAGTCAGCAATCATCTATGTCATGTATGCTGTCATTACCCTGGGGCACTAAATACTCTATATCTGGCTCTATATGCCCAAAACTATGTAGATGCTGCAATTAATTTGAGGAATTGCCTAATTAAGCCGCACGCATTGCTGACACAAGTGTACCGTATAATTAAGCATAGAGTTATGCAATCTCCTGCAATAAGCATTAGCAGGATGGGTGGTTATACAGCAGGGGTTAGTGGCTCTCCACCTGGCACCAACGTAGGACACCATCTTTCCAACGAGTCAGTTTGCTACCATTCTGCCCTGCAGAAGTTGCCTTCATCACCTGCAAGTCAGATGACTTTGAAGGTCAAAACCTCTACGAGCATGTTCAGTTACAAAGTGGTAGGACACACAAGCTCACAGACAGAGACCTGACCACCCGACATCAACAGCCAACCCAAATAGCAGCAAACCCCACCAGCAATGTTCCAACATCAAATGGAAAGGCATCCCAGAAGAGCAGAAGCTAATATTGCAACTAAGTGTGGACCATCTCCATTTTAACACCCATGGCTTTACAATGCAGAAGCAGGTATCTACATACTTTTGGCCATATCATGTGTCTATTTGTGTCTATCTACTATACAACACAAGACAAGCCCGTCTCTGAAGAAGGGTGGTGCCCCCCTCTGGCTGAACACGGCCTCACACCTAATTTGGAGAGTGGAACAAATGGGACGTGGTGGAGCAGGAGAAGATGGGAAAAATGGCCACCTGTCACTCTCCATGCTGTTACATCTTAGCAGACTGAAGGACATGATTGCATTTAGGTGAAGAGTCCCACTCCCGGATGCTGACTAATCCCATGATTTACAGCGGCATCCAAGTGAACGAAATTTACTCAATTCGTTTTCCTTTCACTTCCAATTAAGTGCAGCAGTGTATACAGGGAGTATTAATCGGATCAGACGAAAAAGCATGCCAGGAATTAAATACTTCAGGGCTCGATGGATGTGTGGTTATATGCAACAAATTCCCTCCAAAATTCATACATTTTTCAAATAACACCTAATTTTTCAAACTCCTAAGCAAACAACAGAAGTAATTTTTTCCAGGGAACTGCTGTTATGTACCTGTGTGGCTCACTGGTTTAGGGTTCTGTGTCTGGAAGCCTGTAGATTCGAATCCCACAGCTGAGAGAGTAATCAGATCTCCATCGGGCTCTTAAGCAAAGCACTCAACCTCAACTGTTACAGGGGTGCTGTATGCTAGTGGGCCCTGGTGTCTGACCCCATCTGCTAAATAAATCAAAATGCGTAATGAACATTTGGACATCGGACAGCTCGTGAAAGTGCTCCAAACCTTCCATTAACATCTGAAGGCGCTTCATATCTGTCCATCAATCCGACGCTGTCAAATCCTTGGCTCTGCTCCACAGAAACTCCCACTTAGGTACTGCCCCCCGCCATCCTTCTGACAGCCGACCCAGCAAACCCACCCAATCAGCTTCCCCGCTTCCACATGTCTTCTGGACGGCCACCATCTGCTCAGCACTATTTTTACTCGCTGTTCCATGCTTCCACCTGGAAAGCCCCCCCTTCCCCGGGATACACATTTCCACATTCTCTTGGCAAGCCAAGCAGAGTGGCAGTCAATGTCGCACCTATCAAGGTTGCGTGACATCATAGCCCCCGCCGGGAACTCCCGGGTACTGCCAGCGCATTCCCAGAACCTCCCTGGTCTGGCCGAGTGATGTCACCATTTGGCGTTGAGCAGTGCTTTTAACCCCAATTGGTCCAGGGATCCTGGTTGGTCCTACTAACTCATCCTCATTTGTGCGTCACTTTGGACAAAAACATCTGCTAAATGAATACATGAACAAAGTGTAATGGAATGATATTATGTGCATATCCATTTGCATTCCTGAGAAAGCGGCCATGCCAGTATGGAAGCAGGATTCGCTGTTTAGAGTTGCTGTGAATCCTTGGCACTCTGTCTTCGCAGTGTACGAAGTGTTCGCTTAATAGTGGGAAATGTCTCCGCTAAGACGGATCGCTTCCATAGAATTAAGGCTCTCCCTGCCAGCACTCATATGGCTGCCCACATGTCACCGAGGGTGCCCGGGTACCACGCGCTTCCAAGCTGACGCTCCAAAGCTGGCGTTATAAATACGAGCTTAAATGAAATAATCTGAAATAATCTTCAGGAAGGGGAGGTCTGAGACACTGGGAAGATGACGGCGCTAACCTTGTCATTCTAACAGCCAGCGAGCAGTATGTTTCAGCCTGAAACAGCATGAAACGTTTTAATCAGTCATCTGTGGCACATATTCTGGGTGGCATAGAGGTTCAGTTATGTCACATTCCTTCCTGGGCTGGGAGTCTGAATTCTGCCCCTGCTTAGTGTGTGCAGTTTGCATGTTCCCAAAAAAGTACAGAGACATGCAGTGAGGCGGATTTGCCCCTATAAAACTGGGATAGGCTCTGGTGTGACTGCAACCCTGTACTCGATAAACACAGACAGAGAGGTCTCTGTAGGTCTCTGTTACCTTTCTGTAATTCTCTGCATAATTTTCTGGTCAGGGTCAGGCTTGCAGTTTGTCACACCAGCAGCAGGGGGCATGCTAGTTAAGGAGCTAGACCCGTAAAGCAAAGCATGCGTGTAGTGGTCAGCTGAACATCTAAGCACATGAGTTATGGGGGGGCAGACGAAGGTGTAAGAACCACCTGGGGCCCATATTTATGTCCCGTACAAACAATCAGAACAAATTGCATTCTCATCCCGGCTGGTAAAATCTCCCCCGTTTGAGCGCATTCCAGGCCCTTTTTCGCTGATCTCTGCAGATCAGCACGTAGATAAGCGGGCAAGTATGGGCACACAGCCAGGGTGCATGTTGAGGTGCCCCCCGCCCGCGTGGTGGGTGTGGTCAGGGCTGTGTCACCATCCAGTCACAACATTTGCACGCCGTAAAATCTGGTCCTCGGGGGGAGAACAGGAGGCCCGGGAACTCAGGGGTGTGACGCCGATGCACCAGGTTGCCACCCGAGGCCCGACGGTAAACCTCCACCGCGTGACCCGCCTGATCTGGTAGTAATACCAGCAAGCACACAGAACCATACTTACAACCATGCTTACAAATCTTCAGATAAACACTGTGTAATTCCCATCAGGATGCAGTAAATATATGCATATATTTGCACAGTCTAAGGTCTCAGTGCGATGTAACACCACAGAAATCAGTAAATTATGACTCATAGTTAACCGAATTAGGCAATTTGATTCTGACAATTGCCATAAAATACACTGACTCAGGGAATTGCCTGTTTGAGTCCATTGAACCATTGAACTGGAATTTCAAGTCACTTCCTTACATCTAAAATGGAGACGGTCACAGCAACGGGGAGACCCAGGCCAAGATGCAAGATGCCAGTCCACCGCAGTGGACACATACTGTCACACGCTACTGGCATTGGAACAAGCTGAGAAGACACTGGGAGAAACACACAAATACACGCACACACTTGCACACACACACACCCCGGGTGGGATGAATCACATTCAGTCCCAGTGTTGCTATCGTATTAAAATGACGCTGCTGTTTTAATTACTTTAAATTCAGATGCCAATTAAGACATTGAGACAAGGCTGAGACTGCAGAAGATGAGGGACTCTCCACCGCCGTCATCCACCCAGGGCAGCCGATCCATCCCTTGGCTCTGCTAACTGGAGGCATCGGCTGACTGGCGTCTGCCGGGAAACCGCACACCAGCTGCCTCCCTGCCCACCCCGCCCCTGGCTGGGCCATGTCCGCCACTCCTGTCACGTGACCATTGCGTATCTGCTGGTGTAGTAAACCTGTCGAACGGAAGCTCTCCAGACAACAATCGGTAACCTTTGACCTCTTGGGCTCTCAGGTCACATGCTGCAGTGTGAATCTATGTGGACACAAGCGCCTGAGAGTCAGCTGTCTCAGTGCTGACTTTCAGTGCAGGAATCCACGTGGAGATTCCTGGGAGCCACATAGGACACCCCAGTCCATCAAAGCGCCGGGCCCAGATCCAGCTCCAAAGATGAGGAATCTCTACAGGGGACCTCGGGAGGGGGGGGGTGGCGATTGAGTTCAAAAAGTCCATCCTCAAAAATAAAAAACTTGGCCTGCTTCCTTCCTGTTTACAATAATAAAAAAAATCCAGGGTTGCTTGGCGACAACCCAGCCATGGGGCCAGCCAAGCTTGTGAGTGGGTTTGCCAGGACATGCCCCCCCCACCCCCCCATGGAGCTAGGCCAGTAGAGTACTCACAGAGTCCCCCAAACCACATGTTTCAGCAGTAGGAAGAGATTGGATCAGAACCAACGTGTCTGGGGCTCTGAACTGACAAACCAGCCCAATGTCACCATAACCCTTTTCATCAGACTCGGGTGACATTTCTGACATGAAAGCGACATATAATCCAGGAGAAGGAAACAGCATGGCAAGGAGGCCCAAATCTCACAACGCCATGGTCCCAACACCCTACCCGGTGCCATCTGCTTTATTCACGAAGAGCCTGCCATCTCGTTATTGTCTGGTACCATGGAAACGATCACAATGATCTTGTTCAGAGAAGCGCGGGAGCAGGAGCAAAGAGGAGGCCCCTGAGTGTACGAGACCCAGAGGGAGAGCGAGTCCCAGCCTCGCCGGACCACGCGACACCCCCCCATGCTCATCCTCACACCGCAGAGGATCACGCCAGATGTGTTACTTCTCATTACATGGGTGCTCGTGAAGACAGGGCCATGCAGCTTCACTGGACTCAGGGTGCATGCCACTCCCACCACTGGCCATTGCCCGATTGATAAAAACACACACATACACACAGGCCTTTCATTGACTGTCAGGGTACCTCAAGAACAAAGGACGGTGGAGGGACAAGAAGGCAGTACATTAAGGTCACCTTGATCCCGCCCCTTTCAAGCAATTAGCTTTAAATAACCTCAGGGGGGCATCTGACAGGTCAGAGCAAACAAGAAATGGAGCATAGTCCATAGAGACGGGGGTGTTGGTGTACCTGGTGGGCATTTCAGTACGTCACAGTAACACAGTGATTGGGTGTTGGTGTACCTGGTGGGCA
>JAODKN010000001.1:12963864-12975885 GCA_026774425.1 Petrocephalus zakoni | reverse complement strand
ACAGTAACATGGTGATTGGGTGTTGGTGTACCTGGTGGGCATTTCAGTACGTCACAGTAACACAGTGATTGGGTGTTTGTGTACCTGGTGGGCATTTCAGTACGTCACAGTAACATGGTGATGGGGTGTCAGTGTACTGGGTGGGCATTTCAGTACGTCACAGTAGCATGGTGATTGGGTGTTGGTGCACTGGGTGAGCATTTCAGTACGACAGAGTAACAGTGACAGGGTGTCGGTGTAGTGGGTGGGCTTCTCAGTACGACACAGTAACATGGTGATTGGGTGTTGGTGTACCTGGTGGGCATTTCAGTACGTCACAGTAACATGGTGATGGGGTGTCAGTGTACTGGGTGGGAATTTCAGTACGTCACAGTAGCATGGTGATTGGGTGTTGGTGCACTGGGTGAGCATTTCAGTACGAAAGAGTAACAGTAACAGGGTGTCGGTGTAGTGGGTGGGCTTCTCAGTACGACACAGTAAAATGGTGATGGGGTGTTGGTGTAGTGGGTGGCTGGTTGCATTGTCCAGCCTGGTAAGGATGAGTCGATCCTGTCCCTCGATCCTGTCCCTCGCTCTGCATACGCCGTCTCCTATACTGTACTGTGAACTGCTGAGCCAGAGTCTGCGATATGCTGCAATCCCGACATCAACGTGACTCAGACACCATTCCTCACAAACATGAGTAGCTGATGGTTTGCGGTTGGGCGACGTTCAGTCTTTGTGTTTAGCCTCAAAAAGCCGCAAATGTTGCGGCGAGGGAATTGACTGAGGCAGCATTTCACAGTAAGTATCATCAGTCCAGTGGGAAGAGATTCAGTGTTTTAACACTGAACTGCTGAAGTCAATAAGCATTTCTTAATAACCAGGCTGTTCTCCCCGGCTTTGCGTGGGCTTACTCCCACAGCCAAAAAACATGTGTTTACTGGTATCTCTCGACAGTGCGTGTGAGTGTGAGGACCATGTGATAGACGGGCTCCCAATCCACTTCCTTGTGCCCTGTGTTTCCTCGGATGTGATCCAGGGTCACCACAACCCTGCACTGGATAAGCCTTCATGGAAGATAGATAGATCTCAGCTATATGCAAAAGACATATGCGTATATGTTAAAGGTAATTCATAAAATATATTATGGGATTAGTCTTGTTTAAGAGCAGGAATGTTGTGAATTGCTGTTACTATTTCTTTGTTTTTCTTCAAACCAGCTTAAGTTATGGTATTTATGTTCAAAAGCTGGATTTTCTAACTGGATTTTCTCACGTCAAGAATGCTCTGCAGGGGTGAAACAGTAGGATATCTCATAGGGATGAAATGTAGGTCCTTACAAAACTCTGGCTGCACCTTTTATTAAGGTCCTTAACCCAAACTACTCCACTGCATATGAGGCATGGATAAATGGATGAGTGGATGGATGGATGGAGGGATAGATGGGTAGATGGATGGATATATGGATGGATAAACATAGTTAGTCACTTTGGTCTCACAAGTGCCCCGTAGTTTAAAATGCATTTCCCGTCTCCTAGGTTGCCATTGAGATCTCAATAGTTAACTTTTAATCACAGTATCCGGGTAAATAAATAAAAGATAACCTTATATAAGCACATTGAAGCCTCACACAGCCCTTTCTGCTCCAGTGCAGGGTAACCGTGAGCCAGGGGCTTAGTCCGTCAGCCCACCCAGCACACAGAGACACTCAGAACCAGTGGAGCGAGTCGGGAGACCAGAGCAGATCAGGGGGATTCCATCTTAAGGCCCAAGGGGGCGGTTAACCGCATTGCATTATCACAGTGGGATTCATCAGACCCCCATCCCACTGTTGCCTGGGGGAGATGGGGGCTGGGGGGGGGGGTGATGCCTTTTTACAGGGAGGGGGAGGTCTACACCGTCACACTACACCCACATGATCCACTGTCACGTGGCGACAGCCTACATCATCCCCGTCGCAGTGACACGTGAGACCGAGGCTCAGAGACGGAGAGACACGGACTACAAGACAGAGATTAAATAAATAAATGGAAGAAGAAGGCAGGAGTAGGGAGGACTCTCCACCCTGCTGGCTAATTTGGAGCCTTCTGATAAGGCTTCGTCAGATGCTGGAGGAGGTTATGAGGAGGTTATGGGGACACCGCTGCCTTCCTGCTCACGGTATTGAATTGCTTTAACGAGCCGAGCTGAGGGACCCTGATGAAACGGCACTTGAAATCTGAATCGGAGACCCAGCAAGCTCGCCTCGCTCCTTTCCCCCACTCGCGGAGCCCCGGGTTTAGCCGTCGCCATGGAGATGGGGCGTGCAATCCGCCGATGTGGACAGGTGTGATGACGTCACCCTCGGCTCCTCGTCCTCTGATCTTGTGGCTCGCGGGGGATGTTGAGGAACTCTCCACGTGACTGGCGACGGCCTCCGGTCCCGAAGGGAGCTCAGGAAGGTGTTGGAATTAATCTACAAGAACCCACAGGGGCAGGGCTGAGATGGGAGGGCACCATGGCACTGAAGCAGCCCCACATCTCTTTGTAAATATACCCAGTGAAATGACGCAGGCAAACTGTAGGGGGCGCTGTGCCCTACTGGTATTTTCCAGGAGGTGACATCACAATCAGGTGACTTCCCGCGACCCTCCTTCCTGTACTCAGATGACCTTATCATAACTGGCCACCTTTAACGGGCTGGCAGATCCCCAGACTTTTGTCACTGTCATCATCACGATCCTCCACCCAAAACAATGCTCACCCCCCCCCCGCCCACCGAAACCCCTGAGGCTACAACCAATCAAACAGCTCTGTGGTCTCTGACTGCGCCGAATCCCTTAAGAGGCAGTGTGTGTCATAATCATACAGGCTACATCTCCTCGGCTTGCTCGTGCTTTACCACGGGTGGAGGCGGAGCTTTAGGTGTGTGTGTGTGGGGGGGGGGTGGTGGGGTGGTAATTCCACACATTTATGCAGCAAAATCTGCACTCACACACAACAGACATGAAGACCTGTGGCATGCAGAAGTCTTTACCTTAATTTTAGCAAAGTATCTGGTCATTGTCAACTCATCACCGCAGCACTGTAGAATCAGCGTAAGATGAGCAATTCCTCCTATAGAAGCCCATCCACAAAGCCATAGTTCCATTGCCATGGCGACGCCTTCCCTCCCTGTGTCTGCCACGCTCCTAAGGATGCCGATTTCACCCCGCACATGCAGTCACGTCGAGGGGGGAGGAGACGCCCGAGTGTGAATGGGGCACGACTGCCAACGTGACCCTCTCCTCGGGCCCCCCCCCCCGGGATGGCACATCGCGGCCCCTCGCTGACTCATCGGCACCCAAACGCATCTCTGTGGCTGTGTGACAGACAGACGAAACGTGACACTTGCTGCGTGAATGCGACAGCCGCTGATGAGCAGACAAAGAGAGTCACCGTCTTCATGGGGATGAGATAATGGCTTTGAGTGCAGTGCTACAGCAGAGGAAGAACCAAGCCACAAGCGTCGTGTTGGCCGACACATAAGAATCTGCTGTTTTTATGAGCTAATAGCCAGCAGAAATCGATATCATTATTCTGGCATTCTTTATTTCTTTCTGTCCTTCTTTCTTCGTTCATCTTCCCTTCGTCCTTCCCTGATTTTTAATTATTCTGTACAAATGACGTAAGACTGTATGACACCCATGTAAAGCACCTCGGGCCATCTCTGTTGTGAAAGGCGCTATATAAACATACATTGAACTGACCTGAAATGAACCGTGGGATGGCAGGATGGTGCCATGGTCAGCACTCTGGCCTCACCCCTCTGGGACCTGGGTTAGAGCCCATGGTGGGGTGACATGTATGCAGAGTTTGTGTGTTGTCCTCATGTCATCATTGGGTTTCCTCTGGGTACTCCGGTTTCCCCGCCACAGTCCAAAAACATGCTATGGTTAATGGGAGTTGGCAGATTGCGTGTAGAGGGCATGTGTGAGTGAGTAGTGTGTGAGTAGTGTGTGAGTAGTGTGTGAGTGTGCCCTGCGATGGGCTGAGGACCATTCTGGGTTGTTCCCTGCCTTGCGCCCGTAGTCTCTGGTATAGGCTCCAGATCCCCCTGTGAACCTGAATAGGACAAGCGGTCATGGAAAATGATGAAACTAAATGAATTTTTGTGATTTGATTCCACAGCGGAGCAATGCAATATAAAGTATTTTAACCATGAATGCTTAACTGGGTTGAAAAAGCATTTGTTGACAAAAACAACATAAATAGCAGATGTCCTGACTACTGGGGGGGAGTCTAAATGACCAGAGAGATGGTCACCAGGGCTGCCAAGCTCCACAGACTGCAGGGGAAGCATCAGGAATCACCACCCCCGAAACACACATAGATGTGAATACTGAGATGGTGAAGGTGAAGATATCAGTTCTTACAAATGATGGGCTGGATTATAACCCATGACAGACAGACCGGTTAAATGTCCCCACATTCAAGCACTTGAAGTTCATTTGTGAAACCTTATTCCTAACATACAGGATCTAACCTTTTTGCTGGTTTGAGCCAGAACACTCATTTATCATGTCCCACTGTCATGCTGCACTTCTCCACATCCACCAGGGGTGGCGCTAGGGGGCAGTGCATTATTTATTTATTTGTTCTGCATCATGCAATATAGGTAAATTATGAGACTGACTGCTCCATGTCTCAATGAAAGCCTTTAATGAGTGTTTGTACAGCTGAGTAGGTTAGGGATCTGTGCCCAGAAGGTTGTGGGTTCTAATACTGTGGTGGGTGTATCTTCCCAAGATTTAGGGGGAAAAAAAAGTTTTTTATATTAATTTAAATTTTGGTGTCATAGGAAGCGGAAGCTGGCATGTTCATATATGTGATGCCATCTTAAACCCTTAACTGTCCTCTTTAAGGAACAACAGGACTACAGAGGACAAAAGTGAACTGCTCGATCCCATAAGGGCATCCCCATTGGAGCCTTGAGGAAAAGCCTTATGCTGTAAGCCTGGCTTGCGGAATCCTGAGCGCTTTCCCCTGCTCCCTAGGCTCCCTGGATACTGACTGCCCTTCTGCATAGACCCTGTGCCCTGACCCCTGGCTCTACTCGCATCAAATAATGTAACACTCAGTATATCCGGGTTACATACTGACTTCCAGTACCATCAATTCTACTTTTATAAGAATTCCCTTGTCACTCAATTACTGGTATAATTAAATTCATTAAGGGCTTTAACACTGAAAAGGGACACAGCTGGTAGTATTTTGAATCCCACCTCTGCCGTTTTAATATCATGGCTTTTCTTTGAGTAACTCTGGTCTCCTTCCAATGTCCAAAGACATTAGTGAAGTTAGGCTCTCTAAGAGGGCTAACTGGTGTTTCTAAATAGCCAGTAGCATATGAATGTCTATATGCTCTGTGATGTACTAATAGTTCTTACTGCACACATACCATACTCCAAATGTTTGGGACGATAAGGTCATTTATATGAAAAAAAAATCGAAATACTTGATTGCAAGCTTTAAAAAATAAATCTTAGCAATCCACACAGTGGCCTCTGTTTGTGGGCAATAATTTCTAAATAAAATGTCTTATAAAAATAACCCATCATGGCAAGGTGCCACAGTTTGTTAGTGCTATTTAAGTTGGGAATTAACCTTCAGGACCGAGGAGCAGACAGACCAGGGAAGGGTAGGGATTAAATAATCGAATCAGGGTCAGCAGAAGCCTAAAGAAGGGTTCCTCGACATCCCTGTGAGTTCAGTCATGAAGAAAAGGAGAGCAGGCCGTACCACCAAGGTCCACCTTTATGAAAAGAGCGGCAGGGCAGAAGAAGCCTGCTGAGAGACACCGTGAAGAGGTGACAGCGTGCTGAATAAGCTCAGGACGGAGGAGGCGAACTGCGTGACGGGGGGCCTGCACAGACCCCGGTACTAAAACTCAGCAGCTCAACAGAGATCACCACCAAGAAGCCAGCCTGAAGCTGATTAAATGTGATGACAGCGGTCAGAAGAAAAGGAAATAAAATTCCACCCAGGGGCTGGTTTCTTGTTAAAGGGGCCCCACTCAAAAAAAATCAACCCTCAGTTCTTTCAAAAATGAAATAGAGAGCTAGCTAGCTGATTAGCAGAACGCAGCTAATTCAGCACTTAATTAGGAATATGTTTATTAGGAACTAGGAAATTAGGAATGTATTTATTTCATATTTAGTGTAGTGATTGTCTGTGGCCAACAGGGGCCCCCCAAAGCAGGGGGACCAACAAGCCAAGGGGAGTCTCCCACCGACCAAAGATAGCATTGGCGTGGCCGGCATCAGCGAGAGCTTCCCTCCATCCATCCATCATAGCTGCATACACACATATGCACCGATACCCTCTTTTGAGATTTTTGCAGGAGTTTAACAGGAAAACCTTCATCAAGCTGTTAACCCCACGATATAATATGCGGAGAATTAGCACCATCCTGGCTCTGGCTCAGCCCCTGACAGGCACCTAGCGTGGGTGTCGGCTGGAATTTTATTAAGCAATTTGTTTCCTAATGCTGCAAAAAAAGAACAGCGCGGGGGGGGGGGGTAATGAATAGGAAGGTAGCATCCGCATCCGCGATAATAAGCGCCGTGGACCAGCCCGTCTGCCTCCCTGATAGGCGGGGTCTGGTAATTACTACCCCCCCTCTCCCCATGACAGCTCTAGGGGAACAAAATCGATGTCTGATTGTGTGTGTGGAGTAAGTGTAGGGCCAGGCCAACGGGTTCAGAACAGAAGCCACGAGGAATCTCGTGTTACCAGCTACGCGGCCGGAAGAGCTGTACCGGCACTCCGGTCTCCTGTTTGCCCTTACAGCCGCGGTGAAATGCCAGCCTGTCTGATGGTGCTGCTGGCCAAATCCCGGAAGAGGGTTCTATTGTCGAAACGGATCTGCTCATGCCAGCCGCGTGAGGCAGGGGTCCCGGCTACTCCTACCTGGCTGCAGCTCAAAGCCCTCCAAGGTCAGACAGAGGGACGAGAGGCGCCCCCTATCTGCCAGTCTGCCATGGAGGTGCACGGTGTGGTGATGTCTGTGGGCGGGGGGGGGTTATGTTACCATAACGATGCCACATGCCTCACAGTCTAGAATATGCACACATGTGTGATCTCCTGCCTTGCTGTGTCCATGCATGTGAGATCGCAACAGGATGCATCGCAGGTAAACATGCGCCGTAACAGGCGATGAGCCGCCACGACCTCCCAGGTGTCCCTGATTCATTACCTCGCAATGGCGCCTCCCGCCGGGCTTCAGATGCAAAGATAATCCCGCCGCTCGCAAGCTCTCTCGCCATGCCGCGCAGGCTCCCTCCCGCAGCCCAGAGGCTTACCGCCGTAGCCAAAGTGCCCGTGGCGTGTAAGCGTGTGTGTGGGCGTGAGCTCCCTGCCAGGGCCTGACACCCCGAGTAGCGCTGCCTGGGACAGGCTCCAGCTGCCCCTCCTGCCCCCGTGCTGGATGAGCAGGTGAATGGATTTATAGGTTTTTTGAAAAATTACCTTCCACCGGTACTACAAAAAATATAAATAAAAATGTATGCACAGAACAGTGGTGGTAGTACTGGAAATCATCTGCCAGGAGACAGCTGGTGATGACCTGCATTAGGTCGCGACCCAGGAGAGGTCATGTCCCAGTGAGAGCTCGCTGGGAGGTGGACACTCAAGAGAATCTCTGAGCCGTCCCCCCCAGTGTGCCAGTGGTCCAGTCGAGCAGCTGGTGACTCCTGGCAGAGGCAGTAGGGTGGAGAGGGGTGGGGTATCTCTACTGAAGACCACCGCAACCCCAGCACAAATGTGTTGTTTTTGCCCGGTGGCTCACCACTGGACACCTTCTCCCCCAAACAGGTTTTACTGTCTCCACTGCCCCCCACCAGGGGACACTGCTGGAGCTCACCCAACATACCCAAATGCCCAGGCCTGGATGGTATATCCACCATGCCACCAGACTCACCTGCTCCCACATGGCCACTTAATGATAAAGAGCTACTTAAGACATCAATCACATTTGAGCTGCAGCTGGAGCAGAGGTGGGGTTAGTGCCGGACATGCGCTCCTGCTGTTACGCTCCTCTTACCAATTGCCTCTCCCTGCTGCTGCTGACATCCCAGCTCATCACAGTGAAATCCCCCATTCTTCACCTCCCCCGGCCTCTTCAACAGCTGACAAACACAGCCCTGGCTTCCCCAAAACACAGTCTCCACCCACGCAGCAATCAAGCCCCACCCCCCCAAATAGTTCCCCTCTCACTCCTTCCCACCTGCCCATGTCACACACTGCCCTCTTAGGCTCCGGGCACTGTGCCCAAGGCAAAGCTACCATGAGGCTGCAATAATGTGACATTAACTAGGCCTCATTTTGTCACCACGGTGACAGCCCATCGGTATATCTGCTCTCGGTCACATGGCTGTCTAGCTCTGCATATACAGCTTAGACGTGTTTCACGCTACACTACAAACTTGAACCTGCAGTGAATGAAAATTTACAAATGAGCACAGAGGACACCCACAAAGAGCATTGAATGCAGCCAGCCAGTTGCCCCGTGGTCCGGGGACAGCCCACAGCTGCAGTTTCTCCCTAACAGAAGCTTCCAGGAAACTCAGCAACTGAGCTGCCGTTTAGTCATATGTTTTTGTTCTACGTTCCATATGGAAGCTCACCGGTTGGCCCCAAACGAGAGACGACCTTGGGCTCGACATCGAGCATCGTTTCTCACTCTCACCGAACAGCGGAAACACACCCCATCCTTCCGAGCCAAACTTATTTCTGAGCTCCCCGGATTCAGCGAGCCAGCTGCTCTGAAAGGATTTCATATAAACGGCCCTCAAAGAATTTATTTCACTTGGAAATAAATCTAAAGCAAGCGGCAGATATTCCCCACACTTCAATGGTGGCCCGAGGAGCTCCTCGTGGAAAAGCTATTTTATGCTACTTGTGAATTTTTATTTCTAAAGAAAGCAAACTTTTTTTTTTTGACAGGCAGGCTGTTACTGGCTTTGGTGGACTAGTTCTCTACAGTCAACTCCACAGTCTCAATGTTTGGCTCAACAAAATGCTGAGAAAACATAAGATTCACATTCACTAATCCAGGCATGTCTGTGCGTTTGGGAGCAGCATGCACAGGGTGCGTGCCGTTCTAGGCTTTCAAATTATATAGACCAGTGTTTCCCAATTCAGTCCTCGGGGACCCACAGACAGTCCACATTTCCAGGAGCTGGGAGGGAGCAAAAACGTAGACCAGTTCACAAAAGTTTGTTCTTGAGAAAGACTGGTCTTGCCAAGACCATGAGTACAATCTTTATGATTCTGGTATTCAGAAACACATCTGGAATCTGGTGAGACAAGCCAATCGCATGAAATGGGCGGAGAGATGGAGCCTTGAGGCTCAGGACCAATCAAAGGGCAGGGCCTGACACGACAGGAGCAATGCTATGAAAGAGATGGACAGTGCCTGACCTCACACAACAAGTGGCTTAAGCTACAGTGCCTGACTCATGGATACCATGATATACCTTCTGACCCTGTCAATCTCCACGACCCCCAATCAACGGGGCGTCAACTTAAGAAAAGCATCCATCTTACGGACCGATGAATGGATGCGTGGATGGAGGAATGCCTGTTTATCCAGTACAATGGCATGATGGCAGCTTAAATACGGAATTCCCTGTGCAATCAGTCTGTAGTCTGTAAATGGGGTCTCTATGGGAAGATTCCAGGGGTTTATTTCTGTAATCTTCTGATAGCATTACAAAAGGCCAGTGTTACTTGTTAAATGACACATTGTTCAACATAAGAAATGAACAATTGCCACATTCCTAGCCAATTAGCATTGAGTGTATGACTGTCCAAACCATTTCTATCATCTTGTATAATATTCATTCTTTTTATCAAGCTTCCTGCTGGGGGAGGTAAGTGGCTCAGCAGCTTAGGACAATGTGCTCGTGATCAAAAGGATGCTGGTTCAAATCATGTGGTCTGCGCAATAATTGCACCATTGGACCACCGAGCCGGGACCTTAATCCCAATGGCTCCAAGGGCTGTCTGACCCTATTTCTGGAATTGTATGTCATTTTTTGGTAAAAACATCTGCTAAATAAGTAGGGTGACGATGACTGAAATATGGGCGATCCTGACCAAGAAAAGTGCTTAGAAGATGGATTAATGGAAATGTGGGAGAGCTGAATGTAAATAATGCCCCGTGTTACTGTGATTTGAATATAATTCTGCGTTTGACATTGTTTTACTCTGACAACGTCATTTTGAAATGCAACAATGACCACGGCACATAACCATGCCATAATGAAACATGTTGTCTAGGACTCACTAGACAGGGACATTAAGTCATCTGCCGGTGGTGTGTTAAGATGCTCTGTCGGGGGTACTGGATGCAAGAAGACAGAAGACATTGCAGGGGAGTGGAACTCATCAGCAACCTTGTGGTCTTATACCCCCCCCCCCCCCGCCCACATACACACACACACACACAAAGTATATTTCCATAATGGCGTGCTGCTGTGATGACTTTGGGAATAATGTGTCGCTCATATTTAACACAGCCCTGTTTAGATGATACACTGAGTTCCAACTACACTAGACACGCATGCTCCATAAAGCAAACCCCTGCTCCTTCAAACAGAGAATTGTGCGCCTGTGAAATCAAGGCATTAGGAGCACAGACGGGGTCAAGAGGTCACTGCGTTACTGCGTGACAGAGCTTTAGAATGGAAAACATGCGTGATCTCAGCAAACGCCGTGTGATTATTGGAGCCAGCCATGAAACAGCCACCATTTTGGAATTTTCATACGCTGAAGTGTCTAGAGTTGGTGTAATAAATAATAACAATAGACCCAGTCAGTAGCGAAAACACATGACAGATCAAAATCCTCTAGGAAAGTGTTCAGGACCTTGTTGAATCCATGCAGTGAAGAATTTAGGGTGCTCTTTAGACAATGAGGGGGTATGCAGACAGGTGTACCAAATAAAGTGATAATAATCATAATAATAAAAAGTCATAATAATAATTCAATAATAATAATTAATAATAATAATAATAATGTTTTATGAAGTTATCAGGCTCATGAGAGTTTCACTTATAAAACAGTAATACGTAAAAGAAGGCCAAATGATTAGTTCAGAGAGGTAATCAATCAGATATTGTGTTAGAGGTCAGACCAACCAATCAGATGTATTGGTCCTGCCTCCTCTACAATCTGAATGTTTATCTTTCTGAACCAATCATTTAAAACTCCCATGAGCGATTAGCAGTTATGCTATGCTGCTAGGGGGCTTATATGTCTCTTACACCAGTTAATAAAATAAATGCTTGAGTCATCCATCCAACTCCCAAAGCCACTTATCGGATACAAGGTCATGGAGTTATTTGAATCATTGAGACCAGTTTTAGTCATTTATATGATGCTTTTATGTAGAGAAACTGACCTTCCCCATATATAGAACTGGATAAATATGGCTGGAACAATTCAAGTCAAGGATCTGACTCAGTGGTACTACAGCCATTTGAATAGGCAACCTTCACCTTGCAGGTTTATATCCATAAGCTCTACCCAAACAGCATCATCAGTTTAGTGATTTTCACATAAAAGTTTGACGTGTGCGATGAGGAAAAGCATTTGTGAAAGACTGTGACGTCATACTTAGCCATATCACAAACTTTCCATAGATGCTGCTTTTTCACTTATTTCCAGTGACATTTTCCTGGTAAATGTGCCTGAGATTCACAGTGATCTGAACATGCTAGCAGATCTTTCCAGGTGAGCATGCTAGCAGACCTTTTCAGGTGAACATGCTAGCAGACCTTTCCAGGTGAACATGCTAGCAGATCTTTCCAGGTGAACATGCTAGCAGACCTTTCCAGGTGAGCATGCTAGCAGACCTTTCCAGGTGAGCATGCTAGCAGACCTTTCCAGGTGAACATGGTAGCAGAGCTTTCCAGGTGAGCATGCTAGCAGACCTTTTCAGGTGAGCATGTTAGCAGACCTTTCCAGGTGAGCATGCTAGCAGACCTTTCCAGGTGAACATGCTAGCAGACCTTT
>JAODKN010000001.1:12947731-12959638 GCA_026774425.1 Petrocephalus zakoni | reverse complement strand
CCCCGGAATCTGCAGCAGTCCCCTTGCCCCTCGAAAGGCCCTGTCTGCAGTTTACTGGGATCTTACAGTGATTTGTGCTTACAGCTTTGGCTTTATACATCATGACATCCTTTGTAATCGTATATCTTCGTTCCAGCATCGTGCTCCATACTATACTGTCACAGCAGAGTAATAATTTTGTATTTTGCCAAGCTAGCCACGCTGCACAAGAGTCACCGTGGTTACTGATGATATGCTCAGGCTGTCTGTCAGATGACTGATGCGCTTGTTATTTACACAGACCCATAAGCACCATCTGGCAAATAAATAAATGTAAATGTAAATTTTAGTAGTAGCGCAGCATTGCATAGCTAATTTGGCTCACCAAATGTCAACATGTCGACAGATCGGCGATCTGTTAGGTCTCTTTCATGTTTCTTGTTCTAGCATAAGCTAGCCAAAGCCGACGAGAAAAATCAGATTGAATACCTTAAATAATATGGTGTTTAACCCTCAGACGTCAGAGTAAAAGTGAATTTGAATTTTGAATGCTGATCCTGGTGCCAGTACATTACACACACCTAAACAATCTCACATTACGGGCCATTTGGTGATCCCGAATCATCTAACCACATGCTCGCGCCATGTCTCTAAATCGGTATTATTAGTCTTATACACCGAGAAATGATGGATTTAACAATGTGTAGGTCTGTGTGCATGTGTCTGTGTGTGTGTGTGTGGGGGGGGGGGTATGTATATATTACACTGTGGGGGGCAAATATTCCCACAATGTGATAAAAACCTGCTATTTTGTCACTGCAATCAAAACACTAAACGTGCCAAAAGTCTTGTATTTTGTTTGACTACTTATAGTAAAGTTAGGGCTGGGTAGGGGTTAAGTGTGTCATTGGGGGCATTGTCATTGTCAAGGGGGCAGGCAGGTGGTGTAATGGTTAGGGACACAACCATGTAATTGAAAGATCGCCGTTCCTGTCCCCAACCTGCAAGTACCTCTGAGGTACCCTCCGCAGGGTACTGTCCCCAAGCACTGCTCCCCGGGCGCTCATGTAGCTGCCCCCTGCTGTGTCACAATGTCACATGGGTTAAAAGCAGAGGATGCATTTTGTTGTTGGGTGCTGTGGTGTGTCAACAATGACAATTAATCACTTGTTGGGATTAGAGTTATGCTCATAGGAAGCTAAGACCACAAAGATAAGAATTCAAACATGTGAGGTGTGCATGTGTGCACCTAAGAAGGCATCTGTCATAATTAAGTGCAGACCCATCATTTAATGTCTTCAGAGTCCCGTCGTGGTCAGTTGTGTCAGTGGCCAGAGCTACATTATAGTAGTCACTGAACTATCCACCGTCACACATAAATGGTGTGGCGGACAGCTGGTGATCACCTTCAAACTTGTGTCCTGATAGTCTTCCCAGTTTCTCAGAAAGAAACCATACACTCCCGCACTACTGGAGATAATAGCATAGCACAGAAGCAGTGCATGAAAACATGTTATTCGGTTACGACTTTAAAAGTGAGATTTCTTCTCATATTTATTCAACTTTGTTTTGAAAAAGCAAATATGTGACTTCATTTAATGCTCAATCCAACACAATAGAACAATACCAGTAATAGACATATTTAATGATGATTGCTATCATTAAATGTTATTGTAATAAGGACCTAAATGTCTTTTAAAAATTAGTAGAAGCCGGCGGCTACACAGCCACAAAAAATGATTATACAATGAACCTTGGAAATTGTCAAGGCAACAAAGAGGCAATGCAGCTGTAATGGACCCAGACCTTCTGCTTCGATGAGAAGTTTTGAAATCTCACACTGGACATTAGCAAATCCTTCAAATGAGGCCCATCTGAATATCTGAAAGCTTCCCTCGGTAATTACCTGGAAAATGTCAGCAAGGTACCATAAAGCCAGCATTAACTTTTTCGGGGTAGACTGGTGTTAAGGGGCTCTAAATGATGACAGTGCGTCGGATAATGTCGCCCCGAGCCAGCGGAGCTAATCGCACACAGCCACATTTAAATCGTGTTGGTAAAACTTCAGCTGCAGGAAGGGCTTATTGCGAGAGGCATGACTGACCCCGAACATCTGACGCTTTATTTAATACTCCATAGCCTCCAAACATACCCTAACCCTAACCCTAACCCCATGTCCATATGGAAAAAAGAGGCAGCGTTCAGTACAAACCATAAGTGGCTCAAGTCGTTACCTGTTAACCCTGGATGAGGACCAGGGTCATGTGACCAGTTCCCATATCACAGAGAGGTCATGACCCTGACCCTAACCCTAATTCTTTTTAAAGTGAGTGGGACAGGACAGCTCTGTAACGGGTGGGCGCCCCATCCTAGATTGGTTCCTGCCTTCCACCTGCAGCCTCTGGGAGAGGCTCCAGACCACCTGCGATGGTCTGGATGGTATAGGACAAGCGGTTTAGGGAAAATTGCTGAATGGATAGATGGATGGATGGGACAGGGAGGGCTATGAGATTTCCCTTTAGATTCACTTTGACGTTCCTATTCAATTATCTATCTATCTATCTATCTATCTATCTATCCACCATCATGATAATAGTAATAATAAATGTTATTATTATATTTTATTTAAAAGTTAAAATTAAAATTCATGATTATGCATGTCTGTGTGTTTATTTCTATATGTAGTGCCCTCACCTGGAAAATATCCTTCTATATTCCCGTCAATGTGTTTGGAGAATAAAATAGATTCTCCAGCTGACTGCAGTGGTTAAGGCACCAGAGGAATCACATTCATACTCTATGGGCAATTTTACAGAAGCCAATTAGGCAAACCACAGGCGTGTGTTTGAGAATCTGAAGGAAACCGACACAACACCGGGGAGCGTGCAAACTGCACATATTCATAGAGGTAAGATTCTGACCCCAAACCCCAGAGACATGAGGCCACAGTGCAGCCCACAGAAGCACCATGACACCCTAACCCTAAAATCATCCAGTAAAACACATTCCTGAGAAGGGGGGGGAGAGAAAACAAGTCTGAGTCACTTCATTCAACCACGCCGTGTAGCCGCTGCGCCACACTATTAAATTCCATAATAATGTAGCATCACGGCGGTATCCGACCTTTAGCGGGACTTGGCAAACCCACAGCGGGATCTTACCCTGGCCTTTCCTGCCGCCCGCTCTACTCCCCAGCAGCAGGGCCGACTGTCTGCCTGTCTGCGTGGGCACAAATTACCATCTCGTATTAACAATTTACAGATCTCTCCCCCGGTGGATGTCCCTGAGGGCAGAGCGCACTGCGCGAGGACAAGGAGCGGCAGAGCGGCACGCCGCCGAAACCGGCAGCGTGATGTCATCACCGCTCTATTCCTCTTTTGGCATCGGCACAGGATATTCTGTGTGCTGTCCTTGGGGACAAAAAAAGCCCCATGGTAGTTTGACTGTCATTGACGCTCGCAAGCAGAACGCTCTACAGCTCGGATTTATACGTCCATCCAGGCCATCTTTTGGCCTATGGGGGGCAACTTATAGAGCAGCATTACGAATGCAGTAATGCAAGCCAAAAAAAAAAGCTTTCTGAATTAAAGCACATTGTTACACGTTGTCTTTAAAAAAAATAAATAAAGGCTATATCTGAGTTTTTTAAAAGCGAACAGATATGTGGACATGACTTTATGTCCTCTCCATGCACCCCCCCCCCCCCAACCTGGGTCAGATGTGGTCCATGTTCTGGTCATTAATCCCAGTCAGGGTTGCCAGGGTTCTGAATTTCTGCTGCTTTGATTTGTTCGTCATAATTCCCCATGGGACGGCTTGTGGATTTGGGAGGAATCGGGGCCGTACGTGGCTTAAAAACAGGTCTTTTCATCGTGTTGGACATTTCTCATGCCCCCGATTTGGAGGATGCGGGTTATTTAAAGTTCCCAGACGTGTCCCTTCGGAGGGATCCGAGCGGAAAGGTCACTCCTCACCATGGCCCGCACGGCAGCCAGATTCCACGCCCTTTAGGCCCCATCAGGAGGGAAGGGGCCACTGTGATGTCACTCGAAGGTCAGTCCCTGTGACGGCAGGGTGAGGGGGGCGGGGGCCGGGCTCTGCCATCTGTTCCTGCCCTTGTGCTGGGGTCCCGTGATGAGGGGAGACCTGTTAGGCCCCACCCCCAGCCTTTAAATGGCCCCGCCCTCAACCTTTACAAGAGGCAGCTACTGTGTGTACGTGGGCGCTTAACAAGTGTGTTGGGTGCCAATCCGGAGGCTGCAGTAGCCTTGGGGGGGGGGGGGTTTCCCCAAGGATCCCTTGGTCCTATCGCCTCTGTGGCCTCCCATATCTTTTCATGTAACCTCTTGGATTGAATATAGATAAACCCACAAAATCCATATATCAATTTGCATGTAAAAAATACATAGCATTTTATCAGTATTATGGATGTGACATCAAACAGTATCGTATGACTGTATAGAACTGTCCATTGAATGCATTTTTGCAGTATAACTCAACTCCCAAGACATGATGTAAAATATTCACACCAATTAAGGTCCACCTTCCTCATTGCCATGACTCACTCTTCACTTTGACCTAGTCTCACTTAAAGCAGAAATCAAGCAATAAGTTTGGACAGGTTTTTTTTTTCTCATGCGAAAGAAAGACGCCAAACCGTGGCATTAATCCAGTTCCCACAAAGCAGACTATCTGTACTTCTTAGTGACATCTTTAGAAAGACCAGCTAAGCCTTGCTACAATCTTATATATCAACTCTAATTAAATCTTATAATAGTGACAGCCAGTATATACTCATCAGTAGATACCAATGCCATCAAAGGGAGTAGATTCAGTAAACTGAAATGTCTATAACATTCTATAAATATTCCATTTTCTTCCATGCAAGCTTCACAGACCTAGGCAGCTGGACAGAGGTGGTTTCCTGGCCCACCGCTGATATCCTGAAATCCCTGTCCAACTACCACAGTGCTCTCCTTTCCAAAGACATCTGAGAAAGTGGGAGAGATCCTGCCTTCCTAAGGCATTACTTACATTACATTACATTACATTACAGTCCCTTATAAGCTCCATGTGCATTTTTCCCCCCTCTGAGAAGGTCTCGTCCAAAGCAGGTTTCCCCAAAGACCCTTGCATGCCAATTCAAACATTTCAAGCCCAATCAATTAGCTATATTTATATACTTTAGAACGTGGGTAAGCAACCCTGGTCCTGGAGTGTTGGCACCCAGCTGTATTCCTACCTTACCTGATGCGTCCCTACCTGCCTGAGATTAGGTATGGTTCATCAGACACCAGCTAGGATGCATAACCTGTGAGACCCTGGCACTCTGGGATCCGGGTTGCCTACCCCTGCTGTAGAAAAGGTGCACTTTCCCATTAAATATGCATTTCCCCCCTTTTTGTTAAAAAAACTGCCTTTAATTAAACAAAAGAGTCATAAATAATGCAAAATGCTTCAGCATCCTGTGATGAGAATAATCAAGTGGTACATACTATACACCCCGTGTGGTATCATAACTGAGGATATAAGATTCTGTTTAGCTACTCTGTGGCGGATACCAGGCATGTTACCGCCACTCGGCATGGTGAGGTGGCCATGTGCACCTCCTCGCACACTGCGTAATACAAACCACCATTCACTCAGCCATCCCAGCTGCTGTTTTTCCACCTCCTCAGCACTCCAAGACTACTAGGGTCAGCTCCACCAGCAGATTCGCCCTATTATACCATAAACACAAACCTTCATTTTTACCTTTGTTGGACGTTAATAATGGTTCAAAAAACAGTTTACTGTACTACACAGCAGCATAAATGACTCCAGTAAAGCTCTGCATACACCTATTCTTCCTTATATGCAGCAATCAAATGTAGGAAGGCCACTAAAATAACCTTCCTTGGGCACAATAAGCCCCTCCACCACCTCACTGTGCAGCTTAGGGTTATGTTATGCCATAGGTTATGCCATAAACCCAGTTTTTCCCACTTAACTTAAGATCTGATTGAATTTCTGAAGGACAGGCAGGCAGCCTGCGATCAGGGGCACATGCTCGGGGTACATCTTCATGCATAATAGAGACACGGTGCATCCATATATCAGCATTGGCGGGAGGTGACCCCTTCCCTACCCCCCGCCTGACCCCACCCCACCTCCCCAGCTCTGTCTCCACTCATCTGGGATATTTACTGGGGGACACTAGCTGGGGGGGGGGTCTTAGTTTAGCCTCGCATGGCTGCCTTTAGAAAAGTAAAGATGCTGTCGAGGGTCCTGCCTGGAGAGCCAGGCCTCCTGATGGATCGCTGTCTCCAGGCCTGGGGCGACCCGCCAAACAGGCTGAGCTAAATCGGGGAGTGAGGCCCAAGAGCACCGAACGCGTGTGCGTGTTTGGGTCCGAGAAACAGTCTCGCCGAACCACTTGCAGTCCATTTATAATTGGATCCCCTTGGTACCCTGTCCACGGATTATACCAGCCTGGGACGTCTCTATCAGAACCAGTGACTCAAAGGAGATCCAGCTGGCCGGTCTGAGAAGAGCAGGGCCCATGGGGCAGATGCAGGTTGCCCAGCGCAGATTCTCCAGCTTGAGTAGGACAGACATGAGGGAAAGGGCTGGCCACTCCATCAGGACGCGTTTGGGGTGACAGGTGCTGCCGACACATCACTCGGTGATGTCATCATTCCCAGGGCCGTGTGGAGAAAGCAAATGTGGAACGCATCCTGATACAGGAAGCATCACATCAGCTGACACACAAAAAAAACCTTCTCAATATAGAATCTGTGAAAAAGCGTCTTTTCACCCTTATTCGCCGCTTGCTATGCCTTCACTTCATGCCGGAGGTCCTTTAAGCCATCCTTTAACCTTTTCGGGGTACGATTCAAAAAATGTTGCCTGCCAGGTACAGTGCACTAGGATTAAAGGTTAGTTTGCTTTGGCCTTTTGGTCCAGGAGTCCCTGTGTGTTTAAGTAACTTTCAGCTTTTGCACAGACCTTCTTTGGGTGTTTCTGAGTGAGTCGTCATGTCTGGAGGGAGGTCTGAATCATCACTGGAGAGGAGAGGGGATTTCCGGGATGAAAATGCTGGTTCTTGTCTCCTTGGGTACCTGTGCATGATTCCACCACCAGTAGCAGGTATATATAACCTGAACAGCCCAGCAGCTTGTCATTGACCTGAGAACTTTCTGGAAACTATGTGCATCTTATCCTCCTACATCTTGCTGTGACATTAACAATCATTTGTGAACACTGACCCCATCTCCAGCTAACTCAGAAATAAGCTCATTTATTTGCATAATAAAACATCTGCAAGTAACAGCAAAGTGTCTGATTGAAATTCACCATGTTGATGCTAGAGTACCCGGCATCCCATCCAGGATGTCCCCTGCCTCATGACCACTGCTTTCTGGGATAGGATCAAGGCTCACAATGACCCTGTGTGAGACAAGCAGTTAAGGAAAAGGGACAGATGGATGAGATACTATATGGCAGTGCTTCCCAATCCGGTCTTCGGAGCCCCACAGTCAGTCCATGTTTTTGCTCCCTCCCGATGCCCAGTAGGGAGGTGTGAGGGAGCAAAAACGTGGGCCGGCTGTGGGTCCGCAAGGACCGGACTGGGAAACTGCTATATGGTAATCATGTATGAACACCATAAGCACCAAAACTGACAAATACAGCCGGCAATATAAGAAAGAACAATGGACACTAAATTATATACTTTGGAGACAGCAAGTTAAATTAGACCTAAACTGAGCCCACTTTAAAATGACAGTACTTAACCCACAATGAAATTGATAGCAATTCACAATAACCATGTATTAGCAAGAAGCTCTATTAATCAATACAGAGCACATCACGGAAGAAAAAGGCTCACTCACTTTTAATGGGCTCATTGTCTTAAGAAGTGCTTCATCTCTTAGACGGAAGATCACAGCATCGATAATGCAGAGCTCTTTCGGGACAAATGGGACACCCTTTATTACTAATGCACCCCTTTAGAGAGCAAAATCTCACAGCTCTCACCATCGCCTGACACCCTGACTTCACAGCCTCTATGTGGTACTGGTCACGTAATACACGAACGAGGCGCTGGACTTCCTCGATGTGCGACAGGCGCATCAGATCCCCAATGTCTCCCCACAGCGATACCAATTACTTTTTGAACTAAAGCAAAAAACATTCATTGTAAAACACTTGCAGATTGTGTCCAAGCTGTGATGAGAGATATTCAAGAACCTATTGAGAAGATTCCACATCTACAGTGACTGGAAGGCAACCGTGAGTAAATTCTGAGTAAATGTAAACCACAGGAGCACAACAAGCAGTGTTCGGGGTAGCCAGCACAGCAGATCAACACAAAAATTATTATCTGGGGGGCACACTCTACCTTAACTGGGACAAACTGAGACAGTAATCTAGATAAAAATATTTTTTTGACCGGCGATCAGTTCAACAAACAGAAAAACATTGAACTTTACAGCAAGGGTTTCCCTCAAATGGTCTCTCGCTCTGACTCCACCTCCATCCCAAGCTCTCATCCAGCCAAACAGTTACATACCTGAAAAAAGGGTGTAGAGAGTCACACCAAACCAGGACAGTCACAAGACTCACCTTTGAAACTAAAACTTTACTTTTATACATAACTGAACAGCTAAAGAAATACGTGCAAACTAACAATGCCATTTTGGACCATGCATAGTGGCATTTTTACAGTTCAAGTTCAAGCTACTTTCTCAGATTAAGGATTCAACGGCAGATTTATTCATGGGAATTGGCCCTCAGTGATTAATGTCCATTCCCTCATGCTGTAAACTCTCCTGTCCATTAACTTACAATTGCGCATATAATTACTGCCAGAATAACTAGGTGGCACAGTTAAGCCTTCTGACTCCTATCTGTTAAGAATCACGAAGGTACCAAGAGGTAGCTTAACCATGTCACCATGTCAACATGACATCTCACGGTCAGACCAGGCCCCAACGACCGCCTAGTGGCCCTAGACGGCACCCTCGCCATCAGGCAGGTGGGAGACCATAATGGCACTCTGTGCTCCACCACAGGACCGCAAAGCCTTGACACTCTACTGGCAAACAGTCACCACACAATACAAGCCAGAAGTGTAGCAGAGCAGGGAGGGCGGTGCTGGGCTCTTTTTAGCATGCCAGACATGTTGCCAGGAATGACACATGTCATAGTACATATATGCATTATTTAGCCAGACCAAAAAATGCTGACTCACTGCTTGATATAAAACTGAAGACATGCCTCTGGCAACCATCCCAAGCATGTACTAAAACAGCCATTTTGTCAATGGTCTGTGTGTGCTTGTATTTTGAAGCCACATCACGCTTTCCAGATGTCTTTACAATGCATTGCTCCGGCTGACAAAAATATTCCTTTTGTACTGACATCCGACGGCTAACTGAAAGACACGCGTGAGACACCCCCCAGCTTAGCCGGAGCGTGCGCGCACCCCCGCGCGACGCCCCCTTCCGCGGCGCGCTCCCGAGCGCCGCTGACCGCTCATCCTGATGAGTCGTAACGTTTTCAAGGGCGGTCACGGCCGGCAGGCTCCCGATCCGTCACTTCGGATGTTTTCGTTTCCCTTCGCGCAATCTGCAGTGCCGCTCGGCGCGCCTCGGCGGCGGTCGTGACCGAAGGGGGTGGGGGGGGGACTCCAGTGACAGGCGGCCGGCAGCCTCGGCTCCCCCAAAGCGATCTTCCCCTCATTCATTATCACCCCCGACGTGCCCTTGCCTGTCTGCTAGTTATATCATTTAACATCATCAGCTACACGCCACTAATATAAGGTTAATTAATCTGGACGTTTTTTTGGAAACGGTAAATCAATCCACATAATTATAAGGGTTTTAAATGTTAATATTAGTAAACTTCATTAAATGAATAGCTTTGGTGTATTTTATTCAAGGATTTTAAATGCTAATTACGCGTTGTGCAAATCCTACGCGGTCAGGCTGCCGCTGTGGATGTCCGCAGTCAGGCTTTTGTGTGGATGAAGTGTTGAAATTAAGGGCACTAATTAAGACTAACAAGGCAGTAAAATTGTGCTGACATCCAGGCTCTCAGGAAATAACTTCAAGTTGAAATATGTTTGCTGACAGACGGGTCAGCGGTCCTCCTGCGGCCCTGAAAACTATAATGACCCCCGTGACATCTCCTAGCCGTGCCACACAGACTGCTCCTCCTCAAGGAGATTTATTTTTAACATTTGTTTTTATTATGCAAACTCTTACTGTTTAAATTTTCACGCATGACAGACTGAACAGCATGTGCTGAAATCAACGCCGTTCAAATAATGGTTTATATAAATGTGTTTTTTTTTTGTAAGGTCCATATTTATATGTATAGATAAACAATGACGATTGTGATTGGATTGACATGGTATTGGTGCAATTAATAAACAATGCGAAAGGCTCCGGTTACCGTAAGCGAAGGGTTACAAAGTTCACGGTTGAATAAGCTCCTGAGATCAATTGCATTCATGGACTGGGCAGCTTTCAATGAAAACCGGAAAGCACGAGCGGCGTGTTGCCATGGCGACAAGTGCAGCCTGCCAACGTAGCATCTTTGAACGTGCCGAGCAACCCAGACACCATCGGTCTAACTTCTTAAGCATCAGAAAGAAGGCCGTCTCCATCGGGTGACAAAAGTGATCAGGAGAAGCAAAGCAGAATATTAATGTGCTAAAAAGCGGCTGGTAACAGGGAAAGGCACCATCAAGGCCCGACAGAGTGAACCA
Source organism: Petrocephalus zakoni (assembly GCA_026774425.1). Lineage (NCBI taxonomy): Eukaryota > Metazoa > Chordata > Actinopteri > Osteoglossiformes > Mormyridae > Petrocephalus > Petrocephalus zakoni. The sequence goes on along the minus strand of JAODKN010000001.1, from coordinate 12,948,906 downwards.
CGAAAAGAGTTAAAAAAAAAAAAACAGTTTATGTTTACATTTTTCAGCCAAGGACTCAGACGGCAGTTGGCATGAAGGACATAAATGGAAAACTCAGAGGCTAGATTCACCAGAAGTTGATACAATCCATTACTACAGTGAACTACAGTCTGTCTCCTTTTATATATTTGGTAACCAACCAGCTACATTTACTCAGCTTGGCAAGTGTTTTTATTGAGTGACTCATAATTTGTTTTTACCCATTTGGACAATGTATGCCTCTGGGTACTAAAGCATATGAACATGTACATTTCCATTAGGACTCCTAATTTTTAACGGCTGTAATACCCGCTGTGGGCAGCACGGTAGCGCTGTGGTACTGCTGCCTCACCCCTCTGAGACCAGGGTTCAAGTCTGTCCCCTTGTCATTGGGGAGTTTCCCCTGATTCCCCTCCCCCCCATAATCCAAAAACATGCTAATGTGATCTGGAGTTGCCTGATTGGGTGAATGATGCAAGTGCCCCGTGATGGGGTAGGCTCCGGACCCCCGTGACCCTGCATAGGTCAAGCAGGTATAGTAAATGTACGGATGGATGGATGGATGGTAACACCTGCATTCAGTGAAATATATTGTGCCCCCCACAAAAATTTTGTCAGCCAGATTTCAGAAAACATTGCTTAACGTCTGGATGGTATGATGGCATGCTTAAACATCTGTCCTTAATCCCAAAACTACCCACCCAATGCATTTATGTGTCAGACCAGACTTCAGTAATCACAATGCATAAAGTTCAGTGGGCTGTTGAAGTAGGGAGTAGGTGAGAGAGGTATACATTTTTAAATGCCTTAAATCGATGCTGCAGCTTTCCTCGACACGAGATTACTGACAACATGTCACAGCAGTGTGCTGTAATTACACGCTGTGTCGATACATCTGTGCGGGGGATCAGGTCGCATGCAAACGGAAGTCACAGTCACAGCTGCCGACAAGGTGCCGGATGCATTGCATCACCGCGTCTCTTTAAGCTTTACGTTGAAAGCACCCCTGGGTGTCACAGAAGATGAAGGACGAGCAGAAGGGAAGGCACAGGCCACCTCATTAGCCGCGTGAAGCAATAACCGTTCCTAATGGGTGACCCAATTAAAGCATGGTGGGTTAGTGATCTGTGCCCATGAAGGTTATGGGTTCTAACCCC
>JAODKN010000001.1:12850396-12868652 GCA_026774425.1 Petrocephalus zakoni | reverse complement strand
AAATCATTATGCTGTTGCCACGTTTCAGTCAAACATAGAAAATCCAACTTACGCTCAGAAAGGAGATCCTGGACGAGGTGCCTCTTACCAGTGAGAGAGCGGATGTTTAATAATCCAAAGTTGACGCTGGAGTTAGCCTGCTTGAATGTAGGATTAGCTGACCTGGTTAGGCGAGCTAAAACATTGTGGTTAACATCCCGGTTGGTGTTGCGACGATGATGGAGAGTTGAAGACAAGATGGATTTTATCGGGTTAGTGTAGTCGTAGCTGAATTTCCTCCGGGACCCTCGGTGCACGTATCTGCGGCGAGGTTCGAAGGCGATATCCGGGTGGAGGTGAAGCGCCACAGGTGGAGGGACGGCCAGATGGACACGGAGCCGCAAAAGCTCAGTAATATATATGCGAGTAATATATATGCGAGACATATCTCAGTGCACGGGAAAATAAAGCGAAGGCAGACAGGCACTTGTTTTCTCACAGGATAACCAAAAAAGGCCACTTCCCTGGGCAGGAGGACGCTGCACGAGCCGCGCACGAGCCACGCACGAGCCGCGCACGAGCGCATAGGTAGCGTGGGACTTCTCAGCACTGCAACGAATACTGTAGGCAAGAAGAGGAGCAGGCTGAGCTCCAAACGCGCAGAGCTGCTCATATTCATGTATAAGCACTTGCCGTCGATGCTCAACGTAAATGAGGAGAAATGCTTTACATATAAGCTAGCGATATAGCTTCTCTGTTGGCATTTTGCATTGTTAAACTTGTAGTAAGTCTATATTTAGTAAGGCCCTGTATTTTGCTTTGTCTATTGGAAGATTTTTTTTTTTGCCTTATATAGCCTATAGTGAAATTGTTTACTTTTGTTTTGAAACATAATGCTGAACATATTGTTCAGCACATTCAGCTCCATATGATGGCATATAAAATATAAAATGTTCCAATAAAAACAATTTGTCAATTTATAATGCTTCCTCATATTTCTTTAGTGCAGTTAATAGTTTTATTGCTATAAATATAAATAAATAATGCTACACAATCAATACAACACTTATAAAAAGTTACTGAGAACTTAAATGTTTTTTGAATTGTGATCAGCAATCGGCATCAGCCGACACTGACCCCGGCGATAGGCAAATCGGCCGACACCATCCCCGGCGATTGGCAATGGGCCAACACCGACCCCGGCGATAGGAGATCGGCCGACACTGACAAAAATAACACCCATTTTCAAAAATGTAAATGGTTAACATGAATAGCTGGAAAATTAGTGGAGGCAACAATCCAAGGAAAAAGTATTGAATACCTAGACACTAATAACATTCAGAGGAATAGCCAACATGGGTTTAGGAGAGGTAGATCCTGTCTAAATAATCTATACAGGGGAAACTTTTCGAAACAAGGCCTACAATGTGATTTAGTTAGATTTCCAGAAGCCCACTGATGCAGTCCTACATAAACGACTCCTGCTTAAGCTCAAAGCAGCAGGTATATTAGGAACTGTAGCAGATTGGTTTGAAAACTGGTTAACCGACTGAAAGCAGCAGGTAGTTATTAGAGGCATAATGTTACAATGGGCCAGGGTCAATAGTGGGGTACCCCAGGGTTCACTTTTAGGACCATTATTATTCCTAATAATTGGTGTGGCTCAGCAGGTTAAGCTCTGTGCCTGTGATCGGAAGGTTGCCGGTTCAAGCCCAGCCTCGGCACGTCTTAACCACTTAACCATGGAGAGTAAGGTTGAGGGAGTTGACGAGAATTTCCACACAGGGGAAATATACAGAAAACTGGTTAAATTTGCTGATGACAACAAGCTAGGAGGGTTAGCAGCAGAGATGTTACAGCAGGACCGTGATCTAATTAAAGACCGGGCTGGTAAATGACAGATGAAATTTAATGTAGCTAATGTGAGGTGATCCGTGCAGAAAGGAGAAATAAAGTACAGATTTTCAACTGAAATTAAGGAAACGGATTACAAGAAGGATCTGAGTGTATATTTTGACACTTCCATGTCTCTCTCTCTCTCGCCAGTGTGAGGGAACATGTGAGGTTACAAAAGCAAACAGAGATGAATTTGTTCAGCCTTGAGCAAAGAAGACTAAGGGGTGAAATGACCCAGGTATGAGATTCTAACAGGTTTAGATGCTGTTCATCCAGATTGTTACTTCAAAGTAAGTTCTGGCCACAGACAGAAATAAGTGGAGGAACATTTTAGTTTGGATCTGAGGAAGAACTTCTTCTCACAGCATGTAAATGGTGTATGGAGCAATCTGCCTGAAGGGGTTGTGCAAGCTATAACCCTAGATTGATTCAAATCTGGTGTTGATAATATCCCACCAAATTATTACTTTAACTCCCTCCAAGCGGGCCTGATGGGCTGAATGGCCTCCTCTCATGTGTAACCTTGTTATGTTCTTATGTTCACAGATACATAGGCATACGTGGGCTTCAGTAATACAAAAACCTAGTGTGACCACAGGAGTAAACTAGATTATGGAAAACAGAAACCTACAGAAGTACACCTATGTAAGGAGCACATGCAAACTCCAAAGGGGAAAAACTTCAAACGTAGAACCCTGGAGGCTGTCATGACCCAATGTTACCCAGTGATAATTACAACATACTAAAAGTTTGAGTATGCTTTACAATGCTGCCCTCTACCTGTGGGCTGCTGAAAAGTCATCCACTCACAAAAAAAAATCAGCTCAACAAGTTAAAGTTGAAAGAGGATATCCGTATCATTTTCTTATTTACTGCTTACCTTCAGCGTCGATCCTTTAGGGCCTATTAGCCTCTGTCTCCTTTTTACAAACCGTTCTCGGTTTCTTACTAGAGTGCCAACTTTGATGATGTCACAGGCCATGTCATCCTGGAGGATCCTTACAGCCTGAAATAAAGAGAACCAGTCCAGGGACCCTAGTTAGGAGCCCAGTACAAATTTTGAGGCTTTCTAACTGCATCATTCTGAGGCCCCCTTTACTAATTCAAGATCACACAGACAAAGGACAGTGCCTCACAATGTGGCATGAAGCCACAACATGAACATACCTGTTCAAACGGTACACTCCTGGCCAGCAGCTTAATCAGGTCTCTGGCCCTTATAATGGCGTAAGGGTCGAAGGTCTTCTTTGTGGTGTTAACTGTCATACTGCCCTCAATCAAGTCTAGGGTCGCTTTAATGTGCTGAAGGTGGGGGGTACAATGATACAGCATAATGATGATTGACAGCTTTGGTATTAGTGTACTTACAATTATCAATCCATCCATATTCTATAGCTGCAATTACCAATATGACTTTTAATATATACTTTAGTTTATACAGTTTATTACAATAAACCATAATACATCGGAGAAAAAAGTTTACAGTAAATGTAAGAGTCTAATGAACAACTAAGTGAACTAGCTCGACCTAGCGGTGATGTACTTACGCAGTCAGCCAGGGCTTTCTGCACCAGGGGCCAGCATTCCTTTAGATACGCTTCTCTGTATTTTGGAAATAAAGTGGCGAAACTGCTCTCCTCTAGCAGTCCCTTCGGATTATCCTCTTTGGTGAAAGGCGCATCTTTCCACCCATCAGGGACAGTGAGCAGTTCCGACTCATCCACTGCTCCCATGTCAGCATTCGCTAAAACGTTATATCACAGATTTAAGCTAAACAGAAATATCACTACGTATATGACAACAGACACAGCAGTCCGTCAAATTACTAAAAGCAAAATGTGGAAAGTGGGAGTAACTGCAACCGCGGGGAAAGCAGAGCTGGGACGAGCGTAAATATATAGCCCCGCTTTCACCAAATAACCTACAATTAACGTCGTATTCAATACTCTTTTCAGTAACATAAATTATTAATCTTCACATACCTTGATTTTTTTTCTTTCTTGTTTTTTTCCCAGACAGCACTGCACTCGTGCTTCCCGTGCCTGTGGGAGACGCCATTGTTGCGTCACCTTTCACCCCGGATGTAAAGGTCGTGTGACGTCATCTTCCGCCGTTGCCTCGGACTTCGGCACCGAAGCAGTTTCCTGCTAGAATCTCTCAAATATTTTATATTTGCGTCATTTTACAGAACGTTCTGGGACACAGGGTCACTCATTTACATGTATGGAAGAGTTTCATTTCCTTGTAAATAGTCTGTAGGGTTTGCCTGCACCACTTTCGATGTAATTAATTTTAGGGTTATAATGGAATAATAGATTTGCCTCAAGATTTATTGTGTGGGAGTCAGAAAGCGTAAGACTTGGCGACCCTCCACAACGAAGAATGTCATCATCAGCTTGATGTCACTTAATATAATCGTTTTATTTTGACAGGAAATATCTCGCTTCCATGTAACTCTCTTTTAGATGATTTTAAACTACATCAGCCGTTTGCTTAGTCTTTATCATCCAAATGACCAATGGTACATCGTGTATTTTTTTTTATTTAACTTATTAAATCCCAAACTGCCTGAAGTTTTGACTTCTTTGACTTTTATGTGGGAAATGAGTGATTAAAGCTCAATATCCCATTTCTGTAATCTGTTTATTTGTTGTTTTCTAATCACCTCCCCTCTGGTGGGACACGCATGTAGGTATTAGAGCGATGAAAGCTATATTGTGAACAGTTGGGTGTCTGCAGAAACATAATAAATGAATGATTTTGATTTTACAAAGGAATGCTTACCTAACATGGCATGCTAAATATAGTTTATGATATAAAATTACAAAAGCCATTATGCTTTTTCAGCATCATTTTTCAATCAGCAGTCGTATCAGAGAAAACCGAGTATGAATGACTGCAACCAGATAACAGAGAAGCACTTCTGGCAGATGTGGAGGGCTGGACATACAAGCCACGTTAAGGCTTCACAAAAGGAAACTCTTGAGAAAGTTATGACTTTATGAGTTTGTCCACATGGATGACTGTGTACAGTAGCGTGTACCGTACCTACAGTTTGGCTGTTGTATATTACAAACTCTTCCTTTCTGGATCGGTTGTGGCTGAATGGCGCCTCCTACAGGCTGTTCCCAGTCTGCCCCATGGTGTGTTCGGCTTCCTAGGCAGGCTCTCCTACCATCAGGCTGATTCCAGGAATTCATAACCCTTTTATGTTCCTCCAAGGTTCTCTTCTGAGCAATGATTAACAAGCCCAATTTCAGACCTGCAGTTGGTCATTAGATCTTTGTTGGGAAATGGCTCTTGTTCTATTATATGACATGAACCTGCTCAGTGCTTAAAATCTCCACATATTTAACCCTACCCAGGTTGGAGGGTACTCACACAACTTTCCCTGACTCATAACTATATGTTCCACCTGGGTGTACTTTACCTCATGTCCACCACCTGCTTTGTATTATATACATGCTATTTATTTTTTTTAAATATATTTCCCGTTTTATTTTCCTGTCTTTTGGGTTTGGATGTATCATTATACTCTGCCGAATAACAGAAATGCCACCCTCGTTAAGAATAAATTCCTGTTTTTCCTTTGAAACTGAACCCTTGCACCTAAAACCATTGTAATCAGTGCTGGTGAATGTCCCTCCTGCAATTTACGTGGCACATTAAATACCATAAAATATCACTAGAGCAAAGCAGATGCTCTGAACTGCTTTTATATGGCCCAGAACATTACAAGCCATCTATAGCCTGGTAATGAATGTGTCATATGAACCTGTGATATCCTATTAGGTAAATGACAGGCCTGGTCTTTCCAATTACTGAGGTTTCATTACTTAGGCTGCCCATGAAACTGTAACATGAAGTGTCTCTGCTTCGGATTCCATTAAGAAGCTGGACAAAGGAGGCTTTGTCTTGGGACTGGCCTGCGTTCCTGCAAATCAAAGCTAATTGATGTCACAAGCCCCTACTTTATGAAAAGCATAACAGATCTAAACATTTCTTCCTGGCTTAGAGAACTGATGTGACATTCTGTGGCGCAAGTATGGTGTCGGCGAAACAGAACTAGGACTGATTTCTTCTATCACTTTTGATCAGTATTTTGTACTTGAAGATGAAGGTTTGCTGCCATATATATTTGCTGATTTTTATACTGGGCTTTATTTTATTTTGCGTGGGGACCACATTTAAGAAGGAACTGAATATAGAGAAACTGTTGAAGCGTATATCTACCGGCCTGATGGCGAGACACGTTCCTGTCACTGAAAACACATTTCCTCCTGATGGAAGCTGGACCGAGAGGAATGCTGCTTCTGTTGATGCCAGGGACTTTCTGCCCCGGGCGCATGTCCCCAAGACAGAGGGGCCCAAGGTCCGGACCAGGTATGGCGTTGTGAAGGGTCTCACGGCAGACATGGTGTATATATTCTATGGGATCCCCTATGCGGACCCCCCTGTTGGTGCGCGCCGGTGGAAGCCCCCGAGCCCAGTGACCCCATGGAAGGGGGTCTACGATGCCACCTTCCCCAGGGCTGCCTGCATGCAGCCCTGCAGTGCTGCCACCTCCGGGGTCTGTGCTGCTAAGGTAACAAGAACATTGCTCATTGTGCAGTTTCTGACCCCTTCATGGAAAGAAAGAAGATCCCAATAAGATACGACCATTAGCACTCATATTAATATCAACATTCCTTGTTCAGATGTAGCTTTACCATAAAGCTGTTGTGTAGAACACAAGACCCATCTACCTTCTTCCATTTTAATGGTCAACTTTTAGGTTTCGTAACCTGGTATTTTAAGCGTACATTTAACAATCCTCAAGACTGTGGCCTATATTATTATGTTTTCAAATAAAACCACAATATCGGAAGTATATTTAGAATCTCACCAATCACCCATAGGAAGGCATATTTCTAACTGGTAATCATGAATGTATTTGTTTGTGTAAATGCTAATAGTAATGAATAAAACATAAATGTGATATGATCTGGCCGTTATACAAGCAGTGGTGTCAGCAGAATGTTTTGATTAGGGTGGCCATATTTTTGGGGATGGCCACAGTGCACCAAATCTATTCTATGGTTCTGCTTTGAATATAATACATATTTCCTTTTTATTATTTTGATATTGGGTAGCAACCGGGGTGGCCGCGTATTTACTTTGGGTGGGTGTGGCCTCTGATCCGCCCTTGTGTACAGACATACAGTTTCACAAGCATGTCATGAAATGGACTGTCATGTACAACGATGCTATTGTGTTTTCCACAGGTAAGCGAGGACTGCCTGTACCTCAACATCTATGTGCCTTTAGATGTTAACTTTTCAGTGCCCCTGCCCAGACCCGTGCCTGTCATGGTCTGGATCCACGGGGGGGATTTCATTGCCGGCAGTGCTTCCAAGCCGCTGTATGACGGCCGCTTCATTAGCAACTTCACCCACACGATGGTGGTGAGCCTGGAGTATCGCTTAGGTATGGCTTGGTAGCTCAGCGACCCGAGGATCATTACTGCGTTATCTTAATGACAGAGAAGAGTAGCGCACTAGCTTCCACATTAAACACAGGAGGCATTTTAAACATGGTGTTGCAGCTTTAAACTGAGAGTTTCACGAGTCTCATGGAGACCACTGATCTGCTTCTGATCAGGGCAGATTTAAAAGCTTAAAAGATTTAACTGGCTTAGTGTTACCGAGCAGAGTGCATATCCGCATGGAAATAAAGACCTTTTGACATCCCTGGTATATTTTAGGAGCTTTTGGATTCCTTGTTTCCGGCAAAGACCCAAAATCGGCCGCCGTGGGAAACTACGGGATCTTGGACCAGCAGGCAGCCCTGCTCTGGATCCAGCAGAACATCGCGGTCTTTGGAGGCGACCCCAACAGGGTGAGCCTAGGAGCATGTGGGGGGCGGGTCTTACGTGCTCCTGCAGATGTAAAGTCAGAAAAGTGTTCACCAAAGATAACATGGCTGATGAAAGGTTTGTTTTTGCCATCGACTTGCCTAAATAGAAACGGCAGCTCAGTAGGTAACATTGTTGCCTCACACTTTCAGCCTTTGGGTTTCGAGTGTATGGAGTTTGTTCTCCCTGTGTAAAGTGGCTTTCCTCCCACAGTCCAAAGACATACAGTCAAGCTAATTGGCTAATGTCTAAATTAACTATGGGTTTTTCCAATAGCAATGAATGGACGGTCCTCACCGAGACATGAATACAAATGCATGCACGCGCGCGTGTGTGTGTGTGTGTGTGTGTGTGCACGTTTGCTTTGGAATAGACACCATACAGGATGTACCCAGCCTCAAATGATGGAAGGCCAAGCGCTGGCCTCAGCAAGCTCTCGCGCTGTGTCTGTGGTGATCCGTGTCCATCACGCAGCTGATGGAACACAAACAGAGAGAGCTGACCTCAGGGCAGCGTTTATGAGGTGCGGATGCTAGCCTTTGTGTGCAGTTTGAATATAGTAAACTCAGGATAAATGAAAGGTTTCGCCCTATTTCGGACATGATGCTGTGAATGCGAAACCGTTATTCAGGTGGTCATCCCATTATGCCAGAAAGGCAGCCAACTAGGAGCCGTCTCCTGTGGGGGTGTCGACTTGTCAGCCAATTTCACTTTGTCCCAGATAGGGGGCGCCAGCAGTGCTGCTAGCTTAGGGCTCCACAGCGGCTTCAGCTGGCACTGAGATAGCTATTAATTATTTTATTAGAATATTCCCCATTAAGAGGGACTGTGCGTGTCTGTGTTTGTGTGTATGTATGCGTGTGCATGTGCGTGTATAGCTTTTGCTGTACTTGTAAGGACCAAAGGACCTCACCTGTATAGCAAATCCTCAAAACCATTACTAGTGAGGTAATTTTTTCAGACCTCACTAATTCAGGCTTTATTTTATAAAAACCTGTGAATGCAATCAAAATGCCTTAATTCTTGTATTTAGTTTGGTTACTTGTGGTTAAGGTTAAGGTGTTTCTCTGCATTGCCATGTGTGCATTTCCATGTACCCAGGTGACCATCTTCGGGGAGAGTGCGGGGGCCCAGTCCGTCAGCCTGCACCTGATGATCCAGGGCAGCCAGCCTCTCTTCCAGCAGGCCGCGGTGCAGAGCCTCCCCTTCACCATTCCCTTGAAGACCAGGTGAGAAGTGGCCATGGACAGGAACACAGCTGGCCATTAGTCACCATACACAGATGACCTACTTACACCTGCAGTGGCACTTAATTACATGCAGATGTTCCCGTGTCTATTCTTATCCTTCCTGCCAGGGGTTGGCAGGGTTAGGGTTAGGGTTAGGGTTGAGGTTAGGGTTGGGGTTAGGGTTTCCATTTTCAACGAGTGGTTGAGAGTGGAATTTTTCATTACTTACAATTTTTTTTTAACAAATAAAAAAAAACTAATTTTGAAATCTGTTATCACAGTAAATACCATTATTTGTCATGTTTAAGCTTCTCTCAAGTTTTTGATTAACAAAATTAACGTAATTTCAATAAGGTGTCCCATGTCTTGAGACATGAATCAGCATAGAAGTTCAGCCAGTATAGCAGCAGCTGGGGTGGCCGTCCCTTTCAGTGTCTTGGCAGTAACAGAGCACGGAGCCATATGACCCAATAAAGACCAAAGCGGCACAGGTGATTGGCTGTCTTCCGGGTGGTTGGAATTCATTCAGTCTCTCTGTGTTTCTAGACACGAGGCTTTGTGGCTGGGGAAGCAGTTTGCCAAGGTGGCAAACTGTTCCATCAGTGACATTGCTTGCCTGCTGTCTCTCAGTCCCCAGGAAGTGTTAACAGCCCAGATAAAAGCAGGTAAGGCAACATTTTCTATCAAGCTGTCGTTTATAATGCATTATGGGTACCATCATAATGCATTACAAAGCATTACAATGCATTATGGGTACCATCATAATGCATTACAAAGCATTACAATGCATTATGGTCAGTAAAATGGCAGGATGAACGAATGGGGAGGGTCAGAAAGCAGGAATCTGGGCTGTTCCCTACCTTGCACCCGTACCCTCTGGGATTGGCTCAGGACCCCCCCCCCCAGGACAAGTGGTGTCGGGAAATGGATGGGGAGATGGATTTGCCATGCATTTGTAATTCACTGAAACATGTATCAAACATATTATAGCTAGCTATAAACACATTATAGATATGAATGTATCCTTACTATACTAATTATGGCACATTTACCAGCAGTCTTCGTGACTTTTGATAACAAAAAGAAGCAATTAATTTATAATGTTTTATAATGTTGTGTGTAGAACTGGTAGAATGATTATGAGATGTTGTGTAGATGGAGCTTATGAACTATAAAAATCAACACTATAATGCCATATGACTGTAAAGGGAAGATGATATAATGCTTTATTTATTCTTTATTAATTCTTATACTGACCATGATAATGCATTATACATGCTTTGTAACACGTTATGGAGGTATCTATAATGCATTATAAATGGAAGTTTCATAGAAAGTGTTTCCAAATTCTCTATTCAGATTTGCACAATGAGTAATTCCATGTTAAAGTCAGTGTTCACTGATATTCAACTTAAGGCCAGTTAAGGCTATCTTTTTCCCACAGGCTTTAAAATGCTCAACCCATTCCATTTCCTGGAGATGTTTGAGACATGGGGGCCCTTCATTGATGGAGTGCTGGTCAAGGAGCAGGCCATCACGGCTTTCCAGAAGGGTGACTGGCAGAAGGAGAAACCCCTGCTCCTCGGTCAGTGGCATGGCCCTCAGACTCTGTGTTCTGACCCATAGTGTCCTACTAAGGCCCAATGTCATCATGGAGCGGCTCATCACTGCACATCCAGCAGACCAGCTAGCCTTCCTTTAGCACCAAGACATGACGGACATAGAGCCACTTATCGATGTTGAGAAATATATAGTTTTACTGTTATTATCATAGTTATCTCAATACAGTTATTGTTTTTACATTCAACATCATATTTACAAATGTATGCAAATGAGATAAATGTTTTCGCACAAACCGTTGCTCCCATGCAAAATTAATAAGAGGCACAGACTTTTCTAGAATTTATTAGCAGTCCTTCTGCCAGGAAAGCGATGAGGGAACTTTCTGTGAACCCATCACCCGCCTGCTAAGCGCACTCTTCTGGGGTGGGGTCATGTGGCAGGCGTCCTCCTATAGGTCACTACCCCGCACTGCGCTGGCTGCGTCCGCCAGTCAGCAGTCAGCTTGCGTCCTGCCGCAGACCTCACACAGGTCCAAGGACAGCCACAGCTGGTTCTCTGGAAAAGTCTCATTGGTTCTGAATAATCTGGCAGATTAAAAGGCCCTAGCATGCCAGCAGAATCTGACTCAGGTGGAAGAGTGGACTAATTAATCATCGCCAGGCTGTTCCACAGTGCCGCAGTGGGCAAAATTTTCCAAAAGATGACAAACTTAGTACAGGGGCACAATCTGCATGCCACACGACACACATAAACGGCCACATCAAATTTCTTACCATGTATCTATTAGTGTTTTGAACTGACCATAATATGATTGTCATAATATTCAAGAACTGTTCCTTATGAGTTATTTAAAATTCTAGTATTTATATCTAAATTGACTGCAGGCTACTGCGGTGGGTTGGCACCCTGTCCCGGGTCATTTCCAGCCTGATGCCCATTGTTACCATGAAAGGCTCCGGACCCCCATGACCCTGTATAGGACAAGCTGCTATAAAAGATACATAGCATAACATAGCATGTAAAGTATTAAGAGATACATAACGATTAATGTTCTAATGACATTACGGTACAGTTCCTGACGAAAACTAAAGGCTACAAAGTGCCGTACATGAAGGCCCTTCCCACCTCCAGTGTGCCTGAGAATGAGGCGTCACACCCCCACAGGGACCACGTCAGAGGAGGGCGTGATCTTCGTGTACGGGGTCTTCAGTAAGCCCGTGTCACTGGTAGAGTGTGCCGTCTACGCTGCTGCCATCTTCAAGCAGCACGCCTTGAGGATCCTGCACGAGTACCTGCCGCTGTACAAGGAGACAGACCGGCGGGCCATGCTGTCGCAGGTGAGGGTCCGCGGGATGGGGCTGCAGTAATGCCACCTGAGGAACCCTGCCATGCTGCAGTTTAGCGCATGGGAATGATCCTAAATGCATTTCAGCAAGAAGCCAGGCATTGGTGACACAGGCATAGGTTCCAGACCCGAAGTCAAGGAGGAAAAAGTAGGAAGGATGAGGGTTAGGGTCATTCCCAAGGGCTTATTGCATAAGCACCCAACAAAACAGAACCACAGCCTGAGCCAAGTCAGATTATCCTGGCAGTGATCAGCTCAAGACTCAGTAATGGCGAAAGGCACTCAGGACTTAAAGAGCCCCCCCCCAGGTGGGGATAATCCTTACTTAATTGAATGGGGTCGCACCCGCACCTCCACAGTAGCGAGGCCTCAGACGTGGGGCGGACAGGATCGACGTGGCCTTCACCTGGAAAACATGTTAAAAATACACCTCCTGTTGCTCAGAACTCAAAGCCCATCTACACATCCTAAACACATCGTTCACTTTTTGCTTTGATCTAGGATAAAATTATACTGAAGCATATTTTAGTGTTTAAGGTAAGTGCCAAAACAAAGATGAGTAAATGACGAGTAGAAAGTGCCCCCAGAAGAGGCACCTTCTCTTTAGTTAATTAGACAAATAATATGTCGACGTCCTTAACCTTTTTTATAAATGGCCCAGCTGTCATTTGTCTTGGATACTATGGCGATAATATAAAGCCTTTGGGATTCCCTTATACGTATAATATACAACAAATACTCCGTTTGGTGGTTATTTATGATGCTCACTTGCTGTGTTATATACATCAATACAAACCTAATAAGAAAGCTGCTAAATGAAAAATAGAGCATTTCTTTTGATGAATATAGAGAAACCGATGTTTACTGGATCACTGGAGCTGCAAAATGGCCACCAGATGGCGCCTTCGCTCCATCAACAGTAGAAGTGGTCATTTTTTTTTTTGGCTGCACCAGCCGTGCTAACTTCAGGGAGCAGTCTGGCCCAGGGACCTCCATGCGGCCTTAATGGTCTGGGTCTTCATGGCCCAGGAATCACAGACGGATGGCTCATGGAAACCAGTCAGAAAGCACACACCAGAATACACACGTATGTGAACTCACAGAACTCACAGGCACACACCAGAATACCTGCATGCACATGGACTCACAGAAAACTGGAGGCACACACCAGAATACCTGCATGCACATGGACTCACAGAGAGCTCAAGGCACACGCTAGAATTCAGACGTGCACAAGGACTCACGGGGGGCTCGAGGCACACGCTAGAATTCAGACGTGCACAAGGACTCACGGAAAGCTTGAGGCACACGCTAGAATTCAGACGTGCACAAGGACTCACGGAAGGCTCGAAGCACATGCCAGACTGCACATGCGCATGTGGACTCATAGAGAGCTCGAGGCACACACTAGTCATGTGCATGCATGGACTCACAGAGAGCTTGAAGCACACCTAAGAATACACGTGTGCACACGGACTCACAGACAGCTCAAGGCACACAGCAGAAAACACCCACACGTGGATTCACAAAAAGCTTGAGGCTCTGCCACATACTGGCACACAAAGTCTCACACGATTGTCAGCCTTCATATGCACTGAGCTCAGAAGACAGTATGGGCCCCAAGCAAGGTTCTGCAGCTTCTACACTGCTATAGCAAAGAGGACATGTTTCAGTGGAGATGAAACCTGGGCAAACGCAGCAGGCAGAGTGTGGGGGAGGTGGGGTGATTCTGGGTGTGTCTCTGAGACGGATATCCTTCAGAGGGTATGTGAGAGGGGAGTGAAGGACAGACAGAGGGGGGGGCGCCAAAGGTCAGGACCGAAAGCGGGGAGCTTATCTCCATCTGGCACTTGGAGCAAGCTGCCTGACAGGCTTTGGAACAGGCCCCCCCCCTCCGAAGGCCAGGCCCCAGGGAGGGCAGCATGTCCCACACAGTGTGGGTGTGGAGGGCGGGGAAGCAGAGGGCAAAACGACCCGGTCAGTGGTGTCCACGGAAACCCAACAGGGAAGCAGTTAGGGTGGGTTATGATGTGTGTCTGACTTTAGATGATTCTCTGTGTGGGTGTGGCAATAAATACTTATGTGTGTGTTTCCATCTCAGTAAAAAGTATTGGATGTTTGCATTAGGGCTAGGCGACATGTAAAAAAATAATAGGGCTGTCAATCGAGTAAAAAAAAAAAAGAACTAATTAATCGTGTATTTCGCATACCATATAAAGACTTACAATATAATACCGATGTGTTTTTTTTTAATGCGTCACAAATGTAGGGGAGAATGCTGAACTGGAAACCGAATCATAAATCTTGCTTTGTTTGTAGTGATAATCAGCGATCAGTTACTGTCAGATATCGACATCAAGTCACTTGTCTGATATTGGTGATTATCGATAATACCGTCATATCGCCAGGGGTGATTGTAGGGTTTTTTTTCTATCAGACAGTGCTCTGATCCAATGGCGTTGTGCTTTAGCAGATTGTCTGATTGACAGTAGTCTTGCCCAGTGGCGCTGGGGGGGGTGGGGGGGGGTGAGCGATCATATTTCAAGAGGAGCTTGGACATCTTACAGGCCTGGCATGCATGCACATGCTTCAATGTGTGTGTGCCTGTCTGTGTATAAATGGTCGCATGTCTGGGTGTATAACAACACCTGTGTGTGTGGGGGGGGAGGGGAGAGGGCGGCTTGCATAGACCATATTTGGGGACCAAAATTTCCCCAGAGTGTAGTAAAACCTGAAACTTCCTTACTTTTGGGGACATTTTTCCAGGTCCCCATTTGGATAACCTCAGTTTTATAAAAATCTGTGAATGCAATCAAAAAAAAGGTAAAGCTTGCTTATGGTTAAGGTTTAAAAACATAATAGGATTCCGAATGAGGATTGCATTGTTGTATTGTGCCGCACTTCACATGTTTGCCACTAGAGGTCACCTGTCTGTGTTTCTCTCCATGTCTGCACTTCCCAGATCGTGACCGATTATGTGTTCCTATGCCCTTCCCGCAAGTCGGCCCGCGACGCTGCCCAGATGGGCAGCGCCGTGTGGATGTACATCTTCGACCACGTGGCCAGCGACCGCCGTGTCTGGGACGACCTGGCCTTCTGCTTCGAGCACGTCTGCCACGGTGCCGAGCTGCCCTTCCTGTTCGACTCGGGCCCCGTGGCAAACTTCACGCTCCTGCCGGCCGAGAAGCTGCTAGCGGGCAGCATGCTGTGCTACTGGGGCACTTTCGCACATGGAGGCGACCCCACCTCCGTGGGTGCCCAGAGCGCCTTTTGCCGACACCAGAGCCCAGCCCCTTGGCCGCGGTACACGGCTGCAAACGATTGGCTAGTGATGAACCTCACCACGAGTGGTCACGCCCAGATGAGCTCCCGGGACCATGTCTGTGACTTCTGGGACAAGCTTGGCATTTACTAGAGCACATGCCTGTGATCTCTCAACTGGTTAACTAATTTATCACACCACCTTAATCCGTCATAATCTTATGTTCGCTCTGCCTAAATCCATGTCAATGTGATGTCACATCAATCTGAACGCAGCGTGCAAGGATGTCTATGCCTGGTTATGTGGGCTGCTTTGATATTAATTTGTATTTGATTCAGCCACCACATTTGCATTCATGAATCCCCCAAGTCCTGCATTCGGTGACTGTGCCTGTGATGTGCTCGAGTTTCCTTTTATGGCTGTGGCCTTGCGGTCACATGACCCTTTGGCCCGCCAGAGCCCCTCTCGGTAAGCATTTTGACCTTCATTCGTGCAGCCAGTTGTGGAATGACTGACACTGTGCATTTATGTGTCACTGTTGAAAATGGCCCCCTCCCTCTCCCTGAAATCTGCTTGAACTAATAAAGCTGAGATGGATCTGACCAAATCGTTTGGTGGAGGCGCACAAAACCCATATGAGCTGACCCGGAAATTAAATACATAATCAGTGACGTGACCCGGAAGTGGTATGCATAAGTACCGGAGTGACCCAAAGTTTTATATTAAAATAGACCAGGAGACGTGATACTCCTGGGTGAAACGGATCTGATCCAAGCTATTAGACATAGTACAAGTTACATCTTATACTGACTGATGAAATTGTTTAAGGTTTTATCTTAAAATTATATCAGAGCAACCAAATATAAATCTAACAATCTTGCAATTTAAGGAATCCTCACTATCTAATACTCCTAAAGCTAATAATCCCTCACGGACCAGGTGTTCTTGTTGTTCTCTGACTAGTACGGCACTTAAATGTTGGTAAAAATCTACAAACATTAGAAATGAATAACACTGCAGTGTTACCTGCCTGGCTGTAGTTATGCAGAAACATGCCAGCTGCTATCTAAGCTTTTGCTTTCTGTCACTTTAAGCATAACATCCCTTCCCAGACACGACATTAAAAAACCTCTATCTCCTAAGGGCAGGCAGGTATATTGGTGTGATATTACCACACCTCTGCAAGTTTATTGCCTTGTGAAACAATACATGGATATATGTGTTTTTGCAATTTCCCTCTGTTCACAGGGGAGGCTGTGCACTGTAATGTGATTGTTTCAAACGCAGCTCCCCGGAAGCTCACAGGGCTTACTTACCTTTTAC
Organism: Petrocephalus zakoni; assembly: GCA_026774425.1. Classification (NCBI taxonomy): domain Eukaryota; kingdom Metazoa; phylum Chordata; class Actinopteri; order Osteoglossiformes; family Mormyridae; genus Petrocephalus; species Petrocephalus zakoni. Next base: position 12,852,162 of record JAODKN010000001.1, on the reverse strand, counting down.
TTCAGCTGTACCTAATTTATTACCACGCTCAACATCCATCCCTTGAGGTGTGTAATAAGAGTGGAGAGAAACAGCATCGCATAATGGAATCGTGATGACTAAGCAAGGCAAAAACGCATCACTTTTTAAATCATTTAGGTGCATGCATCACGGACAGGTCATATGTACACAGAAAAAACACTCTTCTCCATATATGGAATGAAGTCAGGCTAGTGGATATTTTGTTAATTTTGGACATGCATGGAACTGTGTTCTGCTTAATATCAGTATTGTTAGAGAGATTTTACACATATACATGTACATAACATACAGTTATAAACATACAACTAAAGGAATGAACCAATATCCCAATTCATTATTACAAGAAACGTGTACATTTAATAACAGAATCAATAACAAAGATATCAATAACATTATTATCCTCTAGGTACTCTGACTCTGACATTCCAAAAGCATGCCAAGGTGCATTTGAGTTCCCAAATTGTCCATAAGTGTTGCTGCTCATGCAGGGTGTGCGTTTATTGTCATTGTGCATAGTGCAAGTGCACAGACAATGAAATGCAGTATCCACATATATAGATGTATTAAAGAAATTAAATTGTTCCAGTGGTGTCATTTTCATTCTCACACCACTACATGCAGGAACTCAGGACATACACTACATACATTGATGTACACTACATACATTGACGTACACTACGTACACTGACGTACACTACGTACATTGACGTACACTATATACATTGACGTACACTACGTACATTGACGAACACTGATGTACACTACGTACATTGACGTACACTACATACACTGATGTACACTACGTACATTGACATACAATATATACATTGACGTACACTACGTACATTGACGTACACTACATACATTGACGTACACTACGTACATTGACGTACACTACATACACTGATGTACACTACGTACATTGACGTACACTATATACATTGACGTACACTACGTACATTGACGAACACTGATGTACACTACATACATTGACGTACACTACATATATTAACATACACTACATACATAGACGTACACTACATACATTGACATACACTACATACACTGCCATACACTACATACATTGACATACATTACATACATTGACGTACACTACATACATTGACGTGCACTACATACATTGACATACACTGACGTACACTACATACATTGACGTACACTACATACATTGACGTACACTACACCAAAGAGAAAGGCCAGGCAGTGAAAAATGGCCCAGTTCCCACATTAAGAAGCCAAGCAGGAATCCACATGACAGTTAGCGTATGTGTACATACTCAACGGATATGCAAACATGTGAGCAATAAGAAATGTTATTGCTGTAGGTTATGTACAGAGGCAGTACCTATCTCCTCCAGTGCAATGTAAACTCTACAGGCACACTAACTGCTAACTGGAATGGTAAGTTTTACTGCTGTGTTAGGTTTCAGGAAAGGCTGGGTCCCGTAATAAAAGCACCGTCTCAAATGTGATTCGATTCCAAATGATGGTGCTGCTTACAGTGGAACCAGGGAACACTGGTTGAGACCAAATTACACCTTTATGCAAATTTGAGACAGGGCCAGGCAGCCTGCAGAAATCCCTGCCATGCAGACATGCTACTTCTCACTGCTGGACCCCAAGCTCCCTAAATTCACGAATGAGACCATTTCTGTGCTTCACAGTAAGACTTTCCCTATACTCATCGGTAAGACCATTTCTGTGCTTCACAGTAAGACTTTCCC
>JAODKN010000001.1:12780895-12792168 GCA_026774425.1 Petrocephalus zakoni | reverse complement strand
AAAAAAAAAAATGTATTAAGTGTTTGGAAATCGCTGTATTATGTGATGTGCCAGTTCAGATTAAAGCACCCCCCTCAAGCAGTTACGCGGTTATTCGACACATGGGGAAAGTGACATCACCCAGAAACTTCAGCTTGGGTCCTGAGATGAGCCCTCCATGTTCATCACAACTAGGTCATGGCTCAAAGATTAGACAACACATTAACGTAAGTGAATGAAGTGGGGTGCCTGATCAGAGCTGTGGCAGCACACCACCAGCTGAGTCGTCTCCAGACACCTGGGAGAGCGGCCGCCAAAATTAACCACAAGAGGACCAGTTTGCAGGAAAAAGGCCTCAGGCCCAGGGTTACTACAGCTGCCAGGGGAAGCAGTTCTCCATGCATGACCAAGCTCCATCCCGTTGAGATTGAAAGAACCAGCATTAAATACTGCAGCAGCATTTTGAGTGGGTGGAGGGAACAGGGACAGCACAAAAAGGGGACAAAGACGGCAAAACGTAGAGATGAAAAACACTCAACCACCGCAATACTTACTTATCCATGTCAGCCATCTTTGCTACAACCCAGCAAAGTCCTACAAGAGCAAAAGAAAAATATGAAGCCATTAGGCATCACACAGGATAAACTTCAGCCACAGCTCTGGTTTTCAGGCTCAAAATCAATCCTCCTCTGAAGCAAACATTAACCTTTCCACACCGGAAGGGCTACACGCCACCTTTGTTCAGCTGTCACCCCACCTCAAAGCAGGAGCTCGTGACAGCTGCTGCAGACAGGCAGGAAGCTGTCAGGGCTCAGGGGCCATACGCACAGCGGCTAAGACGGCAAACATTTCAATCGCTCTCACAAGCCCCGCTTAGAGCACGACAGCCACAAACAGCAAATCCACCCTGCTACACGTCATGCTGGGTGGGGGCCGGAAGCATTTTAAAATTTCAGCTATTCTTATTCAGAAAGAAAATGTATAACAAGAAAGCACAGTTACATTTACAAAAACATTGTGGCCGTCTATATATATACACATAAAGGGCCACTGGCAGAACAGGCAATGATGTCACGCCAGTGTAGATACATCATCCATTAAGGTACTGGCAGAGCAGACTGGAGAGGCATTGTTGAACTCAATCCGGCCACATGGTGCAAGAGGGATTACAGATCACTAGCATCCAAAGACCGAGTTCGGAGGTTCCAGGACCACAGGCTACTGAACACACACACACACACACACACACACACACACACACATGGCTGTCAGGCCAATCTGCACAAATAGCAGCTCCACGCCAAACAAAATGATCCCATTACCTAACAAACAGTTTTTGTATCACCACAAAACAACTTTTAGGACTAATACTTAGAATGGCACCTGACAGTAGTCAGAAGGTGGACAGTTTCTGGACTGATCCCAGCACTCATGGGACAAAGGCCAACCAAAAAGGGAGGGGTGAGATATCTGCCACCTATAAAGTATGGTATACTGCATGTGGACATTTATTACTCACTGGCCTTGCAAATTCTCAGTTTAAAATTCCAAAGTGGTTTCACTACAATAGCCCAGCTGACATTAACCTAGAAGTTGTCTCCCACTACAATCACCCATCTCTTTGACAGGCAGTGGGGTCAGTTTTACATTACATGCCACTAATTTCCATTCTACGTATCAAAACATTTAGAGGGTAAATTAATGAAACATTTTCATTACACAATAACACAGAACTATAAATTGTGTCCTGATCAATAAAAAACTCAGCCTGTTAGAATTGCATACTTGCACAAATGACTGCATGCTCTTTGTTGGCCTGACATCCTAAAGCTGGATTAGAGCCTTAAATGAGTTTGGGGAATGCAGCATCAACTGACAGCCCTTGGAGTCTAGAGTACCCTTTTGCTATGGTACGGCACTAACAGCAGGGAAGCTGTCATCAGGCAGAATACCATGAAATATTTTACCGCTAATGTGAATTCTGACAGCAAGGTGCTGTTATGACTTATTTAAAATGAGCTTTTACAAAGAACATGGGCAAAACAAAGGAAAACCAGACTTAATGCCATTTTGCCTACCAAGCATTAACTTCATTCATAAACACTACGCATGCTGATAATTACTATAATTGGAAATGAGACTGACAGAATTAGATTCAGCCTCATTTTATATGTATCGGTGCTGGCAACAAAGCAAACACATTGCACAAACACCTGGGATCCACAGAATATCTGGATGTTGACAGGCACCGACTACACCGATCAACCCCATATTAACCAGAAAATATTTCAACAGTACAAAACTGGCTTCTTGCATTCTAAGTAGGAAGTCCATGCACCTGGAGTGGGAAGAGGTCAGAAATGTACAATGAGCTGGTAATATACAAAGTACGGCAACCCAATAGCCACAAATGTGCTGAGAGGCCATAAAAGCAAGCAAACCGTCAACGAGGCACAAAGCGATCAGCTGCCTGAGGTGAGAACAGAAACGCTAAAAGAGACTGTCCCTATGTGCGGAATTGTTTACAGAAAGCTGAGCCCAGCCGTCCAGACAGGGTGCAGGCCTTTAAACTGTGTGCACAATGGCAAACTCCACAGTGGCAAAGAAAGACCACATCGATGCTGGAAAGGCACACTTAACTGTTCAGCAGATTATTTCCTCCACACAACAGAAAAGGCACACAAGTGAAAAGGTTGAATCAAACATTTTTAGGTCATTTTGCATGGTGATCGTACAGTATTCCAAGGAAAGCTGATTGCAATTAATTCCTGGTTCACTGGGGGCTATCCCTGAGGCCCAAACGTCACTTTAAGGTCCTGGGGCAAATGCAGCAAGTACAAAGCTACCAGCTACACAATCTCCACTCACTGAAAGCAAAGCTCTCCTCCCACCTCCCCCTGGGCCAGAAATGACAGCACCTCCAGGATCTAGATAAACTGAGAGTGACAGGCAGACATGAGTTGTGAACCAGACAGGGGCCACAGTCTCAGCAGAGGGCAACTCAGGTCACAGTCTTCGAGGTCACATTCAACCTGGATCAAACCACATGGTGGATGAAATAAACCCTACAAAAAAAGTTGATATCAGACATGCTGTTTATTAATTTCCATGGATACAGTATTCCCACCAAGGTCGTTTACAAGTCATACAAGTAATCCATGTAAATAACCAGAACAATGAGTGTAGCTCAATAAAATTCCAAAGCCATTGTTTGCAAGGATGCGCGTGTATATTTAAACAAAGACTGAAACTACTCAGTCCTCATTAAAAGTGAGTATTTCTTCAAAACATCAGTGAAGACGCATGGATGGCATTTAATGCTTAAGGGGGGAAAACGGGTTCAGGTTCACAGGACTCGCCCCTCGTGTGTGTCCGAAGGCCAGAGTCGCGCGCCCGAGCACGCGACGTGACAGCACGCGCCCGCGGGTCCCGATTCCGGGTATCTAAGGCGCGAATCCCCCAGCAAGCCTTACGCCGCCAAGCGCGAGCGACCCGCCGGAGCTGTGGGTGGCCCGGCACCGGCCGGCCGCCACGTGTCGGGGGCTAACGGCTAAGCGGGCTAGCAGAGACGCCGCGGGTTCGGGAAGCCAGCCCGCGCACGCACCCGCTCCCCAGCACCCGAGCCGCGGCGGCCGGACCCCGGACCAGCGAGCGGCCAGGTGCGTTCCGGGAGGCGGGCGGGATCCGTGAGGCGCACAGCCCCCCGCTGCCCCGCCGCGCCGCCCGGACTCCCGGTCTCATCCCAACAGCGAAACTTACCCCCGGCCAGCCTCACGCCGCCCGCCCGCCGCTCTCCCTCCGCAGACACGGGCTCCGCTCCCCACAGCCCCCGCGGACCGCCATCCGCACATTCACGCCCTTCTTCCTAAGCGCCCCCCGCGCCGCGGATCCGGGGCAGGGGGAGCGAACGCGGCGCCCCCGCGGTTAGCACGCAGGCTAGCGGGAAGGAGCGCTCGGCATGTCCGCGCCCGCCCGGAGGGAGCCGCGCCTCGCCAAATTCCGCGATAAGGATAAAAGCGGGGAAAAGGCGCAGGGGAGTGCGCCCACTGGGAGCCCCGGGGCGGCAGGAGAGGGACGGGCTCGCCGGCGCCTACCTTCCTGTTGCCTGGGCTTGGCGTGTGCGGAGGTGCGCGGCGGAGCGACCACGGCCGGGAGAAGCAGCCGCGCTCTGAGGGCGCTAAAAGGGAGCGAGGCGCCGCCGCCGCCGCCGCTCGCGCTCGTGTGCATGTAGCGTCATCACGTAAGCCGCCAGTCGCCAAGGCAACGCCGTCCCCGCGGTAACTCGATTCCGCGCGCTCCGCTCCCTCGCGCGGCGCGGCGCTTCGCTCCGTGCCCATGCCCCGTCTGATGTCGCACTTTTATTTTAATGTCGCTGCACATGGGTTTGCTTGCCTTAGTTGTAAAAAAAGATAAAGAAATAAAAAAAACAACTAATAAAGACGACATTGTTGTCTGTTGCTGTTGGTAGTAATAATTTTATTGATGTGCAGACGTATAAATTCAGATCCATTTTCGATACGATTACAATTTGCATAACTGTAATCCATTTTGTCGCGCTGTTTTTTTTTCAGTCCGTTTATAACATGTTGTATGTACACATCGCATGTAAACAAGAAAGGCGGGGCGGGGCGGATCCATGTTTTGATGCCAAAGACAGCGTTTAACAATCACTGTTAGATTCACAAAGGCGTTATTCAGGGCTAATTCTATTAAGCAATACAAGAAACAAGTACATAAACAATTGTCTGTCAGACACTTTGTCCTTGACATTTAAATCTGCCTCAGGCAAAATATGAGAAATGTAGTGGGACTTGGTCTTTTTCCAGCACACAATGTTAATGATCTAACCTAACAATTGCATGTTTTCCAGGTTCTCCGGTCTCATGCCAGTTGTCTCCAGGTTGATTCCTGACATGGTGCAAAAGAAAATCTTACCACTCTGTCGTCTTCCCTAGTCTAGTATACTGGAGTGCTTGCTCTCAAAATTTTTACCGTTCTCTCTTAGCAACGGAACAAATGGAAGTAAGTTGCATACTTGTAATTCACAGGAGCCATTTAATTTTTTTGTTTTCGGTATGCTCCAATTCAAGCATGATATTCTTGTGAACAGACACCTTGGGGCAGATGCGGGTGTCACCACCAGGCGGGTGTCACTGCAGATGCAGGTGTCACCGCCCGACCTTCCTCTGGTCTGCGTGTAGCGATTGTGTGGTCTTCCTGGTTATTCAAGACCCATCCACATAATTTGATTTACTCAAGTAGCTTAGGTTCATATTACGTACTGTATGGTTCAAGGACTGTCAACAAAATCAGAAATGATCACATTTTAGCACTTTTTTTTCTTTCAACCAAACTAGCATCCACTGTAGGACACCTACTGTTTTGGATGGTAATTTGAGAATGTTCCGGCCTAACTGTTCTTTTAGCTTTAAACTAAATATAAATGTTTGTTTCACCCTACTGGCCTACGATTCAGCAGTAAATAGAAGATATGTGCAAACTATGTACTGTGGAGAGGTTATTTTTCTATACTTAAAACATAGTATTTTTCTGTCCCCAAAAACTGAAGATGTTCTGTAAACAGCCAAAGTACAGCTGAGACTGCTCAGGTATAACAGAGTAAAAATAACAGCAAATCTGTTAGCCCTGCTGTGTCCACTCACTCATTACCGGGCCTACCGTCTCTCCAAAGTGTTCAAGGGTATAGTCTTAAATTTGAATATTAAGGGTTATATTTTACTCCACAGGTTTTCTGCAGCTCAGATCAGAAGCCTTAGAAATGACAACTTTCTAAAATTAACGCTCTAGTTCAGGGGTGGGCAGTCTTATCCGCAAAGGGCCGGTGTGTATGCAGGTTTTCGGGATAACCCTAAGGTCACCTGTTCAAACCCAGGTGTGAGAATTCTTCAGCCATTCAGTCCTCTAATTAGTGATCTAATTAGGGAGTTGCAGCGAAAACCTGCATACACAGCGGCCCTTTGCGGATAAGATTGCCCACCCCTGCTCTAGTTGGTTACTTCACATGCCAGCAATAGCAGTTGCTAATATTGGAGCTTCATTCATAACACGACACATTAAGCCATTAGAGAGAAATTAGGGGTACGCTAACAAAGTTGTTTTCAAGGTCTCTAGGATCACCGGTGTTCTGCGAGGAGTTTTAAACTTTTTAAAAAGTTTAAAAAATCCAGATCCTGCCGTTTACAAGGCCCATTTCCAACAGAAAAGATTTCTCTTTTTAAATAAGCTTAATAACTTCAAGAAACTTCCTTTGCTAGCCCTAGTTCCTAAAACCAAGCATATCGGATGCAATCTGATGGTGATATTCACTACCCAGTGATTATTTATTGCAAGTATATTTCCTCTTTCTATTAAGAATAATTGCACCTGTAAACTTATTCCACTGTGAAAGTGTTTCTCTGTACCATGTAATTTGCCGCAGTAACGATGCCAGTTCCAAAATAAATAACAGCGCGTTCTGAAGCAGGCATTCACAAGCAGTGTCGCCGGCTGTGTGTGACTTCCTCAACCTATCATTTGGTTTATATGCATGCATAAATTCAGCTATGAAATCTGAACAGCTGAGGGAGTGACAGTCCAAATGAGAAGAATTAATGGGGTACCTCTCCCCCCCCCGTATTCTGTGAATGAAGCAACAAAGATACCCCAGGTCTTTAAAGCATTTTGTACAAGTTTCCATCAACAACATTATATTGTACAAATGAACCACATATTCTGCAGAATATTTAATCTGCTAATGTGTAATCTGCTTATGCACTTAAGCACAATGTGATTGTTTTGTGTGGTTTTTTTTTTGTCAGTTTTAGAAACCAACTTTAGAAATTGTTGTTTAGACAGTTGTCAGGACAGTGACCTCAAGTCTCAAACAGACTTTGTTTAAGGAGGCGATATGTTATTGTTTTTTTTTTTTTTTTTTGCTTGCAACAGGGCGATCCTGTGTTCTATACAGTGGCTTGGCTTCAGATTAAATTACACTACCACATGGTCCGAAGTAACACACACGTTCCTGGGTGAATTTAAAAAAAAATGCATGGCTCAGTGTTGAAATGAGGGATGACAATTTTTGCTACATTTGGCTGCATTCCATGCTGTCTCAAGATTCTGGTAAAAAAAAAAGATAAACTCATTCACATCAGGAGTAATTACACATTCCAGTCTATGCCTGCTTGTAGTGAAATACTCCTTTGCTCCATTAAACCACAAACGGTCTGACTGGTTTTTAGTCCCCTGAGAATAAACCTATAAAAAGGAACCCAGGAAGCACTGGAATGAATAAACTAATAGCCAGGAGACTGAGCAAAAAATAGCATCATGCTTGAAGATGCTGCAGACTTGTAAAGGCTTCTGTGGCCTTGGTTCTTGACCCAAACATTGATGGACCAAATGAAAATGGACATTTTACATTCACACCTGCCAACCCTTGATGTTGTTAACAGTGCATGTTTCTTCTGTGCCAAAATATCAGCTTCATTCCCTTGTAAATCTATTAGGCAGACCTTATCAAATGTAAGGATCTGCTTAGATTAGTCTACTCAACCCCAGGCAGAGCAGGACTCTAAATTAACTTCAAAATTAGCATAGTTCCACTAGCAATTATAACAGAAATAATGGCTGGTGTGTCGCTCAGTAGGTTAGGAATCTGTGTCTGGAAGGTCATGGGGTCAGATCCTGTGGCTGACAGAGTAATCATATCAATCTCTCGAGTAGGACCTTTAATCTTAACTGCTCCAGGCTTGCTAGATAGTGACTCTACTCTCTAACCTCAAGCTTTCTTTATTTATATGTCATTTTAAACAAAAATCATCTGTTAAAATCAATAAGTGTGACAGTCATGATCTGTCCAGATTACCACCCCCGGTCAGGGTCAAAGCTGTTCCTCCTGCACAGTATTCCCTCATCCAGTCCTCTCCCAGCTCCTAGGACAAAAATGTAGACTCTCTGGCAGGGAGCTGTGAGGGAGCACAAACGTGAACTGTCCTGCAGTTCCAGAAAACAGGGTTGGGGAACCCTGCTCCAGAACTCTTCTAATTATTCCTAATAGTGTCTTGGTCAACATCCCCAGTCCTGTTTTGCTACCCGCCCACACCTGCATCGCGGCAGCCCTTTGTCAGTCCTGTGTGTAAGTGCTTCCCAGTCCTGTGTTCCCCAGTTTGGTCACTGGTGACTGTCCTCTGGTTGCCTGTGCCCTTACCCGTCCTAGTCTCCCAGTTTTGATCTCTTGCGGTCTGGTTTGTTTCTCAGCTCCTGTTCTATTCAGCAAAGCCCTGGGGGTAGTGGTGACCTGATGGTTTTGGAAGAGCCCATGTGATCGAGAGGTTACTGGTTTGATTCCCTGAAGAGCGAGGTACCACTCCTCGGGCACTGAAACCCGCTGCTATGTCGCATATGGTCTAAGTGCAGAGGACACATTTCGTTGTGGGGCACTGTGTGCCGACAGTGGCAATTAATCACTTCACTTTCTTTTCCTTAACTCCTGCCCTCGAGTCCTTTGTCTCTCAAACCACAGCGGTTACTTGATAATATCTTATGTCAAGCAATTAGGAAATAAATGGAATTAGAAATAGCATTTTTTTTTATTTTCAATGTAGGTTATTAAATTAAATAAAATGTACTTTTATCTTTAGAGCTGAGATTAAAAATCAATCGAAGTGAAAAAAGAAAATGTTGGTCATCTTGTCTTTGGAAGTCATTCCTCGATTTTCTTTTTACTTGCCAAGAAAGTGGATTTATTTCCAACAGTTTGGCAGCTGGAAATTCTCCCTGGCTTTGTGAGGTTCCTTGATAAAATTTACAAGAAGAAATTAATTTGTTTTCCAATATTTCCAATGAAACAGCAGGATAAAGTGGTGCTCCAAAGAGAATAATTAAATAATATTGTGTTGCAAAAACTGTTTACTAAAGTTATGTGTTTGGCAATATGTGCTATGAGTTCCATTATTTCCTCGCTGACAGTAATCAGTTTTAGATTACAGCATCAGAAATAATCATGGCAGCTTTCATTTGTAAGCTACATCAGGGGTGGGCAGAAAGGGCCACGGTGTGTGCGGGTTTTCACTGCAACTCCCTAATTAGGTTACTAATTAGAGGACTGACTGGCTGAAGAGTCCTCACAGCTGGGTTTGAACAGCTGACCTGAAGGTTATCCCAAAAATCTGCATACATACTTGCTCTTTTTGGAAAAGATCTGTGATTAAAAGTGTGCAATAAAAGGAAGACTTTGGCTGAATTCAGGAGCTGCATCCTTTAAAGGAGACGGTCTACAGTGGTGAAGGCTACGTTCTTCAAAGGTCAAGCCCCTACGGATAATTTCCTGTTTGCATCAGCAGCTGTTCCTGCCCTTACCCTTAAATCCGGAAGGGCCGCTTCTATCAACTAGCCAGGACACGCCCACTTTACCTATGTGCAGTGCATATTGGGATATGTTGGGCTGCGACAGATCCATCGAGCGGATCCTTTGCGCAGTGGGAAAGAGCAGTAAAAGAAAAACACATTTCTAGACAGCATTTGAAGGAGCCTTTGAAATGGGGCAACCTTGGCTCACCGCCATGACGCCTTCTATCTTCGGAAGCAGCCTTTGGAGCGTGCAGCCCCTGAATTTGGACACAACTTTAGGTCTTTTTATCTAAGGCATCTTATTGTCATGATCAGCCCCTCCCTGCCTGTCTTTTCCCCTGTGTTTCCCTCAGGCGGGGCTTAATTAGCTTCACCTGAGCCTTGTTGAGCTTTGCCTTATGTTCCAATCCCCTTGTTACCCAGCACACCTGCCTGTGTTTGGTCCTTGATGTACTACCCTTTATCCAGTCACCCCTGTCGGTTGTTGTCAGTTGCTGTCAGTTGTTTTAATAAACGCCCCGTGGAGGGGTTTAACCCCCGCAGCCTGCATGATGGGTTGTTCCTCCCGCCGCCAACACGACACTTATAACGTTCATCAATTTGTACACTGTTTTACTGAAGGAATTTAATGTGAGTAACTCACTGGAAGATACTTGAGATACCAACTTCAGAAATTGTTTTGTTTAAACAGTTAACAGCGTAGGCTAGCGCCCTACAGCCTATGAAACGATGTCTTTAAGCACTGCGCCTCCTACTGTATCGGTTGCATATGCAGACGTCTTTTTGCTTCATCATCAACATTCACGTTCAAACATGAACTTTTCACGAAATGAAATTATACACTTACAAAGAATCAGGCATTCAATGTTCCAAAAATTTATTTTATAGTATTAACAGAACCATTTACTAGAACTCTTACCTACCAAATTATAATAATCGGTTTAATGAATTCCTTCTATAAATACTGACCCTTCCTGCACTTCAGTTTGAAGTTTTCTTATACCCATTATTTCACTGTGGCCATTGGGTCTCACAAACGTGCTGCACTCCGTTTGGTTCTCAGCACCGTGACACTGACCCCAATATGCTACACAAGAGTCGCTTGCTGGAGAATTAACACAGAAGCATTCAGCCTGAAAATGAATTTGCGGATTTGCATTTTTAATAGTGTTCGACGGTAAGAAGAAATAATTACACGAAGGCTAGAATTATTATTTATCCAAAACGGCTCTATTTTCCATCAATATGGGTTGAAGGTATTAGCCTTGGCGGTAAAGTGAAAAAGATCTGCATGGCCCTCTGAGGAATGATACTTTTAGCTTCCTGTATTTGGAGTGGTGTAAGCCTGTCTGAGATCCCGGTATGAGCACTGGTGAAGGGGTGGCCAGAACCTTCAACCTTCCATTGAACTGACCCCTAACTACGCAAGCAGGTGAAATCCAGATAGGAGTAACAACCTTGGTACTGGGACAAAAGCAGATTTCCCTTTGGAAAGCTAGTAGCCTCACTGAAGGTAGGGCTGCCCTACGAAAACATATTATATTGGGCCCCCAATCCAGATCAATCTGATGATGTTCCAAATTTTCTAGGGAGGCAGTCACTCAGGGGCCCTTGGAATCGCGCAAACTTCCCCTCGCTTTATGACACCCCCTGACTGAAGACTTTTGTTATTTTAGTCAAACTACACCCTCACATGAGTAAGTATGCAAAACTGCCCCTCTGCAAACGTAATTCAATTCAAATCTGTATGACCAGTGCATGTATATTAATGTTTAACACGTACCGATTATTCCCTGCTTTATATACAGGCGTAAAATGCACCAAAAGTAGCCAAAAGTCAAGTGATGCCCACTTCTTTGGATCTTGCTATGGTTCAGGTACCGGAGGACTTACTACATACTCATGAGGACTCAGATAACAGAATGAGCAAGACTGTAAATTAC
>JAODKN010000001.1:12766207-12778057 GCA_026774425.1 Petrocephalus zakoni | reverse complement strand
ATAGGCACTGAGCTGCACACTCCCAATATGCAGTGTGGGCTCCAGGAAGCATGGTCCTTGGCCGCATAGGCACTGAGCTGCACACTCCTGGTGCCCACACTGCATATTGGGAGTGTGCAGCTCAGTTATGTTTTACAAACGTGAGACATAGTGTGTGACCCAGCAGTGTTGGCCTCTGTGTCTGTGATTATATAGATTATATAGTTATATAGTCACATCTGTTGGATCCTTGAGCAAGGCCCTCAACCCCCCCCCCCTCCAGAATGCATCAGAGGCCCTGGATAAATGGCCAGAACCTGTACTCAGACCCTAACCTTAATTCTCAACTGTGTGTCTGTCTGTCTGTCTGTCTGCCTGTCTGCCTGTCTGTCTGTCTGTCTGTCTCAAAGCGGTGCATAATGGGATAGGAGAAAAGAAGCATTCCTATATACCCGTAAGTGACAAATAAAGCATCATTTCAAGAAAACATTAAAGCAGACCTTACAGGTAACTAGTCATGCAGCTTGTTTATCTAAGGGTTGGTGGGGGGGGGGATAAGGAGAATGAATGGCAGCCACATGTTTCTATTCTTCAGTACCTAACTGGGATCAAACAATCGTAAGAAATGCATCCCAGACTGCTGTGCACCGTGCAGAAGGCATCATGATCTCCAAAACCCATTTTCATCAGAAAATGCGATGAAGGGAGAGAAGAAAAACAACAGTGACCCCATTACAGATGGCTCTGAATCCAAACAGGAATTTCCTCCTCCTTATAAAAGTGCCAGATAAGCCAGAAACATCTGGAATGCTAGCAGGCAGACAGGCAGGCTGGCAGCAGCATGTGGTCCCCATGGCAACGCTTCTCGCCTCCTCGAATGATGGAACAGGGGCGGAGTCCAGCCCACAGACTAATCACGGTGGGAATGTGGCACCTTTGTCATCCAAATTAAAAGCAGACCACTGCCACCCGTACCCCCACTCCCGAACGCTGCGTCAATACACCAATAGTAAAAGGGATACAAGGTCACCGTTCCCTTCGTTTGCGCTCTTCTGTCAGAGCCACACTCCTCTCCACAGACCGAGCTCGGTGCCAATACGCCGCGCTGGCACAGAAGAGACAATCTGCATGCTTGTATCCACAGCAGTCCTTCACGTTACATCATGCCTCTCTTCCCCAAAAGACCCAATTTGGCTCATCGCGAAGGTCGCCCGAAATGCCAGACACGTAATGGCACCCTTTGTTCATTTTAAGGCATTTGCTAATGAGTGCTACATTTGAATTTCTCTAAATGCCGCAGATACAACCCAACTTCTGTTTAAGAGCTGCAAGCTGTCCAGACTCGGTTACCCCCATAGCCACTTATCAAGTTCAAGGTCATGGTGAGTTTAGTGGGTATCCCAGAATGCACAAGGCACAAGGCAGGAAGACATCCTGCATGGCACATTAGCCCTACAGAGGACCACACTTTTATAGACGGCAGATCACCTGACCACATGTTCATGTACTGGAGCAGGAAATCGAGAAGAAACGTACAAACTCCACTTTAGAGGGATCTGAATCCCTAGCCCATGGAGTGTGACTTGACTTTGGCGCCATAATTAATACTAATTAAGTGATATTCATATCTTAAAGCACATTCCGGAGATTAAAACAGTTTCCACTCACAGTCTGAGTATTTAACTATCCAAGGAATACAGTTGCATACACCAAAGTACTACTGCTACTAGCTACAACCTTACCTAGTAGTAATATGCATTTTAAATAGTTAATCAAAAGGTCAAAGGATGTAATCATTACAGCTGAGTAACCAGAAGATATAAACTCAAGATGAAGATCACATTAACAACCTGCTAGAGAGGGGCCAGCGGCATCAGTACTCCAATACACTGTGTGCCGCAGCATTCCGGAGACTTCTGCCACCCTTTCTCAGGCATACATGGAGATGGTGTTTGGCTCCTTCATCTGTGACAGCTTTGAGGATGGAGCTCTGCGCTGGAGGTTGGGTGTGCAGTGGGCTTTCCCCATGCACGTAGCCTACTTCTGCTAATTCAGCTGCGGGGAGCACTTCCCACAACGGAGGAAGGAAGCTATGCAAATATGTGGCACACAGGCTCACATCTTGGGGGGGGGGTTGGTACTCATTTGCTTAGTAGGCCTTTTCAGGCAAGTAGATGTACATCACTTGGTATTTTGCAGCTGGATATTCATGAGGTACATCTGGATTAATTTCCCTTCCTGATGGCAGAACAGCAATCAAACCTCAACATCATTGGCCGTGATTGCTGTTACTGCCCCCTATGGGCTGGAGGTATGCCTAGCAGGGACCCCGAACCCTGGAAGACTGACGCAGCCCCAGCTTATGGTTTCGATTGCTGCTTTCCGGAGACGGTGATTCTACTCCCCGAGAGGCACTGTGGGAAGATCCCTTAGATGTCCTACCAGGGATCATTCATACAGACGGGAAAAAGGCTTTATGTAAAAAACAAACTATACAAACCTATTCATTCAAAGCAGGCATTTTAAGCAGGTATCTACTGTAACTGCTCAGTATGCTGATGGATACTGGTCTGGGAGGGTGTCTTCAAGGCAGTAAGGGCTTGAGAAACACAGGGGGCTGTGGATACTTTAAGGGAAAAGATCAGGGTTCGAGGGCAATCCCCATCACTCAGTGGTATTTCAATGAGGATGGTGGGGGTCCCCAATGATAAAGTTTGTTGGGGGGTGGGCAGTGATTGTACAGTCTGGATTAAATTTGATCTGATGTCCAGCCAGATATCCTGATATAGTTGGTAGGTTTACCCTTAAATGAGTGGGGGGGGTCCTATATTTTCAATGGGGATGATTTCAGTTTTTTTAAGAATGGATGGTTTTGTGGTTTCTTTTTCCCACTGGGGGATGGGCATCCATGTGCAACATGACAACCTGAGCCCTGCCTCTACCCACCTGTGACTAATTATTAAGCACGTGAGTCTGGGGAGACTGAGGGTCTGAAAGTGGTTCCTGTCGCAAGTTAGACAGAAAATCAGAAACAAATAACAGCAGCCCCTTTCCCTCCTCCTGCGCTGGTTTGCAGTGGCAAAGATCAACCAGGATTTCAGAGGCATAAGGCACATGTCCTCTGAGAGAGCCCGCTGCTCTGATGCAGCCTCGGCGCGGAGTCCGGCTCTCGACACAGACGTCGCATACACTCCCGTTCAGGTTATTTAGCGGATGCTTGTGACACAGTGAGGGTCAGAGCGCAGGGTCGACCAGTGTCCCTGGACCATTTGTGGTTTGGGGCCTTGCTCTTGGTCCCAAAAGCGATGTCACTCCACCAGCTGTGGGATTTGAACCAGCACCCAGAGGGCTATCCCACAGAGATATGTACGGCCCGTACGATCCCCAGCCTCTCCTGCTCTCATCAAACGAACAAGAAGGAGACCATCCCTGAGCAACAGCTTCGTGAAAAAACGCAGAGAACACGCGATAACCTAAGTGAAACGACGATAACAGGAGTAAAAGGGACGACGCGCGCCACTCAGGCAAAGGCAGCAGAGGAAAACTTCAGGCTGATTTTTTAAACATACACAGGATAAGCTTGAAAAGGAATAATCATTAAAATTGCAAAGCTTGCTATGTTTTTTTTTCCCGATGACAGTAAAAATGTTTTAGCAAAACTTCAACTACAGAACTGAAGGTATGCAGAAGCCTGATCTTAATCGAGCTGACTGGCGATGACAGAACTGCATGTGCATAACCTGCGATGTTATTATTAATATCGCACATCGCCCACCCCTCTAATATGCTACAGCCATTTTTCAAATTCAGTACAAAACGCCCCACCTCGCATTTTGATGCCAGTCAGCGCTGGTACCAGGTCTTACAGCAGGGAAAGACCAACACCTAGAAGTACCATACTTTTACCTACTCATGATAGCGTTATCCTACAGAAATATGAAGCCCACAGACTGTGACTGCTGTCCTTTTGATGTATCTTCTCCACCAACTGATGCTGCAGGTTAGAATTCTGTACATGGGGTGAGATTCTGTACAGTGGTTAGCACTGTTGCCTCACCAGGGTTTGGGTTTCTGCCATGGCTCTATGTAAATGGGGTCTGCATGTTCTCCATGTGTCGTCTCCAGGTACTCCGGTTTCCCCCCCACACTCCAAAAACATATGTCAGTGGTGTGTGAGTGTGGCCTGTGTTGGGTTGGCGCCCTATTCTTCCCTTTCCCTGCCTTGCGCCTGTAGCCTCTAGGATAGGCCCTAACTCCCCCCCCCCCACAACCCTGAATAAGATAAGCAGCTACAAAAGATGGATGGATGGGTCCTGGATGGATGCACTCTGTGGACATGATTGGTAGGTTGTTGGTTCAAATCCCATGGCCTGTAGAGCAATCACATCACTGTTAGGCCCTTCAGGAGGGCTTTTAACCCTGAACAGCTCCCGGGGCACCAGATAAATGGCTTAGCCTTCACTCTGACCACAAGCTTTGATCTCAGCTGCGTCTGTGGGCCTCACAGGGGAACAAGACGGGATAACTTAAGAATCCTTTTATACCTGCACTTGTAAAATGTAAAAATAAAGTATCGCTAATGACATGAAGTCACAATGAATAATGCCATTGTTCACAGCAAGCTTAAATAGTAACGGTCACTGATAGACAGACAGCACCTGGCAAAGTGGCCGTGTTCCCGGAACCGGAGGGAATGCGCGGGGGTGGGAGGGGTATCGGTATCCATTGACGACAGTGCGGTTTTTGGCCAATGCGGCGGTCACACTCAGCCACCGGGTCGCGAATGCTCTCTCTGTTGATGGTGGGGGGCTGGTAATGCCTCCCTAATCCCGGCCTGAAAGGAAGCCTGGTGGCAGCATTTCCTTTATCCGCTTGCAGACGATTCCGCACAGGGATAAACACACCGCTGAGTCAGCAGGCGGCCCTGCACCTCTGCGTTAAGGGCATTCCTGCTTTTCTCTTTCAGGGCAGCTCCGAGAGAGTCCTGCCAGAGTCGCTAGTATCTGAGTCAGAAGGTCTGCGGTCGCAGCTTCCCATCTCTCCTCTCACGTCTCATCTGTGCACTGATGTCACCAAAAAAGAGCGAGACGGACAACCTGAAGATGAACACCTGAGTGAAACATCTGCCAGCCCCTGACAGTGCATTATGGGAAGGCTGGCCTTCTGCCACCACAGGAAGGAATCATGTTTCCACAGGAACTTGCAGGGAATCTTGAATTTATATCTATCCCTATGTGTTTATATTTATCCCTATGTGCCTGTACTGATTTATAATACTGCCTCCCTTCTCTGGCTTTGATTACAGGGACTGGTGTCATTTTGCATGCCATAAACATAACATTTGCATTGCATTATGGGAATCGCCTGCCCTACTTCCCTTTTAAAGTCTGTGGCTGGGTGCCAGACTCTGAGAAATTCAAAAGAAACCTCGGGGTGTTGGGGGGTGGGTAGGAGCTGTGGATCTTACGGCCGCTACCGTGGCAACGGCAGAGCCCAGGTGATTCAAGGCTAACACAGCCATCCGTCAGAAGGGAAGAGGGAAAGGGAGATTCTGGTATCCTTGCTACCGTGTTATGCCATGGATGAGGGTATGAAGAAGCAACTGCCAGGGCTGGTGGTTTCGAAAGGCCCACAGACACAGCTGTACTCAGTTCTCGAGTTTTTAACACAATAGGAAATGACCGCACATAACTCTCTATGAATGAGCAACTTGGGCACTTCAGGCACTTGTGGCCTCCCTGGGTACATTTAAACAAATGGGCGCAGTACTGGGAGCAGCGATACATCATCAAAGCGACGCAGTGGACAGCGCGTAGTGGGAGAGCTCGCGGATTACGGGCTGAGCGGTGAGATCGTTGTATGTGGTGGATAGCGGGACGCCATCTGCCTGCACACGCTGGAGCAGCAGATTGGTCATGATTTATTGATGATGTGTTATGGAACATCGCAGTCACAGGGTGGGCCCCCTTCATACACGCCTGGAGGGAGGGGACGAGAGTAAGGCCCACCCCCTACCCGGACCTTAGCAACCATGAGTGGCGACAGCACGTGTGCGTGGGGGGGGTGGGGGGGCGGATGAAGGGCGCTCTCCAGCCTACACTCCAGCCAGACGACCATGTCCCATCCCCCCCCCCCCCCGCACTTATGCCTGAAAAAGACATGGGCGCACATGTTCTGTTATCAAGTAAAAGGCGGAGACGCTGGGCCACGGGTACGGAAAACTGTAGGGAAAGACACCCACGTGATGCATGATCAAAGGCAGAGCACAAAATTAGGATGAGTTAGGATGAGCCTAGGAGGATGAATAGATGGATGGACGGTTGAGGGGTCAAGCCCATGTCAAATTTCAATCAGTGTAATTCTTACTACTAATGTGGTATTGAAAAACATAGCCTACATAGTCTTTTATCTCAATCAAAACAATCTGTCATAGACACAGTCAAGTCTTGCCAGACACATTTGTCCAGGTATTGACAGGTTGACAATCTGGGGGATGGATGGATGGATAAATGATGGATGGGTAGATGTCAGGTCCATAAAGCAGCCAATTCCTCTTATTATTAAACACAGCGAAACACAGAAGCGATTGATGACCCAGTGAGCAGTGTCACGTCGGTGCATCTGCATTTAACCCTGTAGTGTCTGGCCCCGGTGTCCCAGCGGTCCAGCATGGCCTGAACGGTGCTCCGCCGCGGCCGGGTCTCGCATGGGGGTGAAGCTGTCTTCTGCATTATTAATCCGCTTATGGAGTGCACATGCTATATTTAGAGGCTGTTGCGAAGGCTTAGAATGCAGCATCTTTGGTTCGCCGACATGCCGGGGCCCCCGGGGGCAACCAGTCACGTGATGAGAGAGAGCACCGGATATAGACGACGGGAGCGGCTCCTGGGCCCAGCGTGGAGGTTCCACAAGGGCGAGGAGGAAGAGGGGAGCCTCCCGTTATACGGCAGCCGAATCCGGGGATTGGAGGCGGCTGCGCAACATGGGCAGGAAGGACACAGCGGGAAGAATCACCAGGAAATGGATCGGACGGGGTATCAATGATTCATGGGCTGGGCGGGGGGCAGCCGGCAAAGGGAGGCCCCAAATCAGGAGCCAGACTCCTGCAATCTGACATCCTGGGAAGAGCCCTGCACTTTGGTAAAAGTATAAATGTAAAATGCTTTTGCACAGTGGGATATGGGCAGCAGGGTGACTCGGCGGGTAGCGCTGGTTCGAATCGCGCCCCTCCTCTCGCTGCACTCTCTGTACGCTGTACTCTGTAGGCCGGTGGATTATTTTTACTAGCTGGCTCAAACAATGAAATGGCAAGGTTTTATGTTTCAGTTCCACGAATGATCACGAATACAACAGCTGCTTCCAAACCAGCACAAAAAAATGAGCTTATCCAAAATGAAGAACGAGTCTCGTTAGTTTCATGGAACATGGAAATGGATTTTAAAAATGACACGGTGAAGCTCAGATTCGTCTCTCCACAGAAGATAATTACCCCGGCCTGGGCTGAGTGGTGTCTTTGGTACCCATGTAGTGTGAGTATGTGTGCATCCGGGGTGTACCCCAGCTGTGTGTCCTAAGCAGCCTGGGACAGCTTCCAGCTGACCCTGAACTGGATCAGTGGTTATAAGACGGAATGACAGTTGGATAATTTACTAAAGCAATTCAGGTTAAGTGTCTCATTCAAGGGTATAATTGCTGCGCACCTGCTGGGACATGAATTACTAACCTTATGGTTACTAGTACACATTCATCACCACTATGCTCACACTATGCTATAGCTAATAAGTGTGAGGACTGCCGCCCCCCCCCCCCCCATAGGAGACAGCACTTTACAGGATTGGCAGAGGATTGAGGTACCCAAGCTCCAGCTGATCACTGCCTCTGCCACTTTCTCCTTCTCCACTTCCTGCTCCCTTCGTATCCTCCATCGATCCTCGGCAGCCTCCTTGCTGAGTCAGGGCAGGGTAGCTTTGGCAGGCTGGCGTGTCGCGTGCACCTGAGACAGGGTGTTCAAATATGAAGGTGCCCTGTTACCCGAGCTGCCTAATTCGCAGCTTCCAGTTTTGGAGCGTTTACCAACCACAGATGCTGTGTGTTTGCTGACGCTGATGTGACGGGCTTAGAACCAACAACCATAAGGTTAAAATCCCACACCTTTAATCACTTCTCTTTACTGCCTCCAGCAGCAGCCAGATGTCTCACATTAACCACAGCCATAGTGGACAGTGTTGAATGATGGCAAACTCAAGGGTTTAGAACCAACAACCTGCAGGTTCCACTTCCACACCTTTAACCTCTTTGCTACTGCCCCTGAAAGCAGTCGTGTTTTTCACATTGTAGCTGCACTGCACAAACACAGAACCATATTTGTTTAGCCATCTGCTACACAGGTTGGATGTTGAATAGAATTAGAGTGAAAAGTGCAAATGTGCTCCTGACCGGACACTGGTGACAAAGGATCCATCCATGTAACACTGATGGTGTTGGCTCAGCAGCGAGGCAGCACACATATGGATAGTAGGTCAAACAGAACTCAAAGTGCAAGCTGGCCAGATGTTATCAGTCCTCTATCGCCAGGTAACTGCCCCGGCACGGTCAAGTGCCCTCATTACATCTCCCATCACAGTGCCACACAGTGGCCAGAATTTGACCGGCATCAGTGGCTGAGGTGGCCTGACAGTAAGCCAGAAGATCTGGTGAGCCTCCATGTTTATGCCTTCTGGTTTTCCCAGGGGCTGCTGTCAGGGTTGGGATTCCGCGGCAGGTTTGGGGGAAAGCGATCAGGCCTGGATTTCCAGTTTTGGTAATACAGAGGGGAACACTGCATTTTGGGAGGACCGATTCTGCTACCGGGGGTGGGAATGACGACTACACTGAAATTATGCTGTGAGCCACGGACAAGCATGTTTTTACACTGACAGCGGTAGGTATATCGGCACCATTGTGTTACCTGAATATGGAATAATTATATTAAAAGAGACTTACATTGACAAGCAGGGAAAAAGATCAGAGCCTGCAGACAGGAGAGATTCACTTTTCACTGAAAATCTTATTCTCTGAAAATCCTTTCATTCTCCGTCACCGTCTCTGAGACCACAGAGCCCACTGTACAAATAAAATAGAATATAAATCTAACAAAGGGGTGTTAGATGCTTGAAAACAGAATAAAGTAGAAAAGTGACAGTGTACATCGGACTACAGAGGCGCAACCCCCCACCCCCCTACGGACATCCTCTCCTCAGCCTTTGAGGGTCCCCGCTGAGTGCGGAGGTGTGATAGATGTCACTGGCAGGCAGAGCAGGGAGCGGGTGTGTTTAAGCCCCACTGGCTGCCCTGTCAAACCTGTCCTGGCTGACCAGCCGCTGCCGGCTTCTTACCCCTTTGGTAGCGGGTCAGTCTGGGCACACTTGGAATGCCATCAGCTTCTAGTCTGACACCTTTGCCTTGGAGGCAAGGCCTTGGTAGTGGTGCTGAAAGAAGTGCCATTAGCGCCCTCTGGTGGTACCTTAGTCCAGGTGGCACGGCCCGTGCACCGCTGCTCCTAGCAGTCCCTGGATTTCTACAGGTGGGTCAGGAGTTACATTCCCCCCACCACCAAGGGCTGTCTGCAGGCTGCCAGTCCTTCACGCACCCAAGACCAGCCAACGAACACACCATTCGCTGCATTCTGGGAGGTAGTAAAAAACCTGTGTCCCTTCGCAGTCTGTGCATAGCTGTTAGGGAGGGTGTCACCTTGTCACCTCCCATCTGCCCTGCCATACCGTCCAGGGACCCCGCTTCGGTGAAGTGAGCAGAGGAGAACTTCCTTCTTGAGTCAGAGGGTGTCCTTGGGTTAGTGGTGGGGAATCATGACAGCTGAAGTCCCTCAAAGCAGCAGGTGCATCTTTCCTTCCCAAGAAGCCCCCCGCACTCAGTGTATAAACCTGCATTTTTTTCTTGCCCCCCCGCTCCAGGGGCTTATTGCTACAGCCGGAACCCGACACCCTGTCATTTTCAGCGCAGCAGAGGGAACATCGCTCCCTGTCTTCGGAATATCCTGGCCGGCAGAACTTAATGGCTGCAAAAAGCAGAGACTATCTCCATCTACAATGTCAGAATTGAACAAAAGGCCACTTGCAATGCAGAGTGTTGGTGAGCACAGTATATAGTTACATATGCGGCAATACAGGCCAGCCAAAACACAAAAACCTGCAGAATTAAGACGCAGCAGCACTTCACTGGTAG
Source organism: Petrocephalus zakoni (assembly GCA_026774425.1). Taxonomy (NCBI): domain Eukaryota; kingdom Metazoa; phylum Chordata; class Actinopteri; order Osteoglossiformes; family Mormyridae; genus Petrocephalus; species Petrocephalus zakoni. Next base: position 12,767,857 of record JAODKN010000001.1, on the reverse strand, counting down.
GCACTCACTCGCAGGAGATCAGGCCCTCCTCCAGTGTCCCTGCTGAGGAACGCCTGGAACATCCTACTACAGCAGATGTCAGGCTCCAGACCACCAAGATTCGCTGGCCACCTGACGGAACCCCGTTTACCTGCTCGCCGCCACAGTGATGACAGCTGGATGTACAGGTCATCAGAATATCCTTGACAAATTATGTGAATACTATTAGAGCTTCCAACTAGGTGTTGACTAATGTCCCTTGGGAAGTACAGCAGGAAGCCTGACTTGGCACAAACTGACTCACCCGAGCAAAACATCAAACATACTTTGGCCAAAAATCTTAGGATAAAAGTATCATTACAGCATGAATATCTGTAATGAACCATAAAACCAATTTTTTTTTATGACTGAGGAGCACTTTATGTTGTGCAAAAAATTCACAGACCAGTAAAACTTAAAAAGTTATCAAACCCTCCAAAAAAGCCCAGCATTCTATGGCTGATTTGACCGGCACCTGGGATCCCCTGTTTATAAGCAGAGGTGAACATTTCAGATCCAGAAAATAAAAATCCATACCAAGGTTCTGTTTCAACCAGCCAGTTTAATGTGAAAAGAGTACTCAACTGGAAACAAAATCTTGGCGTGATGTTAACCTGAAATATCCACCACTGCTTATAGGACAGCTCTATAGCCAATAATATGAGATGCATCTAAAGTGGGCATCCTGAACATCAGGTGTAGCGATACCATTTTATGCTGTTTTAAAGTGGTCTGACTTTGCCAGAAGCTGCACATTTCGAAGCTGCAATTTAACATCAACTGACACATGACGATACAGCTCAGAGTATAAAGCTTTACAGACTGTATATGCCCATCTCATGACGGAGGTTTCCATTTAAAAGTGCTGCCAATGAATAAATAAAGATTACCACATGGAGAACAAGAGGGCAGGAGAGCAGGGAGGGAAGTCTGTGAGCCACCTGAACCTTTGAAGGAATGAAGTGATTAAAAATTGAGGGCTCTTTCTATGCAAGTAATTCGGAACAGCCCGCTGTGAATCTGCAGGTTAGGGGGTCTAGGGGACCCTTCCCAGTCTTATCTTATTAAAACCTGCTTCCACCCACTGAGTTGAATAACCCGCAGACATGTTTGAGTTTAGAGGAGAAGGGGGGAGGAAAGCGAACGGGAAAAAGCTGAAGGAAGTCATGGGGGGGGCGGCCGTTTGACTGGCGGGGATCCTTTTCACATCGGCACCGACCCGCGAGCTTATTCACACACTCAGTGCCATAAATAACTGCTATGGGCCGGGAACTTGTGGCGAGGTTACGTGAGGGTAGACCCCGCGAGTCAACGGGCCTTAGGATCTAGGCAGAGTTATTGCAGTGCATTATAATTCAGTGGGAAAATCAAATCAGAATCAAATCAAATTGTCTTTTATTGTAAATTCACTATATGTGCAGAATATACAGGAGAATCGGAGTGCCTATAAGGTCTAAAAAAATAGAAACATAAACACACACTTTAGAAAGGTTGTTAGCTTGATGTTTATGCCTAACACTAATGCGGATATCATGCAGCTCTTTCTCATGCCCTGCACACACACACACACACACATACCATGTATACCTATCTTTATGGGGACACTCCATTCATTCCTATGGGCATAACCCT
>JAODKN010000001.1:12661644-12680285 GCA_026774425.1 Petrocephalus zakoni | reverse complement strand
GTTTGTCATTGGCGGTGGCTTCCATGTTTAAAATTTGGGTTTTTGGGCCGGGCCGGCGGCCCGGAAGTTGCCCGGGGTTTTCCCGGGGCCCCCCCCCCCCCCCCTGGCTGCCTGCCCTGCCCCTCCCCGCTTTGCCTGCCTGTGTCCTCTGCAGGACGTTTGCATTTCCGGGGAGAACTGTCCTTGCCACAAGCTCTGGCTGCAGACCACGAGGCTGCACCTGAGAATAGGCCTGCCCTCACATTGCAGTCAGGCTCTGGGCGGATGGTGTGTGAGAATGAGGCCTGTCCTCTTCGGGCGGGCTTTGGCCTGTGGTGTGAGTCTGCAGCTAAGCAATGCTAACCGGTCCTCGGTGCGTGTTAGGTGTCGGCAGAAAGGGAAAGCTGACATCTGATTCCCCGGGGATGGTGCGTGGTCTTTAAGCTGTGAGGATGGGCCAGATCTCTCCTGCATTTCTTATCATTGCTCTGTATCGGCCATGTAAGCACGCGCCACTCCCTCTCTGCAGGTATTACATATCAAAGGGTGCCATCGTGGACCAGCTTGGTGGAGACCTGAATTCAACACCACTGCACTGGGCTACAAGGTAATACATCCTGGTCTACGCGTCCGTGGTGAGGTGGACACCTATCGGCCCCATGCACCCTCCGCGAACTCGCCTCTCTCAAAATCATGACAGGAGGTGTTGCTAACAGGAAGGTCACTCCAAGTGTGTAACTGACATTTATCGACTCACCACTGAAATGTCACTGATAGAACCCAACAACCGAATATTGTCAGTGTTGATACCTAAAATCACAGTGGGTTGCACTGCATCCTTACCAAATCTCTTTAGGACTCTTCTGATTGGTTCTCTTCTCACCTGAGCTCTCTCTTGAATTGTCTGTGCTCACTACCCTGTGTCAGTAAACCTGGCTATTTTCAGTTCCTTGGGCATTCAGAGTTAGAATCCCCCTCCCGACAGCATTCCGTTCTCTTTTAGGGTGTACAAAACTCCTTGGAACCCCTCCACATCCCTCTACTCTGTGTCCTATTTTTTAAGGATTTATTTTGTTCCTCATTCATGTTTGTAACATTGAACTCTTCTTTAATGTAGTGTATGGGGTTTCATGCCACTCTGGGAAGGCATAGCCCTCTCTCTCAGGCTGAAGGGCTGCCCCCGGGGGGTGGGCTGATTTTAGTCTGATTTAGTGGCTGCTTATGTCAGCTATGAATACTACCTGAACTTAATCTTTGCAGCAGTCTCATTGGTATAATACAGTATTTCTCAACCCAGTCCTCAGGGACCTCCAAACAAGCCACATTTTTGCTCCCTCCCAGCCCCCAACACACCTGTACCAGGTATTCTGTGTTCTTGATTGGCTGGGAGGGAGCAAAACTGTGGACTGTCTGGGGGTCCCCAAGGACTATTGAGAAGCATTGGTGCGATGCACACACTGGGCTCTGAGACCAGCTTTAGAATGCCCTGACTCACAGACCCAGCCGGGGCCTCCCTTAATACTGCTGTGCACAGAGCGTCGTTTAGGGATCAGAGAGAATCTAATGTCATGTGTCCGTTTCCATCTGGAGGGCTGGGTTCCGGCATCGTACCGTGACAGCTGACGTGCTTCCTCAGGTCCCAGGACCACGTGCATCAGCCTCACACTCTCACGCATCAGCATAGCTTCCTACAGGGCTGTTACTTACACATCTGCATCATGCAGTTGTATTATTCCTGGTAAGAATAATGTTGGAGTGGAGCGAAAATTTTGTGTTTTGCTGTTTGTACAAATTCTGACCTATTCGTATTAAATTTTAATTTACAGATATATCACTTTTTCTTCTAGGAGCTATTGCCGTGTGACAACATTTGTGCATTCATGTTGTGGAGGTTTTATTGACATAAGTTGATATTAATGTACATCAGTATTTCCCAGCTGGTCACACAGATGGTCCATGTTTGTGCTCCCTCCCAGCTCCCTGCCAGATAGTCCACATTTCTGCTTAAAACTGGACTATCTGCAGGTCTCTTAGGGCCGGACTGGGAAGCGCTTATTTACATCATTTAAAAAGCACCTTGAACACGAGTGACCCTGTATTTCCCATAATGCCCGGTTCCATGCACCACCTTGGCGTGACGGGTGCTCTGGCGACCTTTAACTCCGGGATCCCCTGTCTCCCCAGACAGGGCCACCTCTCCATGGTGGTCCAGCTGCTGAAGTACGGGGCCGACCCGGCGCTGATCGACGGCGAGGGTTGCAGCTGTGTCCACCTGGCTGCGCAGTTTGGACACACCTCCATCGTGGCCTATTTAATCGCCAAGGGCCAGGTGTGCAATGCAGGACCTCACACATGGCAGCATTCTGCAGCACGGCTGGTTTAGAAACGGAGCCGTAACCTTCCAAGTATTTTCTGTGGATTTATGCGCACTTGCTAGTGTTTTGTAAACAGTTGGGACAGACAGTGTTGTCATAAATTTCGTTCCATCTGTAATTTAACTAGCACCGAAAGGTGAAATTTACTCATGTTTTATATCTGGAGCAAATATTGTTGCAAAACATGAGTTGTATTAAATAAGCCAAGTGTAGTTGAAGTCTAGTTTATGAGCACAGAGAGAGAGTGTCAGTATATTAAGTGTCTGTTCTCACACTGTTTTATGCTGTTGAATTTAGCTTTACTTCAGTTTATTTTTGATGTTTATGGAGACAGACTTGAATTTTATTGGTTTGATTCTACTTCAGTAGAAGTTTACATCCGTTGCACACCAGGGGGAGCTAAACCATTTGTTTTCACAATAGGGATTATTTTATTTATGCGATTTTGCTGACTTGATGCTTGAGAAACTGTTTCTCTTTTGGTTGTAAACTTCTCTGAGGCTTCGGCTGCTAGAATCCATTCAGTGCTTACCTGGATCTTAACTGTAAATTGCTGAAACAGCACTTGAAAAACATTACCCATAAGCACTCGTTTTCACCTCCCCCCCCCAGGATGTTGACATGATGGACCAGAATGGCATGACGCCATTAATGTGGGCTGCTTACAGGACTCACAGGTTCGTATGTGTTGGTTAATTTCTTTTAAACTCATCATAACATGAGATTTGGCTGCCATACCGCAAGCTAGGTCCTACTTCTACTGTTCCCTACTCTTGCCAGAGAAAAATCTAGTTGGCAATAGCTTTTAATGGGATGGCCCAAGGGCTGCATATCAAGGGCTGTCCTCATTGAGCCACATCCAGGGAGCCCCCACCCCCTTTACTGTGTTGGCGTGATGCACAACCCGCGAGTGAGCTGCAGCTGTAATGCGTGGGTCGCACACACAGGTAGAAATGCGGAGCGGGTGGGACCCACTCACCTTTACACTGAACCTGACGATACGGTGAGCGGCTGCTTAGGCTTCTGCCGGGTGTCGCTGGAAAGCAGGCTGACTCCCGTCGGACTCGCTGCCAGGAACCAGTGACATGTCAGAGCCCAGGCTTTCAGCGCGTTTCGCTCCGCTGCTTGTCAGCCGTCATATAAACTCCCACGCTTGATTTTGCAGAGCAGGTTGCCAACATTACTGCTGTTCATGTGAACTAAAGAGGGTCTGAAGTATTGATAAGGGTGTCAGAGGCTTGACACACACTGATAAGCCGCCTCGCATTATGATCCATAATCAATACTTAAAAAAAAGTAATTGTAGAGCAGCCTGTCATCTTTGCCATTCAGCCCATAGTTTTGTCGGTGCTGTGTTATGCTCTGTAATCATAGGCTTGACTGTGATGTATAGGTGCTCTGCTGTCAAATGCTGACAGGGCAGTTCCTGCAGGATAATGCTGACCGTGCCACCCGCCCCTTCCCGATAGAATAGGTACATTTTGGTGTCCCTGTGCTTCTTTGCAACTTGACAGCAGCTACGGTGCCGGCTCACGAAGCCATTCTTGTCTCGCGGTGATGACATCACAGTGCCACATGCTTTTGCTTCTCCTCGGGATTTTCATTTCTCCTCGGGTTTCTCCCCACACAGCGTGGATCCCACCCGGCTCCTGCTGACGTTCAACGTCTCTGTCAGTCTGGGCGACAAGTATCACAAAAACACGGCACTTCATTGGGCCGTTCTGGCCGGCAACACCACTGTCATCAGCCTGCTGCTGGATGCTGGAGGCAATGTAGACGCCCAGAATATCAAGGTGAGGCCCAGCACCCCCTGCTGACCAGGAGCAGGCTTATCGGCCGTCTCAGCATTTTCTCCCTGTCACTGAAATGCACATTTCCCCCTTTTTCTACTTTATCTTTTTCTCCTTTTTGGACTGTTATTATACCGTTTAACTGCCAAAATAGACTGAGTCATAACCCAAAGAGCAAGAGTGACTCTCAATACCAAGAACGCTAAGACCTTACTTGTAGTCTTGGCAAGACTGGTATTGCTAACTTGCCTTTAAAGAACGAATTTGTGGCACAGTGAATCATGGGATTGGTCTCATTCGGCGAGCAACCGATGCACCCATGATTTTTGGGGCAGGGCAAGACAAATGCAAGACTTTTATCGTCCTCCATACTTGCATTCTTAGTATTTACGGCATTTAGCTGACAACCTTATTGAGAGTGACTTGGGGTTAAGGGTCTTGCTCAAGGACCCACTGGTGGTGGTAGGTGGGATTTGAACCAGTGACTTCTTGCTTCATAAGCTAGGTCTCATACCACTAAGCCACCACACAGCCTATTTGTACTGGCTTTTAGCAACGGGTACATGACAACACAAGTACGGTCAGGTATGCATATTGAGATTTACCCCATATCATGGTTGCAAGTTGCCTCTTTAGCGTCATATGAATGACACTAGCCTGAATCTATGGCAACGCCCTTTAGGTAAGCATGCCATCTGCTCTACATGCAGCCAGCATGTGTCTTCTGAAATGCTGCGTCAAGTTTATGCCCTCAGCCTCCACTAGGTGTTTACATTCAAGGTTGGCATGTCTGCCAATAAAACAGTCATTCTGGCACCTCCCGTGCCCAAGCACTGGTAGCTTTGACCAACGTGTCTGCCGTGGCCTCTAGGGGGCAGCAGCGTGCTCTAAAGGACCTACAGTCCTCCGCATGAGCTATCTAAGCATGCATCTAAGGGTCCCAGGCCCACAGCTGCCACAGTTCTGTCTCAAGCCAAACAATTTTCTGTAAACAGCTGTTGCTGTTTTCACTTGGAAACGTCCCACTCTTTGATGCATTGTGGCTGGATAGTAATTTGGAGGCTTTAAATGGATTCGCTGAGGAGGGCAAGGATTTGAGCCACAGAGCTGTCAGCAGAATGTGATAAACAGTGTTTCTGTGACTGCTCGCTGCAAGTGACTAATGAGATGACATGTACGTGACATTTACCTTGGCAGGCATACACGTCTGTCCCTGAACCAATGGCTATAAGATCGCCCCCTCCTGGCTCACACCTCACCTCTAGCAGCTCCTTACAAAATAATTAGGGAAGGGTTTTGGCTGCAGGCTCCTGCAAAGTGAAGTGTGAACACCCACAGCTTTACAAAGAAGAAGAAAACTTAAATCTGCAAAGCTGATCCTCTCCGCGCTTCGTCTGGCTCGCTTTGAAGAATATTGGAAGCTGAAGAACACCACATCAAAAAAAACAGGATTTTCTGATGAATTGAAGAGTGTTCACAGTGTCAGGTTTATGTTTGCTTGCTGAGAGGGCATGTCTTGTCAGCATTAAACGGGTTCATGCTATTGAGCAGAGAGCTGAAAAACAGGCAGTTCGTACAAAGCCATTAAGATATCTGTACGACCTAGGGGACTTTGCATACTTATTTTTCCAAGAGTAAGAAACAGTATCCTATGTACTTATGTGACCTTGGGCGGATTTGCGAGTGCGTTTAATAGGGTTGGCACTATGGCATGGTTCCTGTATGTCCTCTATGTACCGGACCATTCTGCAGCACAGATTTCGGTGCCTCGTTTCAGTGCCACTGAAATGCCTGAGCTGTCTATTTGAAATACTTGCCCTCTGGTGCTCAGGCAACAGAAGCATCACTGCACCTCGCGTGTCATTGCTAGCTGACATTACACATGCTCTGATGTCAGCAGGCGCCCACCGTTAGCTAGTAGCTACCTTAAAAACGGTTAAAATGCCTGAAGCTAAAACGGTCTGACGTGTGTTTTTCGCTCAAGAGGATTCCGACACTGGGATGTCAGGTGTTTAAAGTTGGGAGTGGGGGGGGGCTTACAATTTCTTATATTTATGTATTTGAGGTGTTAAATTAGTAGATTGTTCAGTTTGAAGCTCAAATTATCCATAGAAATTAAAAAGCTGTCCTATAATTTCACAGACCTTCCACTTGTGTTTAAGTACCGGCTCAGGCACTGTTTAGCCACCGGCATAGTTGTAAAAGTGACGTTTTAGCATCAGTTTCGGGAAAAACGCTACCCAGCCCTAGTGTTTAGTCAGCCTAGGTATCACCATGAAAGCCAGTGAGAGGTTTTAATGGTCTGGTTGCGGTTTCTAATGTGTGTGTGTCCATGTGTCCAGGGGGAGACTGCGCTGGACCTGGCCAAGCAGAGGAAAAATGCCTGGATGATAAACCATCTGCAGGAGGCCCGGCAGGCCAAGGGCTACGACAGCCCATCCTACCTGAAGAGGCTGAAAGCGGACAAGGTGCGGAGTGGAGTGTGTATGTGAATGCGGTGTGGTTTGGGGAGTGGAGTGTGTATGTGAATGCGGTGTGGTTTGGGGGGCTGAAGGTGAATCAAGTTATGCTGAGACTTTGGGTGTTTATCAACATGCGTGACAGTTCTTGTTTTCTCACATGACATCATCTTCCATTGCTGAAGTACAATTCTAATACTCAAGAAGAGAAGTACAGAGGACGGTAAAATCCCAGCATGTCGTTCTTACCCAGTCCCATATACCAAGGATAGGTTTCATTTTCACAAACAAGAACAGTCCCATTGCACCCTAAGTCCATTCTGGGGAGGCATGTAAGCAAGAACACTCTTGCCAAGGATGCAAGAGCATTCTTTGCATTCTTGGTACTGAGAAACACTCTTCCCTCTGCTATCTGCAGAGGTATAGAAGTATAAGTGCATGGGAATTATTGCACAGTGACACAGCCAGGTGCATTCATGAATACTATGAAGTGAATAAATAGATATAAAGGTACACAAGTGGTGCCTGAGTGGTGTGATAAATGTGGTGCTTTTAGGGTCAGGGGTAGCTGGGGTGATTTTTAGAGTCGGGTTGGACTATGACATGGTGGTGGGGGGGTACTTCTCTCCATCCTGAATGTCCTTAGCAACCAGCTCTGACCCATAGGGTTGCTCATGATAATCCCTGGGTGCAGCTGCTGTTGTACCCATGTGCAGATCTTACTTTTTCCAGCAAAATTTTGGGCTGAACAAAAAATTTAAAAGCTGCATCAGCCTAAATGAAATGCAGCGTCTGCAAAACAATAACTAGCATAACAAAAATAACAGGGACTATATATATTTCTGCAGTTAAATATGTGGACTCATAACCCAAGTCGTTTAAGTCCCTGCTGCTGTGCCCTGGAGCAAGGTAATTAACCTCAATTACTCTGTTAAAATATCAAGCTGTTTAAATGGGTAAGATTGAAAGCAACAGCTCAGTAATTAAATGGAAATGTAAGAAATGGTGAGTTTTACACACAGCGCTGAGTTTTGGTTGGTGGTAGCCAGAGCCACACTTAGAGCCGCCACCAGGCGAATCCGCTCTGTGTGGGCTGGCTTCAGTCCACAACTCAGTATGACCGATATGTTGGTTCTTAGGCTGCAGTGTCTTTGTCTGTAAAGAATCCCAGACTTATTGGAAAAGACTCCTAAGTGAAGAAATTGCTGTTTGCTAACGCTCAATTTGGTGTTTTGTGCACAATTTCTGGACAGTGTCCTCGGCGATTAGCCTGGATGAATCTATTATTACTTAGCCAAGCTCTTGATTTGCTGGCGTCTTTTTTTATATATGAAGTCAATGAGTCTAAAACGTTTGACACGGATCTCAGAAATTTAATGCTATTGTCTCAACTCTAAAACAGGAATATACAAAATATATTGCATCCAGAAATTTTGAGATAACATTTAAACATTTCTGCTTAAATGCAAATTGTTTCAGTTTATTGTATCGGTTTACACTTACAATACTTTAAACTCTTAAAAATGAAACTCACATGGTCACAGTGGAAGGAAGGAAACGGTTTCAGATGTTTTTGACAGTTTCTCTCCGCATCAGACGTAACCTGATAATCTCAGACGTCTCCGTCGGTTTGACCCAGTAATCTTGAATACACGTTTTCTCTGCATGCTCCATGAGCTCCAGGCCTTCCGAAATCGCCCTGGAGCTCTGGCGCCCAAAGCTTCAACGGTCGTAATGCTCGCAGCCTGCAGATCCCGCCTAGCTGGAGGAATTTGCTCCGTTTGTCTCCCCTGGGCTCTTGTATTCCCCTGTTTTATAAGGAGCTCTTTAGAACTGTGTAGACGTGGTGGGGAAACGGCATCTAGTCAAGGCTGCTTTGATGGCTCATTTGAGACTAACGCCTGCTGTAACTTTAATTCAGTGTGTCAAGTCCGCGGATGAGAATGTTAAATGTTAGTAATGTCCCTGCAGAAGAGTCTTCTAACATTTCTTAGGAAGACATGCATACCACAGTCATGTCTTTGGATGCATGGAGTAGTCCATGGTCTGATTCTCCTTGCATCTATGAGCTGACCGCCTACGTTTGACACTTGCCCTGTGTCTCTCAGGACTTCCGGCAGAAGGTGATGCTGGGCACCCCATTCCTGGTCATCTGGTTGGTGGGCTTCATAGCTGACCTGAACATCGACTCCTGGCTCATCAAAGGGCTGATGTACGCCGCGGTGTGGATCACGGTGCAGTTCCTCTCCAAGTACGTCTTGGGTGCCGGCTCATGTATGAGCTCTCTGTGATGTTTCTCAGAGGGCCCCAGAAATGGGAATGTGTAGTAGTCATTTGGGGAAGACTGCATTTCCAGGAGCTTGATGGCATCGTTTGTAGTGATAATCCTGCAGTCTGTTTGGGTCCCTCTTGTGTTATAATTGTAAAATCGTACAATGTAAACTTATTATGTTTGCTTGTCGTGGCAAAGCTGCATTCGATTTCCTTGTGAAGAGGTCGTGGGGGTGCAGATCTGGGGTGTAGTGCTGTTCTGAGGCTTGAACAAAGAGCAGCAGTGAGCCCCCTGAAACTTAGTTGGGTAACCCTGTTTCTCTGTGCCCTGATTTCCCAGGTCCTTCTTTGATCATTCCATGCACAGTGCTCTGCCCCTGGGTATCTACCTGGCCACCAAATTCTGGATGTACATCACCTGGTTCTTCTGGTTTTGGAACGATATCCTTTCTATTTTGGGCTAACTTGTGATCTGCTGTGTGTGTGCGCGACACCTTACTCCTGTCAGACTGGCTGCACTCGGGGACCGGAAATGTTAAAATTAGTAATTTGATATAAACCCAAATTCCGGATGTACACTTATAGGTTAAAGCAATGAGAAGGTGGAATCAATGTATCGCCTCTAGTCAGGGTTTCTGGTCTTTAAGCCACAGCTTATGAAAGAAGGACTGCAATCACAAAAATAATCTTAGGCTTCATTTTTTGGCACTGAGAGAGGTTTAGTTGTTATGGGGAAGGACAAGGAGGGCTGGAAATTTGATGCAGGTCCATCCCCTGTCCAGGGACCATTGAGATGTCACTCCAGGTACTCGCAAGTCCTGCCCCCCGATAGCAGACGCTGTGGCGCAGGCAGAAGGCCTCTCCACCATCTGCTCTCATCTAATTAGCTGGTGTGCATTGCAGCATTAGCAGAATTAACAGCCCACCACTCCACCCCCATCAGCAGCTGCACAGCAACGTTTCCAACCCTCAGTGACCCATGGCAATACACACTTCTGCTCTCTACCTTCCCTGTTGTGTTAAATTCAAGCTTGAGGTTTGTGCTGAGGACACACCCCTGCTCTTTGTCAAGGTTCCAAACTCTGAAGGCTTAGAGATTAATAGAAGCAGCCAGAATATTCGTAAAAAATGACTACATTTATCTGGCACGAATATTTACAATTCACGAAACATTATCTGAGTGTGTGTTGTGTGACAAGCCTCACTTAATGTAATGGCATCTTCAGTCTATTAGACCTTGATCTCTTAATCCTTTTAATGGTCTGAACTACAACTTTTCCACACATGAACTATCAGGATTAGAGTGAGGTTTGATTGGTTCTGTCTCCGGCGAGCCTGTCCCCAAGCTATCAGTCCAATATCACGTTTCCTGAGTCTCCAGAAAGGCTCAGGGGCCGGGCGACACAAGGGATTTGTTATCCAAACAGGACCAGGGTGTGACAGTCAGAAGGAAGCTTACAGCATGGATCAAAGAGCAGGAACAGTGAACATGTGAAGGATACTGGGCCACTGTGGGAGGCTGGCTGGGCAGGGCCGGGTCACAGGTCAGGGGTGAAGAGGAAGCACCATCAAGTCCTTAAAAATACAGCCCGGCTCCACATGTCGCAGTCCTGCTTGACACTGCCTTGGTCAAGAATCTGATCAGATTTAAATGCCTTTCTGGAGGAGCAGACTATCAGCATAGCTTCATGCCTAATGAGGTCGGAACAGGCCAGTGTCTCCTGATATCACTAGAGAGCATTTTCTGCTTGTATTGACTGCGGAAATCGATCACACTAACAGCCGGAGTGTGCAGTACGACAAAGTATGAACAAACTGTTAGGTGGAACATAGTAGAGCTTCCCATTGGCCACTTGTGTTTCTGTGGGTGATGCCAGTTTCTGACTGAGTGACTGGAATCCCCTGGTTAGTACAGGTCCAAACATGGGTGCCAGTTGCATTAGGCCTATATGATGTGCTCTATCTGGACATGTATTGTTGCAGTTAACTTCTCCTGGCTGCCCGTTCCGGAGGCATGTTGTGACTAATCCAGGGCGGTGCTGCACCTTCTCAGGTGCCTTTGGCTCTGCAAGCTGACAGATCAGACCGGGTGCTACTATACAAAAGACTGTTACTTTTAATAGAACACCACAGGACGGGCTGCCCTTTGATCTGTCTATCATGGAAGAGCTCTTTGCCAATAGCTCGTCATAGATGGATCTTTGCAGCTGAATTCCTCCTGTGCCGTTATCTGGCGTTAAACAGCTCCAAAGGAACGGCCTAATCACCCCGTTTTTCAGCTTGTTGTGGTGGCCCTTGTTTGCTATATGTGTAGCGGCACGTATGTGAACCCTGTCCCACCCTGGGCAGGTCTCTCCCCAAGATTTCCTAATGGGATCCAGCCGTGCTCGGGTCCCTAGAAGGTCACTCACAAAGTTCCCCTCCTCAGTGACGTGGCCATGAATGCCGTTGTTGTCTTGAGTTTGTGTCTGCAGTCGCTCTGAATTGTGGGTGGGTGGAGCTTACAGCACCCCTCCCCCCACCTACCACTTACCTTTTTGTAAGCCTGTGGGCCTTCTGCTTGTGGCCTTTGGGTCAGTCCCATTGAGATGTTTGTTTCCAAGATGTTTCCTACCAGTATTTGTTCATAAATATGGGCTTGGCTATATGTTATTGTGTTTATGCATCTCATTTACACTACTAGTCAAAAATCTGGACGCACCTGCTTTTAATGCATTTGTCTGTTATTCACCTTAGGCTGAAAGGCCTCAAGGCAGTGAAGGGGCAGCTTAGACTCATTATCTTGTTGAAAAACAAATGATTTTCTGTAGGTGTGTCCAGTCTTTTGACTGGTACTGTGTATCTCGTTTTGTTTATTGAGGTAATCAGCATAGCATTATGGTGAGAGAGTCCCTTTTACGAAAGCATTTTTGGTGTGGTGGTGTCCTCTCTCAGATAGATAATACCTACACCAGGAACCTTCCAGAACAGGCTTTACAGCATCCGCCTTCTCTTCTTAATTCCTGTTTTTACATTTAGTTATGACAGATGTAGCTGCTGATGACATTAACGGCTGTCTGCAGTGACTGTCCCCTGCAGCTCTGTGTTTTTTGGCTTCAGTAACTCCAACCAGAGCAGCAAATGTACTTTGCCCCCGTTCAAGGAACTTAAATGACTGTCCAGTAGCTATGTGGCCTTTGTGTTCGACGTAAGTGACATATAGTTTTAAAATAATAGTTAAATAGTGTTTTTACTTGCAGAGTCTTTGGCACGGCTCTCTACAAGGAGAGCCAAAATCTGACCGATTGTGCAGCTGAACAATAGAGCATGTTCGGTCACGTTGGCGCGATCAGACCTTCATTACCTGGAGACGTGGCATGTGGCTTCATGTCAGCATTGTCTGTGCCCTCTTTGGCAGTTTAAGGTTTTCTTCTCGAGACAGTGTGCATTTTCTAGACCACCACTACCATTCAGCAGTCAATAAAACTGGCAAATAACAATGGGACTGCAGTCACGTCGTATGCAGCCTGGATTCAGACCCACAGCTCTCACGAGATGCATTCAGTTCTTATTTTGCCGGAGTTCCTTAGTCTGAGTAAAGCTTAGCATGAATTGTTATGAATTGTTCTGTGGTACATTAGCCTGTCTGGAATGGGTGGGGACTTTGATATAGTGGCATCCCTCTAGATGACTCGTTAATTACAGTTGTGATGAAGGAGTTTCTGTACCACAAAGCTAATTCATGTCTTCTGGTACTGCTAACCGCTAAGTGCATCTCTTAGCACGTTTTAATGGAGTCCTATATTTTCGGTATAGAAGGCGTAACGTCAACACTGCTATCCAGCACATGTGTGGCGTTTGAGTGTATTTGTTAAGCCGCTATTCTCTCTTTGTAGCGTCTCTGCCGCTTGCGCTGCATCCCTGTTAATTCCTTTCAGAAGACAGGAAGAGTGCCTTCCAAATCGTGGCAGTGATGCACATCGACTGACAAGGGTTTCCCGTTGGCATATTTCCTGAAAAATCTGGCAATTACTCTAATCGTTAGTGCAATACTGGGAGTTTGTGACGTTGGTTTTCTTTTGAATTGCACAAGGTGGTCTTTGGTGTCCAACCGGGTGATATCACAGTCTCTGAAAAGTAAGCACATCACTAGTTGTTTTACAGTGGTGCTTTGTAATTACCCCGAGGGCTGTGTGTGGGACCTCTCTCTGGATGATGTCATCCTCATTCATGCGGGCCGGTGTCACTGGAGCTGCCTGACCCTGTCAGAGCTGGGCCTCGTCTCCTGGTTCTCCACTCGGCTTTACCTGGGTGTTTTAGACAAACGGCAAAGGAATAAAGCCGTAAATCCGAAAAGGACTGTAAGACTTGCCCCCCAGCTGCTGCTATTTCCCCTTTATATTACCTCTTCTGTTACGCAGGCTGATGTGGATGGTTTACAGTGCCAGGGCAGAAGTGAACTGAAGTGTGAGCTGTGGTGGGACATGGGGAGATGCACACACGGTGCAGCTGTTACGGTGATCACTAGTGTGCAGTGCAGGGATTCTCAAAGTCTGGACCGAATCGCAAGTTAATCTGGACCCAGCTGATAATGCACCTTATATATCAATATGGTTAACATTAAAAGGCTTAACATGGTCTGAAGTTCAGGCCACACATAATTTGTGATGATCTCCCTTTGTTGTTATGTATTGATGTCTCATATCAAAAGTCACCATTAATTCATTAAAGTTCACGAAATGCTGTTTTGTGATTGAAATTTGTTTTGGACCTCTGGCTTTTAACAAACTTTTTGATCATATGTCTACATCAGATTTTGAAGAACCCCTGGTCTAGTGTGTTGGCCAGTTTTCCCGCTGTATAGAGTTTTTATATGCAGGTTTGAGGTCTTTGTTGCATCTCCCATGTTTCCTGCCCAAGCAGAGTTCTTTAGAAACATGAGTCCTTGACAAGCAGCACATCTGCCCCTGGTGACAGTCCACATTCCCTTCCTGCTGACCAGCGCCGCTCTGCTCTACAACTTTGGCAAGTCCTGGAAATCCGATCCCGGGATAATCAGAGCTTCAGAAGAGCAGAAGAAGAAGGTGCGACCCACACACCCTCTCCAGCTAGATACTGTGTATCGTTTTCAGCCTGATGAAACATGGAATCAGTTGACCAGTTTGGGAAGCTATGTCCTCAAGTATATCCAGATTGGTGGCATGTTCACTTATTAATACAAGTCCTTTTATCGACACATGGCTTTAAGTTTAAAGTTAGCAGTAAAAAGAGGAAACCTTTCATTTAACTCAATATAATAATGTTATAGCTCTGACATGCATCCCAGTGGTCTGCACTAATGACAGACTAAAAATAGCCTTATGCTCATAAATCCTGATGCCTTGGGAGTGGTCAGACATGTTTTGGCACACCCCTGTGCATGACTAGATTCTATCAGTGTCCCCCTCCGATCAAAACTGCTGCTCCAGTAACCACAGTTACCCCCAAAGCGCTGTGGTTTCCTTGGTAACCGTTAGCGACGCAGCAGACCGATTACCCAGGCTGAGACTTGGGAATTCAAAGTGCACACTTTAGTGAACTTAAGCCAGGACCGCTGGATGGGAAGCCGTGACCGCCAGCTTTGCGAAGTCGTCTAGCAGCTTAATTTAATTACGCCCAGAGTTTAACCTTTAACTGTGGTAGTGTGCATTAGTGGGGAGGATGTTTCCAAACTCCGCAGTCGTACAGCAACACGTAGCAGAGCTGCATGTCTGAAGTCTGCCTCTCTGTCTTCCTTCCTTCTTCCAGACCATTGTTGAATTAGCAGAAACAGGAAATCTAGACCTGAGCATATTCTGCAGCACCTGCCTGGTAACAATCATCATTTTACAAAATATATATAAAAAAACTCATTCACTATTTAATCTGTAAATATTCCAAATTGCTGTTTGTTTTTTATGGGAGGTAGTTGGCACGATTGTTCAGATTTCTGCTTTTATTTTGGGAATAAGGGGATATGTATTTAGAAGTGTCATAATCAGCTGAATTTGTAGCTTTCATTAAATGCTGGTAGCTGCATGACCTCATACTGGGAGCTAATTTGCAGAAACGACCCACTGAATTTGAGGCGAGCTGGTTTCCCCTCATAAAATGTGTCCCACAGATACGGAAGCCGGTGAGGTCCAAACACTGTGCCGTGTGTAACCGCTGCATCGCCAAGTTCGACCACCACTGTCCCTGGGTGGGCAACTGTGTGGGTGCGTATCCCGGAGGCAGCTGCAGTTGGGTGCCCCCATCCTCCTCCCCCAGAGAAATAAGCAGCTTTATTATTGGTGCTGAATTCCAGTTTAAGCAGTAGCACATGGCTGGGAGGCAGAGAACAACTCCCTTCAGGGTGGATTAGCGCACCGGAAAATTCCGTTGGATTGACTCCGAAATTCAATTTAACGGCGGGGGAATGAGCAGGAGCCTGTCTGGCATATTGCTGCTTCCAGGACCCAGCAGACAGCTGGACCTCGGTGTAAGGGGCTGGCGTGGCCGACAGTGGTGCGCTACACAAGGCCCATGCAGACCGTGTCCTGTTATTTCCCCAGGCATGTGACAGACACGGGGGGTGGCCCAGGGCATCTGAGGATCCCCCTGGGGGTTGCTTTCTTGTTTGGCCAGGTGTCCATAGGAAATGGGGGGGGGGGGGGTAGAGACAGGAAAGGTGAGTCAGCCTTGGGAGACAGACTCGACATAGTCGCTTGTTAAAGGTTTTAGCCTATTGTCTGCTCCGAAGACATTCTTATAGGGCCGAGGGGCTGCCTACACATTTTGTGTTCGATGTAATATCAATAGAGGACTTACTTGGAAAGATGCACCATACTTCAGTATCTAGGTATATAAGGTTTATCAGTATTGAGAAGTGATATATTTCATGTTCAAAGAAGGAGGAAGGGTGTGTTAACCACACAGAACATGCCTGCACATGTGAATCTGTGTGTGTAAATAAAACGTGGCGTGTGTGACAAATTTCGGATGTACACACGTGTACACTAGAGTTCTCTGTTACGGGAATGAAAATGTAAATTATCATAAGCAATAATTTTAATAATACAGCTGATTAATTTCAGTACTTTTTGGTAACTGACCATGTCACTCCCACTCAGAATCACAGCTATATTCAGCAAGGCATGTGGCTATATGACAGCTACCTGGATCACAGCAGGGAAATACTGCATCTCTCACCTGTAGCTCTGCTCTCATTGGGAATTTGGGATTGTGAACTGGGTGATGTCATTCCCTCCCCTTTCTCGTGCCGCCCCCAGGAAGCGGGAATCACCGCTACTTCATAGGATACCTGTTCTTCCTGCTTTGCATGATCTGCTGGATGATCTACGGCTGCATCTGCTGTAAGTTTGGCCATTTTGTCAATGTGGCAAATTTGGGTTCTATACGAATGTTGCCCACTAGTGCGTAGGGCTGTCCCAGTTATGTCGCGCATGCACAATAATCGCCAGGGCATGAGCTGATGGGTGAAACATTTGTCTGGACGCCAGCTTTTCGGTACTATACGGTACTATACGGATGATTACTTTCACCGACAATTTGGTAAGCAGATTAGTTGAGTGTATAAAATATTAATGATATGCGTATTGTGACGCACGGTAAGTTCTTCTCTCTCGCACACCACGCGCATTCATTTAAATTAAACCAGTTAAATTGTTGAATAATGACTATATGATTATTACTCGTGTATATGCTAACAGATTAAAAACAGTTTGCACAAACGAATAAGCGATTCCCAATCTGGCTTTATGATGAGAAGATCCATTCATGTTAACGTTCGTCTAGTGATTGATCTTCTCGACTATATATTTAATAAAGGATAATGGCTTCATTTTGTTTCTTGTTTTTTTTATAAGGCATCGCCCATTTTTTTCAGTATTTAAGATTATCGGGCTCTTGAGAGAGATCCGGGAGCATTACGTTTATTACATTTGGTTAGCAGAGTAAGCCACATGCTACTGTTTTGGTATAACATGGATACTTTAGTTCAGTGAAGAAAGGTACAGTTCAACAGCCATAACATCATTTGAAAGAGGAGATAAGGTAAAAAGATGTAGGTGGTACGGTGTATTTTTTACAGTTTAATGTCAGACACGTTTATTCAACATAAGGACATGCAGAATTTATACAGGTCACTAACTAGTCATTAATATTTTATGCACTCAACTAATCTGGTTACCAAATTGTCGGCGAAAGTAATCGTCCATATAGTACCGAAAAGCTGGCATCCAGACAAATGTTTCACCCGTCAACTAAAGCCCTGGCGATTACTGCGCATGCGCCATATAATCGCGACAGCCGTACTAGTGCGTAATTATCACTTTGGCTTGTGGATCTGCATTTAAATAGGTCTGGGTCTTTGCCTTGAAACTGGTAATTGACAAACTTTTATTTGTGGGCAAGTTATATAAGTACAACAATCAAAGGAAGTTGAATGAAAGCCAGTAATTTGCTCTGCAGACGGCATGACGTGTGTATGAATGCAGGATTGAGCCTGGCCGGTCTCCTGAATAGAGTGTGTCATTGTTCTTGGAGACCCATATGGATCTACTTATTTTTGGTGTTGTCGCCTCCTTCGTAGACTGGAGGATCCACTGTGCCACCAGCTACTCCAAAGATGGCCTCTGGACCTATATCACGCAGATCGCCACCTGTTCGCCATGGATGTTCTGGATGTTCCTCAACAGCATCTTCCACTTCATGTGGGTGGCCGTCCTAATCATGTGCCAGATGTACCAGGTAAGTGCCTCTCCAAGCCAGCAGAACTCTTCAGCTAGTGCTTCCTGTGTCGCCAAACATGGTCTTGGCTATCCTGAGCTCTGTCTACACAGAAGGAAAGGGGAAGTGATGCACCAGCACGTGCAGTACCAAAACGTAGCTGAAGTTTCCGTTACATAAGAGCCAGGCGTCCTATCTTCAGAAATACTGAGTAGCGATGCACAGCATATTGGCTAGCATTTCAGCCAATGTTCGTTAAAAATCAAGACCTCCACATCTTGGTCTCGGTCACCACGTCTCGGTCAATTTTGCCAGCTGATATTTAGACTTAAGTTAGCACAGGAGCTAAATATATTAGCTATTAAAATATTGTAAAAGATTGCATTGGAAGATTTGCCATTATCTATAGCTCTGACCGATTTTTTTCGGCTCATGCACCACAGTCTCTCAAGTCGGTGCTACTTTGCTGATGTCTCACTACATGCATTACATGTGCTACACACATTCACGGGGGACCTATCTGTGGGGTTGCTGGACACTCCATTAAATTTATTTCTGCTTATGGGCCTGGTTTTTGGTATCTGTTCTCAGTAATATTCGACAAATACGAGGGGCATTGTTACGAACCCCAATCTAGGGGGGTTGGGGAGTAACAGGAAGGGTGTGGGTGCGTGCGAAAACCCAGCAGAAACCAAAAAGTAACTCAAAAAGTTTCGGCACTTTTACATTTTTATTGGAAACAGTGAAGGTGGGAGGAGTAGTAATTGGTCGTGTCTGACGGCTCATGTCACTAGTTCTGTCTGGCAAGCCAGCTGCCCTTGCAGTTTAGTATAAGAGTTGTCTGTAATTTATTTTTTAAATAAATAGTAGAGTGCAGAAACTTTTTGAATGTCCCTCGTATATCACTTATTGGTATTGGACAATACTGGCAGCCTCGCCAGCCCTGCCCCCAGCACTGCCCCCAGCCTCGCCAGCCCTGCCCCCAGCAGTGCCCCCAGCCTCGCCAGCCCTGCCCCCAGCCCTGCCCCCAGCCTCGCCAG
>JAODKN010000001.1:12609060-12619279 GCA_026774425.1 Petrocephalus zakoni | reverse complement strand
TGGTTCCGGACTTGCATCACTGTCTCCCACCGCTTGTTTGCCTCTCTCCCCTGGCTTTACGCTCTCTCACACCACTGGCTTTTCGCTCTCTCACACCACTGGCTTTCCGCTCTCACACCACTGGCTTTTCGCTCTCTCACACCACTGGCTTTCCGCTCTCTCACACCACTGGCTTGTCGCTCTCTCACACCACTGGCTGTCCGCTCTCTCACACCACTGGCTTTTCGCTCTCTCACACCACTGGCTTTCCTCTCTCACACCACTGGCTTTTCTCTCTCTCACACCACTGGCTTTTCGCTCTCTCACACCACTGGCTTTTCGCTCTCTCACACCACTGGCTGTCCGCTCTCTCACACCACTGGCTTTTCGCTCTCTCACACCACTGGCTTTCCGCTCTCTCACACCACTGGCTTTTCGCTCTCTCACACAACTGGCTTTCCGCTCTCTCACCACTGGCTTTCCGCTCTCTCACACCACTGGCTTTCTGCTCTCTCACACCACTGGCTTTCCGCTCTCTCACACCACTGGCTTTCCGCTCTCTCACACCACTGGCTTTCCGCTCTCTCACCACTGGCTTTCCGCTCTCTCACACCACTGGCTTTCCACTCTCTCACACCACTGGCTTGATTTGCAACTGCTGGTGCTTCTTGTGTGAGAACCAAACCCCATCGTTGTCATTCTCCTTGACCTACAGCTCACCATGTCAGTGCCGGAGGGAGGGAATGTAATTTACAATGTGTGTTCAGGAATTGACATGTTTAGGGGTGTGGGGACGGGGCTGCGGGGGTGGCGGGCAGATTGATCGTGGGTCTGGACTTTGTCCTGCTCTGCCCTCGGCCTCTGAGTTAGTGCACAGCCATGGCACAGTCACAGTCTGCTGTCCACCATGCCGAGCAAGGGCTGAGCAGGTGACCTGTGGCATGCTGAAACTTGATGCTGTTGGCAGGCTTGCTTCCCCTTCCCGTCTGCCCGCACATTCACAAACGTTACTCACATCTGGTGTGTCATTCGCTTCAGTAGTTTTTGTCTGTAGAAGGGTTAATTACCACATTAGCCTCACAGATACTTTGTCCGCGACTCAGAATAGTAGTGCACTCCTTTTTTCGGAATCTTGTATGCAAAATGGTCAACAATCTGCAGAATGAGGCCCCATTGCTAGTTTAATATATACAGTCCTGCACTTCATCTCTCTCCTCACACTAACAGAAAAATGGTGTTGGCTAGAAAGTGGCACCCGTCTGAGGGTTCGGCGTGCCGCCTGGGATTTTGACGAGGGCTGGCCATGCAGAGTGAGGCCCGTCCTAATGCCTCGGGAAATTGCTGAGGTCCCGCATCAGTCAGGCTGCCTCTTTTTGTTTAGGGAAATGAGGTGGTGTAAATGGGGCACCCGCTCACCGCTTCAGGAGTCACGCGGTATCGCAGCATTTCTGCTCAGAAGAGAGACGGGGCATGGTCCGGGAGTGTGTGTGGATGTCTGTACCCCGCCTGGCCCTGCTGTGCGGCCCCAGCCAGGTGACCGCGGTGGGCCAGGCATGGTGTGGATGTCCGTACCCCGCCTGGCCTTCCTGTGCGGCCCCAGCCAGGTGACCATGGGTCTGCGTGCCCCTCGCTCTTCTATGCTAAGTATCCTGTGGTCAGCAGGCCTGCCCCTAGAATCTGTCAGTTACTGCGGCAGCCTTTTCTGATTAACAGTAATACTCCCTGCCCTCCCCTCTCCGGACAAGGGATCAATAACTATTAACAGCCAATGATGGTGTCTTGTCCTGAATTAAACTGGTATCATAATAATAATAATAATATGACACCCATAAGCTACCATGCCTTTTTGCAATATACTGTCAGCTGCAGTGCAAAAAAGGTGAAAGTTTCCATGTTGCGAACAGTCAAAGCTTTTTTGTTCATGGTATCGGAAAGTTTTGCCAAGCAAAAAGTAAATTAAATCTGTCATTCACCTTTTGCTCATTCTAACATGACTAATGGTTCACTAATCACTTGATGTTATTAGGTTTACCAGAACACTGCAGTATTAAGGCACATATTTTTACTTAATTGTTTGTTATCATCTGGCTTGTTCAGATCAGTTGACCAGTCTGGGAAGAGCTATTGACTCCAGTAGAACTAATTACTGTTTTAAAATGGGCGTGGATTTGGGTGCATGAGGAGATGTGTTAATCACTGCCAAGGGCAGTCAGTATTTGTGTCATTTCCAGAACTGAATTCTCCACAAATAAAAGCTTTGATGGTTAAAACCAATAGACGGCAAGATTTTCGATGACAGGTGTGAGCACAGGGCTCATTAAACAAATCCGGGGTTTAGTAAATAGCTAGCTGATAGTGAACAACTGCAGATTACTCACAGTAAAGTAGTACAGTAGTACTAATCCCTGCTTTCTTTAAAAAATACTATTAGTATATGGAATGAAATAAGTATGGCATGGTAAATGTAATGTTTAGATTATTCACATTCTCTAAAATGACTCCCTTAAGAGGTGTTGTTTTTTTCTCCTATGCTGTATAATGATCTTGATTACATTGAACAATGCAGAATAAAATGTAAGTAAATTGTTACTTCAACAGGCAGTGTCGCTGCCCCTGCTTTTGTTTTTTAAGAATAAAGAGAAAACACTGGGTTGGACAAACAGAACTGTTATTTTGCTTGAAAACAGCAATTTCCTCAGTACAGAAAAAAAGAACTGTTATTACTCACCAAGTAAATCGCGCGTGATTTTATTTTAAGGAAGTCAAGCACTATTCCGCCACCTAGAAATTACCGTGCCAGCTGCCGACTCCTAGCTCCCACTGTCCTGTCTATTTTTCCTCACGAATGGAACAAACTCTCTTCCCATGATGCCTTCCTTGCATCTGATGTCACCTGACCACGTCACCCATGCTCTGTAATGCACGTAGCTGTGATTGACTGTTCTCAATGCTGACACGTGTGAACCGTCGTAGACATTTGGGACGCTCCCCACACTTTCATTTCAGGTTTTGGGGCCCACTGTCACTAACCTTGCCCCTGGTGACTCCCTCCCCCAATTCCAATGCTGAGACAACACCCACATAATTTTTTACTGTTTTTTTTCCCTCTAAGTATGTAGGGCAAAAGCTCAGTGGGATCACACCTCCCAAGACATGTTCTCCCCATGTCCACATCTTGTGTCTACCCACAGTCCAAAGACATGCAATTTAAGGTGACTCAGAGGTGGATAGTTCAGATCCAGAAAATAAAAATCCAGACCAAGATTTTGTGTCAACCAACTGATTGAGTATTCTGTGACTGTGACTCTTTATAATTTACTGGTTAGTTGAAACACAATCTTGGTCTGGATTTTTACTTTGTGGTACTTTGTACTGAAGTGAATTGGAATAAGGTGAAGTTACCCATATTATTATTTGATTATTTATATGCCTTGTAATGCGTGGGCATCCTGCGTGCTTTCTGCCCTGTGACTCCTGTGCTGTGCTGTGGATAATGGGTAGATAGTCAGAGGAACACTCATCCGGATTCTGTTGCTCCAGGTGCTGTCTGTCCAGCTCACGCCCAGGATCAATCAGACATGTCTGTGCAGGGCAGGAAAAACACAGAGCGTGTTTATACTCAGGTGGACATCATGTAACTGTCTGGAATGCAGTTACCTGTTACTCAGTGCTATTGAGTCCCTGTACTCTGTGATGAAATGGCTCAAAATGCTTTGAAATTAATAATCATTAATGAACTGTACACCAAATGTAAAGCTTAACATGGCCTTCGACATAAGCCTCATGAACTGGGCACCTGCCAAGTGTAGCCTTTCCTGAATAAATCATTTTCATTCTGGGGCGCTGTTTTTGGAGTCTGTACTCTCCAGTCATTAGCATGTATGGGTGAGTGAAGGCTGTTGCTTTGGTCTGATGATAGAAAACATTTCTTCAGTATTCAGTCCCACGGCTTTAATTTGGATGTAGGGGTGCCATGCATAGATGTGAAGAGATTGTGTGGGTTTCCTTCAGGTTCTCGGGTTTCCCACCACCAAAAAAACATCCAGCTAGTGAATTAGTGTCTCTAAATTGCTGATGGTGTGAGCGTGTGTCTTGTGAGGGATAGTGATCCCATCTGGCCTGTCCCTGCCTCGTGCCCTATGCTTCTCACGGGAGACTCCAGACCCAACATGATCCTGCACTATTTGTGGTTATGGAAAATAGATAGATTTGTCTGCGTTGTAAAAGGTCAAAAGTGTAAAAGTTTGGATACATCCTCAAACCGCCAGGCTGCGCAGTGGGCTGCAAACTCCCTCATGTGAGTCAGCGGGACGCAGGAGATGTGGAGATGCTGAGGGTGACATGCTATCAGCAATCCTTCATATCGCTAAAAATGAAGCTATCTGCCCGCGCTCTTATTTAATGGGAAAATGCGGAAATACGAGACGTGCATTCAGTTCCGCTCTCGCTAAGACCTGGGCTATTTTCAGCAGAGTCGAGGGAAGGTTAATTAAAAATCAAGCCCTCACTTCTGAACTGGTAGCAGGTATTAAGGGTTTCTATTTTGGACCTAATCCAATAGAGAGCTAGATGACAGTGTAAATATTAGTGTTTGTCCAGGCAAGTTGAAATATAGAAAGTATTTTTTCTGCTGGGGTCCTGAATTAAAATCCCTCCTTGAAGCATTCATTCTGTTGGTGTCCCTTATGAGTTCATGCTATATTGCCATACCTCTGGGGTTGTGGGTTCACATCCCATATGGGTGTGTAGTTGTTCTCCCCGTCTTTGCACAGGCTTCCTCTGGGTTTCTACCACAATCCAAAAAACAGACTGAAAGCGCTACAGATCCTCAAGACTTTCCATGACCAGATTACAGACAATGGATGGACCATCCATATTTACCTGGTTGTTTTGGAGTTACATCCCTGTTGATGGGTCTTGGGTCTTGAACTGACTGCAGTGATGCACTGCTTGATGACTTAGCACGTTCTGAGGAGCCAGTTCAATAAATGAGATCCGTGACACTAGTCAGAGCTAATTCAGTCAGGCCATATCTCAAGCGCTGATGAAACTGAACTCCATTAACTGGCCGGACTTCTCTGCAGAGTTATATTGCAGTTTAATATTTCGTAGCGACGGGCAAAGGAGCACAATACATTACTGTACGGAGGAACCCTCTGCCGACTGGTTTGCCCATCTCAAGTAATTTTAGCCATGTTACTACTATGCTCTTCCTTAAACGAGGGTGTCTTGCAGCCACGATCGTACATAGTAATCCGTGCTTTGAGATGTGACCTTTGGAAAGCAGGTGTAGACTTTTAATGGTGCTGGTGGCATTTGTGAGGAAAGTCATTACTCTCTCAGTAAGAGATTAATGGTTAGATACTCTTTGACCTTGCATTACTCTCATATAGGAGACGCACATCTAATATTTTATTATTGTTTAGCTCATAGTTTTATCTTGCACCTATCAGTACCTTGCAGTTTTACTGTTTTATAAGATTACCAAATTAAGCCCCAAATGGGATATAAACTGATCATGTTTGGTCACAAGCCAGCTAGTAGTGTGCGGTGCGATATGGGCTCTGTCAGTATGAAGTCATGCTTGTTATGCCCTGTGACAGAGCCGCAGGGGGTTCGCCTGTCTCCCCAGCCAGCTCGGTTCAGGGACAGGCTGCTGTGCCATGCTGACCTCCAGCAGCTTTGGCACACAGCTGAGACAGGCTCTACGATGAGAGAGGGGTGCGAGCTGATCACTGACACCAGGGCTTCAGACAGAGAGCACGAGGGCAGAACTGTTACTGCATTAGAGCTCTGGAGGTAAAGGGCAGGTCAGTTAAAGGTCACTGGTTCAAATCCCTGATGTCATACAGTTGACTGAAGTACATCAGCCGCATATAAACTGCTTTTGTGGGGGTAATAAAACAACAACATATAATTGTACAAATAATTTATTTATGAGCTGAATACAAACATTGACTAAGTGACTACATAATGTTACACCCATGTGATATAATATTAGTGTCCACCAAAACAAAATGGCTGCCAGAAAACTGTATGTCAACATGTGTCACATGTCAGGTTTAATTAGTGATGCAGATGAAATCCTCTGGGCTGGCCGGCTGCCATGTCGCACTGTGCTACCCGGGCCTATTTACCCCGGCTTAGATCACATGATCACATGGCTGAGTCACGGGTCAGGGATCTGACAGCGTTTCCGGGGAGCCATGCTGTATCCGTTTCTGCTCCATGGTAGTCCTCCTGTCCCTGCGCTTTCAATAAAGCTTATAAGTACTTAAGCCTACAGCAGTCTGTAATATTATATTTCAAAACCCACAAAGGCCCATGATGATTATGCT
The DNA here is from genome assembly GCA_026774425.1 of Petrocephalus zakoni. Lineage (NCBI taxonomy): Eukaryota > Metazoa > Chordata > Actinopteri > Osteoglossiformes > Mormyridae > Petrocephalus > Petrocephalus zakoni. The sequence goes on along the minus strand of JAODKN010000001.1, from coordinate 12,612,962 downwards.
GTCATTTGTATGGTAATGTCACATGGAAAACAAGCCATTTTGCCCGTGTGAGCATATTCTGTAGTGTATTTGATGTGTGGGCTTTCATGTTCAAACTGCCGTAAAAGTTAAATGTGGTTTAGCTGAAGTGCTGAAATGAATATTTCTGCATTTAGGTCCCCTCCCCCTTGTTGGTGGGGAGATGCCAGCTCACAGCTCAGGCTCAGGACCTGAAGGTAGACTCCCACATAGCTGTCCGGTGATGAATGTGAAGCGCACGGCTCGAATCGGCCAAGACCCCACTAGCAGGATTCTGCTGGTCTTTTACCCCTCGGACTGTGGTGCCTTCAGCCTGCAGTTGCTCTGGGCTACCCCCCCCCCCCCAGTGCATCTCAACCATGTTTCACCAAACTCCAGCTGCACTCCATGGGCGGCGTCTGTCCACCCACCTCTTGCCTCGTGTTTTCCTCCTGATAACCCCTTATCTGTTACACTCAGACAAGCTGCAGCGTGATGTGATTCTATCACGGCAGTGTCAGGAAAGACTGGCAGAAGGCGACAGCGGATATCAATCAGCTAGTATTACTGTGGCCCTCACTAATAGAACTGTAGCTCCTTAGCTTCAGTATATGTTTACTGTAAATATGAGGACTACTTCACTGTCTTTTGATTGTAAATTGTGCTCATCGATGCGGCACTGCAGTTGTGTGCAATACAACTACTGTCCACTAGGTGGCTCATAGCCATCATGTTCAGTCAGACCTGCGACTGCCATTGACTTGGACGTGCTGATGGGCTTTACTATGACAGTGCTATGGTGCAGCATTGTTTCACTCATTTGATTTAACTTTATTTTGCCGGGAAAATCCATTAGCTCGCCATAGCAATCTCAATATTCATGAGCAGCATTGGCACGCAACAGAATTTGTTTCAGTATTATTTATTTATTTATTTTGCAAAGGTCCCAAAGAGCAGCTCTAAACATCTTCGGGAATTAATAACGCGGCGCTCCTTTTACAGTCAGAGCCTGGAGTTTAATGATTTAATTGAACTGTGAATTATCTCATATTATACCTCTGCTGACATTAGAGAGTGCAGTTTCATTTCCTTTCTGAGTGTTCAAATAATGTTCACAGAAGAACGGTCCCTCTGATTGGACAGGGAGCAGCTGCTGGGCAGGGCACTAAAGGTCATGGAATGGCAATGACTGTTGGGCCTGGTATGGAGCGGCCTGCAGGGCTCTGTGTACCTCAGTGCTGGCTGTCCGCCCCTCCCCGCTTTTCTCTGGATGACTCAGCAGTCCACATGCCTCCAATAATCCCATTTGTTTCACAGGCAAGTGAGAGGACAACAAAGACGGGGGACCACGTTGTCACGTGGGCGCTCGCCGCAGCGTCGAAAACAAACGAGCGACGGGGCCTTCTCCCCGTCTCGGGCGCGGCTGGTTGTGGGTGTTTGCGTTCTCGTCCTGCTGGCAGCCATGCCACCCAGTCGCATTTGCTTGCCAAGCATCTGAAGCTAAACACATGCATGGGAGAGCTTTTAAAAAAAAAAAGCCGCCAAGCTGCCAAAAGGAAGTTGTGTTGGTGGACCAGCAGGGGGCAGTCTGTCATCTGAACCCAATAAAATCACCAATGTCCCAGAGCAGTGAAAGACACCGTACTGCTGAGGGTACGATCCTTGATATGGGATGTTAAACCCAGGTCCTCAGTCATTGATTCTAAGACGCTCTTCAGATCACTAGGGGGTATTAACCGCAGTGCCCTGAAGATATTAGCATTCAGGGCCACCTCCCAGTCTGTCATTATGACAACTGGTTTGTAATAATACCTCAGCTCAATTCCTTGTCCTCTAAAACTGGTGTGTGGTGATCAGCTTGATGTGTAATGGCTACCATGCATCAACCAGTTTGGGTGCTACACGATGGTGTAAACTGACGAATGTAGGGTATTGTGTTAAAAACCCAGCAAGGTCTGGCTGCCCCCCAAAGTTGTCCTCTCCACATCCTGGTCTGACTTCACCTAGACTCAAAAAGCACAGATGAAAAAAAACAGAAGGAAATATAGGGAAGTGGTGAAGTCCTTACCATCATGTACCTTATCTGAAATTACCTGTCGCAGAGCTTGATAGGTGGAGGCCTAGCGTATAGCAGAGAAGTTAATTTTCTTCTCGGTTTAGTAGACACACCCAGGTCGGCTACTGTCCCCGACCTCCCTTCAAAAGGGTGGGGTAGAAGGAGACCCATCCATAAACGTGCTCACATCTCCCACGGTATTCCCCCCCCCCCGAGCATCCAAGAACGGAATCATCCATCACTGCATTGCGGGGGGAGATAAGGTGAAGTGGGAATGGACCATGAGAAGATAATGGTGCTGAAGAGAGTCCCAGCTTAGCATTCCTGTAAACACAGAGTCTGACAGCATTAGAGGTTTCCAGACCCACTGCTGACGCAGGCTGACTGTTCTTCCAGAGCCCTGCAGATTTCCAAATGAAAATATAAACTGAATAGCTGCCTTCTTCACCATTGTTATATTCTCCTGGTCTGTTGAGGAGCAATTATTTGTTTTGCAACTGTGTCATGGTAATATGGTGACAGCCCAGAGGAAGGTGGATCCTCTGCTTCTGGCCCAGCAATCATCACCCTCGGCACACGGACAAATGAGTCAGTGGCAAAATGTTTTGATTGAGAAGAAAATTCTGCAGGCTACGTTTTTAAATCCCCGTGGCCCAAGGTAAGCTGACACTTGGTGCAGTTCCGTCACACTTCCCTAGGGGGCACTGCTGTGTTTCCCTTATGTCGATTGACTAACGCTCCCCTCGTGCCTGTCATCCGATGGATCCTCAGGACATGACCTCTGGCAACTTGGGAGTGATTAGATACTTAGAAATGCTACCTCTGCCAGAAGTTATGGATCAAACCCTGGTATCGGACCCGCTCCCCAAGAGACGTTGTATTGTAACTCCTGGCTGGCATTCCCAGCCAAGTCTCCCACCCCCTCACCGCCTCTATGGCAGCTGCTTTCTCTCGAGACTTACTGCATTAAATGACAAGGCCAGTTCTAACCAATGACTGACAACATGGTTAATGTTCTTTTTTCATTATTTCTAAGTCCGCCTGGTGGAATGTGCAGCCAGTGGAAACAGAGTAATCAAATGCCCAGCAAATGTTCGGAAGCTGTATGCAGCTGTCCTGCAGTTTTTTATCCTGACTTTCACTCAATGATCCAGCCGACATTTTCCTGCCACCAGGCCCTGGATTAGGGTTTGTGCTTTTTTTTTTGTTTCAAAATTCACTTTCCAAGTAACCAGCACTAATTAATGTAATGGTGCTGACATTATTAGTAAATACAGACTTTTCTGGCATATACTAATTGTAGTATGCCTTTGCTGATGCTGTGCAGGTAGGGTTAATTATCTTTATTATGGAGAGGTTTTAGAATGCATTTTTAACATAGCTCTCTAACCTCTTTAACCTGTAACGAAGAAAAACTGCCAATTTACCAGAAACTACCTTTCAGGGACCTGCAGTATGCTCATGATTAGGTGTTGATAGCAGGGTTTCCAAGAAAGTATGGGTGTTGTGTTGGAGTACACATAGACGGTTGTAAGATATATATATTTTCATACATACTGAGAGTTCTGAATAGTGTGTGCATATTCTTTTGTGCTGTGTGGGCTTCCTCTGAGCTCTTTCCAGTCGCAGTCCAAAAACATGTGGTTAGGCGGATTGGCGTCTTTAAATTGCCCATAGCTTGTGATTGTGTGAGTGTGCACTGTGATGGATTGGTGTCCTGTCCACAGTGATCCTCTGCACTTCACTGCCTGGGATGAGAAAGAGGCTCCCTCTAACCCTGCTATAGATATCCGGTGTGGTAGATGGACAAATAGTGCTTCTATCGATTCATATACCTGTGGCTGCAGCT
>JAODKN010000001.1:12594063-12608960 GCA_026774425.1 Petrocephalus zakoni | reverse complement strand
CTCAACGCTAATCTGCAAAGAGAATGTAAGGACTGATAACAAGGCAAAATGAGGGATGATCCCATGTCCATGATATTTAAAAAGATGGGAAAGGCTTAAATGAAGCTGAAAGAACAAGGGAACTGCTGATGAAGATCAAAAGATATCTGAGAGATGTGGACAAGCCAGTGTCATGTAGCCCACACTGATCTGAGTCCCAGGGCATGGAGATGGTAGGGTGATAGGGGTGTTACTGGGTGACTGGGGATCTTTATGAATTGAAGGGCTGATTTTTAATGAGGTTGGAAACCCATTTTTATGTGTGTAATATGGTTTATGGAAACGTACAACCACGCATCTATCCAACCATCTTGTGTCTGCTTACCCAGTACAGGGTTGCAGGGTTCTGGAAACAAGCAACAGGAAAAAACAAGATTGCATCGGTAATTTACCGTAGTTAGAATACATTTTTCTATTTTTTATTTTATAAGTGGTTACACAATTACATCGATTGTACGCAAAGTAATTTCATCATGTATATTAATTTGTTTTTAATACCTTATGGGATTCAGAAAGGCATTGCTGCTTCCTCTGAATTTGAAATAGAGATGAAAGTAAAATACCTTTTTCTCCTAAGTGTTGTTGAGTGAATAGGGCCTTTGGTTTGAAATGCAGTTCTATCTTATGGTTTATGGCTAAATCAATTTGCTAGATTATATCACAGCATTCTCCACAGTGAAATGGTAAAAGAAAATATACCCTTAAGAATGCACACCAACTGAGAACTCTGCAGCAGACCCTACAAGGTCACTTCTGAATGGCTCGATAGCTCACACTGCATTGCTGATCAGAACTGCTGATCAGAGTGAAGCCGTATGTATGTTTGTGTGTATACGCATTATATACTCACACAGTATATATAATATATTTACCCTGTGACCCTGACCAGGATAAGTGGTCAGAAGATGGATGGGTGGACATATATCCAGTACAGGGTCACTGGGAGCCTGAACCCTACCCCGGGAAGCAGAAGGCCCGCACAGGAGGGCACACGCACACACACGCTCACACGATTGTGAATACAGAGGCTCCATTTCGTCATTCCCGGAAACCTGGAGGATCTGTAGGAAAGAGGAGAACATACAAACTCCACACACAGACCTAGCGGCACCCACACAACATAAAAATGGATGAATGAATGAATTAGGCTGCTCCTTTGACTAACAATCTATTTATTGGTAATTCTAGGCCTTTTCTTAATGACTCAGTGGGCTAAGCCTCCGTGCCTGTGATCAGAAGGTCACTGTTTCCCGCTCGGTCTCAGCAGGACGGTGATGTCCGTGGGCCCTTGAGCGAGGCCCTTAACCCCTATTGATGCTGTTGCAGGAGGCTGCCCTTCACCGCCAAGCTTGCTCTTACCTACATATGGGTGTCATGGAGAGGAAGAGGGGTGGGTGAAAGCAGAATTTCCCCACAGGGATCAATAAAGTGTTATTATTCATTATCTCTTCATTGCTGCCTGTATGCCAGTCCGAATGCCATCGTAATCCTTCCTGAATTGCTCTAGCTTATTAATTCCCACTGTTTCTGGCATGCCGCTATGATTCATTGTGGGTTGATTCTTATTGCAGCCTTCACCCAGCATAATTGTTAGAATACGCTTCCCTGTGACGCCTTTGTCATGCACTCAGATGCATCAAAGACACAGAGTGCAGGGTCTGAGCAGTGTTGTCTGCTGAGGGAGGCCTGTCACTGGTTGGATTTTGGTAGCTCAATGCTAGTGTAGCAGGTCTAAATGAGTCCCTGGAGCCGAGGCGAGTTTGATTTGTTGCCTGGAGCTGGTCACTCATGTCTGTGGTTCACAGAACCATTTCTTTTGACATGAGGTTGTGAGGGTTGTGGTCGCTGTGATACAGGTTCGATTTTCTGTCAGATTGGCTTTGCTGCGGTACCCCAGAGGACACCCGAGGTCTGGCTTTGGGGCTCCACTGTATCGTCTGGATGCCCAGCGCCCTCTCTCGTCACATCCAGGAGTTTTCGGAAGTTCTGGTTACACCCAATGGTTTCTCGCAGTCTATGCAAGGGGTCCTGTGGACAAAGAAGAAAATATCTGAGGCCTGAGTTTAGCCCTAGACAGGCAGACCCTCACCACATTCCCGCAATGTTCCTGGGGGGCCGTAACAACCTGATCGTGTTGCCACAACGTTAGAGCTGTGATGTGACTCTGGCATGTATTGTGCGGGAAACGGGAACCTGATAGCATTGAGCTCTAACTGGATATATGCAGTCTCTATTAAACACTCGTGTGGAAATTGTTGATTCTATTCAATCATGATTTGTTTGTCAAGAGGTTATTTTTCATAAGTGTATACAGTGCACTTATACTGATGATGGTGATTATGATGTTACAGTATGACCCCGTACTAGATATGTAGTTATGGAAGATGGATGAATGAACGGATAATGGTTTCTGTATTCCAAAGTCTCTAATGTTTATCTAATGCATTAATGCTAGGTATTATCTGAAGTTTTCTGAAAAACACTGTAAACAAAAACAAGTGTTAGTCAGGGTACCACAGGAAGTCCCTGCCGGAACTTGCTCCTTCGACCTTTTAGCTTCCACCTACTGCCCCGACAAATGGGTCATTCTGGCACGCAGTGTGTCCCGCTAAAACAATCGCTGTTTTACCGGCCTACATCTTTGACCGCAGCCTCTCTCTGGTGCTGGTGTCACTGTTAGGTTTCTGGGTTGTGTGTCCCACACTGTCACCCCCACCTGACAGATATTCAATATTCTCATCGCAAACCAAATGAGAGCAGACTCGCTAAAGAGGTCAGTGACTCAGGCTCTTACGGGATGAACACAAAAAAGAAAACATTCCATGGGGATGCTTTCAGTAGACCATATGCTACATTACTATTTCACATCAGGAGGGAGCAATCAGTCAGCTTTACATTACACTCTCTAATGAATTGAGAGCTGTTGTGGGTTGTGCCCCTGAGTGTGGTACATACACAGATATGCCTCGGTGATTATTAAACTATGTATAAGAAGGGTTGTGCAAGTTATTGGGGTCATCATGCAGAAGGGAGTCTTCTGTACTATAATGAGCAGTTTATAACATACATACGCATACAGACTCACAGCTAGAGAGACGAATAATAAGTAGGTGTTGAGTAGGTGTGTGTCAGAGCTGTGCTCGTATGGCTTTCTGCTTTTTGAACTACCCTCAGTGCTGTTGTCACGTATGTTCAAGGCAAATCAATGCACTGTCAGTATCGCACACAGTAAGCATCCGCATAGGCATAATTAAAGAAGTACCTTTTGCTAAAATACCGACACTACGATCAACAAGAACCTAGCCACACCAAATTAATAGAACTGGTTTGGCTTACAGATGAGCAACTGTTTGCCAGTTAAATGCCACTGCAATTCCAATGCAGATTTCATCTAAAATCCAAAACAACTACCAGACTGAATGAGCTCTCCAGTGCTCTGCATAGAGATAATTCATTAATTTCCTTCGGTTTTCTCAAATAGGAAATGACTTAGGGAAGGATTGGGGGACAATATGTTTCTCGGGCTAGTTTGAATCTCTTGATTCTTGAGTTGGTTATTCTGAACAGCATTTAAGGGATGAATTACTAGCATTTAAATGCCAGAAATCTCCAAAGAGAGGTCTCCTAGGAGAAAGAGGTGGTTATTAAATTTGGTTAAGTGGGAAAAGACAACAGACGAATTACAGTGACACTGCAGAACTAACAGATACTTTATGTATGCCTTTGGTGTGTAGTTTTTTCATTATTTTTGATTAATCTGTTTGCAATGGTGTCCTCCAGTCGGCTGGCAAATTTATGAGTGCTATCTTTCCATCGCTTTTATCTAATGTCTCATTATAGTTATGCTCCTGGACTTACCTGAGGTCCTTATCTTACAGATCTAAGATATCTTATGTACATCCTTGGCCATCATTACCAATTTTATCAGAGGTCAAATATTCGAATAGAGAAAATAAGTTGTTCAGCACTAATCTTTCAGTGGTTCTGAGTAGAAACAGTAGCACTGAACGTGGATGTAAGTGCTAAATGGGTAATCTGGTAACATGCTCCATCTGCCTTTGACACAGCTTTTACAAAAGCACACATTATTGAAAACAAATTACAAGAGAGGGAAACGCATTTTGCTAATTGAAACACTGAAGTCAACCATCAAATTTTCTCGGAATTAAAAAAAAAATGCAACGGGCCCCAGACAACAAGCCAATGAATGTGTCAGTCTCCTATAATCCTATTACCTTCATGCTTTGTGTTCTCTGAAAGCTAATTAATGCTTAAGCTTTTGGCATTTCTCAGACATCAACATGGAAGATTACTGGGGAGAGGCTTCCTCTTTCAGCTCGTACTCTGTGCAGTCCAGATAAATTTTGGGTTTGGGTTGTTTGCAAAGCCCTTGTAATTGGACCCAAGCCAAAATATTACAGGTGATCGTATGTTAGTAATAGATACCAGAATTATGTGGTGTGTCCATCCAAAACACATTTGCACTGTGTTTCAATATATTATTCCATTGTTCCAGTAACATTCAGAAGCAGGATGCAGGATGCATTAAATTGGAGTCACAAGTGCAGTGCCAGTCAGATGCTCCAGGAGACACAGTGTTTCCTGTTGTACTCATACAGAGTTATATTTCACCGTGATTCTGTATCAGCACATCTGTCCTGTACCAAAAGCAAATTCCTCATAAAAGCAACTCCTAATGTGTGGCAAAAAATCTAACCTAATTTACTAATGATGTGAGAACAGCTCAAGAACAGATCTGTGTCTATTCCTGAGAATTTGGAGGGCAATTAAGCAATCCTGGGTGGGACTGCGAGTTTTATAATACTTTTTTTTCTTCTGGATAATACTTTTTTCTTCTGGATCCACGGATACCTAATGCAATACTTACTGCTATCAAATAAAAGGACACGCGTTAAAGTAAAAGCATTAAACTTTTAATTGTGCCAGTAAAATCTTATTTATTAATCAAGTCCTTTAAATTGGGTTGGGACTGGATTTGAGAGATACTGTAACTCTGAATAGGCTAAGATGCCATGTGGCTGGACTGTAATACTCTAAATGAAGGGCTTACCTGATGGGCAGTTAACAGGCTTCTGTGGCATGCTGTCATCCTGCTTAATACAGGGCTCTGCTACATCTCCTACACATAAGTAGGAAAGGTCTTTATATCAAAAGGAGCACAAGTTGAATCGAAGAAAGTGAGGAAGGGATACTCCGGAAGCACACAAAACATGTGGATACATTCTCACATGAATTTGTCCTTTTCCAGGATGAACAAGATGAGTTTGTGTCTGAGGAAGGACCAAAACAACTCAGAATAATCAGGGAACCTTGGCTGACTGCTTCATAAGCATTTCCTGCCAACCTATCAGGCACCCAGAGGTTGCTTGTGACAGGATTGAGTGACTAATCATAGCTGTTCCTGCACACTGCCTTATAACCTGTACTGTGTAAGGAAAGCCATTTGCTTGCCAAGGTGTTTACCCGAAAAGCTTATCCAAACATCTGAGCAGGGAAGAAGGTACCATAAATAAGTGTGTGGGTAGCTATTGCATGTTTGCATACTGAACTGGTAACTGAACAGTAAACTGGATACAAATGATCACTGAGTCAAACAGATGAAAGCAAAGTATGAAGAAATGTATTGTGATTTGTTTTTAATGCTCATTCTTTGCAAGCCTCGAGGCAGAACTCGTCCTTAGCTGAAGATGGCGCGGGCGTGGGTTCCTAAGATGAGCAGGCATGCACTGTGTGGGCAATACGCTGAAATGGACCGCGGCACCGTGTGGTCCCGCACAGAGCATCAGGGAGGGCACCAGTGCTGCTTCATCCCAGAGGAAGAGGAGGATGATCCAGCTGATGATAAGCACCCTGAGCAGTGACTGGAGGCTGGCATTTGTCTACCTTCCGTACAAGAAAACACCCATCCACAGAACCCACAAGACTCCTGTCAAAATGAACTTGTAGGGAGAAGAAATGACATGGTGAAAGTATCACACTTTGGACTTATTCCTGCCATGATAGCCAATCAGAATCCAGTAGCCAGTTATCCATTTAGGGATGGGCTGATAAAGAGCCCAGTTTGGGAACCATAGGGACAAAAGTAGCATACATCCAGGACAGGACAGACATCCATCCCATGGCACTTACACTAGAGCTTGGGACAATTAACCAGAATCCCCAAAGGTAGGAGGGTGGCCCTCCTTCCATGAGACAGCGACACCATCACTGAGGCACCAGTTAGGGCATGTTGTCGTAACATTTAGCAACTTATACATGATAAATAACTCTGAAATAGCGCAGATGTTCGCATCAGTGGAGCCTGCTTCCATTTTAGACCTCAGTTGTCTTCTCTGACAGTGTCATGGTGATGTTGAAGGACAGCTTATGGAAGATATGATATATGTTCCCTGTACCTTCTAGCAGGATGGTTAGCGCGTTTCTGCGTGCACGTGTGCGCGTGGCTGAGCTGGTCTGTGTGTGGGTGCAAAGCGGGGGCAGTCAAGCGTTAAGGATTTGTGGAGGTGACCATGAAGAAGACATTTATGGGAATTACTATATTAAAGGGCTCTGTTAAGGATTTTTTTTTTTACAATTGAAAAATGAACTAGCGCACATCAGCAAAATTTCAGCACGCTAGTTTAATATGTGGTTTCTGTTTCCCGAATACATGAGGAGCCACATGAATGCTGCTGCATAAATCTTATAATGTGTATATGTTTAGTTTCTTGTGAAATATCAAAATAATGCAAGAAACACTGTAGCTTTCATCTGTGATGAAATTATTGTATCATTGTCACATACATGAATAAAGTCCCCAGAAGGTCAATTATAAACTGACAACTGTACAGTATCCTATAGATTAAAGAAAATAATACGTACAGTATTAATGAAACGGCAAATACTCTGGCAATGTGTTAGTAATCGGCTGCCAAGTGTTCCTGCTGGCGAGTAAGACAGAGCAGTCTGTCACCCAGCCCCGAGCCCCTGCCAGAGCGTGAGTGGGTGGGGTCGAACCCGCCCCCCAGACTCGGCACTGTCGCCTCATCTCAGAATGTCTTTACTGATGAGCCTTAAATATCAGCCACCGTTGTCTGGAATACTGTGACATGCTGAAGGCTCATTGGGCCGCAGTGGGTCATCACGGAGTGCGGAGCCAGCGAGAGTGGTGAGCGTGCTCCCGGGACGCCCGCTTTCCACCGACCCCGTGCCCGCTGGACGCCACCTGGAGCATGTGGCGGGGGGGTACCGTCGGTGTCAGAGGGCCGGGAGCTGCAAAGACCCGGACGTGAGGCAGTAACAGCCCGTAACAGTGACTCCCGAAAAAGAGAACCGCTCCAGACCACTAGGCTCACATGGAACTCCCGTCGTACGTCTCAGAAAGCGCTGAAGGCAAAAGATTGTGCCTTCATGGGAATGAGAGAGAAGAGACATATTTCACACCGATTAATCCTCCCTGAAAAGGTTTTTAATGTGGGAATTACGGCTTGCCGGTGTTTTCGCCATAGGTCTTTGTCAGAAAGATACTGTGGTTATTCATTTTCACATAGATTGCTCATATCATTTCACTGAGTTTAAAAGGCTTCTGTAAGCCATTTACGCTGAGTGTTTCAGTCATGACAGCATTGAATATAAGGCATGAAATAAGCCTACTGGAATAGAGGGGGAAAACACGTTTTACGTAGCACTCTGCTTTCCGGCTTCCCAAACATCCTTCTGGACCAATAATGAGGTCATTCTGATCCGGTGGCTGGGATTCGTCCCGGGGTTTTGTTTGTTTGTGATGGCTTTTTGCAAGTCGGCTGCGGGGGGGTAGGGAAGGCGAATCAGCACGGCGGGAAGTTACCGGTAAAAGGTGAGTGAGTACGCGGGGGGATTTGGGGCAGCAGTGAATGATGTATTTAGCTCAGTTCGAAAGGTCGAGGTATACTCTCGGGCTCCCTGATAAACAGGTGCGCTGTAATGAATTACAGCCAGCGAGAGAACTGCATTAATCCGGCAGTAGCCCCACTCGAAGTTGGCAATTTCGTATTTAGCCAGAACGTTGCGTTTGCTCTGTGCCGGGCGTGGGCCGGTGAAATAAGTCATACTTTCTGAATAAAACATCCCTCTTATCGGGCCCGCCATAATTAGCCCTGGGGATTATTTTTTATTGTTTCCTGGGATCGAATGCCTGCAAAAATGGGAGTGTGAGCTGCTGGTAAGCAGACCGACAGTAGCTGAGCTATGGGGCTGGGTTGTGGTGGCCCGGTGACATATACCAACGCGATTACCATTATGTAAATCAGCTCTCCGTGGTTCAGCCCTTGGAGGCAGCCTGCTAGCTGGTAAATATAGTTCCCTCAATATATTAATTGTTAAGCCTGAGTCCGTGGCTTAAATGAAAACATTGGGCGGATTACGGGGCCCCGCAAGTTCTGACCACGAATGCCAATTAAGTTTCGTTCTTTAATAAGCAGCACCCAATGACAGTTTCACGTATTCTTCAGAGGAGCCCCATTTCCGTGGCCCTTGCTATTATCGCGGAGGGATGTGTTCGGTTTTATAACCTGACGCATGGCGCCCTGTCTGAGTGCAGCCTAATGTAGCTTTATGGCAGTCATTTCGCATTCCCTTTATAACCCCGCACGCCCCTCCAGAGCAAAATGCTGCTAGAGAGAGAAAACTGGGAGACTGTGGTTTAGATAATGTGATTGTTTAGATAAAAATATTAGGTATATGCTTTCATTCTCTGACTGAGGAAGACATCATGATTGTATATGATTGCTCTGTCGCAATTACCCAGCCAGCTTTGCTAAACCGTGAACTGATTGCAGCCCTACAACAGTTTGCTGGCTTCTTGAAGCCTTTGGGGAATATAGCTGTCGTCTTATATTTCATCTTCGGGAGAATCCATACCATAATGCTACAGCAAAGGAGAAGCTGTTTGCACCCTGACCAGAGTCCAGCGAGAGGAAATAGCTCCCAGACCTTCTTTTGCCCTCGACTTTGTCCTCCCTTCTCACTTTCAGATTTACCACAGCAGATGGGAACCGGGAAGGGGGGGTAGGGGGCTCTGATGGGGTTAAAGAAGGATGGCTCCCACTGATGCTGGCTGCAGCTCAGACTGGGAGCTAAGCACTGCTGAGGCCACCACACTCGGGGACCAGCGCTCTTATCTGGCTTTGTCCGGGGGAACAGGAAGAGGGACCAGGTTGCAGGGTGAACAGGCAGAGTGGGACGGTGCTAGGCGGCCCGATCGACGTGGGCAGTTCTGGTTCCATGACTTATGATAGCATTCGGTTGTGCTGCTCTTTGAGGTTGAAACACCCACATGTTTCTGTCCCCTCTGTGACTCCTCCTCAGCATAGACCAGGTGCACTGCTCTTGGAGACATGCCACTATGTGTGGCCAATGACACGCTAGAGTCACGAGGGAGGGAGAGTGTTAACCGCAGGAATGCTGCTCTGTGATTGGAGGAAGGCTTCCAAATCCACAACAGCAAGGATTAATGTGCACTGTCAATCACCAGCTGGTATAACCCAATTACCATTCTTTTATTGCTTCCAAATACACCAGTCAGGAAATGCGAGGACACGGTGACCCCGCCCACCGTCGGGTAGGAAGCTTCTGCCTTGGCTTCTATCAGAAGATCGGTGGTAGATACAGTAAAAGGCGAGGTCTTGTTAGGCCAGTCACACTGTGGTCTGCTGAATTAGCAGCAATATTTGGGCCTTTGAAGAGGCTCTTCTTGTTTTGTTAAGAAGTGTTTTTACCTCACTTTTGACTGAGCAGATTAGAGACCATGAAAAATGATAGCTGTGATTTCAAGGACTAGAGGAAAACATATGTTGCCAGCAGAGTGCAAATGTCTTTAGTCTTAGTGTTTTAGTCTTGTTTTGGTATTATTTGGTAATATTTTAACACCAAAACCGGCAACATAACTACTTCTTTTTGTGCCAGACAATCCCTGACATACAAAACATGATTTTTCAGTTTATCTTCATCTTAGTTATCAGAACCAATCAGGGCCTATTCGTATTCATCAATTCAGATTTAGCTGGGCTGTAAAATCCCTGCTTCCCTGACAAGGATAAACAGTTACAAGACGGATGGAGTATCAAATGAATAATTACTGCTGCTACACATGCAAGCCGATTTCAACCTTTTCAATTATTCTTCAGGCATTTTACGGTTCCTATTAAACAGTAGTGTCTTGCCAATTCTCCGTAAATACATCGTATTGAACTTTTTGGATATATTTACACATAAACATTATCCTGTGCACAATTACCCTCCTACTTCATCACATGCACAGTACCTGATGTAACAGATTCCCCGGAGGGCACCTCCCGCAATTATTAGCCAGTCTCCCTCATACATTTTAAACTGCGCGATAAAGCCTGTAATCGTGTTCCGCTGATTTGCAGCACTGTTACGTTGTGGCGGCAATGGGAGGTCGGGGAATGTGCTCAGGATTAGTATCAAAACAACAGGAAAAAAAGAAGACTTTTTCCCAGAGATTTGGCTACAGCCAAAATCCATTTTCTTAATGAAATGACAAATCCCTCAATTATTCAGCACCACTGACAAGGGAGACGCATGCTTGATTTTGCGGACCGTTTTCACAGTTTCACGGCTAAACAGGAAGCATTTAGGATCTGTTTTCCTCTTACTGTAGGTGATTCTGCCACGTCACCCATTAGTTAGTGAAAACGCATGGATATGAATATATCACTGCAAGTATAATAACCAATTTAATAAAAGGCAGCGCCTTAGAAGCAGAAAGACAGACTCTGTTGAGTACATCCATCAGATTTTGTGCTTCCAACAAATGATATGCTTTGTGCTCTTTAAATCAAGTGATCCTACCTGTTTAATCTATTCCATGAATTATTTTTGGGTTACCGTGGAAATGACTGCGTGTCTGTCTTGTCCTCTGAATTCTCTGCTGAATTACCCCCCGCGCACACAGCAGACCCCCGTGTTTCCTTTAACTCCTCTTTACTCTTATACCTGCCACAGGAATAGTCATTTACCTCTCCTCGGGTTCCCACCCTGCGCTTTTAATACCGTATAACGTTAGCTGGTGCTTCGGTCGCCCTACTGTGCCGTTCCGGCAGCTAAATCTCCGCTAAGCGTTTCGGGAAAACTGCAGGGAAGAATGCCATGAAGCAATACACCGAGCTGAACAGAATCGCTGTTCGCTTCCACTTTTCACCTCTCGGAGAGGAACAGGTGCTGCCAAACGGAGATGGAGAGGGATGCCTTGTGTGTTATTTCAGACCAGCTCGAGGGAGGGGTTATGGGGTGGGCAAACACATTTACAAATAAACTGAGGCTCTGGTGTTGACGGCTACATTGGCACCGAGACTCGGGGACCCGTAATGTCACCCAGGCAGCTGTTTCATGGGAAGATAGTTCTGTATAAAGGGTACTAAAATAAAACTGAATTTTAAAAAATGTCCCTGATGCTAATTCTTGGACGGGTACTATGTAGCTTTCATTCTTTAATCAAACAATTTTTCTACCGACGTTGTCGCACAACTGCAAGTTTCAGCCTCAGGATTTTTTTTTTCAGGAAATATCGTTTTGAAGTAGCTGACTGTAATCTCAATGACTAGGAATCCCGCAGAGTGATGTATACGGGCATAAGTCAGAGCCCAGCGATGTCAGCAGCTAAATCACAGGAAGTGCTCTGATAGGACAGTGCCAAAAATTGTCTGCTAGAAGCACCATGATTTATCATCCTGACCAAGACAGGGAGCGGTCACTCTTCAGATGCACTTACAAGTACCTAAGGTAGTGTTCTAAATACACGCCTGGCCACTTTTCCCCAAAATCCTATGAAAATGGCTTATTTGCTAAGTCTCTCGATATGTTCCTTTATAATTAAGATTTTGGAGATTTGTAAAATATAGTATGTTAAAGATAAATGGTCTTATTTTGGAAAGGGAATGCAAGACTACAAAGACCTTCCTGTCCCTCCTTTATAGTGATGGGTTCATCTTGGTTCCATGTATAAAGATTTGTTCATTTGGTCTAGAGACTCACTAGTATTCCACACAGCATATCAGGCAGAATTTGCAGCTCTAAACTCAATAAATGCCACTAAACATACAATATGCAATTTCAGTCATTTCATTCTGCTGAATGGCCACCTCTCTGTGACGCTGTTTTGAATAATAAACGGGCAGGGGAGTGGTTATTTGAGCAGAAAACAGCGCTGTCTTTGTGGTATGTGCATCTACAGTATAACATACTACCGTTGGACAAGACTAGGGGAGCAAACCAAGAATCAGTTCAGGTTATCATCTCAGATTATCATCTCAGGTTATCATCTCAGGGATGAGGAGATACTGACAAGCATCCTGCACACAAATGTCTATAAACCGAAAGTAACAAATTCCAGTGAGCAAACGTTCACGGGGAATTACAGGGAAGCTGCAACTCAGAGAAACAGCATTATTTCACTACGGACGGTGTGTATGATCCACTTACCAGTCAGCTATGTTGCATAAGGCTTTGTTTAGCAGAACATAATGGAACTTCAATGATTCTGACAAAAATGAGATAAAACTGGGAAATTAACTTAAAAGCTACATGCATAAAAGAAATATATCTATTTCATAGTCCAATAGTCCAATGAAAGCCCAGTGCTTTTTGTAAAAAATGCTGCTCATATTTTAATCACAAATTCATTCTTTTCCCATTTCAGGCTGTTGGTGATTAGGTGGGGGTGCAAAAAGAATTTATAAATCTAATTTTTCAGCGGGTTGCGATGGGAGGAAAGTTTCCATCACCTTTATCAAAAATTAGTCCAAAACTTATTAACTTGCTCTTCTTTTCAACTTAATGTGTGTGACATCCTTCTATTGCTTCTCAATGCAATAGGTTAGAAAAAGAATAATAATAATACTGTGTGTGTGTTTCTTTTATGTATCGGAGTGATTATTACAGTATTGTATGGGATCAAATAGTAACAAATGGGTCTAGACCATTTTCTTAGTTTTGTGGAATATCTTTGCGCATGTACTTTAAAAAGGTTTTTAAAAACTATACAATTATTATCTGCCTGGGACCAAGAGATTCACTGGAGGCTTACACGTCAGTTTTGACTTAACATGACTGATTTCCAAAGTTTTCCCTGGAACCACACTGAAAATTTGAGTATGGTCTGCTATGTCTATGTGGCCATGGAGCAGGTGATGTGACTGCCTGGTGCTGGAGAAATCACTCATGCAGAGAGGCCTGGAAATCGAAAGCTCTGAAGTGTTCCTGGATGCCTCATTCTGTTGATAGCCTAATATAATTCATTGTAACACATCCAAAAAGTATTATAAACATGGCTATAACTATTTATCAAAAGGCATAATACATTATATCCATGTGTATTATGCATTAGGAATGCTCTATGAAGATCTTGTCTATAAGTCACTATAGATACCTTTATAATGGAGTACAAAGCACCCTTAATGCTTATGCTGGCCCTTATAATGCATTATGAAGGTACAGTATTTATAGTGCATTTTAGTTGAGAGCATCATAAAGCGTTTACAGTGCTATGTAAAAGGTCAGACCAATGTATCAATTTATAACTCAAGCTTTTGAGGCAGCAACTTAATTTTAGCATATTTTATACCTTATGGAAACAGCAACATTTCAGTAGTGAAATATTTTTTTATTAGACTACCAGAACCAATTTAATGTGTATTTAAACAAAAATAGGCAGGTGCATAAATTTGGGTGCCCCAAAGGGATAATCCCATCAATATTTAGTAGAGCCTCCTTTTGCTAACAGCCTGTAGACGAGAAGTCCATGAATTCTGGCTGGTAGAATTTGGGACCATTCTTCCATACAAAATGCCTCCAAGATTGATGGCTTCCAAATGTGGACCGCCTGCTTCACATCAATTCAATACATTTTTAATGTTCAAGTTTGCGGACCAGGATGGGCATTCTACAACATTATACTTGTGCCTCTGCATGAATTCCTTGGTAAATTTTGAATGGTGCTTTGGATCATTGTCATGCTGAAACATCCAACCCTGGCGTAACTTCAACTTTGTTACTGACTCTTGAACATTCTTGTCAAGAATCTGCTGTCCGTTAGTCCCCTACTGTAGTGTTCCCCCGGTACTGTTGTAAGGGTCAGCACCTGTCCAGCCCTGCCCCTATTGTGTTCCTGCCCACTCCGGCCCAGCAGGTGGCGCTGGCCACCCTGTCCGCTTCCCTTAGTCCCCTACTGTAGTGTTCCCCCGGTACTGTTGTAAGGGTCAGCACCTGTCCAGCCCTGCCCCTTATATGTTCCTGCCCACTCCGGCCCAGCAGGTGATGCTGGCCACCCTGTCCAGTAAGTTCTCTCTCCTATCTGCCTTCTGATGAGCCACAGCTGTTCTCAGGTAAATACCAGGAACAGGTGCGGCTCATCAACAGCCAGGTGGAATAGAATACCTACTGGACAGTAGCTCTCCAGGACTGGAGTTGGAGACCCCTGTCTTAGTGTAGTCTCCTTCTGGTTTTCTCAGTTTCAGGTTTTCACTGTTCATTAACCTTGGCTGCTTTAACTGTTTGTTCTTCAGTGCCGTTGTTAGTTGTTTCATCTGTTGCTTGTTGTCCTATAGCAGGGGTCATCAACTATATTTGTCAGAGGGCCAGAGTTCTACCAGACAGTCTCCTTGGGGGCCGGACAACCAAGAATCTTATGCAAAAGTCCGTATTGTACCGAAAAGCTGGCGTCCTCCCAAATGTTTCGCCCGTCATCGGAAGCCTTGGTGATTACTGCGCATGCGCCATAAGATTGCGAGGAGATCGCGATCCGAGATCGCACAGCCCTACTTAACATTATGTTTAATGTTTATACTTTTTCCATTTCATTA